>JAEBUR010000017.1:0-652500 GCA_023014455.1 Amanita exitialis
GTATGAGATCTTTCATTGAAGCATATGGAGAAGAGACTTTAAAACAACACGAGCGAAGAGTCAAGAAATGGACCAAAGCTGTAGACTCATGACTACCTGGGAAACCAGGGAATTACAAACGCACGGCGGCAGATCCATGGAGAGAAAAGGGGTACTGCTACATGTACCTTTTCCAACCACGATTCTATAATCGATTTCAGTGGCCAGCGTATCCAACGGTGGAGCAGATCGCAGGATGGGAACAAGACCTTAGGAAGAACGACGTAAAGTTTATCCTAGAGGACGGAGAAGGAGAGAAAGTGTACCACGTACACCCTCATAATGAAAGGCCTGTGAGGATGCAGGATCTAGAGGAATACGATGTCATCTATGAATGGGAACATATCGACGAAATAAAAAATTGGACCCAATGGAGAGATATCAAATTTGGAGCACAGAAAGACGAGGAGGTGGTGTATCCATGAAACCTCTTAACCATGACGCAGCGGGTAACAAGGCGGATGACCACACAACAATATGGTAGACCTCACGGAGATTGGTTCGCCGAACAAATCGCAGACCAGCTCAGAGACACGTCGAAGGCATATATCGACATGAACATCTGGGCGCGACAAGTAAGGCATGCGAATCAATCAGTATTACCACCACCCGGATTTTCGAACTACAATCCGAATACACTGGGGTTATGCTACTTGTGGTTATTTAAACCCCAGTACTGGAACGCATTCACGTGGCCCAGGAACCCGTCGTGGAAGGAAGTTGCAGAGTACGAACCAGAGATGCGAAACTCGGAGGTTAGAGTAAGGGTGTCCCTAAACTGGGGACACATGAGATATCATGTGGAGCAAGACGAGGAGGGACGTACTGCTAAGGACGTAATCGAGGAAATGTCCAATGGAGCAGGACGACATGTACCAGTGGGGTACACAATAACGGATGCACTGATCTCAGCATTCCTATTGTGTATCACAACGTGGTTGACACTGTTCGCACCAACGGATATAAACCAGAGATGGCATGCGGCATCGGAAGAAGAAAGGAGGACCACAGCGACCAATTTGGCACACTCGGTAAACCCAATTATCGAGGCCATACGAGGTCCACGAGAGGAGAGAGCACCGGCAGTGAAAATAGATATGCCAGACTACTATGAAGGACAACCAGAACAAATCGCGAACTGGTTGAGAAACATGGCAATATATTTTCGACTGACGAAAATCAAAGACTCCACAAAGATGACGGTAATGGCATTGCAACGTATAAGAGGAGGTTCAGCCAACTTAGTGAGTAATTGGGCGGGAGTAAAAATCCAACAAATATTGGACTATGCAATGGAGAAAGATCAGTGGAGGGCGGATGGAACATATGCAGTGGGGACAATGAGGGAGCAAGAGAGAGATGGAATTCCTCTCTTATTGACAGGAGCAGGAGATGGAGCAATGATGCAACAACCACTCATCCACCAATCCCCGTTCAGAGATTGGGTGGACTTCGAAGAACAGGCAAAGCAGTTCTTCCTGACGACGGAGACACGAGACGATGCGATCAGAAAAATACAACAACTGTCGCAGGGAAAACGCAATGTCGAAGTTTACATCATCGACTTCAGAGGATTAGCTCAACTAACGGGCTATAACGAGATAGTGCTTATTGCGCAATTCAGGAGGGGACTAAATCCAAATCTAGGATTAAAAGTCGCGGAATCAGGTCAACCAGGAGACGGTTCGACTGCAGGAGATTTAGAGAAATGGTATACAAAAGCAATGGAGTTGAACAAGGTGTGGAGAGACACAAGGAAGTTTTATGGAGATGTAAGAGTTGGAAATCCAGGGCAAGGGCAGAACCAACAACGCGCATCGAATACGGGGACACAGAATACCCAGAACAAGGTAGCACAAAATTCTGGACCCCGAGGGAATGGAGCGACTCGAGGACCTCCACCCCAAGCAGCATCGGGATCGGGCGCACGTGACCCCAACGCCATGGACGTAGATAGAAGGAAAGGACCAATTACTTGCTATAATTGTGGCAAAATGGGTCACATAGGCAGAGATTGTAAGGAAGCGAGAACGATAACCTGTTACAATTGTGGAAAGACAGGTCATACAAGCAAGGAATGCAAGGAGCCAAGGAATTGGAAAGGGAAGACACGGATTAGAGAAGTGGGATGGAAAGAATATTTGGAAGATGTCACGGAGGAAGATAAGGAGGCCATAAGAGAGGCCATGGGTTTTTAAGAAGCTCGAAGGAAAAAAGTTCCGATCCAACAAGCAAGGACTTCATTTCTATCGACTCCCCATGTAATTATGATACAAAAAATAATAATTCACGGGTTGAATTAAATCATATTGAGTACGAAATAAAGTCCAAGGAACAAAAACAACAATTCAGAAATCTACCGATAAGTGCGGTAGAACCTCGCTTGAAGGCCTGGCAGACTCCGTGGATGGTGAGACGGATATGGGAACAACCACTTGGACAAGCTCTAGAATCTCTACGGAGGTGGACTCACGAGTCATGACTGGAGGAGGTAACTGAAGAACTAGTGAAGAATTTAAATGGAGCGTCAGAGGGAGAAGCAATGTGGTACCTGAATCACTTGAAATGACAACCAAAATATGTCATAGGAATGGGAAAAAGACAAATGAATTTACCATTGGTGGCGACTGACATAATGACAGGACAACGCATATCGGTGACAGCGTTGTTGGATTCGGGATGCACGGGGTCGTGTGTAAACAGGGAATTTGTGCGGCGAAATAACTTGAACACCAGAAAACTCGCCCACCCTGTCCCTGTATATAATGCGGATGGATCCGAAAACATGGATGGTAAATTGTCAGAAATGGTCCAATTAAGAATTCAAGTGGGTACGCACAAGGAGACCTGGGAATTTGGAGTATCGTCACTTGGTAAAACAGACATATTCCTGGGACACGATTGGCTCCGATACCACAATCCAGATGTAGATTGGCGAAAAAACATACTGAGTTTCAGTTGGTGCCCTGGCACGTGCCAACAAGACACGAAGGTAGACGAGCCCAAAGAAGAGAGTGAAGGGGAGGACTACGAGGAAAACAGGATGCATTGGGAGGAAGGAGACCGATTATTAGCGGTAACGAAAGAGGATGTAGATGTGGAATGGATACGAGCCTACGAGTCAACAGCAATGAAAATAGCATCGGAGAATAAGAACAAGCAGACCCTAAACAAGATAGTACCTGAACACTATTTAAAACACCGGAAGGTATTTGAGAAACAGACCTTCGACGAATTACCACCAAGGCGGCCATGGGATCACACAATTGAACTTATTCCAGGATCGAAACCATTAGATTGTAAAATCTACCCACTGAGCAAAGGAGAACAGGAGAAATTAGAGGAGTTTCTTCAAGAGAATCTAGATACAGGGAGGATTCGATCTAGCAAATCTCCGATGGCATCACCATTCTTCTTCGTAAAAAAGAAAGATGGATCATTGAGACCCGTACAAGATTATTGGAAACTAAATGAGATGACGATAAAGAACCGATATCCATTACCATTAATATCGGAACTAGTGGACAAACTATCTCATGCAAAAGTATTCTCGAAGATGGACATCTGATGGGGATATAATAACATACGGATCAAAGAGGGAGACGAATGGAAAGCAGCATTCCAAACAAATAGAGGACTATTCGAACCATTGGTCATGTTCTTCGGATTGACAAATTCACCAGCTACTTTCCAAACCATGATGAACGATCTCTTCCGAGAAGAAATTGCAGAAGGATGGGTAGTCATCTATATGGATGATATTCTAGTATTTTCGACAAATCAGAAAAGTCACACAGAACATGTGAATAGAATATTAGCGAAACTGGAACAGCACAAACTATCGCTAAAACCAGAAAAATGTTGGTTTGACAAGAAAACCATTGAATTTTTAGGGATTATAATTTCACATGATTCAATCAGCATGGACAAAGCCAAAGTTAGAGCAATAACTGAATGGCCAATTCCACAATCCAAAAAACACGTACAACAGTTCTTAGGATTTGTGAACTTTTACAGAAGATTCGTGAGGGGATTTGCATCCGTGGCTAAACCGTTAACCAAGTTAACGGGAAAAGAAGAATGGAAATGGATGGAGGAACAGCAAGGAGCTTTTGAGGAACTCAAAAGAAGAGTAGCAGAAGAAGTGGTGCTGGCAATACCAGCAGATAAGGGACAATTCAGAGTAGAAGTGGACGCATCGGACTTCACAATAGGGGGAATTTTGTCGCAACAACAACAAGACGACACCTGGAGACCAGTGGCGTTCATTTCAAAATCTTTGAACCCAGCCAAACGGAATTATGAGATTTACGACAAGGAAATGCTTGCAATTATGCATGCATTTTATGAATGGTCTCATTATTTCAAAGGCACAGAAATAGCAGTGGAGGTCTTAACAGACCACCAAAATTTGACATACTTTCGAAAACCCCAAAATATCAACCGACGACAAGCCCGTTGGATATTGGACCTTCAAGAATACAATTTTACCATAAAACACAGACCTGGTAAATCGAATTCTAAAGCCAATATTCTGTCACGGAGGACAGATCATAAGGGGGAGGAGATTGACAACGAAGGAACAATACTGCTGAAAGAGGACTTATTCATTAGAGTGTATGACGATGATGATGCTCTAATGAATATACAGAGGAAAATTGCGAAGACCAATAACAGACAATGGGAATCGCAAGTAAAAGAAGGAGTAAAGAGTGGAAGCAAAGAATGGAGACAAGAAAAGGGATTGGTGTACTGGAAAGAACGAATTTACGTACCAGTCGACCGAAGGTTGAGAGAAGACATCATAGGAATCCATCATGAGTGGGGACACTACGGAGTGGACAAAACCATGGAAGTAATAACAAGAAACTACTGGTGGCCAAGAATGCAACGAGATGTCAAATTATATGTAACAGGTTGCAGAACGTGTCAAACAGTTAAGCCGGACCGGACAAAACAGGCAAATCCCTTAAGGCCGTTAAGTGTACCGGCACAACCATGGCAAGATATTTCGGTGGACTTAATGGGACCGTTTCCAGAATCCATGGGATACGATACAGTAATGGTAGTGGTGGACAGATTCTCGAAGAAAGCCTTCTTTCTTCCCATGAACACCACAGTCACATCTCTAGGAGTAGCAAGATTATTCCGCGACAACGTATTTCGAGAACATGGAATACCACATCGAGTAATAAGTGATCGAGGATCACAATTCGTGTCGCAATTCATGAAGGAACTGTATCGGTTGCTGGACATATGTTACAAATCAACCCCTAAGTTCGACGCTTTGACGCATTCGATGCCTTATCCAACGTCTCACTTATCTAAGAGACACTATCTATTTACAACGCAAGGCGTAGGGCGTATACTCACCAACGGAGGTTCAGTCAGTTACGTGCTACATGGAAGCCTTACTATGGGCAACAGTAACAGTGACAAGACAAGACCATAAAGGGTGCAACAGTTGCAGAGGCTATATCACGTGTCATCATCAGTCTAGGATGTAGTACCAGAGATGGGACCAATGTACAGGTCATGATGGATACATTGGACAACTCACAAAGCTTATCGGAAGGATAAGATCTTATCAAGTGATCTTATCTTATCTTATCACTTATCACATCAGGATGGGATTCCTTATCGGTGTTATCAAGGATCTTATCATAGATAAGATAAGGAGGACATGAGGCTTAGCATGAGGATGCAGTATGGCAGAAGCACAGTAGGCACAGTCAGACATGAGGGAAGGGCAAGGAGGCTAGGTAGGGGTATATAAGGACTACTGTAGGTAGAGGTTACTCTAAGACTCGAGATAGTTTGTCTTGCTCAGGCAACTACCTAGTTTTCAATTCCATTCATTCTCTTTTTCTCAATCTTCTCTTTGCTCGCTTGTAGTGAGCTTGAGTGTTGTGTTGTTTGAGCGTAGCTCTTAACAACATAGAGGGAAATCCATCCACAGCCTACCACCCACAAACAGATGGTCAAACAGAGCGGGTAAATCAGGAAGTCCGAGAATTTCTATCCATGTACACCAATGACAAACAGGATGACTGGAGTGAGCACTTAGCTCTAGCTCAGTTTTGTCATAATGATCGAGAAAACTCCTCAACGGGACACACACCGTTCTTTTTAAATTATGGGAGACATCCAAGGAAGTGGTTCGACCCAACAAAGACAACCACAATCCCAAGTGTAGAGACATTTGTGGGAGGGATCAAAAAGGCATGGGACTCTGCAGCGGATAACCTGGAGAAAACGGCAGAACGAATGGCAAAGCAGTACGATAAGGGCAAACGACCATCCAGAGAATACGAGATCGGTGATAAAGTATACGTAAATTCGGAACATTTACCACACGTACGAGCATCCAAGAAACTGGACAATAAGTTTTATGGACCATACGAAATCATCAAGAAAATCAGGTCAGCCACATACCATTTGAAACTACCCACAACATGGAGGGTGTACAATGTTTTTAACGAAGTATTGTTGAAGCCATATGTGGAACCAGTATTCCCAGGACAATGGAAGAAAGATGCGGAATTGGAAGAATGAAGGAAGGAAGAAGAGGGAAGGATTCAAGGAGAAGAATATGAAGTAGAAGAGATTCTGGACAGCAGAACGAAGGGAAGGGGTATACAATACCTGGTCAAATGGAAAGGATACCCAGTTGAAGAATCGTCCTGGGAATCCGCGACAAATGTCACAAATGCTAGCGAACTAGTGAAAGAATTTCACAAGCAGAAGCCAAACGCACCTGCTCCCCAGAGCATACCACGTAACGCCTTTCAGAGATATGAGAATCTCACATGCCCACCAGTACCAAATCGTTTATTTGGCTGGGAGGATGGGCGGTTCGAGCGAGATTATTTGGACAAGTTACAGCGGAATTGGCAACGATGGAAGGGAGACCGCAAGCTAATATACGAGGAACCGGACACAAATGGGACTTTTACATGACAAGTCACTTAGGTTCTCGTGGACGCGAACCTTTAAGAGGGGGGTAATGTTACGATTTGATCTTATCTAAAAAGATCTTATCTTATCTTATCTCTTATCTCATCAAGAAGCGATCTCTTATCGGGTTATCAGATATCTTATCTGAAAGATGACATAAGCAGGTCACATGACAGGACAGGTGTTGCACATGAGGATGGACATGAGGGAACCAGGAGGAGTAGGTGAGGCTGGGGGTATATAGGTAGTATAGGAGCGTGTTGAGCCCCAGGCTCTTGATTGTCATTGTCGTAGACAGTGCAACAGAGTTTCTTCTTTTCTTCTTTTCTTTTTTGCTTTTCTTTTCTGGTTGTGTCTTTGGTCTATTGACCTTCTTGACATCACGGCAATGAAGCGAGTTTCTTTTCAACATTGATAATCATCTGACTTTGTGCATGTAACAACACGTGGCCACAAACAGCCTCGAGGAGCTAGGCGACATCGACTACAATAACAGATAGACTCAATCTGCAGATAGATTGACTACGGGGAAATTCATCCCTACTGGCTACAAAACAGAGATTGGATGAGAACAGTCTGAGTGTCATTGAAAGTGCAGGCAGGCACTGGCGAGCTAGCTGTACCAATGTTTGCAGAAAAACCCACAGAACGGGTGAAACAACTGGTGTACTGCATGTGTATCAAGGGGCCAAAAGTCCCGTTTCAGATCACTTCAATCTGTAGGGTGAAATCCCAGGCACATTAGCTATACATTGGCATTTGGAGGAATTAAATCGAACATCCAAGTTGGGGTGCATTATTGACCCAATTGGACAAACCTCATGCGACAGAAAGCATGAGCAGACAAGCATGTCGAAACGTGGGACAGCAGTGCAGTGCACTGGCTAAGTAAGTGTTTCAATGACTTACGTTTAGTGTGGTTTTTGTGAGTGGTGTTTGTAGTTGTTGTCAACTGGGTGGTTGATTGAACTGAAGGATCATTGTTGAAATGACCTCCTTATATGCATTTCTGTAACCCTAACCTAAGTGGGTGGTTGATTGAACTGAAGGATCATTGTTGAAATGACCTCCTTATATGCATTTCTGTAACCCTAACCTAAGTACAATGTACAGTACTATTAATAGTTACATTTCTATATACAGAACCCTAACCAGCACCATAATACATCATTATGTGCCTTATTCTATTATTATTCCTTCTATGATGTTCTATATGACATCATATCATTCCACATAACTCATCCACAGTCATGTTCTATATATAAATGTTCCATCATATTCCATATGATGTCACTTCCTTCTATATGACTCATTATGAGTCATTTTGGTTCCGTATGAGTCATCTCAGTGCCAAATGAGTCATTTCAGCTCTGTATGAGTCATCTTGCTTCCCATGAACAACATGAGTCATCAATGATCCAAATATATTAATTAGTTAAATATGAAACACTTAATTAATAGTTCTTTATATTATATAATGATCTTATCATCAATCTGATTAGATATGGATAATCTTATCATTGATCTGATAAGATTAGATCATCTGATTATAGATAAGATAAGATAACTATTTCAAACGGAGTTCCTATCAGAGTTTTAACACTCCCCCTTGTTGAATATTTCATCTAAATTTTAATACCACATAGTCTAAGCATTTGACTATGTTTATTCAACAATAAGTTCTTTGTTAATATGTCAGCTGCTTGATCATTAGTTTGAATATAATAAAGATCTACCAGATCTTCTTTCACGCATTGTCTTATATAATGATATCTGACATCCATGTGTTTCGTTCTTTGTTCTTGAGCTTGATTAGAAGCCATGTATATAGCTGCTTGATTATCCATTATTAAAGGAATGGATTTAATATCATATCCAAGTTCTTTAAACAAATTTCTTAACCATGATATTTGTCTGCATGCATCTGATGCAGCCATGTATTCTGCTTCTGTAGATGATAATGCAACTGTCTTTTGTTTTGCTGATTTCCAGTATACTGCTGCTCCTGCTAATTTTACAACCATACCAGTTGTTAACTTCCTATCTATAGGATTTGAAGCCCAATCAGCGTCAGCATAACAAATAAGTCCATAAGCATCTGTTCCATTATATTTTATACAATAATCCAATGTACTTCCAACATATTGGATAATATGTAATGCCTTTTTGATGTGTTCCATCAAAGGATTACTTACAAATTGAGACATTAGAATTGTAGCATATACAATATCTAATCTAGTACACATTGCTAAAAATAATAACAATCCTATCAATTGTTGATAGTATGTTATCATTTCTTGTGTAGCTTTCTCTTTTATTTGTTTATTAGGTACATAACCAGCTGGCAAAGGCGTGTTTACTGGTTTTGCATTAATCAAACCAAACCTTTCTACTATTTTTTTTTAGCATATTTAGTTTGATCTATTGTGACTGTGTGTTTCTCTCTATCAATCACAATATTCATGCCTAAGTATTCACTTAAGTCTCCTAAATCTCTACTTTCCCATTTATTCATAAATTTCCTTTTGAAATTATCTACAGTATTTTCATTATTGCCCATGAATATTATGTCATCAACATATAAGATGATTACTATTATATCATCCTTGTTTCGATATACATATATTCCTGTATCAGCAAATAATCTCATAAATCCCATTTGGATTATACTCTTATGTGCTTGTATGTTCCAAGCTAAAGATGCTTGTTTTAAACCATATAACGCTCGTTTAAGTTTATAAACTTTGTTATTATCTTTGGTTTTAAAACCTTCCGGTTGTTCCATGTATATCTCCTCTTCTAATTGGCCATAAAGAAAAGCAGTTTTAACATCTAGTGCTTTGAGTACCCATCCCTCTAAAGCTGCTAGTGCTAATAAGATTCTGACAGTTTCGAATCTTGAAACTGGGCTAAATGTGGCTCCAAAGTCTATTCCTGGTACTTGTGAAAAGCCTTGAGCAACCAATCGTGCTTTATATCTATTATCTGATTGCTTTATCATATAAACCCATCTACATCCTATAGGTTTACGCCCTTTAGGTCTGTCTACTAATTCCCAAACATTTCTTTTCTGTATTGATTTAATTTCTTCTTCCATGGCTTGTACCCATTTTTTGTATGATTGAGGATCTTTGTCTCTTATCTTAGCAAGATCTCTATATACAACAGGTATGCCTTTTCTTCTATTTTCTTGATCAACAAGTTTAGAAGCTGCTTTTGATAAAAGAACTCAAGCTTTCTTTCGACGTAGCTCCATCCATTCTTTATCAACATTTTCCCTAATTGTAGTATCTACAATTGGTTCTAAATCTTCAAGAGTTAATTCAGGTTGTTTTTCATAATCTAGAGATTTTTCATAATCTTTAGCAACCTTTTCTTTTAATGACATAGGTTTCCAATTATCAGGTAATTCAGGTAATCCCGGTAATTCTATTTCAGGAGTTGATATATGTGGTTCCATATTTTGAGAACTAACATAATCATTCTTATTTTCAATTATCTTATTCCAATTGGTTTCCTTCTGAATTTCAGATTCAATTTGAGCTGGATGTTTATTTCCATAAACATTATCAGATATAACTCTGACTTTAGGTTTCCTAGAAGATTTTCTAGTTTGTTGTTGTATCACAGCTCTTTCTTGTTCTCTAAAACCAAATGGATGTGATGATTGATCCTGAATAATAGGTTTCTGAATTATTCTAGGTCTACCAGCTTGTAGCTTATCTCTTTTAGCTGCTGTTAGATCTAGTTTTTTACCAATTCTTTTTCTGCTTGTAGGAGTAGCATCATCAAGAATTGTATCCCATACTTCTTCTGGAGTTCGTTTTAAAACTCTCCTGATTGGAAGTCTATTATCAACTTTATTAAACATATCTTTGAGTTTATGTTTATTATTAAACATGTCTTTAGGTTCATGTCTATCAAAGTATGTTTTTGTAGTTTCCTTTTCATTAAAAGGTTTGTATTGAAAAATTGTTTTATCAGTATTAACTGATTTCTTAGGAATTTGTTCAAATATATTTTTAATCTCTCTAAGATGTTTTCTTGTATCATCTGTAATTTTACTTGTAGATGATTTTGGAGTTGGTGCAAAACTAACTTGTTTGCGTTTACCATAATCCTTTGAAGATATTTTTTATTAACCACAGATCCATCAGATTCTGATGATGTATGTTTATCTGAATCTGAATTATGATCTGATTTATCAGGTGTGGTATGATAAGAAGAATCACTGTCTTCCAAACGATTGTCTACTTCTTTATTAGACTTATGATCATCTGAGTCCAACAAATCACTATCATTGGAATTATTTGAATCATGAAATGATTGCCTTTTATCATTTATTGTAGTGTCATGATTATAATAATTTTCTTTGTTGGGAATTGATCTAAAATCTAAAGTTGGGTATATATCTTTATTCATTGTTTTGTTTTTTGATAATTTTGGAAATATGTTTTCATCAAATATGGCATGTGTGGCAATTACTATAGTATTTTTATCATTCATGAACCTATATGATTTATTTTCATATCCAATGAATGTCATTGGTTCAGCTCTTGGTGATAATTTATCTTTACATTTTTCTTTTACAACGTAAACATATGCCAGACATCCAAATATTTTAAAATATGACATATCAGGCTTTCTGTTCATCATATTTTCATAAGGTGTTTTCCATTTTGTTTGTCTTAATGGTGTATGATTATATATGTGGATTGCTGCTTCAAAAGCAAATGACCACCATGACTTAGGACAACCAGATTCTATTAAAAGTGTATTTGCTTTCTTTAAAATTGTCTGATTTAGTCTTTCAGCTCTACCATTTTGTTGATGAACATGTGGAGCACTTAGTTCATGTTTAATACCTTTTTCTTGAAAATAGTTTTTAAGTTTTTGATTCACAAATTCTCCCCCTTGATCTGAACATAAGCTTTTAACTTTTAAGTCTAATTTGTTCTCAATAAAGACTATGTATGCTTTAATTGAGTTAAAAGTATCTGCTTTAGATCGTAATAATGCTATGTAAGCAAAAGAAGAATAATCATCTAAAATTAATAAAGCATATTTTTGTTTATGATAGGAAATAATAGGTAGTTCTATTAAATCCATATGTATCAATTCTAATAATTGATCTGCTCTGTGTGAAGAAATATGATAAGGTTTATTATCAAGTTTTCCCATTACACATGTTTTACATATGCTGTTCATATGAGGTTTACTAATTTTAGTACTATTTTCAGTATTTCTGAACATATGGCTTAACACATTATCATTTGGATGTGCCATTCTTCGATGCCAAATAAAGTAGTCAATAGTTTGAGAACTATTATTTATTAACAAATGTTGAGAAGTTCTCTGTATTATAGCTGATAACCAATGTACTGAATTGGTTTCCAACGGATACCCAATCAACGTTATGTTTCCCTTATGTATAGTAGTTTTAATTTTTGTTTGATGGACTTCATAGTCCATACTTGTTAATTGTGGTACAGATATAATTCTGTATGGTAACTTTGGCATATAGCATACGTTATAATTTAGTACATGTTTCCCATGTCTAAAACATATTTGTCCTTCTCCCTCAATAAGAGTTTTACTATGTTTATCTGCTGTGGTAACATCTATTGGAGTAATAAATTTCTTATATGTCTTAAAATCACTCATAAATGGTGTACAGTGACGTGTTGCGCCAGAATCTATTACCCATCTATCGTTTCTGTTTAAGAGCATAATTTGTTCACTAGGAACTTTATTCACATAATTATTATATACATATTTGTAGCTACTGTTATCTTCATCTTGATATGATGTGATCAACACATCTTTACTTATTTGATCCTTTGATCGATCATCAAGCACTAAAACAGTATGAGTAAAATAATTATGATATTTAGAAATTATTGCATACCCAATGTTACCCATTTCATCCATAGTTTCTACAACATTGTCATCCACATATTCAATGATATGAGAATTGGAGTTAGAGTTAGAGTATGTATCTTCATACTCTTCATTATCACTCTGACTTTGACTTTCAGTAAGTTCTGGTAAATCATCTTCTTCATTTCTAGAATCACCAGATATAGGTGTTAATGGTGATAAAGGAGTTATTGATGATTCTGTAGGGGTTAAAAAAATTCTAGAAAGTTTATTCTGTTCTTCAGAATATTCATAATCTACCATTTCTTCATCATTAGTTTCAGTTACTGCTATCTGTATATCTCCAATCCTATCTATCAATCGATATGAAGATTTTGGTGATGCTGGTTCAAATATTTCTTCAAGATGACCAGTCATCAGAATATCATATTCTGAATTAAAATATTTATGATGTTTTTCTAATTCATTATTATCAATTATCATAGGATTTGCAAAATGAATTGTAGTAGAAGAATCTTTCTTATGTTTATTCTTCAATTCATTTAATTCACTGAGTAAAGCTTTATTTTCAAGCTTCTTATTTGAGCGATTCTTTTCATTACACTTCTTTTTATCATCTTTAGATAGTTGAGATCCAAACTGACCTCCATTCACTGGTTTAGTGAATTTACTTTGTCTAGGTACAAAGTTACGATTGTTATTGAATCTCCCTCTAAATGATCCTCTAAATCTGTTGTTAGAATTCCCAGAATACTGAGTTTTCCAACTTGGATTAGTATCAGGATTCTTTTGAATATTAGATCCAATATTAGCAATCTGAACAGATTGTCTAATTTTTCCTTTAGATTGCATGAGATTCCATTCATTTTGAATTCTTGGAATGATTTTATCAACAGAGAAATCATCTATCTTACTATCAACTATATTGGTAACAAGATTACCATATGATTTATTTAAGTTGTGTAAGATAAAGAATGTGACTACAAAATCTGGAATTTTGTATTTGTCTTCTGTTCCTAAATCAGAAACTAGTTTCATAAGTTTGGATATAGCAACAATAGGATCTTGTCCTTGTTTCATCGACCAACTAAAGATCGATTTATAGAGTATGAAATATTTGGCTATTCCAGTTAATCCAAAAGTTTTATCTAACTTTTCAATAGTAGATTTTGGATTTTCTGCTACATAAGACCATAGATTCTTGGTCAAAGCCATTTTTATCGTAGCATTAGCATTTTCAGCATTTTCATCCCAATCATGTAGATCAAGATATACTTTCTTATATTCTAGTTCCCAGAATGTCTTTTCAGCAAGAGTTGCTTTTGACTCTTCAATAGCTGATGGAAATACAGGTTTAGTTCCTGTGACATATTTAGAATATCCTTTCATAGCAAGATATGCTATTAAGGTATTTTTCCATATTTTATAATCCATTACACCATTGAAAATTGGAACTAATTTCTCGAAGGAATCTTTATCCTCTTTTCCTCCACATCAGTCCACCAAGCAACATGTGAAAGATTATTTTCTTCAAAATGAAGATTATGAGGAACAGGTCTACTATAAGTAAAATTGATGTTCCTGCGCCATTCTTTAGGCCATGACACTATAGTGGAAAGCTTTGGAAATAAAGGCCATGTTTGACGATGGTAATCCTTAGGATTAAATAACACCATGTAACAAAGTCCATTCTTCTTCCAGACAGGATGACCAGTAGTATGTCTAATCCTTTTAACTGGATGATTATTTTCATTGCTCATGTAATAAACATTGCAAGCAACTGGATACTTTGTTTTGTCAAATTTAGCTTTTACTTGTGAGTTAGAAGCAATATTCTTTTCATCAGATTTAGAATCAGAACCTGATTTAAAGAAACTCTTTCTTGGTTTATAAGTCTTCTTATTCTTTTTCCAATTAGAACATGACATTCTCAGGTTACGACTCTTCTTAACTCATCAAAGAGTTCTAGGTTGAGATATGTTACGTGGGTAAAGAATTTTTTCAGACTCCTCATCATCAATTCTAGGTTTATTAGAATTGATCTTCCTCTTTCTATCTAGCCAACGTTGGTTGTTAGCTATGGTTTCTTTCTTACTCTTGTTTGATTGTCCCCAACCATTCTCATTATCAGGATCATGATTATCCCAATCATTTTTCTGATCATGGTCAGAGTCATCAGCTCTTTGTTTCATTTTAATCCTTTTAAGACGTTCAATCAATCTTTCAATAACTTCCTGATGTCCTAACAAATCAGGTTCAGGAGTATTGTGGATTTGATTTTGAGTTTGAGGAAACTCAGATACAACATTCTCATTATGATTAATAAATGGTGAATCTTCTTCTTCCATAAAAGGATTTTTCTTAGGATAATACATATCAAAGACTTCATCTGGTACATAAATATATGTATCAGTGTCCTTAGGATGACTATATTCACCTTGGTGAATATCAGACTTAATTGTTTTCTTAAATGGATTATTTGACATCTGACCCTTAGACTTATCAAACTGAGAAGAAAAAATCATAATTGGACCCTTTTGGTCCACATCTTTCTCTACAAAATTATTACAAGGTTTCTTCATACCTTGTAATATTCCTCCAAACTTCCTCCCACCGACGATCCCGATCAGGGCATTCTCCCCTGGGATGATGGGCTCCGGAGGTTCCTCTCCGGCCTTTCTCCATCTACTGGGGAACTGCTCTTCCCCAGCCTTGTGTGAGACAAAGGGTTGTGTCTCAACCCTTTCTTCAGAATTGGAGTCCTCACAACTCCAGAATATGTGCGCTGTAATAGGACAATCAGCTTTTATTTTTAGCTGATATTGTTTGATTACCTTCAGCGCCTCCAATGACATAATGCAATTCAACTCCTGAATCGCCTGCTCTGAATCAAAGGCTGCCTTGGCCTTACAATAATCTTCCTCATTTCAGAAGATTTCTCCATTGAGGATCCATACAGGATCCTTGGCTGCGAGTCTCCACATAGCCAACATTTGGCTAATTTCTTTGCTGGTAAGGTCCCTGAGGGACTCAAACTGCGGACCCTGCTTGCCATTAGGCCCCAGCTGGAAAACAGCTGGACCTTCGTATCCTGTATACCCTAGGATACCATCCATCCCAAACTTGGGATCATACTCCTCTTCTTCACTGCTACTACATCCTGATTCCTCTTCCTCCTCTCTGTGCTCATGCTGAGCAATCTGCGATGGATGTGTGTAAACAAACTCCCCCACTCGTTCATTTATATATCGAACACCCAATACTCCTGGACGTTCATCATCTACATGCCTGAACTCTTCATGTTATGAATCAACCCCTAAATTCGACGCTTTGACGCATTCGACGCCTTATCCAACGTCTCACTTATCTAAGAGAGCACTATCTATTTACAACGCAAGGCGTAGGGTGTATACTCACCAACAGAGGTTCAGTCAGTTACGTGCTACATGGAAGCCTTACTACAGGCAACAGTAACAGTGACAAGACAAGGCCATAAAGGGTGCAACAGTTGCAGAGGCTATATCACGCGTCATCATCAGTCTAGGATGTAGTACCAGAGATGGGACCAACGTACAGGTCATGATGGATACATTGGACAACTCGCAAAGCTTATCAGAAGGATAAGATCTTATCAAGTGATCTTATCTTATCTTATCACTTATCACATCAGGATGGGATTCCTTATCGGTGTTATCAAGGATCTTATCATAGATAAGATAAGGAGGACATGAGGCTTAGCATGAGGATGCAGTATGGCAGAAGCACAGTAGGCACAGTCGGACATGAGGGAAGGGCAAGGAGGCTAGGTAGGGGTATATAAGGACTACTGTAGGTAGAGGTTACTCTAAGACTCGAGATAGTTTGTCTTGCTCAGGCAACTACCTAGTTTTCATCCAAATTCACTCTCTTTTCTTATTCTTCTCTTCGCTCGCTTGCAGTGAGCTTGAGTGTTGTGTTGTTTGAGCGTAGCTCCTAACATAATCTCGAGTCTTCCTACACTCACCCTCATCGTTTCACGAGGCACTTGGCAACGCTTGCTCAGCCTTACCAACATTGCCTACAACAACAAATCCTTTTTTCGACTACAACTTGCACAACTTGCTTGTCGACGTCAAAACACATTTCAAATCTTGCCAGTCACCATCACACGTGGCTGTTCTCTTTTTTTCTCACAGGTTCCCTACTGGACTAGGCGACCTTCGATTCTCATGATACAATCCTTGTGCAGGTGTCTTCTAAACATCCTACATTGAAAGTATCTAGCATTCTCTTTTCTCTTATTCCTCAAGGTGTTGCACTCGAGTTTGCAACTGACTTTGACAGCAGGTAGACTCAGTCCACGAGTAGACTGACTACGGGGTAATTCATCCCCTCTGGCAACACAAGGTTTCTGGACGAGAACAGTCTGATCGTGGTTGAAAGTGCGGGCAGGCACTGGCCAGATAGCTGTACCAGAAATCTCGGAAGAACTGAAGGAATGAGTGAAAAAACTGACTGATTGCGTCTGTATCAAGGGGTTGAAAGTCCTGTTCCTGATCTCATCGATCAGATAGGGTGAAGTCCCAGGCAGATTAGCTTTCAGTTGGCACTTGGTGGAATTAAATCGAAGATTCACGTTGGGGTGCATTATTGACCCGAGTGATTGTAGATTTCTTGACGAGGCAACATCCTCTCTACTTGAGAGCGTCATCCCTTGGTTGCCGAAAGAAGAGACTACTGTCTGTAGTGCCGAGAGTTACAGAAGTAGTTGAAGAATAGGATTCAGATATATAAACGCTGCATGACTTGCGCGTTAATATATACACCTCACATACCACACTACCCGCCATACCACCAATAATCGAACCAGCAATGAATTGCCGGTTCAATTATATCCTACCATACATGAACCGATCCCTGATTGAAATTGGGAAGGCCTTTGAGGCAGACTGGGTGCAGGAATGCACAGATGAGACTCCAAGAGAAGTCACTAGAGTGGTTGAGGACCACAGACAGCGAGATGCTCATGTTAGAGCATACAGAGGGTGGCTCAAGGAGCAAAGGAAGCTGAAGCGCAAGGAACAGCGCGAAGCAGCTTTAGTCAGGGAAAAGACGGTACCAGTCCAGCACAATATGCACGTGCTGAGATGGGTGAAGCATGTGGCAGAGGAACGCCAACAGGCTCGAGGGAGGATTCTTCAACAAAGACAACTGGAAGAAATGATGCGCAGGCAAGAGTCTGAATATAAGACACTGGTGGAGGTGCTCAAAAGGTTTGAGCCAGAAACAGTCATTCGAGAAGCATTATTCAACACGCCATCGAATATACAACTGTTGTTGATGGGTTGGGATATCATTACCCTTCGCCATAATGGATTGATCTTGTCAGCCAAAGAAAGAAATTGACTAATGCATGCACTCAATGGCAACGGAATGAATGATTGCCAAAACCAGACAATACCACCAAGGAGGTGGCCTAACGAAAGTACACAACAGTACATCGGGAGGTTAACACCAGAACAGAGGGCTGGGTTAACACATGCATGGAGAGAGAAAGAAAAAGAAGAGGGAAAAGGAATACCGAGAAATGGGTATTCCATTCCAAATTCAGGAAGACAACCCAAGACCAAGAGACACTGGTCAGACAAGGAGCATCAGGAAAGGGTTGAAAGGATAAAAAAGTTATCTCCTAAACAGAAGGAGATACTCAGGAAAGCATTAGGCGTTATGAGGGAAACACCCAAAGAGAAACCTATGGTGGAAGAAAGAACAGAAAGGCCGTCCTGTCAGGAGGACATGACAGGAAAGGAGGACTATGTAGACTCTACTATAGGTCTACCAGAAGTGTTGTATGAAGTAAAAGAACAGTGCCAATACATACAGAATGTACCTGTTAGTGCAACACGAGGAAAATTACAAACTTGGTTGACTAAATGGATGGTGCGACAAGTTTGGGAACAAAAGCAGGAGATTGCCATAAGGGATCTCAAAGACTGGGTGCACGAATTGCAGAGAAATGAGATCTGTCCTGAACTAGTGGAAGACCTCAATAAGGCAACAGAGGCAGATGCAGAGTGGTTCTTAACTCTGCTTAGAAAAAGGCGATTTGTAAAAACAACTGGGAAGAATCAGATGAACATTGACTGTGTTGCTACAACCATGGACACATTAGAACAGATGAATGTGAAGGCACTGTTAGACTCGGGTTGCACAGGGTCATGCATAAGTGAAGAGTTTGTGGAAAAATACAAACTCAATAAACGGTGTTTACCCAGACCAATAGCAGTATACAATGCAGATGGAACGCGAAATGCGAATGGGAATCTGGAATACATGGTGCAACTAAAAGTCAAAATTGATGACCATGAGGAAGTGATGGAGTTCGGAGTCACCCAGTTAGGAAAGACAGATATGTTCCTAGGATATGATTGGTTGAAATACCATAACCCAATCATTGATTGGAGAAGAGGAGAAATACGATTCTCCAGATGTCCAGGAACATGTTGGAAGTCATTGGAAGTAAAGGAACCTGAAGAAGAGGTTGACCCAATGGAACGACTAGAAGATGGAGAAAAATTGTTAGCGGTTCACATAGGAGAACCAGAACTACATCTAAGAGCTTTTGCATCGAAAGCTACAGAAATTGTGGTGGAAGGAAAGAAAGTGGATCGGACATTAGAAGAAACAGTGCCGGCTCACTACCTGAAACATAGGAAGGTATTTGAGAAGAAAACCTTTGACGAGTTACCACCAAGGCATCCATGGGACCATGCAATCGAGTTAATACCAGGATCAAAACCCCTAGATTGCAAAATCTATCCATTAAGCAGGAATGAACAGGAACAATTAGATGCATTCCTAAAGGAGAATTTGGACTCAGGACGAATTACACCGAGTAAATCTCCAATGGCATCGCCATTCTTCTTTGTAAAGAAAAAGGATGGATCCTTGAGACCGGTCCAGGACTATAGGAAGCTCAATGAGATGACAATTAAAAATCGCTATCCACTTCCATTGATCGGAGAACTGGTAGACCAATTGTCAAAGGCAAAAATCTTTTCAAAAATGGACATTCGTTGGGGATACAACAATGTCAGAATAAAGGAAGGAGATGAGTGGAAGGCAGCTTTTAGGACCAACAGGGGCCTATTTGAACCACTTGTGATGTTTTTTGGATTAACGAACTCACTGGCAACCTTCCAAACAATGATGAATGATATATTCAGGGAAGAAATTGCACAAGGATGGGTCGTAATCTATATGGATGACATTTTGGTCTTTTCAAAAACGCAAAAGGAGCATGAGGCCCATGTCAACCAAATATTGGCAAAGTTAGCGGAACACAAACTCTCCTTAAAGCCAGAGAAGTGTTGGTTTGACAAAGCAGAAATTGAGTTCTTGGGCCTAGTTATTAGCCAAGACTCAATAAGGATGGAACAAGGAAAAGTCGAAGCCATAAAGAATTGGCCAACTCCAAAGACAAAAAAGGAGCTACAACAGTTTTTGGGGTTTATAAACTTCTATCGACGGTTCATCCAGAATTTTGCAAAAACAGCCAAGCCATTAACAAAGCTGACAGGCAAAGTGGAGTGGATGTGGACAGAATTTCAACAAGAAGCATTTCAGGGACTGAAAAGCCTTGTGGCAGAGGAGGTAGTCCTCAAAATTCCAGATGAAGAAGGATGTTTTCGCATAGAGGTGGATGTGTCAGATTTTGCACTGGGAGGAATATTGTCTCAGGAAGGAAAGGATGGGCTCTGGAGACCAGTAGCCTTCATCTCAAAGTCACTCAATGAAGCGGAAAGGAACTATGAGATCTATGACAAAGAGATGCTGGCAGTTATGCATGCATTTTATGAATGGTCTCACTATCTCAAAGGGGCAAAACAGATAGTAGAGGTTCTAACAGATCATCAGAACCTCACATATTTCCGGAAACCACAAAATCTGAACACACCACAGGCGCGATGGGTGACAGACTTGCAGGAATACAACTTTGTCATCAAGCATAGATCGGGGAAGTCGAACTCAAAAGCAGACATTCTGTCCCGAAGAGCAGATCATCACCCAGGAGGAATGGATAATGAAGGAGTAATATTGTTGAAGGAAGACCTATTTGTAAGGGTCTACGATGATGATGATGCATTGGAAAACATCATCAAAGCAGTTAGCAGGGTGTCGCAGAGACAGTGGGAATCCCAGGTACTAAAAGGACTGAGAAACAAGGACCCAGACTTCAAACTGGAAAATGGACTAATCACATGGAAGGGACGGGTGTACATCCCAAGGGTCATAAGACACCGGGAGTCAATAATGGAAATACACCACTCATGGGGACATTCAGGAGTAGCAAAAACATTGGAGCTGATCACGCAGAACTATTGGTGGCCCAATATGCGCAAAGACCTGGAACGTTACATCCAAGGATGTAATACATGCCAATGGGTGAAACCTAACAGGCAGAAACGCGCAGCTCCTCTAATACCCAACGAAGTCCCAAAAGAACCATGGGAGGTTATCTCAGTGGACATGATGGGACCTTTACCAGAGTCAAAGGGAAACAATGCAGTCCTAGTCATAGTGGACCGGTTTACGAAAAAGTCATACTTTCTACCAACTACAACAACTGTGACGTCACAAGGAATTGCTATCCTATTCAGAGACAATGTATTCAGGGAACATGGATTACCAAGAAAAGTAATCAGTGACCGAGGACCACAGTTCGTATCAAAATTTATGACAGACTTGTATGGGATGCTGGGTATAAAAGGGAATCCATCAACTGCATATCACCCTCAAATGGATGGACAAACAGAAAGAGTCAATCAAGAAGTTAAAGAATTCCTGACTATGTTTGTCAACAACCGACAAGATAACTGGAGTGATTGGTTGGCAGTAGCTCAATTCTGCCACAATGATAGGATCCACTCAGCAACAGGGTTCACCCCCTTTTTCATGAACTATGGCAGACATCCCAATAAGGGACTCAATCCAATGTATCAACCAAAAGTCATGGCCGCACAAGAGTTGGCAAAGGAAGTAAAGGAGATACATGAACAAGCAACCAAATCCCTGGAAAAGGCAGCAGATGCAATGAAAAGACAGTACGATGAACATCGACAGGCATCTCAACAGTACAAACCAGGAGATAAGGTGTATCTCAGTACTGAACATTTACCCATGCTACGAGTGACCAAGAAATTGGATGGAAAGTTTGTGGGACCGCTGGTGGTAGTAGAAAAAGTGGGAGCATCGGCATACCAGTTGAGAATCCCAGCATCGTGGAAAATATACAATGTTTTCAATGAAACATTGCTAAAACCATACAAAGAACCGGTATTCCCAAGACAGAGGCAGAAAGCAGCAGAGCGAAAGGAAGCACAGATGGTAGAAGAGTCAGTGGATGATGAGTATGAGGTGGAAGAAATTCTGGACAGCCGAGTCAGTGGTCGAGGAAGTGGAACATTGGAGTATCTGGTTAAATGGAAGAACTATCCTAGAGAGGAGTCATCTTGGGAAACAGCAGCCAATGTGGCCAATGCAGCACAGATGGTCAAAAAGTTTCACAAGGAAAACCCTGCAGCACCACGGGCAATCCCAAGAAGGGCAATGGCATTCCAGAGATATACCAACTATACACAACCACAGGTGTCCAAAACACTGTTTGGTTGGGAAGATGGGAAATTCGAGCGTGACTACCTCGAAAAATTGGAACAAAACTGGAGGAGATGGAAAGGAGATTGTTGACCAATCTATCAGGAAGTTGACAGAACAGGAGAGTTCTCCCAGAAGTTAAAAAATCCAGAAAAACAACAAAGGGGTCAAACGAGACCCAAGAAAGAACAACAGGGAGGACAGCAGAAGGATGGAAAGGCAAAACCATCACCTCAGCAAAAGGGTAAAGGATGTGAAGTACCGCTCCCAATACATGAACAGGAAAGGAGAGAGCGAGAAAAACAAGCAAGAGAAACAAATACTGCTGAATCTCAACGAAATGAGGTAGCAGATGACCCTATGGAACCCTTAGTGGAAGGACGAGACAATACCATGGAGGAGATTCTGGAAGAGAGAGTAAAAGAAATCGAAGAAGAAGAAGAGGAAGAGGGATCAGATACAGAGACAATTATGGCTTATGAAGATTGCCATATGGAAATCATGGAAGACATGGACAATATGCAACCATGAAGGAGCAAGAGGACTTTTCTTTTCTGTTTTCTTTGTAGTATAGCCTTTTATTTTCAGGTGTTCTGGAAGGTCAAGGGGATGGGGTACATGGAACAAGGCCAAGAACAGGATGTGCAAAAACTGCAGGAATACAACCAGGACATGACTCAGAGTTCACGAGGACGTGAACCTTGAAGGGGGGGTAATGTTATGAATCAACCCCTAAATTCGACGCTTTGACGCATTCGACGCCTTATCCAACGTCTCACTTATCTAAGAGAGCACTATCTATTTACAACGCAAGGCGTAGGGTGTATACTCACCAACAGAGGTTCAGTCAGTTACGTGCTACATGGAAGCCTTACTACAGGCAACAGTAACAGTGACAAGACAAGGCCATAAAGGGTGCAACAGTTGCAGAGGCTATATCACGCGTCATCATCAGTCTAGGATGTAGTACCAGAGATGGGACCAACGTACAGGTCATGATGGATACATTGGACAACTCGCAAAGCTTATCAGAAGGATAAGATCTTATCAAGTGATCTTATCTTATCTTATCACTTATCACATCAGGATGGGATTCCTTATCGGTGTTATCAAGGATCTTATCATAGATAAGATAAGGAGGACATGAGGCTTAGCATGAGGATGCAGTATGGCAGAAGCACAGTAGGCACAGTCGGACATGAGGGAAGGGCAAGGAGGCTAGGTAGGGGTATATAAGGACTACTGTAGGTAGAGGTTACTCTAAGACTCGAGATAGTTTGTCTTGCTCAGGCAACTACCTAGTTTTCATCCAAATTCACTCTCTTTTCTTATTCTTCTCTTTGCTCGCTTGCAATGAGCTTGAGTGTTGTGTTGTTTGAGCGTAGCTCCTAACACTTCAAGCATGTAACAGTCATAAATGAAACTATAGGTGTCCAATCTGGACACCATGGGGATATCCACAATACCCAAACTAGTTGCCCTAACAGGTGGCAACAAAAGCATTGCATCTGGACTCTTCTTTACACTATTCCAACTCACACACCCTTGCACCAAATTGACCAGGCATGCGATTCTCTCGGACGGAGAGAGCATGAGGAAATCAGACCTAAAATACCTATCTAAAACTACTTCAATGTCTTCCTGCTCCAAAAACTTATTATTAGCCAAGACATGACGTAAGATTCCTTTGTTGATGGAATCTTTCTTGTCCTGAATCATGGCCAAATATTTGAAGTATTGGACCTGGGAAGAAAGATAACCAACTTGATAAACTTGAGACATCTAGAAAAATTTGTATTAGCCTGATTCTTTTTCTCAAATAATTTGTGAGAAAACGAATGTGCTTATCAGGCTGTGCTATCTTCATGACAACATTGTTATGGACATAGTCCAGCAATGCAAACAACCCAATGGAGTTTGAAAGTTGCTATGCCAAAGATGTACCAGGGCTCCTACAATTTCCCTGCATATGAAAATATCCACCACTATGTATGTGTATGTATGTGTGTGTGTGATTCTGTAATGACATCCTCAGACGTCCTACTCTAAGTGGGATGCTAACCAGTGCCCACCACTAGTCTGCGTGTATGACAGAAATCTGCTTCAGCATGACCTTTATAGGAAATATTATGTAATAAATATGAGAAGATGGGCAAAAACCATCATTATGATATATGCAATAATATAACAGGCAATTGGGGGTGCGTGAAGCCTTTACAGGGGATTGGCCCTGTTATCCACATAAAAGCGGCCTGAAATCTGTGTCTTTTTATAGTAGTGTGACAAAACTACAATGGTTTTAGGATCCGTTAATCCATATTTGGTTTTGATTTCAGAGTCCCAAAAACTCTGCATGACTCCGATACATGACACCAGGTTTTTATTCCATGCCCCCACATGGTCTGTCACAAGGGTGACAGAAATGGTATCCCTGCTACCATTAAGCGAGTCATTTATCCCATGACTATGGGTCACCTTCATAAATGTGAGAGGACCTGAGAAAATGTCACACAGTCACACACACATGCAAGATCTCAGATCAGCCATTTGATCGCCTATCAGATCTTACAGAGGCTATAAATAGCATGTACATTGATCTGATGTCAAGAGTGATCTCATCAGGCATCTCTGATCTCATCACACATACTATCTATAGATCTGGATTGATGCACCTGTCAGATCTTACAGAGGCCCTAAGGCATGTACATCGATCTGAAGTAGGGTGATCCATCACCAGACCTATCTAAAACTATTTATACATAAGTACTACAACACTGGTACACCTCCGACATAGCACCCATCAGGGACTATCCAGGGGTTGCCTTTTCAAGGCAGTTGCCAGGGCCCATAACCTGTCGAAATGTGGGACAGCAGTGCAGTGCACTGGCTAAGTAAGTGTTTTGACGACTTACGTTTAGTGTGGTTTTTGTGAGTGGTGTTTGTAGTTGTTGTCAACTGGGTGGTTGATTGAACTGAAGGATCATCATCAAAATGACCTCCTTATATGCATTTCTGTAACCCTAACCTAAGTACAATGTACAGTACTATTAATAGTTACATTTCTATATACAGAACCCTAACCAGCACCATAATACGTCATTATGTGCCTTATTCTATTATTATTCCTTCTATGATGTTCTATATGACATCATATCATTCCACATGACTCATCTGCAGTCATGTTCTATATATAAATGTTCCATCATATTCCATATGATGCCACTTCCTCCTATATGACTCATTATGAGTCATTTCGGTTCCGTATGAGTCATCTCAGTGCCAAATGAGTCATTTCAGCTCTGTATGAGTCATCTTGCTTCCCATGAACAACATGAGTCATCAATGATCCAAATATATTAATTAGTTAAATATGAAACACTTAATTAATAGTTCTTTATATTATATAATGATCTTATCATCAATCTGATTAGATATGGATAATCTTATCATTGATCTGATATGGAGCAATGACAAATCCAAGAACAGGAGGCGGCATGGGCCAAACTCCTGGAATTATGACATATGCGCCGAGTGGCTACTCAGGCACAGCGGGCATTAAACCACGTGGAAAAGGATTGGAAGGTCCTGGAAAACCTTCTCGAGGTTGTCTACAAGGGCAACAAGAAGGACCGAATGTATCAGGCATTGGTGGTGTTGAAATATAATCAGTGGCTCATGTGGTGCTACAAAACAAAGGATGCCATCCGCTGATATGAGAATTACCGTGAAGACAAGCAGTTGGACAGCCACGTTACAGCTATCACAGAACTATATGCCAATGAAGGCATGATTATAGAACTGGCGGACTGGAATGCGCTGATGCATGCACAGAATGGCAATGGGAGCCATAAAGAACAAACCCAAAATACACTTGGCCTGCATATCTGACAGTCCAGGACCTCTGGGACTTCAATGAGCAGTTGCGTGACAATAGCGCACGAGTTAATCTCAGATCGCCCAAGGATGGTACACGTGTCTGGCATGTTGAGAACAAAGGACATGTCTGTGGATGGAAACAAATCCGCCTCATGATGAGAAAAGGTTATGGACATCACCGCGTTGGTGCTAGAATATTCTGAGCTACAGCAGATATGGTTGCACATATCACGCAAGCCCTCTTGGGATACCAGACTTTCCAAGAAGAAATGTACCAGTCCATGGGAGACACGGAAGGGACTCCAACTCAATGGGCACACTGAGAAGATCAGATCTATTGGCAAGGACAACATTGAGTAGAAGCATCCATGGCAATTGCGCAGTCTATCTCTGATGTAATCAACGAGTACTGCCAAGCCAATCCAATAACCCAGGCTCCGACACCAAAATTAGAACTCCCAGATCACTATGAGGGAGATCTGCAGATGGTTGATGCATGGGTTTGCCAGATGGAGACTTACTTCACGTTGTCACGAGAAATGACCTTGGATCGAAAAATCTCGATCTGCCTGTACTGTATCCGAAAAGGAAAGGACAACCGAGCCGGAGACTGGGCCAGTGTGAAACTCCGAGCTGTTCAGGATGCTCAGCGGGAATACGAAGAAAAGCAGACCAAAGAGGCATGGTCCCAAGATATTTCATGGAAGGACTTGAACGAGGGTCGGCTGGACGACGACATGAACTGGCTCAGAGAACCGCTGACCAAAAAGTTCCCTTTCAAAACCTGGCAGGACTTCAAGGACCAGATGCACGAGTTCTTCATGTCCACAGAGACTAAGCAGAAGGCAATCGACTCCCTTATCGCACTCAAACAAGGGAACTCACCAATCGAGGACTACTGCATCCGGTTCAATGCTCTATCACCCTTGGTCAAATGGAACGATGCGGCCTTGACAGCTCAGTTCTTGGCACACATTAACCTGGTGCTCAGACAAGACCTGATCAGACACAGAAATCTGGAAGAAGACGCATCCCTGATCAAAATTCAGGAGCATGCAATCCAACTCGTGCACACATACTGCCAAGCACAAGAAGCATACGGATCAGAACACCAAACAGACAGTTATAAGGAGAAAGTACCAAAGGATACTAAGCCAACTCAGTATCAGTTTAGTGCTCCACCAGCGGCTTCGACTTCGACCCGAGATCCCAATGCAATGGACATTGACAAGTCCAGGAAACCATACGGCAGTTGTTATAACTGCGGGAGACCAGGACACTTCTCACGAGAGTGTCCCAAACCATGAAAGCCTTCTGGAAAAGGCAAAGGGAAACAGATCTGAGAGGTTTGGATGGAGAATATTACAGAGGCTGAGTGGAAGGAATATGGCAAAGAGAAGGGTTTTGGCAAAAGCCAGTAGACGAGCACTCAGCTCTACTGGCCTGTAACAGTATCAAAGACAATGGACCTGTACATAGTGATTCTGGAATTCAACTACCTGAATTACTATATGAATGTTCAAACCAGGTTCACTGTCTGAGAAATGTTACCATGAGTGCAACCAACCCAAAACTCAGAGTATGGACCCCAGAGTGGGTAGTGAGGAGGATTTGGCAGCAAGATGAAAAAACTGCCTTGGAATGCTTATGCTTTTGGGCACACAATGCGTGAGAGAGAGAGATCACCAGGGATCTCCTAAGAGAATTAAATGCAATGACCAAACAAGAGGCGCTATGGAATTTAGTGCACTTGTGACAAACCATGGTCAAAACATTTGGGCGAAACGAGATGGATGTGAAAGGAGTTATCACATCAATGGACACTGGAGCTACAATCATAGTAGCAGCCCTAGTTGATAGCAGATGCACACAGTCATGTGTGAACGATAAGTTTGTGGAAAAACACAAACTCAACAAATGGAAACTAGTATGACCCATGCCGGTATATAATGTGGATGGGATGCGGAACTCAATGGGCAATCTTGAGTATATGACACAATTCAAATTACGAATCAGCGATCATGAAGAAATCATTGAGTGTGGAGTGGCGTGTTTGGGGAAGACAAATTTGTTCCTAGGACATGACTGGCTGCAGCACCACAATCCATCGATTGATTGGAAACATAAAAAATTGCAATTTAATCATTGTCCAGGAACGTGCTGGACGCAATCAAACATTGTGGAACCCGAAGACGAGGTGGACAGTATGGAACCTCTGGCAGAGGGGGAGAAATTATTGGCGATTCACATCGGAGAACCCGAATTTAAGTTGCGATCAGTAGCAACAGATATAGCAGCAAAGGAAAGTGAAATGGCTAAGAAACGGATGCTAGAAGAGATAGTGCCAGCGCACTACCTGGGACACAAGAAGGTCTTTACAAAAGAAACCTTCGATGAATTACCACCACGATGTCCTTGGGATCATGCAATCGAGCTAATCCCTGGATCAAACCCGGTAGACTGCAAAATCTACCCCCTAAATCGGAATGAACAGGAACAATTGGACGAATTCCTGAAAGAGAACTTGGACACAGTGATGAGCACGCTCTGCGGCTATCAGTGTAATCCGGCAACTCCGAGACATTTCTGAGGTATTCCAGAACAGATAGCAAAACTCCGGAGCATTTCCAGGCATCTCCAAGGTTTTCCGAGCATTTTCCGTGCATTGCCGAGCATTTCCGGACATTGCCAACGTATTCCGAGCATTTTCCGAGCATTACCGATGCATTTCCGAGCCAAACAGCAAAACTCCAATGCATTTCCGAGATATTCCGGAGCGGAATGCTTACCGATGCAAACTCCGGGTGACAACCATTCGGGAACTATGGTAGAATGCCGAGGAATTGTACCAACCAGCTATGGAACAAGGACGGGCGGCAATTCAATCACTAACGGCACGCGCACTAGTTGATCGACAACTAGCCGAGGCAGGGTGGCCTTTCAGTTCAAGTTGCCATATACGGAAAGGATCGCCAAACATGTTGAAAGTCATCCAAGAGACTACTCGAGTAGCGGGAAGGTATAAAAAGGAGTTTTGGACTTAGTAGAAAGAAAAAAGACCGTTACCCACAGTTACCATTATAGTGCCGTTTGTTTTCACCGTGTTCTATCACTCTCGTTAATACATTCTCTTCGACGTGATCCAATTCCCTCTCATTTGCCGACATTGGACCAGCAACTCCGGACTTTCCCGCGCAACTCCGGACTTCATTTAACACACTCCAGCCTTTCCTTTGCAACTCCGGACTTGTTTAACTTGCTCCGGACTTTGTTTAAAATGCTCCGGACTTTCCCGCACCGCCCCGGACTTTGTTGGAACCGCTCCGGACTTTCCTTCACAACTCCGGACTTTCCCGCACCACTCCGGACTTTACCACGCAACTCCGGACTTTACCGCACCACTCCGGACTTTGTTTAAACCACTCCGGACTTTCCCGCACAACTCCGGACTTTCCCACACCGCTCCAGACTTTCCTGCACCGCTCCGGACTTTCCCGCGCAACTCCGGACTTTACTGCACCACTCCGGACTTTGTTCAAACCACTCCGGACTTTCCTTCGCAACTCCGGACTTTCCCGCACAACTCCGGACTTTGTTTAAACTGCTCCGGACTTTCCTGCACTGCTCCGGACTTTCCCGCGCAGCTCCGGACTTTGTTAAACGCGCCCCGGCATTCCCTCACACAGTTGGACTTTTGTTAGCACACTCGGACTTATTGCAGCCATCTCTGGAGTTTACTGGGTTGGATGGGAATCTTCAGGACCTGCCACAAGCCTCTCCCACTTGCGTCTAACATCTCCATTAGACAGGGAGTAGACATATCAACGGGACGCATCCAACCTAGCAAGTCCCCAATGGCATCCCCATTCTTCTTTGTCAAAAGAAAGATGGAAAGTTGAGACCAGTTCAGGATTATCGTCGATTAAACGAGATGACAATCAAGAATCAATACCCACTACCACTTATTGGGGAACTGGTAGACCAACTGTCACAAGCAAAGGTATTCTCCAAGATGGACATCCAATGGGGATATAACAACGTCCGGATTAAGGAAGGAGATGAATGGAAGGCAGCTTTCAGGATGAACCGAGGACTGTTCGAACCACTTGTAATGTTCTTTGGCCTTACCAATTCACCAGCAATGTTCCAGACCATGATGAACGATATATTCAGGGTGGAAATAGTGGAAGGATGGGTTGTCATCTACATGGATGACATTTTGGTGTTCTCAAAAACAATGGACAAACATAAAAGACATGTTAATTGCATCCTGGCAAAATTGGAAACCCACAAACTGTCTTTAAAACCAGAGAAATGTTGGTTCGACAAGGATGAAATCGACTTCTTGGGACTTGTGATTAGCCATGACTCAATAAGTATGGAGCCTGGAAAGGTTAAAGCAATCACTGAATGGCCAGAACCTACGAATAAGTGTGAACTTCAGCAATTCTTGGGTTTCATAAATTTCTACCAGTGCTTTGTGGAAGGTTTTGCCAAAATTGCTAAACCCCTGACCAAATTAACCAGCAAAGAGGAGTGGAACTGGACACAGATACAATCCGAGGCGTTTCAGGGACTGAAAGACCTTGTGGGGAGGGAGGTTGTTCTCAAAATCCCAGACAACGACGGCCAATTTCGAATCAAAGTGGACGCATCAGATTTTGCGATTGGCAGAATCCTGTCACAGCAAGGGAAAGACAAAGTCTGGAGACCAGTAGCATTTATTTCCAGATCGCTTAATGACACCGAAAGAAACTACGAGATATATGACAAGGAAATGCTGGCAATCATGCATGCATTTTACGAATGGTCACACTATCTCAAGGGTGCCAAGCAGACAGTGGAGGTGTTAACGGATCATCAGAACCTGACATACTTCCAAAAGGCACAAAACTTGAACAGGCGACAGGCACGATGGGTCACAGATCTCCAGGACTACAACTTTATCATTAAGCACCACTCAGGAAAATCCAACTCCAAGGCAGACATCCTCTCCAGAAGAGCAGGGCATGAGCGGGGAACCAATGATAATGAAGGAGTTATCCTGCTCAAGGACAAACTATTTGTGTGGATCTATGACGATGATAGAGCTATTGAAGATATCATAAAAGATATTTCCAAAGCAACAACCCAGCACCAGGACAGGCAGGTCAAAAAAGGGTTGGCGGAAGGAAATCCAGAATTCCAATGAAAAGACGAACTTGTCACATGGAAAGGACGTGTTTACGTACCAGCAATCACAGAGCTCAGAGAAAGCGTCATTGGGATTCACCACTCTTGGGGACATCCAGGAGTAGCCAAAACACTTGAACTGATAACACGAGACTTCTGGTGGCTGAACATGAAAAAGGACATCAAATTGTACATCCCAGGCTGTGAAACATGCCAATGTGCCAAACTGGACAGACAAGCCAGAGCAGCACCGCTGGTCCCAAATGAGGTACCAGATGCACCATGGGAAGTGGTCTCAGTGGATCTGATGGGACCATTACCAGAGTCCAAGGGAAATGACATGATTATGGTTGTAGTGGACCGCTTGATGAAGAAATCCTACTTCCTGCTGACGACATCGTCGATCACATCACAAGGAGTTGCAGTCTTATTTAGGGATAATATCTTCAGAGAGCACGGCCTACCCAGAAGGTTATCAGTGATCGAGGACCTCAGTTCGCATCTGTTACAGTTATGCGCACTTTTCATTTTCTTATGTCAGCACCTGCCTCTTTCGGTGCTTATGCAATCTCTTCTATTTCCATATGCTTATGCAATGTCACACAAATGCTGTTGTGACTCTATTCTTACTTATGCCATATGCCAACCTTCATTCTGTCATACTGACGTTGCTATGACCTCACTCATGACGCGTTATGACGTCTACTATCATTACATTATACCTATGACATTCTTTACCTTTTACAGACAGTAGGTTCATGTATAAATAGCAGAGTTTGTCGTAGGTTGAACCTTAAGTTCGACTTAGCTTGTATAAACCTTATAACTCGCTGCAAAGCTTGTTAGTAAGCACAAGTTAATCTCTGGCAACCTTAATCGGTTGTGGTGAGATTTCAAGTCATAGTTCACGTGCTCTCGCCTATAACCCTCTTCTCAAACCTGAGTCTCGCCTTATAGGCTCAGTGCTGTTTACCCCCTCGTGTTCGCCAGGCTTACTTCATTGCCATCATCTCGGACAATCCTCGTGGCATTATGTCATCGGGTAGATTGACAGATGACTTGATCATCATAACAATTTAAGTCGAACTTACCTAAACAGCTCGAGTATTAGCTCGTTAGCGCACAGACCATCGAACTTCCCGAGAGCCGGCCAGTAGGTTACCGGTGCCTGATCAAGATTTCCGGAATCTTCACAAGAGGAGCTCCCCCACTGAACAAAGCAACCAGAGGACTTCGAAACACATATACACTTCAAGGAGAAGTAATCTACAAAGATAGCCAAGATCAGATCTGGAAATACAGACACTCTGATACCCCTGTCGAGCCATACCATTTTTGGATACCACAGTACAATAACCGCCCACCCAATGGAGCAGTTAGATTCCAAGGATTATACTATCTCGCAGGAGTAGAAGTTATCTTTGACACCAGTAAATCTCGCTGGACTTACTATCAAAATGACGAAGTACGCTGTGTAGAAGACAAAGCTTTCCAAAGACCATACTACGTTCCTGGAGGGATCAACAACGTCCCTGAGCACCTTAGATCACCTGAAGTAACCGGAGAATCTTCTAGCAGAAAGGGCAAATTCTGCGCACCTAGTGACTCAGATTCCGATTCTTCCCGAGAGGTGAATACGATTGAATCTAGTGACCTATTTGAGACTGCCCCATTCAAAGCGTTTCAAGAGCTAGGAACAGCATGACCTAGCCCCTTACAGTTCACTTCCACATTAGGAAACACACCAAGACCGCTTTTATCTTTAGATCTTGCACAGACTAGTGGACCATCTTCAGACAAACAGCCAGAAGAAGAACCAACTTCTGAATCACCTATACCTCCATTAAGAACCCCTACTCCACCACCTCCCAGAACACCTACTCCACCACCACCGCCACCAGACAACGACCCTGATATCAAAATGGCTGACGCAAATGCCAATCAACGCATCAAGGGTCCCATGCCCACTAAATTCGAAGGGAACTGCAAGCTAGCCGAGCTATTTATGAATGACTGCGAGATGTTCTTTGAGATCAATACCGGTTATAATACCGATAAGAAAAAGATCATCTTTGCACTCATGCACATTGGCAGAAATGCAGGCCAATGGAAGCTAGCTAAATTAAGCGACCTAAACGACGCAGCAGCATGGGGAACTTGGGCCGCATTTAAAGAGTCATTTGAGAGTAACTGGAAACAGGTGGACAGCCCTGGAAGGGCCATGACGGAGCTATACAAAATAGTGCGACAACAAAAGAAGATGCCGATCCTACTATATATGGACAAGTTCAAGGAACTGATCAAAAAGTCCAAGATCAAAGAAGAAGCCGCCATCATTCCTCTATTTTCGGAGGGACTTCCCCCTGAAAGCGTCCACCAGATCCTTATGCAGAACCCAGCCGATCTACAGGGTTGGTATGACGCTGCACAAAGATATGCAAATGCCAAAAGCAGACTAGGCGTTTTAGCAGGACTATCACACGCTGGAGGAGGAGGGAGACCATCGCCGAGATACAGAGATCCCGATGCAATGGATATTGATGCGGTTATCATCAACGCGTTATCTAAAGACGAAAGAGAGCGACATGTCAAAGAAGGACTGTGTTTCATATGTCACAAAGGGGGTCATCAATCACCGAGATGCCCCATGAGGAAACCAAACAGTGGAAACAAGAAGAAGCGTTTTGGGAAGGGAGTAAAGGAGTCACGACCCCACCATCACATCAGAGCGACTTCCACATCTATGGAAGGTGACGAGGTTGAGGGATATGATGAAGAAGAGTCAGAAAACGCTAGTGAGAATACAAGTATGACGGCCATCAGGGCTTTGATGGCGCACTTGTCTTCAGAAGATCGTCTCAGTCTGCTTGCTGAACAGGATTTTTAAACAGGGATCGCACATCAGTGGATGCTGATCCTCAAGCATTGGATTCTATCTATATTTGCAGTGTAACAGTAAAATCTTTAACCAATAAAAAGATTTCCATCCCCATTTCCATTGAATCCGATAAACCCGCTGAAACTGCTCTAGTCGACTGTGGAGCAGAAGGCCTGTTCATAGACACATCCATTGCCTCAAACTGGAAGCGAATACCCTTGATCCGACCCATCAAAGTCAAGAATGTTGATGGATCAGAGAACGAAGCAGGAGAGATCTTAGAAAGGTGTCTGATCACCTTTAACATAAATGGCAAAACTATGACGCACTGGTTCTGGGTGATGTCATTAGGCGATCAGAACTTTATTTTGGGGCTGCCTTGGCTCGAGGAGCATAACCCAATAATAGACTGGCGAGAAAAGACTCTGGAATTCCGTAATTCCGAAAAAGAAGATATCTGTGCACGCATACGGAATCTTTGGATCCAGGCGGATCTAGAAGATGTGACAGAATATGACGACGCTCTAGCCAAACAATACACGATGTCACACAGTGGGATTGTTGCCCAGGCAGAGGTCAGCTCGCTGTATGTGGATGAGGACTCGATACTGGAAGTAGCGATTCAGAAAATCACCGCATCACAACAGATGGAGCATCGCTATAGAGGTCAGGTAGAACCTGGATCTACTGAAGGACTAGAGGTACCTTCCGAGTATATGGAGTGGAACTCAGTATTCGAAAAAGAAGCCTCGGAGCGTTTCCCTGAGTCAAGACCCTGGGATCACACCATCAAATTACGAGACGAGTTCGTCCCTCGTAAATCAAAGATCTATAACCTATCTCCATTAGAACAAAACTCGCTAGACGAATGGATCAAGGAACAACTGACAAAAGGATACATCCGACAATCAAAATCACCTCAAGCATCGCCCTTCTTCTTTGTTCCAAAAAAAGATAGTAACGCCCTGAGACCCTGTCAGGACTATCGCTATCTTAACGAATGGACTAAGCCAAATTCATACCCTTTGCCCTTAATCTCTGACCTGATGATCAAACTTAAAGGAGCACGCTACTTTACAAAGCTAGATCTCAGATGGGGATACAACAATGTAAGGATCAAAGAAGGCGATGAATGGAAGGCTGCTTTTGTCACCAACAGAGGATTATTTGAACCAACAGTCATGTTCTTCGGACTCCGGAATTCACCTGCGACGTTTCAAGCCATGATGGACGACTATTTTAGGGACATGATTGATGAAGGATGGATCGTCATTTATATGGATGACATCCTGATATGTGCACAAACAAAAAAAGAACTCGAGTCACGAACTAAACGCGTTCTGGAACGCTTACGACATCACGATCTATATTTAAAATTAGAGAAATGCAAATTCGCCAAGGAAGAAGTGGAATTCCTCGGCATGATCGTTTCCCACAATACGATCAAAATGGACCCTATCAAACTAGCCGGAATTAGGGACTGGCCTGTACCAACTACAGTCAAACAAGTACGCTCGTTTTTAGGATTTGGAAACTATTACCGCTGCTTTATCGTGCATTTTGCACATCTTGCAAAACCCCTTCATGATTTAACAAAGAAGAACAAAATCTGGGACTGGTCACCAGAATGCCAGGTCTCGTTTGATCTTCTGAAAGAACAATTCATGACCGCCCCTGTATTAGCCATGCCTGATGTGACTAAACCCTTTATTCTCGAAAGCGACGCATCCAAATGGGCTGTAGGAGCGACTATACTCCAAGCGGACAGCAATGGCCAGCTGCATCCATGCGGATACCTCTCCCACGCCTTAACCCCTACTGAACGAAATTGGCAAATATATGACAGGGAGCTCTATGCGATAATTCGCGCACTCGAAGAATGGAGATACCTGCTCTTAGGAGCACCTCACACCATCACCGTTCGATGCGATCATAAAAACTTAACCTATTATCACACACCTCAGCGCTTGACCGCACACCAAGCCCGCTGGTGGAATAATCTATCCAGATATAATTTACAACTAGTGCACACCCCTGGAGCTAAACTGACTCAAGCCGACGCTCTTTCCCGCCACCCTGACCACGCCGAAGGAGAAGAAGATGACGAAACAGTCACTATGCTCCCACACTCTATATTTATCCAATCGCTATCATTAGACCTTCGCGAAAGGATTATTAATAGCAGCGCCACTGATGCATTTGTTGAAAAAGTCAGACACTGCCTTGACAAAAATACCCCGCTTCCATTAAGAAGCACCATCTCCGACTGGAAGCTGGACAATGGACTATTATTATACAAAGGAACACCCTATGTTCCTGATGATCTAGATCTACGCCATGATATCATCAAAGAATACCATGAATCGCCAAGCGCAGGACACCCTGGATTCTTCAAAACACTCACTTTGCTCAAAACTCGTTATTGGTGGCCAGGAATGACTGTCTTACTAAAGAAATACATAGAAGGCTGTGGAACCTGTCAACAGATGAAACCAAACACTCATCCCACTGCCGCACCTCTAACGCCGATCATTTCGCATGCCCAATGACCGTTTCAACAGATAACAATGGATTTCATCACCGATCTACCGATCTCTGATGGTTATGATTCTGTTCTTGTCGTGGTCGACCAAGGCCTTACAAAGGGGGTAATTCTATCGCCTTGTCACAAAACAATCACCGCCGAACAAACAGCGACGCTTTATATCAAAGAAGTATTCAAACGCTTTGGACTTCCTGATATCATGATCTCAGATCGAGGACCACAGTTCACAGCAAAAGTCTTTAAGGAGATAACCACCGCGCTAAATATAAAACATCGAATGAGCACCGCCTTTCATCCGCAAACTGATGGACAATCAGAACGTCTAAATCAGGAACTAGAGATCTATCTCCGGATATTCTGTGCTTATGATGTAGCCAACTGGAGCAGAGTCTTACCCATCGCCGAGTTTGCACACAATCAATGCACTCATCAAGAGCTGAAACAATCGCCTTTTCATCTCATGTATGGAACAGACCCCGTGGCACTACCAGAAGTAGTTAGCAGAACGGATGCACCTGCAGCAGACGCACATTTAAAGCAACTCCACAAAGCAAGAGAAGAAGTGCTTGCAGCACACGAGTTAGCACATCTAAAAATGATGAAACGCACCATCCGTCACTCTAAACCCTTTAAGGAAGGAGATAAAGTATGGTTAGAGTCGAAGAACCTTCGCATACCATATGAAACACGTAAACTGGCACCTAAAAGGGAAGGACCATTCCAAATCGAGAAAGTCCTAGGACCAGTAACATACAAACTAAAGTTGCCAGCCCAATGGCGCATTCATCCAGTATTCCATGCAGCACTCCTTACACCATACAAGGAAACTGATATACATGGACCAAATGACACGAGACCTCCCCCTGATCTGATAGAAGGCCAGGAAGAGTATGAAGTTGAAGTGATAATAGCGCATCGCAAAAAAGGCAATTCATACCAATACCTCGTCAAATGGAAAGGATATGATACATCATACAACACCTGGGAACCCGAATGCAACTTGACTAATGTGGAAGAAGTCCTAGACAGATATAAAAACAGGAGAAAACTCAACTGAAGACTAGCAATCCTTGCATCGCTATCTAACCACAGTCTATGTCTTCCAAATCTACCTCCCCTGTTCCCCCTCATGTCTACTCCGCATACTTTTCAGTCGATAAGTCAGGATGACCCACTGACCCTCGCCTCATTGAGCGCACCCCTGAATGCCCCGCACTTGTATACCCTCAAGATGATACACCCTCGGACTTCGACCCTAATGACATCGTGCCTGAGCCACATCACGCATCGACCAATGACCCTCAGGGTCCCCTTACGTCACAAACCGTCGAAACCACCACCTCCCAGAACCGCTCCACCCCCTCCCGAGGAGAAATATCAGCAGGATCTTCGGGACTATACCCTCATCATGTGGTACCTGAGAGTAATCAGGGACACCTTTCATCGGACACTCCGATGGATACCGAAGCAGTCACCAGAGACTGTATTCCAGATAGCCCCAAAGCTACCCCCAGTGGCAGAGCGCATATGCTATATTCAGAGAAGGCTGGAGAACCACGAACGATTCCAGCTCACGGAACTACTGGATATTTAGGAGCGTTTAACTCTGGTGCTACCTATCCACACATACTTAATCAGATTAGGAGAACCATCGCTTTCGCCCGGATCGAACTGGATCAAGCAATCCCTGTTCGTCTTGCACAAGTCTGGAGAATACTTTCCAGTCAACCACACTCCTCAAATCCCCCTGTCGCATTTTCGACAGTCAACCCGGAGACACCACCTAGACAGAAAGGAAAGGGCAAGGCAACGACACCTGCCACTCCTCAGGCACCCCGAAAACAACCTCGATGCCCCCACTGTCTCATCTGTAATTCCCGAGGGCACATCACATCACAACACGACCCTAACCATCATCTCGCGTTACCAAAACCAGTTCCTAAACGCATCGAGAATGCAGGGTCTACCCCTGGCGCATCACCACGCCCATCAAACTGATCACAACGCCCTCCTTTGATGCACCCTCGCCCCCTTTGTCGCACCCGCCAAGGATTCCAGCAGGGAACCCGCCCTGGGACCGTTACTGTCATGGACCGCTCCTTTTCACTTTTCTTTCGTTTCGTTTCTAAGACATTTATATTCTTTTTCTTTGTTTTGATCTAAGGTCGCAGCCAAACAATCTAGATAAAGATAACGATTATCTAATCAGCACAAAGATAAGATAACGATTAGATTAGATTAGATAACGGAGATGCGGCCTTGCTTATGCTTTCCCTTTGACTCATTCGGATCAATGATCCACATTATGTAAAACTTCTAGTATGTTCTATGGTATTTATAGATAGGGTTACCCTAGGTAACTCCACAGCCTTTAGGGTTATGGGGTTTAGCGCACAGACCATGTACCTAGGTATATATACTGTGCAACGAACACCCAGAGACTCCATTCGAGTTCTCTTGGGGTTTCCCCTAAGTCATCTCCTCTCAACTCCTCTACTCTTCAGTTCGCTAGTGGGGCCCTAAGTCATCACGATTAGGGTGGTCCTGATAGTTACCTTCGATAACGAGGAAGAACATCGTGTCTGGTTAGCAGGACGACATTGCCCTGACGATGAAGATGATGAATTCCGCCTCGGAAAACCTGATTGGTGGACAGAAACCGAGCACAACAACATTGAGTGAGTGCTCATTGTACTTTTGTTTATTAGTGTATAGTATTACTTGTGGACAAGTAATCTAGCGAAGAGCTAGTGTTACAGTTATGTGCACTTTTATTTTTCTTATGTCAGCACCTGCCTCTTTCGGTGCTTATGCAATCTCTTCTATTTTCATATGCTTATGCAATGTCACACAATGTCTGTTGTGACTCTATTCTTACCTATGCCATATGCCTACCTTCGTTCTGTCATACTGACGTCGCTATGACCTCACTCATGACGCGTTATGACGTCTACTATCATTACATCATACCTATGACATTCTTTACCTTTTACAGACAGTAGGTTCACATATAAATAGCAGAGTTTGTCGTAGGTCGAACCTTAAGTTCGACTTAGCTTGTATAAACCTTATAACTCGCTGCAAAAGCTTGTTAGTAAGCACAAGTTAGTCTCTGGCAACCTTAATTGGTTGTGGTGAGATTTCAAGTCGTAGTTCACGCGCTCTCGCCTATAACCCTCTTCTCAAACCTGAGTCTCGCCTTATAGGCTCAGCGCTGTTTACCCACTCATGTTCGCCAGGCTTATCTCATCGCCATCGTCTCGGACGATCCTCGTGGCATTACGTCATCGGGTAGATTGACAGACGACTTGATCATCATAACACCAATCAATTATTGGATCTCTACTATATCTTACTCTTGGCACAAGATATGATATTACCCAAGCAGTAATCATGATGTCACAATTCATGGTTAATCCATCTAGAGAACATATAGCAAAAGCCTTATATATTATAAAATATGTCAATTCTTCCATAAATGGAAAATTGGTGTATGATGGCTTTAACAAAGATGGAATGCATGCTTACTCTGATGCGGATTGGGCTGGTGATCCAGTCACAAGAAAATCTGTAATGGGTAATCTAGTTCTATTGGCAGGATCTCCAATAAGTTGGATTTCCAGAAAACAGAAAACTGTTGCATTGTCATCCACAGAAGCTGAGTACATGAGTCTTTCAGACTGCTCACGCCAAATCATGTGGATAAAATCCCTATTCAAAGAACTGGGATATGACATTGGGAGCTGTTGATCTTCATGTTGACAACAGAGGATCAATATTCTTAGCAAAGAATCCAGCTCAAGAACATAGAACAAAACATATTGATATTCATTATCATTATGTTAGAGAACATGTTGAGAACAAAGATATTAACATATCATATGTTCCCACAAATGAACAACTAGCTGATATCTTAACAAAAAATTTAACTTGGCAAAAATTCAAAGAGTTAAGAAATGAAATTGGCATTGAGATTCTCAATGAGGGGGAGTGTTGAAATGAACATTGACGAATGTCTTTCGTATTGTGGGAAAACATCTCGGATCTATCCGATCTCAATCTTTATCATATCTTATCAGCATTATCTAATAATCTATGATTATATAAAGTTCATTGTATTTATATCTAGACAGATATTATAGAGTTCGATGGGACAGAACTCTGAACAATAAAGCCGCCTCATGTATTCACATGGCAACTGTGCAAAGCTGTGCTTCACACAGCTTTCCACATAGCAATGACTGCGCATTGCTATGCTCAATACATTTGCTCAGTCATGCTATACAAATGCTCAGTCAGCGTATCATAATAACGCTGACACAGACACAGTAGATAGACATATATAAACCTAGTAGTTTCTCTGTCAATCTACATTCTCTTCTCTGCTTTCAACCAGTTGAGCCACAGCTCCTGAGTGACCTACAGCTACCACAAGTAAGTCTTCACTTACTTACCTCTACTATTCCGCTGCGCCCGTCATCGTGCTACTTCAACAAGGATGAGCCTCCATGAATCCTAACAATGTTGACAGTTCTTCTGTGCCCTTGCCTTTCATTGCGTCAACACCCATGTCACCCAGATCAGCTGTAGCTTCATCCCATGCAACTACAGCCTCTGTATCATCCAGTGACATTTCCGCTGTCTCTCTCTCAAAGTATTCTGTGTATAGTGAGATAGCGTATTGTACAGCATGGGCATCTGCTAGATTGACTGGAACTATCTTCTTCTTCAATGTTTTCCTTCTCACTAAAGTAGGACAACCCTAGGAACTCTTATCAACCCTAAGCGAAACTTGCCCCCTGACTGCCATCAGTGGAGTGAGTTACTTCCCTAGGATCCACCTGCGACCCAAGCTCCACAATCGCTTCACGATTGCTCCGCTGCCCTAACTCGCAACACTAAAGTTGCACTTGAGAACTGATGAGCTCTAGCAAAACTTGACCAGCTCCCACAACTAGTGGGACCAAGTTTTTTCAAGTGTTCATCCTCATCACCAAGCTTCATTGCCAACTTCATCGGCGACCCGCCACCCTAAACCCAGTCAGAGTCCATTGAATATTAAGATCCTAAATTTCAAAGGAGAAAATGCGAGTGGCTTTTGGTGGCAATGCACATGTCACATGTTTACCAAATATGGAAGGTCTCCAGAATAGGGCTGAAGATTGTCATGCCCATATCTCATGAACTAGACCACCAATGTTTTAGCTGTTGCAGTGCTGAAATACCATATATATAAGCTTTCAAATGGTATACCTACATTTACACAAAAATGGTTCCTTGTTATACATATATATCTATAAGTCCTGTATAAATGCACAGCCTGTACAACAGCAATTTGCCCAAATCCAGTTGAGCCGGAGTATCGGTTTGAATTCAAACTCCACTCAGCAAGGTATATAAGTTGCTCAAGAGAACTGATGAGCTCCAGCAAAACTAAGTCCCCTACAATCTAGTAGGGCTAGTTTTCTCTTGCAGCCCAGCAACAAATCGTCGCCCCCAGCTTTGCCACCACCTTTGGCAGTGGCGCGCAACCCTAACGCTCAAGGCGAGTTGGTACTCAAGTGGAATTGTCACACCAGGTGATAAATGAACATTATTTCTAAATCTACCATATCTTAAAACATCTATTGGCATATGTGAAATGTGAAATAATGTATCTACACATGCGTGGAAGGGAGACGGTTAGTAACCAGTCCGGATATGTTGAGGGGTCCTTGTACCTAAACGAAGCGGTGTCCAATGACAACGAGGCGTGCATTAGACCTGTATCCCCCCCCTAAACCCACTGAAACTTGTCCTTGAACTTACTTCTCTGCCACCACTGCTCGCCCACCCTAAATTCAATTCCTTCTCCATCATGTCACATGTCCATGGTCACACGTCCATGGTCACGCATAACACTCCCCCGTGATGCATCACACGAAATTTTCTTCCCTCTAACCACAACGTTATCCTGGGTACATTTGGAGCATTGCAGGCATGCATGTGCTTAAAATGTTATTCCATGGGTATCTAATGTGCTCTTAGAAGGTGGAATTACCCAGAACTGGTGCATAGTGAGGGTGTATATAGATTGTACGTAGTACTGTTCCGCAGTGCTGACCGTACTGACAGTCAGCCACCCCCCAGTTGCAGTCTACTGGGACTGGTTACCGCGGCATATGGCCACACACATCAGCACCCTGGCAGACACCCATCCCATCAAGGTGGTGGCTCCCTTCACCATGTCCACAATGCCAGCCGTTGGCATCAGAAATATATCCCTACCAAGTCCCCCGACAACCCACCGTACACGCTGCCATTGCCCAGACTGTAGATGAGCCGTTTGCACCCACCAATCCAATGAGGAAAATGATCAAACCTCCACACTACTTGACCTCCACGGAGACTGTGGTAACGTTTCACCTTTTGTTCACCCACCAAAGAACGCGGAGGCCTGCGCACCTCGACGAGTAGACTTTTCAGGCAGTGCAGATTTCCTGAACAGAAAGAGAAAGGCTCACAGCGCAGGGAGGAGAATGCACAATAAAAGATTATGTGAGGTGGAAGAATCGCCATACAATGTTGTAGCATAGATTGAAATTAAACACATTTCCCCCAAAACATATGGCAATCATACTGGGTTAGATGCGAGTCACAATGTCCATCTCATTGTCATTGACCATGGCTCATTACCGCTAGGTTATGTTGGACATGCATTCAAATCAGCAAAATGTCATGTTCTGCTCTGGCAGCTCTAGTATATTCCTTTCAGAGTGGTCAATTCCCTTCAAGGCACTCCAAATAAAGATAACTGGTGATAAATATATTTTACAAGATATGATACCGCAACTGCAAGAAAAAGATCCATTATACCCCCAAAAAATGATCCATTAAACCACAAGAAAAAGATCCATTATACTGCGTCTAGATCTGCTTTATGAGAATGATATGAAAATCATGCGCAATGCATAGCAATCTTTGAGATTGATATTCTGCCCAGGCCCACTGGCCCACCCAACTGCCTCTCCATCCTTGTACACGTGAATCGTGAAGAGCGCTCGCTGGTTACGAACGCTGCGTACTGTCCAGTGATAACTGCTATCCGTATTTGATTTGTGTAGCCCCACCCTGTCAAAAAAAGTTAACATCGTTCAAGTTTAACGTACAAACTTATCTGACTACCCAAGCCGGAACATCATCTTGAAACAAATCGTTTAAAACATTCCTGTACCACATTTCAGCTTGCTTGATCCCCTTCCTCACCACTTCAATCTCGTCTTCTCTCAAAAGTACAGTGTGGAGTGCAAACATAGCGGGTTCCATGTTGATGTTATGTGCAGTGGTCTGAGCATGCCAAAATTTGGTGACAGGTTAGTTGATACAAACAAAGGTGCAGTAAGGATGTACCTGGTCGGTGATGGTGGTAAATGATGGAAGGTAAACGATGAGCATTAGGATGGTGCAATGCCCCAATGGTGTACAGGTTTGGACCCAACAAGAGTGAGCTGCGGAGTCAAATATGGCTTCAACAACACCAGGATGGGTGGAGTGGTCAAGTAGTGCACACCTGAATGGAGAGATTGATGACACACCACTGGGGTTCATACAGTAGGCAACAAATGTTAGGAGATACCCAAACACAACCTCAAGCCTCATCAATGAGGAGAAAGAGAATGGAGATGAAACCAAACACAACTAGATTGTTGTCCCGGGTAGGGAAACTATCCAGAGTCTTAGGGACTCGCTACTACAACAGCTACTACTTATATACCCAGTCCCTGGTCTGTGCGCAGCAAACCCTAAGCCCTAAGGCTGTGGTGCGCAGCAACAGACCTGGACCATTCCATGCCTCATGTTACCCCGGTCCCCTGTCCAGACCGATCTAGCCTCTGGCCATCCTATCAGTCAACCCTAACCCCAAGGCTTTTGCAGCCGCTCGCTGACTAACCCTTGGGCGTCCTATCATAGGGGTGGTAATGGCCTTCCTTAAGTAGTAACTCCCCATAGAGGCCCCAGACAAATAAGTAAAAATATGGAAAATGAAGAGAAAAAGAAACTGAGTCCGTGAGATTGTAACATATCCCTCCCATTAAGACTTCGCATCCCAAGAAGTCGACGCTATGGGAAAGACTTCTTTTACACCAGTGTTCAAAACTGTCTGTGGGGAATTAAGCGTGGGTACAACTGGCCCACCGCGCTCAAGATCTCTTGAGAATGCCCCATCCGTATCGTCATTTTCGGGGTTAGCCTCCTTGCAGTTTCCTTTCCACTGCGACCAATTCTGTTCTAGCCATTCCAGGTAATCCCATTCGAACCGACCATCCTCCCAGCCAAACAAGCATTTTGGCGCTGTCATCTGTGTGAAATTCTCATAGGGGCAATAGATCATGCCCCTTGCCTTCCATGGTGCTCCAGGATTGTGCTTGTGAAACTTCTTTATCTCGTCCTGTGCATTGGACAAGTTTTCCACTGGCTCCCAAGTTGACTCTTCCACGGGGTAATTCTTCCATTTCACCAAGTACTTGCAACAACCACTGCCTCATCCACTGACATGACTGTCCATGACTTCTTCAACTTCATACTCGTCATCCTGTGACTCCTCTGTCATCTGTGCTTCCTTGCGGTTTGCAGCTTTTTCCTTTTGACGAGGGAAGACTGGCTCGTTATACAGTTTTAGGAGTACTTCATTGAAGACATTGTAGACCTTCCAGGACACAGGGATTTTCAGCTTGTATGCTGACTCTCCGACCTTCTCCAAAACTTCCAAAGGACCGACAAACTTGCCGTCCAACTTCTTAGTTGCGCGAATCGTCAGTAGGTGCTCCATGCTCAGATAGACCTTGTCACCAGGTTGGTACTCTCGAGCTGGCTGTTTGCTCAGATCCCACCGTTTCTTCATTGTGGACGCGGCTTTTTCTAGTGCTGCTAGATCATTGTGGCAAAATTGTGCCACAGCCAACCAATCGCTCCAGTTGTCCTGTCTGTGGTTGACAAACATGGTCAGGAATTCTTTGACCTCTTGGTTGACTCGTTCTGTCTGTCCGTCTGTCTGTGGGTGATACACTGTTGACTGGTTTGGTTGGATACCAAGCATCCCATATAAGTCATCCATAAATTTGGATGCTGTTATGATGATCGAGTCATCTGTCAATCTACCCAATGACGTAATGGCACGAGGATTGTCCGAGATGATGGCAATGAAGTAAGCCTGGTGAACACGAGGGGGTAAACAGCACTGAGCCTATAAGGCGAGACTCAGGTTTGAGAAGAGGGTTATAGGCGAGAGCATGTGAACTACGACTTGAAATCTCACCACAACCGATTAAGGTTGCCAGAGATTAACTTGTGCTTACTAACAAGCTTTGCAGCGAGTTATAAGGTTTATACAAGCTAAGTCGAACTTAAGGTTCAACCTACGACAAACTCTGCTATTTATACATGAACCTACTGTCTGTAAAAGGTAAAGAACGTCATAGGTATGATGTAATGATAGTAGACATCATAACGCGTCATGAGTGAGGTCATAGCAATGTCAGTATGACAGAACAAAGGTAGGCATATGGCATAAGTAAGAATAGAGTCACAACAGCATTTGTGTGACATTGCATAAGCATATGGAAATAGAAGAGATTACATAAGCACCGAAAGAGGCAGGTGCTGACATAAGAAAATGAAAAGTGCGCATAACTGTAACACTAGCTCTTCGCTAGATTACTTGTCCACAAGTAATACTATACACTAATAAAACAAAAAGTACAATGAGCACTTACTCAATGTTGTTGTGCTCGGTTTCTGTCCACCAATCGGGTTTTCCGAGGCGGAATTCGTCATCTTCGTCATCAGGGCAGTGTCGTCCTGCTAACCAGGCATGATGTTCTTCTTTGTTATCAAAGGTAACAGTCCCAGGGTGGGTTCCCTGCTGGAATCCTTGGCGGGTGCGATGAAGGGGGCAAGGGCGTGTCGAAGGAGGGTGTTGCGAGCAGTTTGATGGGTGTGGTGATGCCCCAGGGGTAGACCCTGCATTCTCAATGCATCTAGGTGTCGATTTTGGCAATGCGAGGTGATGGTTAGGGTCGTGCTGCAACGTGATGTGTCCCCGAGAATTACAGATGAGGCAGTGAGGGCACCGAGGTTGTTTTCGAGGGGCTTGAGGAGTGGCAGGTGTCATTGCCTTACCCTTTCCTTTCTGTCTGGGTGGTGTCTCGGGATTGACTGTCGAAAACGCGACAGGGGGATTTGAAGGTATTGTCATCAAGGGTCACACTGATGGCTGAGGGTTCATCAGTGCCGAAATTGGTATAGACTTTCCCTTTGGAGCGGTCTGTTTGGCTGCTGAGGCCAACCCTTCAGGTTGTCTCATGACAAGGGGCATTGTTGTCATCAGGGGTGTGGCCAAGTCTAATTTGGCGAGGGTGCGAATAATGACTTGGACTTCATCTCCATTAAGGATAATGCGGGGCGATTTAGAAGGTCGAAGGGGGAACATGTCGTTGACGTAAATATGTGTCTTGTTGACGGATTTGATTGCCTTCTCAACATGGGCGAGTCTTCCTTCGATCTTATTGTGAATTTCGTCTGCTGCATCGAGGATCTCAAAGCGGTTTGGGACAACGTAAATGGGGTTAAACCAGGAGTTGATCTTGATTAGATTCCTGACATCATTCTGCTGTATATAGATGCGCAGTTGTCCATCATGTTGATGAGCATTGGCTGGAGCCAATGCTGCATCCATGACTTTGGGACAGGATTTGGTAAGCAGGACTTAATGTAGTCATTAGTAGGATTTGTAAGCAAGTCTGGTACTTCGATTTTACCCCCACCGGATGGATTAATCCCTCGTTTTGCCCGCATTTCCAGCTCCCTCTTTCACTTTCACTATGGCTTAGTCGTACGCAGCCATGTCACTGTCACCGTCACCAACGCCCACCGATGCCGACTCCGCGCCCACCGATGTCGGGGCAAATCCCAGGACCTGCCGACAACATTCCCATCTGGCCTGCGCTCCAGCAGTGCTGGGAATTGACTCATTAACGTACTAGTTTGATGGCGTCAATGATGTATCGTTTGACGTCGGCGATCAGGAGTCAGTGAAGAAGATCCAGGGTGAGTTGGTCCAGGTTTAGTTGAATAGAGTTGGTTAGTTCCCAGGCTAGATTAGTGATGTTGATAAATGTTTCGATGAGGTTAGTGCAGTCGAAGTTGGCATTTTCTATCGCAATCTGTCTGATGGCGAGGGAGTGTGGTTGACTGGAAAGTATTCTCCAGACTTGTGCAAGACGAACAGGGATTGCTTGATCCAGTTCAATCCAGGCGAAAGCGATGGTTCTCCTAATCCGATTAAGTATTTGTGGATAGGTAGCACTAGTGTTAAATGCTCCTGAATATCCAGTAGTTCTGTGAGCTGGAATGGTTCGTGGTTCTCCAGTCTTCTCTGAATATAGCATATGTGCTCCACCAGTGGGGGTAGCTTTGGGGCTATCTGTAATACCGTCTCTGGTGATTGTTTCGGTATCCATCGGAGCGTCCGATGAAAGGTGTCCCTGATCACTCTCAGGTACCACATGACGAGGGTATAGTCCCAAAGATCCTGTTGATATTTCTCCTCGGGAGGGGGTGGAGCAGTTTTGGGAGGTGGTGGTTTCGACGGTTTGTGATGTGAGGGGACCCTGAGGGTCATTGGTCGATGCGTGATGTGGCTCAGGCACGATGTCGTTAGGGTCGAAGTCCAAGGGTGTGTCATCTCAAGGGTATACAAGCGTGGGGCATTCAGGGGTGCGCTCAATGAGGCAAGGGTCAGTGGGTCGTCTGACTTATCGACTGAAAAGTATGCGGAGTAGACATGAGGGGGAACAGGGGATGTAGACTTTGAAGACATAGACTGTGGTTAGATAGCGATGCAAAGATTGCTAGTCTTCAGTTTAGTTTTCTCCTGTTTTTATATCTGTCTATGACTTCTTCCACATTAGTCAAGTTGTGTTCAGGTTCCCAGGTGTTGTATGACGTATCATATCCCTTCCATTTGACAAGGTATTGGTATGAGTTGCCTTTTTGCAATGCACTATTATTGCTTTGACTTCATACTCTTCCTGGCCTTCTATCAGATCAGGGGGGGGTCTTGTGTCATTTGGTCCATGTATGTCCGTTTCCTTGTATGGTGTAAGGAGTGCTGCATGGAATACTGGGTGAATGCGCCATTGGGTTGGCAACTTTAGTTTGTATGTTACTGGTCCTAGGACTTTCTCTATTTGGAATGGTCCTTCCCTTTTTGGTGCCAGTTTACGTGTTTCATATGGTATATGAAGGTTCTTTGACTCTAACCATACTTTGTCTCCTTCCTTAAAGGGTTTAGAGTGACGGATGGTGCATTTCATCATTTTTAGATGTGCTAACTCGTGTGCTGCAAGTGCTTCTTCTCTTGCTTTGTGGAGTTGCTTTAAATGTGCATCTGCTGCAGGTGCATCCATTCTTTTAACTACTTCTGGTAGTGCCACAGGGTCTGTTCCATACATGAGATGAAAAGGCAATTGTTTCAGCTCTTAATGAGTGCATTGATTGTGTGCAAACTCGGCAATGGGTAAGACTCTGCTCCAGTTGGCTACATCATAAGCACAGAATATCCGGAGATAGATCTCTAGTTCCTGATTTAGATGTTCTGATTGTCCATCAGTTTGCAGATGAAAGGCGGTGCTCATTTGATGTTTTATGTTTAGCGTGGTGGTTATCTCCTTGAAGACTTTTGCTGTGAACTGTGGTCCTCAATCTGAGATCATGATATCAGGAAGTCCAAAGCATTTGAATACTTCTTTGATATAGAGTGTCGCTGTTTGTTCGGCGGTGATTGCTTTGTGACAAGGTGATAGAATTACCCCCTTTGTAAGGCCTTGGTCAACCACGACAAGAATAGAATCATAACCATCAGAGATTGGTAGATTGGTGATGAAATCCATAGTTATCTGTTGAAACAGTCATTGGGCGTGCGAAATGATCGGTGTTAGGGGTGCGGCAGTGGGATGAGTGTTTGGTTTCATCTGTTGGCAAGTTCCACAGCCATCTATGTATTTCTTTAGTAAGACAGTCATTCCTGGCCACCAATAACGAGTCTTGAGCAAAGCGAGCATTTTGAAGAATCCAGGGTGTCCTGCGCTTGGCGATTCATGGTATTCTTTGATGATATCATGGCATAGATCTAGATCATCAGGAATGTAGGGTGTTCCTTTGTATAATAATAGTCCATTATCCAGCTTCCAGTTGGAGATAGTGCTTCTAAATGGAAGCGGGGTATTTTTGTCAAGGCAGTGTCTGACTTTTTCAACAAATGCGTCAGTGGTGCTGCTATTAATAATCCTTTCGCGAAGGTCTAATGATAGCGATTGGATAAATATAGAGTGTGGGAGCATAGTGACTGTTTCGTCATCTTCTCCTTCAGCGTGGTCAGGGTGGCAGGAAAGAGCATCGGCTTGAGTCAGTTTAGCTCCAGGGGTGTGCACTAGTTGTAAATTATATCTGGATAGATTATTCCACCAGCGGGCTTGGCATGCAGTCAAGCACTGAGGTGCATGATAATAGGTTAAGTTTTTATGATCGCATTGAACAGTGATGGTGTGAGGTGCTCCTAAGAGCAGGTATCTCCATTCTTCGAGTGCATGAATTATAGCATAAAGCTCCCTGTCATATATTTTCCAATTTCGTTCAGTAGGGGTTAAGGCGTGGGAGAGATATCCACATGGATGCAGCTGGCCATTGCTGTCCGCTTGGAGTATAGTCGCTCCTACAGCCCATTTGGATGCATCACTTTCTAGAATAAAGGGTTTAGTCGCATCAGGCATGGCTAATACAGGGGCAGTCATGAATTGTTCTTTCAGAAGATCAAAAGAGACTTGGCATTCTGGTGACCAGTCCCAAATTTTGTTCTTCTTTGTCAGATCATGAAGGGGTTTTGCAAGGTGTGCAAAATGCGCAATAAAGCAGTGGTAATAGTTTCCGAATCCTAAAAACGAGCGTACTTGTTTGACTGTAGTTGGTACAGGCCAGTCCCTAATTCCGGCTAGTTTGATAGGATCCATTTTGATCGTATTGTGGGAAATGATCATGCTGAGGAATTCCACTTCTTCCTTGGCGAATTTGCATTTCTCTAATTTTAAATATAGGTCGTGATGTTGTAAGCGTTCCAGAACGCGTTTAGTTCGTGACTCAAGTTCTTGTTTTGTTTGTGCATATATCAGGATGTCATCCATATAAATGACGATCCATCCTTCATCAATCATGTCCCTAAAATAGTCATCCATCATGGCTTGAAATGTTGCAGGTGAATTCTGGAGTCCAAAGAACATGACTGTTGGTTCAAATAATCCTCTGTTGGTGACAAAAGCAGCCTTCCATTCATCGCCTTCTTTGATCCTTACATTGTTATATCCCCATCTGAGATCTAGCTTTGTAAAGTAGTGTGCTCCTTTTAGTTTGATCATTAGGTCAGAGATTAAGGGTAAGGGGTACGAATTCGGCCTAGTCCATTCGTTAAGATAGCAGTAGTCCTGACAGGGTCTCAGGGCATTACTATCCTTCTTTGGAACAAAGAAGAAGGGCGATGCTTGAGGTGATTTTGATTGTCGGATATATCCTTTTGTTAGTTGTTCCTTGATCCATTCATCTAGCAAGTTTTGTTCTAATGGTGAGAGGTTATAGATCTTTGATTTACAAGGGACGAACTTGTCTTGTAATTCGATGGCGTGATCCCAGGGTCTTGACTCAGGGAAACGCTCCGAGGCTTCTTTTTCGAATACTGAGTTCCACTCCATATACTCAGAAGGTACCTCTAGTCCTTCAGTAGATCCAGGTTCTACCTGACCTCTGTAGCGATGCTCCATCTGTTGTGATGCAGTGATTTTCCAAATCGCTACTTCCAGTATCGAGTCCTCATCCACATACAGCAAGCTGACCTCTGCCTGGGTGACAATCCCACTGTGTGACATCGTGTATTGTTTGGCTAGAGCGTCGTCATATTCTGTCACATCTTCTAGATCTGCCTGGATCCAAAGATTCCATATTCGTGCACAGATATCTTCTTTTTTCGGAATTACGGAATTCCAGAGTCTTTTCTCGCCAGTCTATTATTGGGTTATGCTCCTCGAGCCAAGGCAGCCCCAAAATAAAGTTCTGATCACCTAATGACGTCACCCAGAACCAGTGCATCATAGTTTTGCCATTTATGTTAAAGGTGATCAGACACCTTTCTAAGATCTCTCCTGCTTCGTTCTCTGATCCATCAACATTCTTGACTTTGATGGGTCGGATCAAGGGTATTCACTTCCAGTTTGAGGCAATGGATGCGTCTATGAACAGGCCTTCTGCTCCACAATTGACTAGAGCAGTTTCAGTGGGTTTATTGGATTTGATGGAAATGGGGATGGAAATCTTTTTATTGGTTAAAGATTTTACTGTTACACCGCAAATATAGATAGAATCCGATGTTTGAGGATCAGCATCCACTGATGTGCGATCCCTGTTTAAAAATCCTGTTCAGCAAGCAGACTGAGACGATCTTCTGAAGACAAGTGCGCCATCAAAGCCCTGATGGCCGTCATACTTGTATTCTCACTAGCGTTTTCTGACTCTTCTTCATCATATCCCTCAACCTCGTCACCTTCCATAGATGTGGAAGTCGCTCTGATGTGATGGTGGGGTTGTGACTCCTTTACTCCCTTCCCAAAATGCTTCTTCTTATTTCCACTGTTTGGTTTCCTCATGGGGCATCTCGGTGATTGATGACCCCCTTTGTGACATATGAAACACAGTCCTTCTTTGACATGTTGCTCTCTCTCGTCTTTAGATAATGCATTGATGATGACTATGTCAATATCCATTGCATCGGGATCTCTGTATCTCGGCAATGGTCTTCCTCCTCCTCCAGCATGTGATAGTCCTGCTAAAATGCCTAGTCTGCTTTTGGCATTTGCATATCTTTGTGCAGCGTCATACCAACCCTGTAGATCGGCCGGGTTCTGCATAAGGATCTGTTGGACACTTTCAGGGGGGAGTCCTTCTGAAAATAGAGGAATGATGGCGGCTTCTTCCTTGATCTTGGACTTTTTGATCAGTTCCTTGAACTTGTCCATATATAGTAGGATTGGCATCTTCTTTCGTTGTCACACTATTTTGTATAGCTCCATCATGGCCCTTCCAGGGCTGTCCACCTGTTTCCAGTTACTCTCAAATGACTCTTTAAATGCGGCCCAAGTTCCCCATGCTGCATCATTTAGGTCGCTTAATTTAGCTAGCTTCCATTGGCCTGCATTTCCGCCAATGTGCATGAGTGCGAAGATGATCTTCTTCTTATCGGTGTTATAACCGGTATTGATCTCGAAGAACATCTCGCAGTCGTTCATAAATAGCTCGGCTAATTTGCGGTTCCCTTCGAATTTAGTGGGCATGGGACCCTTGATGCATTGATTGGCATTTGCGTCAGCCATTTCGATATCAGGGTCATTGTCTGGTGGTGGTGGTGGTGGAGTAGGTGTTCTGGGAGGCAGTGGAGTAGGGGTTCTTAATGGAGGTATAGGCGATTCAGAAGTTGGTTCTTCTTCTGGTTGTTTGTCCGAAGATGGTCCACTAGTCTGTGCAAGATCTAAAGATAAAAGCAGTCTTGGTGTGTTTCCTAATGTGGAAGTGAACTGTAAGGGGCTAGGTCGTGCTGTTCCTAGCTCTTGAAACGCTTTGAATGGGGCAGTCTCAAATAGGTCACTAGATTCAATCGTATTCTCCTCTCGGGAAGAATCGGAATCTGAGTCACTAGGTACGCGGAATTTGCCTTTTCCGCTAGAAGATTCTCTGGTTACTTCAGGTGATCTAAGGTGCTCAGGGACGTTATTGATCCCTCCAGGAACGTAGTATGGTCCTTGAAAAGCTTCGTCTTCTACACAACGTACTTCGTCATTTTGATAGTAAGTCCAGCGAGATTTACTGGTGTCAAAGATAACTTCTACTCCTGCGAGATAGTATAATCCTTGGAATCTAACTGCTCCGTTGGGTGGGCGGTTGTTGTACTGTGGTATCCAAAAATGGTATGGCTCGACAGGGGTATCAGAGTGTCTGTATTTCCAGATCTGATCTCGGCTATCTTTGTAGATTACTTCTCCGTGAAGTGTGTATGTGTTTCGAAGTCCTCTGGTTGCTTTGTTCGGTGGGGGAGCTCCTCTTGTGAAGATTCCGGAAATCTTGATCAGGCACCAGTAACCTACTGGCCAGCTCTCGGGAAGTTCGACGGTCTGTGTGCTAACGAGCTAATACTGGAGCTGTTTAGGTAAGTTCGACTTAAATTGTTATGATGATCAAGTCGTCTGTCAATCTACCCAATGATGTAATGCCACGAGGATCGTCCGAGACGATGGCGATGAGATAAGCCTGGCAAACACGAGTGGGTAAACAGCGCTGAGCCTATAAGGCGAGACTCAGAGGGTTATAGGCGAGAGCACGTGAACTACGACTTGAAATCTCACCACAACCAATTAAGGTTGCCAGAGACTAACTTGTGCTTACTAACAAGCTTTTGCAGCGAGTTATAAGGTTTATACAAGCTAAGTCGAACTTAAGGTTTGACCTACGACAAACTCTGCTATTTATATGTGAACCTACTGTCTGTAAAAGGTAAAGAACGTCATAGGTATGATGTAATGATAGTAGACATCATAACGCGTCATGAGTGAGGTCATAGCGACGTCAGTATGACAGAATGAAGGTAGGCATTGGCATAGGTAAGAATAGAGTCACAACAGACGTTGTGTGACATTGCATAAGCATATGAAAATAGAAGAGATTGCATAAGCACCGAAAGAGGCAGGTGCTGACATAAGAAAAATAAAAGTGCGCATAACTGTAACAATTGGTAATAACTCCTTTCTTGGGGAGTTGCAGTACCTTCGTTCTCCACAGGTGTATATCCTGCTGGTAAAGGAGTACGAACAGGTTTTGAATCTTCTTGACCAAAACGTTTAACTACTTTCTTTGCATAGTTAATTTGATCAAGGATAATCAATTTCTTTTTTCTATCTTGGACAATTGTCATTCCAAGATATTCTTTAATGGGTCCTAGATCTCTACATTCCCATTTTTTCATAAATTTGTGTTTTAGTTCCATGAGTAACTTTTTATTGTTTCCCATGAATAACACATCATCAACATATAATATAGCTACTATAGTTGATTTCTGTTTATAGCAAACATAGACTCCAGTGTCTGTAAGACACCGTCCAAAGCCTAATTCTTGTAGACTTTGATTTGCTTTCTTATTCCAAGCTAATGAAGCTTGTTTAAGTCCATATAAGGCTTTTTTAAGTTTATAGACTTTGTGCTCTTGTCCTTTGATAATAAATCCTTCTGGCTGTTCCATATATATGTTTTCTTCTAAGTCTCCATAAAGGAATGCTGTCTTTACATCTAGCGCTTCGATTTCCCAATCTTCTAGTGCTGCTGTAGCCATAAGGAGTCTCACAGTCTCAAATCGTGCAACTGGTGAGAATGTATCATCATAATCTACTCCAGGTATTTGTGAAAATCCTTTAGCAACTAGTCAAGCACGTTTTCGGCCATTGCTTTTGACCCCATAAACCCATCTACACTTTACAGGTTTATGGTCTTTTGGACATGGTCCTAATTCCCATACATCATGGTCTTCTAAGGCCTGTACTTCTTTTCTCATTGCATTTTGCCATAATTCCCATTCTTTGGGATTAGAAGCTTTTAATTTATAAGCATCTTTATATGTCCATTGATCTACACTTTTTGAGTAGTATGGACTTATGGCTTTGCATAGAAGGTAGTTAACAAATCTGTTACCTCCTTCTTTGAGTAGTTTTTCTAAGAAGTATACGAGATCATCACTAGGTGATTTAGACTGTAAATCTCTATTGACTTCTTCTTCACTTGATTCATTGAATGGATCGGTTTCATTATCAGAGGATGATTGTCTATTCAAATCTGGAATAGATTCTCCACCAGAAACTGGTCTTGTTTCTTTAATGGATGATTGTTCAGATTCTGAGGCAGATGGTGTTTTATATTGTTCTGACTCTGTTTCTGATTCTGATATTTCTTCCATTTCTTTATCCATTTCAATTTGTTGTAACGGATTTTGTAAAGCTTTTCATGAAGAAGTTGGACTAAGGGTAGGTTTTGCTTTCCCTTTGCCTTTACCAAAGACTCTTTTGCTCCATTCTCTAGTACTTTGTATATCTTTTTCTATTTTGAGAGGAGCTTTCTGACCATATGCATTGTCAGGTATGAGTCTAGGTTTTTTGAGGCATGAAGTCCTTCTGAGATATGTGTCATATTTTTCATCTCATTTGTCCTTTCCTTTTTCAGGACATTTATCTCCAAGTCGTCTCATGGAGATGTTTGGTTGTTCAGGAGGTGTTATTGAATGATTAACATTAGGTTCTATATCCTGATTTCTGTCAGGATTTATGTAAGAATCCTCTAGGCCTTGATTATCCTTATCATGAAACAATCCGCTATAATCGTTGTCTGTAGTATCATGATATTCTGGATATCTTTTCTTTTTATGGGGAGTATCATCATCACTATCACTATCATAGGTGTGATGACCATGATCCATGTGGGAATTGGAATCAGATACGTGTCCATTATTTTTCTCCCTTGTTTCTATACCTGGTGGACTATTAAATAGTCTATTTTCTAAGCCTTCTGTTTTTGCTCTAGGAAATTTGGTTTCATCAAATAATGATTGAACTCCAACAAATATAGAGTTATCATTTTTCATGAATTGATAAGCTTTAGAGCCATCTTCATATCCTATGAAGGTCATGGCCTCTGCTTTTGGAGTAAGCTTATTTTGTCTAATTTCTTTAGGTACAAAAACCCAAGCTAGACAACCAAATGTTTTAAAGTAATGAACATCAGGTTTTTTATTGTACAAATTTTCATATGGCGTCATCCATTTTGTTCTTCTTAATGGTGTGCAGTTATAGGTGTGAATAGCATTTTTCATAGCAAACTCCCACCATGATTTTGGACATTGGGCATGGAGTCACATACTTTCTGCTTTTTCTAAGATTGTATTATTCAATCTTTCTGCACGTCCATTTTGTTGATGGATGTATGGTGCACTTTGTTCACGTAATATGCCTTTTTGTTTTAAGAATTGATCAAATTCACCAGACTTAAATTCTCCCCCTCAATCTGATCTGAAACGTTTAACTTTTCTTCCTGTTTGGTTTTCAAACAGTGTAATAAAGTTTTTGAAATTTTCAAACATTTCTGATTTAGTTCATAGGAATGCCATAAAGGCATATGAAGAATAGTCATCAATAATCATTAAACACCATTTTTTACGGTGATAAGATTCTTGTGGGAATTCTAGCAAGTCAGCATGTAACAACTCTAATGGTTGTTTTGCACGTGTTTGTGATATAGGATAAGATTTATTATGCATCTTTCCTTGTGCACATCCAGAACAAATAGGATTATCAGATGGTATTTTGATTTTATCATCAAAACCTTCTGTATGTTGGCTCATATTTTTTATTACATTTTTATTTGCATGTGCCATCCTATTATGCCATGTAGTGAAATCTACGAGATTCACCAATTTGTTTAATTTTTGTTTTATTGTTACTTTAGCCCAGTGTATTGGTTCAAAGCGATTTTTGGGTTTAGCAACTATAACATCATTTCCTTTGAACAAAAACACTGTATGATCACTGTTTGATGTCTCAACGTAACCACCAATTTTTAATTGTCCCGATGAAATAAGTTTGTGAGAAGCCTTTGGCATGTAACAAACTTCTAATTTAGCGATATGTTTAAGTCCCTTTAAGTTTTCAAACTCAAGGACTATAGTCCCTTGTCCAAGTATCATTGCAGCTGATTTTGAATCAGCTGTTTTGATTTCTTCTGGTTCAGGATATGGATTATACTCTACAAAGTCAGATTTGTTGTTTGTAATGTGCACAGATGCACCTGAGTCTATTATCCAGTAATCCTCACATATTTTTTCACTTTTAAAAGTCAATGCAGATTTATTTAAACTAATAGCTAATATGCTATTTTTACATCTGCTATTTACGGACTTACCAATATCATGATAAGCCTTCTTCTGATGGTTACATTCCATCATCTGCAAAGAAGTCATTATCATAATATTCTTCTTGGTATCCTCTGATGTTATCATCGTCACTGATTTATAATCAGTATTTGGATATTTTTTAGTGAAATTTACATACAATCTGTTGTCCCAGTAACCTGTTTCTACATGTTCCTCATGTATTTCTTCTTGTAGCTCTATTTGAGCTTTCTCATCATCAATATGAGCTTCTGGAATATCCATTGGATTATTTTTCCAGGTAACAAAGTCTTCTTTGATAAGATCTTTTCCTTTTCCTTTAAGATCTTTGATCCTGTTCATAATTTTTAATGTTTCAGGATCAACTTTGTTTGTGCTGATTCTATCAGCAAGTGAAGAATTTTGAGGAACATCCACATCCATCTTATGGCTTTCTGTTATAGCCATATTAGCGAATTTCTTTAGATCCGCTCTTTCTTTTCTTGAAAGATCCCCAGGAGCATTCGCAGCTTTAGCCAAAAGATTTAATTTCTTTAGCTTATTTGCACGATTTTTCTTATTTCGCTCTCAATTTGATCCTGTTCTGTTGCCAGGGGGTACATAGGCTGGTCTATTACTGGGACCTGCCTGTGCATTTGGCTGGGTGTTTTTTCCCTTTAGGCAAATTAACTCTGGGTTTAAACCCAGAATTAAATGGTTTTTTGCCTTTATAGTTCTTGCTCCCCCTTGCTACAAAATTTGTGGACTGCTCTTCCTTGTCACCTTTGCGACATTGGTACTCATTTTCAATCTCTGGTAGGAGATCTTTAAGTTTTGTTGTTCCTACTTCCATTTTTAGGAGGATGTAGGTTTTGAATGAGTCCCAGGAAGCTGGCATCCTGTCAATGACTTCCATTAATTGGAAATCATCGTCAAAGGTTTTGCCATTTGCAGCTATTTCAGCCCAGAGTTCCATTAACTCTTGGACTGATTCTGCAGGATTTTTGTTTTTGGGGAATTCCCAAGTTTTCATCTTTTTATAGACATTAAATATTGCTACCGCTCTAGCTTTGGAAAATGCCTCAGTTAGGCCGTCCCAAGTTTCTTTTGATGTGTTTTGGATATGATGACCCAAAGACTTAGGCAGATTTAGGGTTATTATTCCCCTTGCCTTTCCATCATTTTCAAGAAATTCTTGGTGTAATTTCCAAATTTGGTTGAGTGCTTGGACTCTACCAGCTGTGACAGTTGTGCTACCCATCTCCTCTTGGTAGCTGGGTAGCCAAGGGTTATGTGTAATAGTACCCTCAACATACTGCCATACACTTTTTGATTGGAGTGTAGCTTTAACCAACCTGGACCATGTGGCCCAGTTGCTTCTACCTTGTAAGGTAGGAATGGTGACATCACCACTTTTGTTTGCTCCTACTGTAAGATTACAGTTAAAGCCTCTGGCTAATTTATCAATATCAGCCCAGCCATAACTATAACCTTCTACAGGCTCGATGTGAAAGCTTGCTTTGCTTTCCCTGTGAATTTTGAAGCCAGTTTCCTTTCAGAGTTTATGGCTTAATTGTGACAAATCCTTAACTGTAGGATATGTTGGCCACACATATTTGGATAGCGCTCTATCTTTAATTGCTACCAAATAGCAGAGTCCAGGTTTTTCCCAGACTGGATGCTCTTGTGTGTGTTTAAGATTTCTCTTTGCTGTTTTCACAGGAATGATTTCACCATGCTCAATTGGGGTACCAACTTGAGCTTGTAGGTATGTATCATTTTCATCGTCTGATAATTCCCAATGGGAATTATCAGAGCCATATAAGAGATCTTGGAAATCAGTGTTTCCAAGCTCTTTTAACTCGTCATGTTTAGGTATGCAAGTCCTAGGCTCTTTGGAGCGAGCAGTGAAGTTAATCTTATCGGCTTCTTTTTTATCTAGCCAATTTTGTTTCTGACACAGCTTTTTGGCTCTTTTCTTTTCTTGAGCCAGCTTTATTTTGTCAGAATCTAACCAAGACTCCGCATTTATTGCGCATGTCTTTGCTCCTTTTAACTCTAATTTGAGATGTCCTATCTCACATGCCATCTCTCTTTGGTGTCCGCGTTCCCTGGCCATTTTCCTTTTATATTCTTGAGTGCACCGATGAATGCGCTCCTCAAGTATGGCCTTTTGTTTGGCCTCCTCCACTTTAGCCCGGTGCTGGGCGATCATCTCTTGATCTTGCCGACAAAGATCGTCAGCAAGCTTAGAGTCGATTGAGGCCGATGGCCCAGAACCAGTAACTCGTGCTTTGCTGGCACGCTTTTTGTATGAAACAGGGATAAACATCCCTGCATCATCAAGGGGAGGAGTGATCCTCTCCTGTTTTACCTGAACAGGGGGGGATCGTGGGCACGATGAGTCAGAGATTGTGTGTAAAGAGGGTAGCGAGGATGGAGTCCTCACTTTAGTAACTGGCGATGCCGGTTTTGATCCCGCTTTATTGGAGCGGGGAGAGCGCATAATGTCGGCAGATTTGCCCATTTTGCGCTTTTTAATTCATTTAGAATTTTTAATTTGTCCCAATTTAAATTGGGCAATTACCTGTTTGCCTTTGTATTTGGCCGCAAGGCCAAACAAGGCGTGTTTATCGGATTCTTCATCCGATTTGAGCTCATCCTGAGCTTGTTTCTCCTCCTGAGCTAGTTCAGGAAGAAGATTGAAATAGGTAATTTTGCGACCCTTGGAGGGGCCGGCTTGATTGTTTCCAGATGAACCGGAAGAGGAGGCTGCTTTTCCAGCAGTGGAGCCGGAAGCAGATTTTCCAGAAGAAGATCCGGAGGAAGAGGAAGCGGAGGCAGAGGAAGCGGCAGAGTTGTTGTAAGACATGTTTATCAAAATATTTATTTATTTATTTGAAAATTCAAAAAATAAATTCGAGGAGAGGTTGGTTTGGATTGGTTTGAAGATCTTTGAAAAATACGTTAGCTCATCATTTTAAGGAACGATAGATGCTAGCGCTGATCATCGATACTTCCGGTTATGGATGCAACAGATGGATCCTGGGACAGGGACTCGTGGATTGCTTTTGGTTTCTCGGTTTCATCGCCAGAAAGGGATCCAGCCTTCCAGGAGTGCTTTGGGGCTCCAGCAAATTCTCCAACAGCGGTAAATATTCCATCATTATGTAATTATTTTAAATCGTACTATTGCTGCTAAGGAGCAGTCCTATTACTAAGCAGGAAGCTAAGCTCGTGCCTGCAACTGATATGTGTAGACAGGGAACAATGTCCCTGTAGCACTATCTTAATATGGAATATTACATAATTATTTAATTAATGAGAATGTGGGACGAAAACCCGAAATTGGTATATGTGCTTAATTATTCATGGCCAAAAGGGGGGCGCGAAGCCTTTTGATCGGGGGACGGGACAGAACCCGATCCGATCTTTATCCATCATAAGATGGCCCTTAATCTGGAGGATGTTGATAAACCAGTGTCCACAAACTGGTCCAGATCTGATCGAGACGATCGATGGATCTTAGATTATGGTTTTATTATGTACCTGGGTAACGCAGAAACTGGGGGCTGGACAAGTTTGCCACACTAAGTATTATTTTCACACCTCTCCAGGTGGTGTCCAGATCTCTGTCAAGATCAGACATGCTCATATTTTGGGTGAGCTCCCCAGGTTACGTTAGTGGACAAAACGAGTGTATACAGTCACTACAGCCACTAGGGTGCTACTAACAAACCTGATTACCTTATTTGGTCATTACCAAATAGCGATTGACAAAGTCCCCTCGACGGCGACAGCTACATCATTGAGCTGCTTATCTCCTGCGGTATCGAGGCGATCACCCATCAGGTCTGCAAGCAGACGGGGCCCATAACCTGTCGAAGTAGCACAACAATGGGCGCAGTGGAATAGTAGAGCTAAGTAAGTGAAGACTTACTTGTGGTAGCTGTGGCTGAACTGGTTGAAAGCAGAGAAGAGAATGTAGATTGATGGAGAAACTACTAGGTTTATATACGTCTATCTACTGTGTCTGTGTCAGCATTATTATGATATGCTGACTGAGCATTTGTATAGCATGACTGAGCAAATGTATTGAGCATAGCAATGCACAGTCATTGCTATGTGGAAAGCTGTGTGAAGCACAGCTTTGCACAGTCGCCATGTGAATACATGAGGCAGCTTTATTGTTCAGAGTTCTGTCCCATCAAACTCTATAATATCTGTCTAGATATAAATACAATGAACTTTATATAATCATAGATTATTAGATAATGCTGATAAGATATGATAAAAATTGAGATCGGATAGATCCGAGATGTTTTCCCACGATACAAAAGACATTCGTCAACGTTTGTTTCAACAGTCCTGTGACCTGGAACCACTTCCGGGCTGATGACAACTTAATTTCTGCATGGGAGGAACACTCTGATGCTGTCATAGAGAAATTCACGAGCGGCAGAGAAAACATGGTGCCTCTTAGTTTATTATGGCATCAACTGGCAGGCATGGCTTCAGTTGTGGACAAAGTGTGGACCCAGGAGGAAACACAAGACATACATGGAGTACTGATTGCAGATGATGTTGGAGTGGGAAAGACAGTGCAGGTAATGGCTCTCATCGCCTTCTTGCAGCTCGTCTACCAGTCAGAACAGCGAGGGGGGCCCCGTCCACCCATCATCAGTAAGTTGATGCATCATGTGGACTAGATGCACACACTAATCCTACACACAGAAGATCATCCATATTTCATGGGTAAAGGTCCTGTTCCCAATAAACCACATGCCATCATCATCCCAAACTCCCTTGTGGATCAATGGCATCGGGAGCTGAAACTCTTTTTTCAGTGATTTTCCTTGGACATTTTCCAATTGCCAACCGCAGGAGCTGCTCTGAAAAATTTCTTCTCAGCCCCTGGAGGTCTTTGGAACAATGCAAAACATGATCTAATTTTTCGAGTTGTTTTGATTCCACACTCAGTAAGTTATGATTTAATCCATAGATAACAGGTGGCAATCCTGAAATCATAGGTGTTCAACAACCTGGCTGGAAAGACCTATGATTGTAGCCAGGGAGGAGCCCATCGCAACCCCATTGATAACCCAAGAACAATGAAACCTGATCCCCCAGACTTCTTCCAAAAGACGGAATGGGCATCAGTTTGGATAGACAAGGCGCATGAATTTCGGGGACCTCATCGTGGCTTCGTTGGCGCAGTCCATCTGCGATGGAAGGCCTTGATGATGTCTTGCTGCACAGCAACACCACTGTATACGAAACCTCAGGTGAGAAAAGTGTCCAGCTGCCCCGCCCATGACTGACAACCAAGACAGGATGTTGTCAATCTTGGTCACATCATCAGCGTGCCCTCTTTGTGTGGATCAAGTGGCCAGGAATTTGAGCAAGAAGGAATGAGACAGGTAAATCAGGCCAAGCGATCTCTGATGGTGGAGGATAAGCAGGAGATGAGACTTGCAAATGAGAAGAAATTGTTGGGTGAACAAGACGTTGATGCACTGCATGCAGCATGGCAAATAAGAAATATGCAAGTCAAATTTGTGAAGGAAATCCAGGAAGCATACAACGGTTCTATCATTCATCGAACAATAAACTCCAAATGTCCCAATGGGATGTCCTTGAATGACCAACTACCTCCTTATGTCTCACACATCTTACCAGTCACATTGGAGGATTGGGAGATGACTGTGCTGGACGAGTCGTTTAGGGACATTATTGCTAGCAAAAGAAACTGCACCCTCCTTGAGTTCTCCAATGAAGTAAGTTCGCATAGCAGACCCAATCCGACAGAGTAACTGATTACAAACAGAATTTCTACATCTATTACCATCTCAACTTAGTCTACCCATCTGGCCACCCATCTAACATTCGTTTTCCCTCCTTTTCATCAAAGGAACAATGGATGGAATGCCCTGGGAGCAAGCTGATGGCGTTGATCAACTTTTGCAGCACCTCCTTGCCCATGACGATGCACAACATCCCATTGTGAAGGAGGGCTCCATCATATATCCATCCATCCCAGCCGGATGCCCTGTGTCACAGGCACGAAAAATACTCGTCTATTATGAGTATCCAATGTCCACAGCAACGTTGCTGTCAGCCATGAAAGTCTGTGCCATAAAACCCTTTGTACTGAATGGCGACATGACTGTGAAGGAGCGTGATGATGAGCACGCTCCATGGCTATCAGTGTAATCCGGCAACTCCGAGACATTTCCGAGGTATTCCGGAACAGACAGCAAAACTCCGGAGCATTTCCAGGCATCTCCAAAGTTTTCCAAGCATTTTCTGTGCATTGCTGAGCATTTCCGGACATTTCCAACATATTCCGAGCATTTTCCGAGCATTACCAATGCATTTCCGAGCAAAACAGCAAAACTCCGATGCATTTCCGAGATATTCTGGAGTGGAATGCTTACCAATGCAAACTCTGGGTGACAACCATTCGGGAACTATGGTAGAATGCCGAGGAATTGTACCAACCAGCTATGGAACAAGGACAGGCAGCAATTCAATCACTAATGGCACGCGCACTAGTTGATCAACAACTAGCCGAGGCAGGGTGGCCTTTCAGTTCAAGTTGCCATATATGGAAAGGATCGCCAAACATGTTGAAAGTCGTCCAAGAGACTACTTGAGTAGCAGGAAGGTATAAAAAGGAGTTTTGGACTTAGTAGAAGTAGGATACCGTTACCCACAGTTACCGTTATAGTGCTGTTTGTTTCTACCGTGTTCTATCACTCTCGTTAATACATTCTCTTCAATGCGATCAAATTCCCTCTCATTTGCTGACATTGGACCAGCAACTCCGGACTTTCCTTCACAACTCCGGACTTTCCTTCACAACTCCGGACTTTACTGCACCGCTCCGGACTTTCCCACACTGCTCCGGACTTTCCTGCACTGCGCCGGACTTTCCCACACAACTCCGGACTTTACTGCACCACTCCAGACTTTGTTCAAACCACTCTGGACTTTCCTTTGCAACTCCGGACTTTCCCACACAACTCCGGACTTTCCCACACTGCTCCGGACTTTCCTGCACTGCTCCAGAATTTGTTTCAACCACTCCAGACTTTCCTTCACAACTCCGGACTTTCCCACACAACTCCGGACTTTGTTTAAACTGCTCCGGACTTTCCTGCACCGCTCCAGACTTTGTTAAATGCGCCCCGGAGTTCCCTCACACACTCGGACTTATTGCAGCCATCTCTGGAGTTTATTGGGTTGGATGGGAATCTTCAGGACCTGCCACAAGCCACTCCCACTTGCATCTAACATCTCCATTAGACGGGGAGTAGACATATCAGCGACGATGCTGTACAACAGTTCATAAGAACTGAAGACCCAACTCGCCGTGTGCTCTTGTTTTCATCGGTTGGCTCTGCTGGTCTCAACCTAGCTTGTGCTGATGTTGTCATCTTATATGTAAGTCCAAGTTTTATTAACATATTCTAATGTTCTGACATGACACCACAAGGACACTGTGTGGTCTCAGCAGTCTGTCGTGCAAACTGTGGGAAGGGCACATTGCTACGGACAAAAACGACTGGTCCATGTATATCATCTGTTGGCAGTTGGCACAACAGATGTTATAATGTCGTCGCTTGCAAAGGACAAAAGCGAAATGTTGCAGGCATTGGTGATGAGGACGCGCAAAATAAACCCCAGTACGGTGCACCTTTCATTATACTACCCAAATTACTAACTTATGTCTAACGCAATGCAATGCAGATCTTGCTGACATGTTCAAGGGAAATGAAGTGAGCGAAGAGGACAACAACAATAACAATACAGAGGCTGATGCTGTGGAAATCAGCAAGAAGGTGAAGGGAAAGAAGGGTAAGTAACAACTACTCTGATTATTCACCCTTGGCTTACTGCTTTGTCTTAGAGACCCGCAAGCAGGTTAAGAACAGTAGGCACAAGACTAGTGTTCCATGCCCCACAGAGCCAGATGCACCCATCGTTTCATTCCAAGAGGAGCAAGGCCAGCCTCAACAGCACGTGACATCTGGAACCTCAAATACATTAAGGGAAGTGGCTGAGCAGGATGCTCATATGGAAGAGGGTGAGGCCCCATCACAGCAAGGGATGCCCAGCCATCCGGCCAAGCCAGATTCATATATTCCCTCTTTGCAGAGCCCGCCGCCAAGTGAAGGTTCTTCAATAGGGGCTGACATTCGGATGGGATCACCTATGCCAACCAGCCATGGAATATGTGAGGGTGACACCAGCTCTGACATAGAGAGCATGTCAAATAAATGCAGGCCTTCATCTTCTACATCATCTCCACCCCCAAAAAAGCATTCCTGATGTGGATTGTTGCCATCATTCGATGAAGATAACCTGGAGGAAAACCCGCAGACCAAATGGATTGATTTATCCTCCATCGTAAAGACCCACAGCATTTGTTACACATATGGTAAGAAGCATAGCAAGTAGTGGATACAAGCATGTTTTCTTGTCATAGATGTAGTAGAAAGTTGTCTGTACAAAATTACTTATGCATTTGTCAGTAAGTAATAAATATATATGCAAAGGTAGTCCTTGTACATGCCTAGTCAAAGCATAGAACGCCTAAGAGAGCCATACAGCCCTGTGTCACCGCAGGGGATGCCCAGCCATTTGGCCAAGCTGGACAGAGGTCTTACAGCTCATTTTAAACCAGACCAACCAACCAACCATTCTGAAAACCATTATTACATGAGCATAATGTAACCACATATTAGATTATCCAGCCTGGCTGGATGCACAATGGCTTTAGTCTTGCAACATGTGAACATGGCTATCTGTTGTCCCACACCAATGCACATCCAGCCCATGAGCCCCGCAGATGAGCTTCTGCAAATCAAATATTCGCCTTGGAACTTTCACACCAACCCCATAGATTATGCTCAACATAATGTAATGCCCTTAGATAATTGATTACATTACTCTAAGTGTCATGTACCCCATCGACACTGTGCCATGTACCCCATCGACACTGCGCCAATGCAAGTCCAGCTCTACTGAATATTCAACATAGGTCACGTGATTTCCTATCCTTCTCGCTTCTGGCATTGCGCTGAAACCTATTCTCTTCTTAAAAATATGCAAAACCAATGGTCTAATGACAATGACAACAATTTGTCCTCCCATGATGACAGAATGGGTGCTTCCCAGGTGAGTAAAGGATTGCATTTAGATTCATATATATATTTCAGCCATCATTCATGCAGGCACCATTTGTGCAGGCACCATTCACACAGGTGCCATTCATGCAGGCACCATTTGCACAGACGCCATTCACACAGGCGCCATTCACACAGGCACTATTCACACAGGTGCCATTCATGCAGGCACCATTTGCACAGACACCATTCACACAGGCGCCATTCATGCAGGTGCCATTCCCACAGGTGCCCTTCACACAGGCGCCATTCATGCAGGTGCCATTCCCACAGGTGCCCTTCATGCCACATTCCATGCATGAGATCCAGGCATTCAATGGCCTCAATCCTTTCCAAGTAAGTAAAGTATTGCATCATTCAGATTCATATATTGTATTTATATTTCAGCCACATCTCATGCCAGAGCAATTTATGCAAGCTCAGTTCATGCAAAATCAGTACATGATGATGCAGCAGCAGCAGGTAGTGTCGAAGTAGCATGACAACGGGCGCAGCAGAATAGTAGAGCTAAGTAAGATAACACTTACTTGTGGTAGCTGTAGGTCACTCAGGAGCTGTGGCTCAACTGGTTGATAGCAGAGAAGAGAATGTAGATTGACAGAGGAACTACTAGGTTTATATACGTCTATCTACTGTGTCTGTGTCAGCGTTATTATGATACGCTGACTGAGCATTTGTATAGCATGACTGAGCAAATGTATTGAGCATAGCAATGCGCAGTCATTGCTGTGTGGAAAGCTGTGTGAAGCACAGCTTTGCACAGTTGCCATGTGAATACATGAGGTGGCTTTATTGTTCAGAGTTCTGTCCCATCGAACTCTATAATATCTGTCTAGATATAAATACAATGAACTTTATATAATCATAGATTATTAGATAATACTGATAAGATATGATAACAATTGAGATTGGATAGATCCGAGATGTTTTCCCATGATACAAAAGACATTCATCAACATTCGTTTCAACACTCCCCCTCATTGAGGATCTCAATGCCAATTTCATTTCTTAACTCTTTGAACTTTTGCCAAGTTAAATTTTTTGTTAAGATATCAGCTAGTTGTTCATTTGTGGGAACATATGATATGTTAATATCTTTGTTCTCAACATGTTCTCTAACATAATGATAACAAATATCAATATGTTTTGTTCTATGTTCTTGAGCTGGATTCTTTGCTAAGAATATTGATCCTCTGTTGTCAACATGAAGATCAACAGCTCCAATGTCATATCCCAGTTCTCTGAATAGGGATTTTATCCACATGATTTGGCGTGAGCAGTCTGAAAGACTCATGTACTCAGCTTCTGTGGATGACAATGCAACAGTTTTCTGTTTTCTGGAAATCCAACTTATTGGAGATCCTGCCAATAGAACTAGATTACCCGTTACAGATTTTCTTGTGACTGGATCACCAGCCCAATCCGCATCAGAGTAAGCATGCATTCCATCTTTGTTAAAGCCATCATACACCAATTTTCCATTTATGGAAGAATTGACATATTTTATAATATATAAGGCTTTTGCTATGTGTTCTCTAGATGGATTAACCATGAATTGTGACATCATGATTACTGCTTGGGTAATATCATATCTCATGCCAAGAGTAAGATATAGTAGAGATCCAATAATTGATTGGTAATAACTCCTTTCTTGAGGAGTTGCAGTACCTTCATTCTCCACAGGTGTATATCCTGCTGGTAAAGGAGTACGAACAGGTTTTGAATCTTCTTGACCAAAACGTTTAACTACTTTCTTTGCATAGTTAATTTGATCAAGAATAATCAATTTCTTTTTCCTATCTCGGACAATTGTCATTCCAAGATATTCTTTAATGGGTCCTAGATCTCTACATTCCCATTTTTTCATAAATTTGTGTTTTAGTTCCATGAGTAACTTTTTATTGTTTCCCATGAATAACACATCATCAACATATAATATAGCTACTATAGTTGATTTCTGTTTATAGCAAACATAGACTCCAGTGTCTGTAAGACACCGTCCAAAGCCTAATTCTTGTAGACTTTGATTTGCTTTCTTATTCCAAGCTAATGAAGCTTGTTTAAGTCCATATAAGGCTTTTTTAAGTTTATAGACTTTGTGCTCTTGTCCTTTGATAATAAATCCTTCTGGCTGTTCCATATATATGTTTTCTTCTAAGTCTCCATAAAGGAATGCTGTCTTTACATCTAGCGCTTCGATTTCCCAATCTTCTAGTGCTGCTGTAGCCATAAGGAGTCTCACAGTCTCAAATCGTGCAACTGGTGAGAATGTATCATCATAATCTACTCCAGGTATTTGTGAAAATCCTTTAGCAACTAGTCGAGCATGTTTTCAGCCATTGCTTTTGACCGCATAAACCCATCTACACTTTACAGGTTTACGGTCTTTTGGACATGGTATTAATTCCCATACATCACGGTCTTCTAAGGCCTGTACTTCTTCTCTCATTGCATTTTGCCATAATTCCCATTCTTTGGGATTAGAAGCTTTTAATTTATAAGCATCTTTATATGTCCATTGATCTACACTTTTTGAGTAGTATGGACTTATGGCTTTGCATAGAAGGTAGTTAACAAATCTGTTACCTCCTTCTTTGAGTAGTTTTTCTAAGAAGTATATGAGATCATCACTAGGTGATTTAGACTGTAAATCTCTATTGACTTCTTCTTCACTTGATTCATTAAATGGATCAGTTTCATTATCAGAGGATGATTGTCTATTCAAATCTGGAATAGATTCTATTATTGCAGCTGATTTTGAATCGGCTGTTTTGATTTCTTCTGGTTCAGGATATGGATTATACTCTACAAAGTCAGACTTGTTGTTTGTAATGTGCACAGATGCACCTGAGTCTATTTTCCAGTAATCCTCACATATTTTTTCACTTTTAAAAGTCGATGCAGATTTATTTAAACTAATAGCTATTATGCTATTTTTACATCTGCTATCTATGGACTTACTAATATCATGATAAGCCTTCTTCTGATGGTTACATTCCATCATCTGCGAAGAAGTCATTATCATAATATTCTTCTTGGTATCCTTCGATGTTATCATTGTCACTGATTTATAATCAGTATTTGGATATTTTTTAGTGAAATTTACATACGATCTGTTGTCCCAGTAACCTGTTTCTACATGTTCCTCATGTATTTCTTCTTGTAGCTCTATTTGAGCTTTCTTGTCATCAATACAAGTTTCTGGAATATCCATTGGATTATTTTTCCAGGTAACAAAGTCTTCTTTGATAAGATCTTTTCCTTTTCCTTTAAGATCTTTGATCCTGTTCATAATTTTTAATGTCTCAGGATCAACTTTGTTTGTGCTGATGCTATCAGCAAGTGAAGAAGAATTTTGAGGAACATCCACATCCATCTTATGGCTTTCTGTTATAGCCATATTAGTGAATTTCTTAAGATCCGCTCTTTCTTTTCTTGAAAGATCCCCAGGAGCTTTCGCGGCTTTAGCCAAAAGGTTTAATTTCTTTTGCTTATTTGCGCAATTTTTCTTATTGCGCTCCCAATTTCATCCTGTTTTGTTGCCAGGGGGTACATAGGCCAGTATATTACTAGGACCTTCCTGTGCATTAGGCTGGGTATATTTCCCTTTAGGCAAATTTACTTTGGGTTTGAACCCAGAGTTAAAAGGTTTTTTGCCTTTATAGGACTTGCTCCCCCTTGCTACAAAATTTGCAGACTGCTCTTCCTTGTCGCCTTTGCAACGTTGGTACTCATTTTCGATCTCTGGCAGGAGATCTTTAAGTTTTGTTGTTCCTACTACCATTTTTAGAAGTATGTAGGTTTTGAATGAGTCCCAGGAAGCTGGCATCCTGTCAATGACTTCCATTAATTGGAAATCATCGTCAAAGGTTTTGCCATTTGCAGCTATTTCAGCCCAGAGTTCCATTAACTCTTGGACTGATTCTGCAGGATTTTTGTTTTTGGGGAATTCCCAAGTTTTCATCTTTTTATAGACATTAAATATTGCTACAGCTCCAGCTTTGGAAAATGCCTCAGTTAGGCCGTCCCAAGTTTCTTTTGATGTGTCTTTGATATGGTGTCCCAAAGACTTAGGCAGATTTAGGGTTATTATTCCCCTTGCCTTTCCATCATTTTCTAGAAATTCTTGGTGTAATTTCCAAATTTGGTTGAGTGCTTGGACTCGACCAGCTGTGACAGTTGTGCTACCCATTTCATCTTGATAGCTGGGTAGCCAAGGGTTATGTGTAATAGTACCCTCAACATACTGCCATACACTTTTTGACTGGAGTGTAGCTTTAACCAATCTGGACCATGTGGCCCAGTTGCTTCTACCTTGTAAGGTAGGAATGGTGATATCACCACTTTTGTTTGCTCCTACTGTAAGATTACAGTTAAAGCCTTTGGCTAATTTATCAATATCAGCCCAGCCATAACTATAACCTTCTACAGGTTCGATGTGAAAGCTTGATTTGCTTTCCCTGTGAATTTTGAAGCCAATCTCCTTTCGGAGTTTATGGCTCAATTGTGACAAATCCTTAACTGTAGGATATGTCGGCCACACATATTTGGATAGCACTCTATCTTTGATTGCTACCAAATAGCAGAGTCTGGGTTTTTTCCAGACTGGATGCTCTTGTGTGTGTTTAAGATTTCTCTTTGCCATTCTCACAGGAATGATTTCACCATGCTCAATTGGGGTACCAACTTGAGCATTTAGGTATGTATCATTTTCATTGTCTGTTAATTCCCAATGGGAATTGTCAGAGCCATATAAGAGATCTTGGAAATCAGTATTTCCAAGCTCTTTTAACTTGTCATGTTTAGGTATGTGAGTTCTAGGCTCTTTTGAGCAAGCGGTGAAGTTAATTTTATCAGCTTCTTTTTTATCTAGCCGATTTTGTTTCTGACACAGCTTTTTGGCTCTTTTCTTTTCTTGAGCCAGCTTTATTTTGTCAGAATCTAGCCAAGACTCTGCATTTATTGCACATGTCTTTGCTCCTTTTAACTCTAATTTGAGATGTCCTATCTCACATGCCATTTCTCTTTGGTTTTCGAAATAAGTATTATTCTCATTTCATCTAGCCTGCTGAGATTGACCTAGATGATCTAAAGCTGCATCTAGATCATCACATAATTGATCATTATTATCAATTAAGGTGTTGGAGTTTTGTATAACTCCTTTCACTGTTTGTGAAATTTCAGCTATGTTTTGTTGATGGCTAGCAACCATGATTTTGGCGTCTTCTACCAATTCATTTGCTTGATAGAGTTCATGTAATTTTTTATTTTGGAGAAGGGAATTGCTCCTTCTCTGTTTAATTACATGTATTTTATTGGGTAATGCACCCAATTTCATAAATGCAGTGGCTATTTTTCGCCACTCATTTATTTCCCCTCGTGACCATTTGTCACCTTCCTCCTGCATCTTTTGTCCTTTCTGGTCTCCCCCAGAGGATTGTACCGGAAGCGGGTCAATCTCCCACTTCGAAGCTTCGGCAACAACCCTCGCTCCAAATGTTTTAAGCCACTGTTCGTGGTGTCTGTCTTGTTCTTTCACAGACAAAGAATAGGCCTGGTTAGGGTCATTCTTTTTTTGGAGGCGAAGGGACCACACACATTCTTCATGCCATTTTTAGCAATGGCGGCATAATTGGGCCCTGAGGAGGGCCCAGGAACAGGGATTGGCATCCTGTTTTCCTCGTTGCCTAATCGAGGGAAGGGGGTTGATGGCTGGTAAGTGCCATTATTAAGGTCGGCAATTAATTGCCGTGCACATGCCATTGGCAACTTGGGATATTCATCCCTGACTTTGTTCCAATCATTGATTGGAACAGCATTGGGCTTTCTATATTTAGCCCAGACAGCTTCATTGTGGCAGACTGTGTGTCCACATTCCCTGGCCATTTTCCTTTTATATTCTTGAGTGCGCTGATGAATGCGCTCCTCAAGTATGGCCTTTTGTTTGGCCTCCTCCACTTTTGCCTGGTGCTGGGTGATCATTTCTTGATCTTGCCAACGAAGATCATCAGCAAGCTTAGAATTGATCGAGGCTGATGGCCCAGAACCAGTAACTTGTGCTTTGCCGGCACGCTTTTTATATGAAACAGGGATAAACATCCCTGAACCATCAAGGGGAGGAGTGATCCTCTCCTGTTTTACCTGAACATGGGGGGATTGCGGGCACGAGGAGTCAGAGACTGTGTGTAAAGAGGGTAGCGAGGATGGAGTCCTCACTTTAGTAACCGGCAATGCCAGTTTTGATCCTGCTTTATTGGAGCAGGGAGAGCGCATAATGTCGGTGGACTCACCAACTTCGCACTTTTTGATTAATTTAGAATTTTTATTTTGACCCAATTTAAATTGGGCAATTACCTGTTTGCCTTTGTATTTGGCCGCAAGGCCAAACAAGGCACGTTTATCGGATTCTTGATCCAATTTGACTTCATCCTGAGCCAATTCAGGGGCGAGGTCAAAGTAGGTAATAATGCAACCCTTAGAGGGGCCGGCTTGGTTGTTTCTGGATGAACTGGAAGAGGAGGCTGCTTTTCCAGCAGCAGAGCTGGAAGCGGATTTTCTGGAAGAAGATCTGGAGGAAGAGGAGGTGGAGGCAGAGGAAGCGGCAGAGTTGTTGTAAGACATGTTTATCAAAATATTTATTTATTTATTTGAAAATTCAAAAAATAAATTCAAGGAGAGGTTGGTTTGGATTGGTTTGAAGATCTTTGAAAAATACGTTAGCTCATCATTTTAAGGAACAATTGATTCTAGCGCTGATCATCGATACTTCCAGTTATGGATGCAACAGATGGATCCCGGGACAGGGACTCGTGGATTGCTTTTGGTTTCTCAGTTTCATCACCAGAAAGGGATCCAGCCTTCCAGGAGTGCTTTGGGGCTCCAGCAAATTCCCCAACAGTGGTAAATATCCCATCATTATGTAATTATTTTAAATCATACTATTGCTGCTAAGGAGCAGTCCTATTACTAAGCAGGAAGCTAAGCTCGTGCCTGCAACTGATATGCGTAGACAGGGAACAATGTCCCTGTAGCACTATCTTTATACGGAATATTACATAATTATTTAATTAATGAGAATGCGGGACGAAAACCCGAAATTGGTATATGCACTTAATTATTCACGGCCAAAAGGGGGGTGCGAAGCCTTTTGATTGGGGGATGGGACAGAACCCGATCCGATCTTTATCCATCATAAGATGGCCCTTAATCTGGAGGATGTTGATAAACCAGTGTCCACAAACTGGTCCAGATCCGATCGAGATGATTGATGGATCTTAGATTATGGTTTTATTATGTACCCGGGTAATGCAGAAACTGGGGGCTGGACAAGTTTGCCACACTAAGTATTATTTTCACACCTCTCCAGGTGGTGCCCAGATCTCTGTCAAGATCGGACATGCTCATATTTTGGGTGAGCTCCCCGGGTTACGTTAGTGGACATAAACGGTGTATACAGTCATCTACAGCCACTTGGGCGCTACTAACAAACCCGATTACCTTATTTGGTCATTACCAAATAGCGATCGACGAATCCCCTCGACGGCGACAGCTACATCATTGAGCCGCTTGTCTCCTGCAGTATCGAGGCGATCGCCCATCAGGTCTGCGAGCAGATGGGGCCCATAACCTGTCGAAGTAGCACGACAATGGGAGCAGCGGAATAGTAGAGCTAAGTAAGTGAAGACTTACTTGTGGTAGCTGTAGGTCACTCAGGAGCTGTGGCTCAACTGGTTGATAGCAGAGAAGAGAATGTAGATTGACGGAGAAACTACTAGGTTTATATACGTCTATCTACTGTGTCTGTGTCAGCATTATTATGATATGCTGACTGAGCATTTGTATAGCATGACTGAGCAAATGTATTGAGCATAGTAATGCGCAGTCATTGCTGTGTGGAAAGCTGTGTGAAGCACAGCTTTGCACAGTCGCCATGTGAATACATGAGGCGGCTTTATTGTTCAGAGTTCTGTCCCATCGAACTCTATAATATCTGTCTAGATATAAATACAATGAACTTTATATAATCATAGATTATTAGATAATGCTGATAAGATATGATAACAATTGAGATCGGATAGATCCAAGATGTTTTTCCACGATATGAAAGACATTCATCAACGTTCATTTCAACAGTAGCTACCTGGATGAGCCAAGAGAACATGGCAAGTGGATTGTGGGTGGCACATGATGTACATTTGGGATCTGCAGATGCGGGAGATTGTTGGTTATGGCTGTTGCATGTGTCTGGCTGGGCTGGATGGCTGGTTGTTGCATGACATGTGTATATTTCAATTACTTACTGCAGATGTGGGAGAGTGCCGGTTGTGGCTGTTGCATGTGTCTGGCTGGGCCGGATGGCTGGTTGTTGTATGACTTGTATATTTCAATTACTTACATTTACATCTGTGTAAGTAATTGTGGTGATAAAACTTTATAACAATTGAATATCCATGTGACCTGTACTTGCTAATGATGAACCCTGCCATTCTTACCATATGTGTAGCAAATGTTGCCAGTCTTTTGGACAACTGAGGATAAATCAATGCGTTGCATCTGCGGATTTTCTGCTTTGTCGTAGTCATCAAATGACGGCAAAGATCCACATCTGGAATGCTTTTGTGGGGGAGGAGATGATGGAGGTGGAGATGATGGAGGCCCACATTTACTGGACATGGTCTCTGTGTCAGACCCAATATGGGTTGACGATGACTGCGAATGGCTGCTGTGCTCCTGGCTGTCTAGTGTTTCTGCAGCCACAGAAGATCTTCAGCTTGTCGGTAGGCTAGACAAAGGGCTTAAAGGCAGCAATGGAGAGGGATGCAATGGTGCCACATCTGCATCCGGGTTGGCCAGATTGCTAGGCGCTCCATGCTGCAAGGAGGCCACACCCACATCTGGCTCAGCTGGATTCCCAGGCACTCCATCATGCTGTGACAAGGCCAGATCTGAATGTTGCAAGGAGGGCACAGGCATCTCGTTGCTGGTAGCATCTAGCATATGAGCATCCAGCTCAGTTTGTTGCTGTTGAGGTGCACCTGGTTCCTTTTGAGAAGGATCAGTGGGCATGTCTGGCTTGGTTGGACACAGTGTGGCAGTCTTGCACCCATTGTTCTTTGCCTGCTTGTGTATTTCTAAGAGAAAACAATAAGTCAAGTGCCAATGATAAGAATAGTAATTACTTACCCTTCTTCCCCTTCCCTTTCTTGCTGCTTTCTGCTGCTGCCAATTCCGTATTGTTGTTATCTTCATCATCTTCACTGAGTTCATTTCCCTTGAACATGTCTGTAAGATCTGAATTAGACATAAATTAGCAGTTTGTGGGTTTTTATGGGTGGTGCACCGTACTGGGGCTTATTTTGTGGGTCCTTGTCACCAATGCCTGTAACATTTCATTTTTGTCCTTCACCAGCAATGACATTATAACATCCATCATGCCAACAGCCAACAGGTGATAGACATGTACAAGTTGGTTTTGACCATAGCGATGCACATGTCCTACAATTTGTACAACTGATTGCTGAGACCAAACGGTATCCTTGCATTATGTCAGAAAGTTGAAATATGAAATCACAACTTTGACATACATAGAGGATGACCACATCTGCGCAAGCTAGGTTGAGCCCAGCAGAGCCGACAGATGAAAACAGGAGCATGCAACAATTTGAGTCTTCAGTTCTGATAAACTCTTGTACTGCATCATCCCACTCCTTCACAGTCATGTTGCCATTCAGTACAAATGGTTTGATGCCACAAACATTCATCACTGACAGCATAGTTGCTGTTGACATCAGGTATTTGTAATAGACCAATATTTTTCATGTCCAAGACATGGCACGTCCAGCTGGGATGGACAGATATACTATGGAGCCCTCCTTCATGATTGGATGTTCAGCATCATCGTGAGCAAGGAGGTGCTCCAGAAGGTTCATCAATGCCATTAGCTTGCTCCCTGGGCGTTCCATCCATTGCTCCTTGGATGAAAACAAGGGAAAACGCACATTTGATGGATGGCCAGATGGATACACCAGGTTCAAACGGTAATAGATGTAGAAGTTCTGTCAGTAATTAGCTATTCTGTCTGGCTAGGCCACCATGCCAATGCACCTCATTAGAGAACTAGAGGAGTGTGCAGTTTCATTTACTTGCAATGATGTCCTGTTGAAATGAACGTTGATGAATGTCTTTCATATCGTGGAAAAACATCTTGGATCTATCCGATCTCAATTGTTATCATATCTTATCAGCATTATCTAATAATCTATGATTATATAAAGTTCATTGTATTTATATCTAGACAGATATTATAGAGTTCGATGGGACAGAACTCTGAACAATAAAGCCGCCTCATGTATTCACATGGCAACTGTGCAAAGCTGTGCTTCACACAGCTTTCCACACAGCAATGACTGCGCATTGCTATGCTCAATACAGTAGCGATTCGGAAAATCACCACATCACAACAGATGGAGCATTGCTATAGAGGTCAGGTAGAACCTGGATCTACTGAAGGACTAGAGGTACCTTCCGAGTATATGGAGTGGAACTCAGTATTCGAAAAAGAAGCCTCGGAGCGTTTCCCTGAATCAAGACCCTGGGATCACGCCATCGAATTACGAGACGAGTTTGTCCCTCGTAAATCAAAGATCTATAACCTATCACCATTAGAACAAAACTCGCTAGACGAATGGATCAAGGAACAACTAACAAAAGGATATATCCAACAATCAAAATCGCCTCAAGCATCGCCCTTCTTCTTTGTTCCAAAGAAAGATAGTAATGCCCTGAGACCCTGTCAGGACTATCGCTATCTTAACGAATGGACTAAGCCGAATTCATACCCCTTACCCTTAATCTCCGACCTGATGATCAAACTTAAAGGAGCACGCTACTTTACAAAGCTAGATCTCAGATGGGGATACAACAATGTAAGGATCAAAGAAGGCGATGAATGGAAGGCTGCTTTTGTCACCAACAGAGGATTATTCGAACCAACAGTTATGTTCTTCGGACTCCGGAATTCACCTGCAACGTTTCAAGCCATGATGGACGACTATTTTAGGGACATGATCGATGAAGGATGGATCGTCATTTATATGGATGACATCCTGATATGTGCACAAACAAAACAAGAACTTGAGTCACGAACTAAACGCGTTCTGGAACGCTTACGACATCACGACCTATATTTAAAATTAGAGAAATGCAAATTCGCCAAGGAAGAAGTGGAATTCCTCGGCATGATCGTTTCCCACAATACGATCAAAATGGACCCTATCAAACTAGCCGGAATTAGGGACTGGCCTGTACCAACTACAGTCAAACAAGTATGCTCGTTTTTAGGATTTGGAAACTATTACCGCCGCTTTATCGCGCATTTTGCACACCTTGCAAAACCCCTTCATGATTTAACAAAGAAGAACAAAATCTGGGACTGGTCACCGGAATGCCAGGTCTCTTTTGATCTTCTGAAAGAACAATTCATGACCACCCCTGTATTAGCCATGCCTGATGCGACTAAACCCTTTATTCTTGAAAGCGATGCATCCAAATGGGCTGTAGGAGCAACTATACTCCAAACAGACAGCAATGGCCAGCTGCATCCATGCGGATACCTCTCCCACGCCTTAACCCCTACAGAACGCAATTGGCAAATATATGACAGGGAGCTCTATGCTATAATTCGCGCACTCGAAGAATGGAGATACCTGCTCTTAGGAGCACCTCACACCATCACCATTCGATGCGATCATAAAAACTTAACCTATTATCGCGCACCTCAGCGCTTGACCACACAACAAGCCCGCTGGTGGAATAATCTATCCAGATATGATTTACAACTAGTGCACACCCCTGGAGCTAAACTGACTCAAGCCGACGCTCTTTCCCGCCACCCTGACCACGCCGAAGGAGAAGAAGACAATGAAACAGTCACTATGCTCCCACACTCTATATTTATCCAATCGCTATCATTAGACCTTCGCGAAAGGATTATTAATAGCAGCGCCACTGACGCATTTGTTGAAAAAGTCAGACACTGCCTCGACAAAAATACCCCGCTTCCATTTAGAAGCACCATCTCCAACTGGACACTGGACAATGGACTATTATTATACAAAGGAACACCCTATGTTCCTGATGATCTAGATCTATGCCGTGATATCATCAAAGAATACCATGAATCGCCAAGTGCAGGACACCCTGGATTCTTCAAAATGCTCGCTTTGCTCAAAACTCGTTATTGGTGGCCAGGAATGACTGTCTTACTAAAGAAATACATAGATGGCTGTGGAACCTGTCAACAGATGAAGCCAAACACTCATCCCACCGCCGCACCCCTAATGCCGATCATTTCGCATGCCCAACGACCATTTCAACAGATAACAATGGATTTCATCACCAATCTACCAATCTCCGATGGTTATGATTCTATTCTTGTCGTGGTCGACCAAGGCCTTACAAAGGGGGTAATTCTATTGCCTTGTCACAAAACAATCACCGCCAAACAAACAGCGATGCTTTATATCAAAGAAGTATTCAAACGCTTTGGACTTCCTGATATCATGATCTCAGATCGAGGACCACAGTTCGCAGCAAAAGTCTTTAAGGAGATAACCACCGCACTAAATATAAAACATCGAATGAGCACCGCCTTTCATCTGCAAACTGATGGACAATCAGAACATCTAAATCAGGAACTAGAAATCTATCTCTGGATATTCTGTGCCTATGATGTAGCCAACTGGAACAGAGTCTTACTGATTGCCAAGTTTGCACACAATCAACGCACTCATCAGGAGCTGAAACAATTGCCTTTTCATCTCATGTATGGAACAGACCCTGTGGCACTACCAGAAGTAGTTAGCAGAACGGATGCACCTGCAGCAGATGCACATTTAAAGCAACTCCACAAAGCAAGAGAAGAAGCGCTTGCAGCACACGAGTTAGCACGTCTAAAAATGATGAAACGCACCATCCGTCACTCTAAACCCTTTAAGGAAGGAGACAAAGTATGGTTAGAGTCGAAGAACCTTCCCATACCATATGAAACACGTAAACTGGCACCTAAAAGAGAAGGACCATTCCAAATCGAGAAAGTCCTAGGACCAGTAACATACAAACTAAAGTTGCCAGCCCAATGGCGCATTCACCCAGTATTCCATGCAGCACTCCTTACACCATACAAGGAAACCGATATACATGGACCAAACGACACGAGACCTCCCCCTGATCTGATAGAAGGCCAGGAAGAATATGAAGTCAAAGCGATAATAGCGCATAGCAAAAAAGGCAATTCATACCAATACCTCGTCAAATGGAAAGGATATGATACGTCATACAACACCTGGGAACCCGAACACAACTTGACTAATGCGGAAGAAGTCCTAGACAGATATAAAAACAGGAGAAAACTCAACTGAAGACTAGCAATCCTTGCATCGCTATCTAACCACAGTCTATGTCTTCCAAGTCTACCTCCCCTGTTCCCCCTCATGTCTACTCCGCATACTTTTCAGTTGATAAGTCAGGACGACCCACTGACCCTCGCCTCATTGAGCGCACCCCTGAATGCCCCGCGCTTGTATACCCTTGAGATGATACACCCTCAGACTTCGACCCTAACGACATCGTGCCTGAGCCACATCATGCACCGACCAATGACCCTCAGGGTCCCCTTACATCACAAACTGTCGAAACCGCCATCTCCCAAAACCGCTCCACCCCCTCCCGAGGAGAAATACCAGCAGGATCTTCGGGACTATACCCTTGTCATGTGGTACCTGAGAGTAATCAGGGACACCTTTCATCGGACACTCCAATGGATACTGAAGCAGTCACCAGAGACTGTATTACAGATAGCCCCAAAGCTACCCCCAGTGGCGGAGCGCATATGCTATATTCAGAGAAGGCTGGAGAACCACGAACGATTCCAGCTCACGGAACTACTGGATTTTCAGGAGCATTTAACTCTGGTGCTACCTATCCACAAATACTTAATCGGATTAGGAGAACCATCGCTTTCACCCAGATTGAACTGGATCAAGCAATCCCTGTTCGTCTTGCACAAGTCTGGAGAATACTTTCCAGTCAACCACACTCCCTCGCCATCAGACAGATTGTGATAGAAAACGCCAACTTTGACTGCACCAACCTCATCGAGACGTTTATCAACGTCACTAATCTAGCCTGGGAACTAACCAACTCTATCCAACTAAACCTGGACCAACTCGCCCTGGATCTTCTTCACCGACTCCTGATCGCCGACGTTGAACGATACATCATTGATGCCATCAAACTAGTACACGATGGACAGCTATGCATCTATGTACAGCAGAATGATGTCAGGAACCTGATCAAGATCAACTCCTGGTTTAACCCCATTTACGTTGTCCCAAACCGCTTTCAGATCCTCGATGCAGCAGACGAAATTCACGATAAGATCGAAGGAATACTCGCCCATGTTGAAAAGGCAATCAAATCCATCAATGAGACACATATTTACATCAACGACATGTTCCCTCCTCGACCTTCTAAATCACCTCGCATTGTCCTCAATGGAGACAAAGTTCAAGTAATTATTCGCACCCTCGCCGAATTAGACTCGGCCACACCCCTGATGACAACAACGCCCCTTGTCACGAGACAGCCCAAAGGATTGGCTTCAGCAGCCAAACAGACAGCCCCGAAAGGAAAGTCTATACCGATTTCAGCACTGATGAACCCTCAGCCATCAGCGCAACCCTCGACGACGATACCCTCGAATCCCCCTGTCGCATTTTCGACAGTCAACCCAGAGACACCACCTAGAGAGAAAGGAAAGGGCAAGGCAACGACACCTGCCACTCCTCAGGTGCCCTGAAAACAACCTCGACGCCCTCATTGTCTCATCTGCAATTCCCGAGGACACATCACGTCGCAACACGACCCTAACCATCATCTTGCATTACCGAAATCAGTTCCTAGACACATCGAGAATGCAGGGTCTACCCCTGGCGCATCACCATGCCCATCAAACCGATCTCAATGCCCTCCTTCGACGCGCCCTCGTCCCCTTCGTTGCACACGTCAAGGATTCCAGCAGGGAACCTGCCCTGGAACCATTACCTTCGACAATGAAGAGGAACATCGTGCCTGGTTAGCAGGACAACATTGCCCTGATGATGAAGATGATGAATTCCGCCTCGGAAAACCCGATTGGTGGACCGAAACCAAGCACAACAACGTTGAGTGAGTGCTCATTGTACTTTTGTTTTATAAGTGTAGAATATTACTTGTGGACAAGTAATCTAGCGAAGAGCTAGTGTTACAATTATGTGCACTTTTCATTTTTCTTATGTCAGCACCTGCCTTTCTTGGTGCTTATGCAATCTCTTCTATTTTCATATGCTTATGCAATGTCACACAAACGTTGTTGTGACTCTATTCCTACTTATGCCATATGTCTACCTTCGTTCTGTCATACTGATGTTGCTATGACCTCACTCATGACGCGTTATGACATCTACTATCATTACATCATACCTATGATGTTCTTTACCTTTTACAGACAGTAGGTTCACGTATAAATAGCAGAGTTTGTCGTAGGTTGAACCTTAAGTTTGACTTAGCTTGTATAAACCTTATAACTCGCTGCAAAGCTTGTTAGTAAGCACAAGTTAGTCTCTGGCAGCCTTAACCAGTTGTGGTGAGATTTCAAGTCGTAGTTCGCACACTCTCGCCTATAAACCTCTTCTCAAACCTGAGTCTCGCCTTATAGGCTCAGCGCTGTTTACCCACTCGTGTTCGCCAGGCTTATCTCATCGCCATCGTCTTGGACGATCCTCATGGCATTACGTCATCGGGTAGATTGACAGACGACTTGACCATCATAACATGTATGGCAGTACGTTGAGGGTACTATTACACATAACCCTTGGCTACCCAGCTATCAAGATGAAATGGGTAGCACAACTGTCACAGCTGGTCGAGTCCAAGCACTCAACCAAATTTGGAAATTACACCAAGAATTTCTAGAAAATGATGGAAAGGCAAGGGGAATAATAACCCTAAATCTGCCTAAGTCTTTGGGACACCATATCAAAGACACATCAAAAGAAACTTGGGACGGCCTAACTGAGGCATTTTCCAAAGCTGGAGCTGTAGCAATATTTAATGTCTATAAAAAGATGAAAACTTGGGAATTCCCCAAAAACAAAAATCCTGCAGAATCAGTCCAAGAGTTAATGGAACTCTGGGCTGAAATAGCTGCAAATGGCAAAACCTTTGACGATGATTTCCAATTAATGGAAGTCATTGACAGGATGCCAGCTTCCTGGGACTCATTCAAAACCTACATACTTCTAAAAATGGTAGTAGGAACAACAAAACTTAAAGATCTCCTGCCAGAGATCGAAAATGAGTACCAACGTTGCAAAGGCGACAAGGAAGAGCAGTCTGCAAATTTTGTAGCAAGGGGGAGCAAGTCCTATAAAGGCAAAAAACCTTTTAACTCTGGGTTCAAACCCAAAGTAAATTTGCCTAAAGGGAAATATACCCAGCCTAATGCACAGGAAGGTCCTAGTAATATACTGGCCTATGTACCCCCTGGCAACAAAACAGGATGAAATTGGGAGCGCAATAAGAAAAATTGCGCAAATAAGCAAAAGAAATTAAACCTTTTGGCTAAAGCCGCGAAAGCTCCTGGGGATCTTTCAAGAAAAGAAAGAGCGGATCTTAAGAAATTCACTAATATGGCTATAACAGAAAGCCATAAGATGGATGTGGATGTTCCTCAAAATTCTTCTTCACTTGCTGATAGCATCAGCACAAACAAAGTTGATCCTGAGACATTAAAAATTATGAACAGGATCAAAGATCTTAAAGGAAAAGGAAAAGATCTTATCAAAGAAGACTTTGTTACCTGGAAAAATAATCCAATGGATATTCCAGAAACTTGTATTGATGACAAGAAAGCTCAAATAGAGCTACAAGAAGAAATACATGAGGAACATGTAGAAACAGGTTACTGGGACAACAGATCGTATGTAAATTTCACTAAAAAATATCCAAATACTGATTATAAATCAGTGACAATGATAACATCGAAGGATACCAAGAAGAATATTATGATAATGACTTCTTCGCAGATGATGGAATGTAACCATCAGAAGAAGGCTTATCATGATATTAGTAAGTCCATAGATAGCAGATGTAAAAATAGCATAATAGCTATTAGTTTAAATAAATCTGCATCGACTTTTAAAAGTGAAAAAATATGTGAGGATTACTGGAAAATAGACTCAGGTGCATCTGTGCACATTACAAACAACAAGTCTGACTTTGTAGAGTATAATCCATATCCTGAACCAGAAGAAATCAAAACAGCCGATTCAAAATCAGCTGCAATAATAGAATCTATTCCAGATTTGAATAGACAATCATCCTCTGATAATGAAACTGATCCATTTAATGAATCAAGTGAAGAAGAAGTCAATAGAGATTTACAGTCTAAATCACCTAGTGATGATCTCATATACTTCTTAGAAAAACTACTCAAAGAAGGAGGTAACAGATTTGTTAACTACCTTCTATGCAAAGCCATAAGTCCATACTACTCAAAAAGTGTAGATCAATGGACATATAAAGATGCTTATAAATTAAAAGCTTCTAATCCCAAAGAATGGGAATTATGGCAAAATGCAATGAGAGAAGAAGTACAGGCCTTAGAAGACCGTGATGTATGGGAATTAATACCATGTCCAAAAGACCGTAAACCTGTAAAGTGTAGATGGGTTTATGCGGTCAAAAGCAATGGCTGAAAACATGCTCGACTAGTTGCTAAAGGATTTTCACAAATACCTGGAGTAGATTATGATGATACATTCTCACCAGTTGCACGATTTGAGACTGTGAGACTCCTTATGGCTACAGCAGCACTAGAAGATTGGGAAATCGAAGCGCTAGATGTAAAGACAGCATTCCTTTATGGAGACTTAGAAGAAAACATATATATGGAACAGCCAGAAGGATTTATTATCAAAGGACAAGAGCACAAAGTCTATAAACTTAAAAAAGCCTTATATGGACTTAAACAAGCTTCATTAGCTTGGAATAAGAAAGCAAATCAAAGTCTACAAGAATTAGGCTTTGGACGGTGTCTTACAGACACTGGAGTCTATGTTTGCTATAAACAGAAATCAACTATAGTAGCTATATTATATGTTGATGATGTGTTATTCATGGGAAACAATAAAAAGTTACTCATGGAACTAAAACACAAATTTATGAAAAAATGGGAATGTAGAGATCTAGGACCCATTAAAGAATATCTTGGAATGACAATTGTCCGAGATAGGAAAAAGAAATTGATTATTCTTGATCAAATTAACTATGCAAAGAAAGTAGTTAAACGTTTTGGTCAAGAAGATTCAAAACCTGTTCGTACTCCTTTACCAGCAGGATATACACCTGTGGAGAATGAAGGTACTGCAACTCCTCAAGAAAGGAGTTATTACCAATCAATTATTGGATCTCTACTATATCTTACTCTTGGCACGAGATATGATATTACCCAAGCAGTAATCATGATGTCACAATTCATGGTTAATCCATCTAGAGAACACATAGCAAAAGCCTTATATATTATAAAATATGTCAATTCTTCCATAAATGGAAAATTGGTGTATGATGGCTTTAACAAAGATGGAATGCATGCTTACTCTGATGCGGATTGGGCTGGTGATCCAGTCACAAGAAAATCTGTAACGGGTAATCTAGTTCTATTGGCAGGATCTCCAATAAGTTGGATTTCCAGAAAACAGAAAACTGTTGCATTGTCATCCACAGAAGCTGAGTACATGAGTCTTTCAGACTGCTCACACCAAATCATGTGGATACAATCCCTATTCAAAGAACTGGGATATGACATTGGAGCTGTTGATCTTTGTGTTGACAACAGAGGATCAATATTCTTAGCAAAGAATCCAGCTCAAGAACATAGAACAAAACATATTGATATTTGTTATCATTATGTTAGAGAACATGTTGAGAACAAAGATATTAACATATCATATGTTCCCACAAATGAACAACTAGCTGATATCTTAACAAAAAATTTAACTTGGCAAAAGTTCAAAGAGTTAAGAAATGAAATTGGCATTGAGATCCTCAATGAGGGGGAGTGTTGAAATGAATGTTGACGAATGTCTTTCATATCGTGGAAAAACATCTCGGATCTATCCGATCTCAATCATTATCATATCTTATCAGCATTATCTAATAATCTATGATTATATAAAGTTCATTGTATTTATATCTAGACAGATATTATAGAGTTCGATGGGACAGAACTCTGAACAATAAAGCTGCCTCATGTATTCACATGGCGACTGTGCAAAGCTGTGCTTCACACAGCTTTCCACACAGCAATGACTGCGCATTGCTATGCTCAATACATTTGCTCAGTCATGCTATACAAATGCTCAGTCAGCATATCATAATAACACTGACACAGACACAGTAGATAGACATATATAAACCTAGTAGTTTCTCCATCAATCTACATTCTCTTCTCTGCTATCAACCAGTTGAGCCACAGCTCCTGAGTGACCTACAGCTACCACAAGTAAGTCTTCACTTACTTAGCTCTACTATTCCGCTGCGCCCATTGTCGTGCTACTTTGACATGTCCCTGAATGACTCATCCAGCACAGTCATCTCCCAGTCTTCCAAAGTGACTGGGAGGATGTGTGAGATGTAAGGAGGCAGTTGGTCATTCAGGGATGTTCTGTCAGGATGTTTGGAGTTTATTGTTCAGCAAATGATATACCCATTGTATGCCACCTGGATGTGCTTCACAAAATCAACTTGCATATTCTTTATTTGCCACGCTGCAGCTGGTGTATCGACATCTTGTTGACCCAACAATTTCTGCTCATTGGTGAGGCACATCTCTTGCTTATCCTTGGTGTTGAAACAAACATTGATGAATGCCTTTCATATTGTGGGAAAACATCTCGGATCTATCCGATCTCAATTGTTATCATATCTTATCAGTATTATCTAATAATCTATGATTATATAAGTTCATTATATTTATATCTAGACAGATATTATAGAGTTCAATGGGACAGAACTCTGAACAATAAAGCCACCTCATGTATTCACATGGCAATTGTGCAAAGCTGTGCTTCACACAGCTTTCCACACAGCAATGACTGTGCATTGCTATGCTTAATACATTTGCTCAGTCATGCTATACAAATGCTCAGTCAGTGTATCATAATAATGCTGACACAGACACAGTAGATAGACATATATAAACCTAGTAGCTTCTCTGTCAATCTACATTCTCTTCTCTGCTATAAACCAGTTGAGCCCTGGCTCCTGAGTGGCCTACGGCTACACAAGTAAGTGTTTACTTACTTAGCTCTACTATTCTGCTGCGCCCATTGTCGTGCTACTTTGACACTTGGATGTCAGAGTTCGTTTGGCATGATTGACTTGTCGCATTCTTTCTCGCTCAAACTCCTGGCCATTTGTGCCACACAAACTGGGCACACCAATGATGCGACCAATATTGATGACATCCTGCCCATTGTCAGTCATGGCAGGCCCAGCTGGACATTTTCTCACCTGAGGTTTTGTGTACAGCAGTGTCGCTGTACAACATGACATCATAAATGCCTTCCGCTGCAGATGGACTGTGCCAACAAAGCCACACTGGGGTCCACAAAAATCATGCACCTCATCTATCCATACAGATGCCCATTCCATCTGTCGGAAAAAATCTGGAGCAGCAGGTTTCATCCTTCTTGGGTCATCGATTGGGTTGTGTTGAGCTCCGGCCTGGCTACAATCATAGGTCTTGCCAGTGAGCGTTGTGAACACCTATGATTTAAGGAATGATACATGTTATTGATTATCTACTGATCAATCTATAACTTACCAAGTGTGGAATCAGAACAACCTGAAAAATCAGGTTGTGGTTTGCGTTGTTCCAAAGACCTCCAGGCACAGAGAAAAATTTTTGGAGAGCTGCTGCTGCTGTTGGCAGTTGGAAGATATCCAAAGAGAACTGCTGAAAAAATAGTTTGAACTCTCAATGCCATTGATCCACAAGCGAGTTGGGGATGATAATGGCATGTGGTCGGTTTGGAACGGGACCTTTGCCCATGAAATATGGATGGTCTTCTGTATGTAGGTATTAACATGTGCATCTGGCTCAAGTCATGGATCCACTTACTGATGATCGGTGGTCAGGGCCCACCTCACTGTTCCGACTGGTATACCAACTGCAGGAAGGCAATAAAAGCCATTACCTGCACAGTCTTACCAACTCCAACTTCATCTGCAATTAATACTCCATGTACTTCTTCTTTCTGCATCCACACCTTATCAATGACAGAAGTGACCCTGCAGAGTTGGTGCCATAATAATCGAAGGGGGACCATGTTTGCTCCCCCGCTGGTGAATGTTGCTAGGACAGCTTCTGAGTGTTTGCCCCATGCGGATATCAAGTTGTCATCAGCCCAGAAGTGGTTCCATGTTACCGGATGAGCATCCATAAATCTGAGCAACATTGATAGTTCTTCAGTGTTCTTCCCTTTCATCACATCGACACCCATGTCACCAAGATCTGTGGTGGCTTTGTCCCATGCAACAACAGCCTCAGCATCATCAAGTGATATTTCACCTGTCTCTCACTCAAAATACTTGGTATACAATGAGATGGTGTATTGGACAGCAATGGCATTGGCTAGATCAGCTGGAGCAATCTTCTTCTGTGACATTCTCTTTCTTGCTAAAGCCACTGTATATGACATATTACTATACACAAACTATGGATAATATCAAATAATACATACTGGCCTGCACATGTTTGTCACTTATCGAAATGCTCTTTTTCTCCTTCCCAATGCTTGTGAGCAGCATCTCTAGTGTAATCTGATGCACTTCTGCTGCTGCATGCACATTAGGCATGAGCACTGTTTGCTTATTGAAGTGCTTGAGCACCTTCACAGCTTGTTGAACATCTGCAAGGTGTACATTCTCGGCATCTTCAATTTCTGGATGACATTTATTATCAATTTATGAACCCAGATACGACAAACTACTTACTTTTCATTGCCACATCCAATTGATTTTTCACATTGCTGAAGTTTTTCTCTGTCCTTTGAAACGCCTTGCGAAGTTGCTCATAGTTAGGAGTGATGATGCTATCCATCAACGAACCTGCAATGCCATTCAATATGTGCGGAGGAACAAGCATTGCAGCATCGCCAAATAATTCAAGTAATGTTGCACGGTCCACTGCATTGGCATAGTAGCCTAAACCCTCGGGTCTGCTTGGCCATTTATCATTAGTAAACTCTAGCAATTGTTGGGGGTGGTAACTGCCTGCCATCATCTGCTGCTCGACTTCGTTATTAATTTTGGGGTTTATGACCACTACACAGAACTTCTGCCATATCTTTTGGCTGTTGGCAGAACCCATCATCAACGATTGGATGATTTGTTGATGTGTCACATTGAGGCAAGCCATGACAAAGTCAGCATATGATGCTTTATCATTTTCATGTATTGACACAGGTAGATTGTCACATGCCATAGTCCCACCGCATTGTTTGATTCCCAGCTTTGCATTTACATCTGGGTCATCATAGGGGTAATAGGCAGCATCGCCTTCACCTTGCCATGAACAAAATAGCAGTGCTGTAACCGTGCAAACATATTTGGGGGATGGCATTGTTAGAGCCTGTGGTCGAGCAGAAATGCTGTACTTATACCCACTAATCTTTCCATTTTTAATACCCTGAACAAATTCTCAGAGCCTAGATACAAATGTAACAGCACATGTTCATTACATTGACACATGAGCAGATGTACTGTCCTTCTAAGTTTCCCGATACTACCACCCAAGATTCTCAATAGCCGACACTGAAGTTATATAAATTTACATGTACTCTACTAGGGGAAAACACATAAATGCACATGTGTTCTATAATTCTTATGGAAAGCACAATGTGTTAGAAGTTTAGAACATGTTTACTGCCTCAATGAAAACAAGGTCAAAGCGACAGAGAAAACAGCTTGGAGGGCATGTAAACCTGTCTTCATGTCATATCATGTCATATGAAGAATAATTGCTCAAGAAAATTTCATTGCCTCCTGAGACTCTGGATAACTACATAAACTTCTCAAAAGCTGCGCTTCTCAAAAGCCACGTGTGCCAAGGCTGCAGATCCCAAAAGCCGCACTTCCCAAAAACCTATTCTTCCCCAAGGCTGCATTTCCCAAAAGCCACACTTCCAAAAAGCTGCGCTTCCCAAAACCCATGCTTCCCAAAACCCATGCTTCCCAACAGCTGCGCTTCCCAAAACCCATGCTTCCCAACAGCCACGCTTCCCAAAAGCCGCACTTCCCAACAGCTGTGCTTCCCAAAAGCTGCACTTCCCAAAAGCTGCACTTCCCAAAAGCTGCACTTCCCCAAAAGCTGCTCAGGTGCTTGAAGGCATATAATTTCCTGCACAGTTGGACCAACAAGGTGAAGGCAATGGAGAAAGCAAATTTGACGGTGTAAATCCACATGCACTCTATGTCAATTCAGCCTGTGTGATACACCCATTGCCCAGAAGAGTTGCTCTACACACAATACAAACAGGAATTATCCACACATAACTTGTCTGGCCTAATGCCTATCTGGCTAGGCCAGATGCACTGTGATAGGGTGCTTAAAGTAGTTGTCACCTAAATCTTAAAAACTGCTCTGTGCACTTTGACTGCTTTCAAGAGCTGGCAAAGCATCAAGAGCAGTCCAAGCTGCAAAGTGGTCGAATCACTTTCCTGACCGAGGTACAATCACTTGTAGAGCAGTCAATCCAGCTTTGAGAGCTGCCAGAGCATTCATTGGGAGGCATTACTGCAGGATTATGGGATGAAAAAACATCTATTGGGGTCCAGTTTAATCGTGCTAGTAGTACAACTGTTTGTAATTGCAAGTCTATGCAATTGGCATGATGAAATCAACATCAGGATTATGGATTGAGACATCTGTCACTTCATTTTTGCCTTGGGGGATATATGCATCCCACTTCAAGAGTGTCATTCCAGTATTGGTCATTGAAGTTCAGGCATTTGTCCAGCCCAGCTGGATTCACAGTGCTTGGATACACCTTATACACCTTGTCCAACCTGGCCAGATGCACTGTGCCTCAGGTAACAACTGGCAGCAAAGATGTCTGGGTGAATGTCACCAAACTTGTTGAATGAGAATGGGAGTATTTGCTTTGCTTGGGGAGATATACACATCCCACTTCAAGAGTGTCATTCCAGTATTGGGCATTGAAGTTCAGGCATTTGTCCAGCCTAGCCAGATGCACAGTGCTTAGAGCTGCCAGAGCATTCATTGGGAGGCCATCAGGATTATGGACTGAGACATCTGTCACTTCATTTTTGCCTTGGGGAGATATATGCATCCCACTTCAAGATTGTCATTCTAGTAGTATTGGTCATCGAAGTTCAGGCATTTGTCCAGCCTAGCTGGATTCACAATGCTTGGATACACACCTTATACACCTTGTCCAACTGGCCAGATGCACTGTGCCTCAGAAACACCAAAACACCAACCAGCACACCACTATGGTGCACAAGGTGTTAGGAGCTATGCTCAAACAAACACAACACTCAAGCTCACTGCAAGTGAGCAAAGAGAAGACAAAAGAAATGAGAGTGAGTTGGATTGAAAACTAGGTAGTTGCCTGAGCAAGACAAACTATCTCAAGTCTTAGAGTAACTCTACCTACAGTAGTCCTTATATACCCCTACCTAGCCTCCTTGCCCTTCCCTCATGTCTGACTGTGCCTACTGTGCCTACTGTGCCTCTGCCATACTGCATCCTCATGCTAAGCCTCATGTCCTCCTTATCTTATCTATGATAAGATCCTTGATAACACCGATAAGGAATCCCATCAAGATGTGATAAGTGATAAGATAAGATAAGATCACTTGATGGGGTCTTTCTCTCCTGATAAGCTTTGTGAGTCATCCAATGTATCCATCATGATTTGTACATTGGTCCCATCTCTGGTACTGCATCCTAGACTGATGATGATGCATGATATAGCCTCTGCAACTGTTGCACCTTCTATGGCCTTGTCTCATTCCTGTTACTGTTGCCTGTAGTAAGGCTTCCATGTAGCATGTAGTTGACTGAGCCCCATTGGTGAGTATACACCCTACGCCTTGTGTTGTACATAGATAGTGTCTCTTGGATAAGTGAGATGTTGGATAAGGCATTGAATGCGTCACAGTGTTGAACTTAGGGGTTGATTTGTAACACAAGGTGCACACTCACAGGTATGTCATGTTTCACATGTTGGAAGGCTGACATTTCTTACCATATACAAAATAACTACTAACTATTTCAACTCATCCAGATGGGTCATAGGCAGCTAGGCTGGATGTTGGTCAAAGTGAAAGAGAAGGTTACAGCTATATTCTGCATGTTGCAATACCACATGCAACTTGCTATACAAATTCCAGATAGAGCACAGTGATATTCATGGCAAAACATAACATGCTTGAGGCCTCCTTCACATTGGATAGCAACCTGTGACACTTGGTTTAGTTACTTTGCACATCATAAGAAATTCCATTTCCAGCCTAGCTGGATGCAGTGTGCTTGCATGCTAAGTTGTGTGTTCATAGTGGCATATCTCTCCATGAACATGCTATGAAATCACTGGCCAGAGCCACTCATCATGGAGTTCTTGTCATGATATATTGCCATCTGCTGTCCACTTCCTGCTACCTGAGATCCACTTTTCTACTTGTCAACAGTTTACACTGAATAAAGTAAGTATTGCTTTGCACATTGCAAGGGTGACCTTGCAACATGTAAAATATGAACAAAAACCTGTGTGCATATGCACATGGCAGCTGGCCAGAAAGCTAAACCCTAGATTAGGAGTTAGGCCTTTTTTGCTACCCTAGGACAACCCTAGGAACTCTTATCAATGCCGATGAGTCCAGCCCATGAGTGCCCTTTATCGGGTGGTTTTTCAACAGATCTGACATGCCATTCTCATGTTACTGCACTCTGTACAGCCTAGCATGCAGATGTCTGCTCTGTCCAACACCTGTCATGTCATGTGACCTGCTTATGTCATCTTCAGATAAGATATCTGATAACCCGATAAGAGATCGCGTCTTGATGAGATAAGAGATAAGATAAGATCTTTTAGATAAGATCAAATCGTAACACACCTGCAACAATGGTATTGGCTCAGAAAACATTTTATATCTCATGAACCACTTAACCAAATGACATCAGTAGGGGCTTTATTTTAAGCTCAGATGTTACTCTACTGCAGATTAATTTTAGCTATTTTATTGGTCCTGATATTTACCAATCTTTCCAATATTGTCAAACATTGCAACAGTTTTGCAGGTCATTGTAGATTCAGGTCGACATAAATATACTTTTTGGGGCACACATGTTGCTCGGTTGTTGCTATTAAGTTTGATCATGTAGTCGAAGCATCTCACAGCATATTCTGACCGCCCAAGGCAACATTGCACCCATCTTGTCCCAAGTGTTAGGCTGAAGCAACCACCAGTTGAATTTTTTGATCGCCTACAGTAGATACATTAATAACAATAACAAACCGGAATACGCATCGACTAGTATGTGCTGCATAGACTTATAGGAAAGGCGAACGGCCCGGCATCGAGCTGGGGGGTATTGACAGACAAACCAGAACGATGGAAGACAAGGGACATATAGGTATAAATAGGTCTTGTACAACCATATAGAGAACGAGTCGATTCGATAGTTTGAAACGAGAGGAAACGCCAACCAGGGTTTCAGTTCATATAGGTTAAGTAGGATTGTTGCCTGATCAAAAAAAAGGCTTGAAGGTGAGGCTTAGGCAGTCCCGCCATACGCGTGTTCTAATTCATCGTCCACTTCGCCAATCGCGTACCGAGCACCGCCGTACGCGCCCACCCCAGCGCTGCCCGCACTAGCACGTTTTCCAGCCTCACCGGCCGTGCCTGAACTGCGAGTCCCGCCCTCGGTCTCTGTCATAACCGTATAATTGATCGACATGGCCGGCATCGTCTTGGATGCGGTTACCGTGGGCGTAGCAGGCGTGGGAGTGGCGATCGACTGCCTGCTATCCCAGTCCTTCTTCTTTCCCTTTTTACCAACAAGGCCAAACGTGAACGAGGGCCGCTTCTCTAACCGTCCACCTGGCGATCCAAACGTGATCGAGGGCCGCTTCTCCAGTCGACCACTGCCCGTTAGACTATTGTTGGCGCTGTTCGAAGCGGCCTGCGCAGCCCGCCGCTCAGCATATGCGCGGAGCATATCGTCCGGTGTCCCACCCTCAACTTCCGGGCCTACGGTGGGCATAGCGCCAAACGGCGGGGTGATCCGTTTCTCTGTGTACGCACGGAGCATCTCGTCCGGCGAGTTACCACGCGTAGTACCAATGCTATTGTGGCGGTTCAGGCTCGTGCGGAAGGGCGAATTGGTGATGGACCGGCTGGGGCTGGGAGACTTGTTAGCGGCTTGCCGTTCGGCATAGGCACGTAGCATGGCATCGGGAGACATGGACGTGGTTGGGGCAGGGACGATAGGAGAAGTGACGGGCGGGGGCGTCGTGGCGGAGGTGACGGGAATGGGAGAAGTGACGGGCAAGGGCTTGATGGGGTTGAGGGGTGCGATTGCGCTGCTGGCGGGTAGGGATGAGGGCATGGGGAAGGAAGGCAGGATAGAGGAGAGATCGTTATCGGCGGGCAGCCTACGGGAAACAGAAGATGGCAAGAGGTAGTCGTCGCCGTCGCCTTCTTCCTCGATTTGAACCATTGCTGTCGGAGAAGATTCGTTGGAGAAGGGATTGTTGGTGGATGTGCGAGAACCTGTACGCATCACTGGCAGAGGGTGAGTATAGTAAATGCAAATGCAGTTAGCATGAAACCATGACACGCACTAGCAAGAGCAGGCAAAATGTCATCGTTGCTCTCTTCCACGTTGGGAGATTGTATCCTTGCACGAATGTCTTCGGGACTGAGGGTGATGGGACCCGCGGCCTGGCGCGGACTCATGTTGACATCCACCTCGTCATTGTCTGTGACCTTTTCCTTGGGGCTGTAAGCCTGAGGGAGAGAAGGCACTGGAGGAGCATAGGCAGAGTGAAAGGCGCGGGAAGCACGAGAAGAACCAACAGTGCGGCGAGAATCAGTGGAAGGGCGCGGATCAGCGGCGAAAGAAACGCGGGAAACTCGGACAGTTTCGGCAAACGAAACGCGTGAGACACGTTCGGCCGAATCAAGGGCGTTGGCGAGAGCAGCGTTGCGAAGACCTGTGCCTGGACGACGGATTTGAGCCATGTCTGGCGAAGTTGGCTCTATGGCCGCGATGCTGGGCGGACGGATGGGGCCAAAGGAAAAAGCCGAGTCGCGGGCGTTGGTAGCCATGGAGTGGCGAATGGCAGCCTGGGCACCTGCGACGGACATGCTTTTCCAATCTGTAGATATGGTTGACATGCGCTTGTCGACCATTTCTGACCAGCGTTTGCGTTTTTCTTTGCCGCGACGACGCTTGAAGCGGACATAGGTAATGATGCCGGCGATGACGAGAAGGAGGGGTATGATGACGCCTGCGGCTGTTTTCCCGTGCGATGAAGAATTTTGGGCGACAGAGGAAGAGCCGTTTTCGAGGCTTATGTCGGCCGCAGCCGGGACTGAACCAGAGGGAGCAGAATAGGTTGCGGTAAAGACGGGACCTGCAGGCAAAGGCGACATGAAGGAAGGAGTACCGGATTGGTAAAGGGAGAGTTGGAGCTGCTGGGAAGCCGAGTCGTTCCACTTGCGTGGGAGGAGCTGGACGACGTGGTAACCAGTGGCAAAGTTGACGCTCTGCCAGCCCTGCAAGAGGGGTTGAGCGCTTCCTGGAGAAGAAAGGACGATATCGATAGACTGGACGCTGGATAGGCAAGTGGTATCCCAAGAGATGTTGAGAGGCTTGAGAGAGTCTACGGATTGGCTAAAAGTGGGATTTGTGAATCCACCGTTTGAGCAGGCGGCATCCTGAGCGCGTCTGAAGAGATGAGGGGCCTTTTGGCCGATTCGGAGGTGAGAAAAGCCCATAAAGAAAGGAAGGGAGGAGGGAAGGAGTGGGAGGGGTGGACAAGGACGGCTGGGCTGATGGTTTCAGCGAGGTCACAGCAACCGTCACATGCACACAACAATCAATGCTCTTCTCATGGTTCCGCAGACCATCCACGATTGCCGTGCCTATTGTCTACGATGACCCCAGCCAAGTCCCTGTCTTTGACTTTGCAGGGACTGCACTCGCGGAGGATTATGCTACGCGACGGCGCTACGTCAAGATTGTCGACCACGTGTTTACGCCAGGGGAATGCAAGGCGCTCGTCCAATTTGCAGAGACGGGCATGTTTGAGCTGGATGGCCACGTGGAGGGGCCGCAAGGGGAGAGTACATGGCAGCCTGCTGCGGTGCATTTCGGGATGCAAGAGCACCAGAAGCTGGTGGACACGGCATATCGCAACAGCGAGCGGATTCTGAAATTCGACGATGGGGTGGCGAAGTGGGTGTATGAGCGGGTGCGGCCTTATGTGGGTGAGCTGGTTGAGATTGGGCGCGGGAGTGAGTGGGAGCGGGTGGTGGGACGGCCTGATGGGCAGGAAACGTGGCGGCTTGTGGGAGTGAACGAGCGACTCAGTTTTCTGCGGTACGGGCCGGGGCATTTTTTCAAGGAGCACTGCGACGGCCATGTGTCGCTGCCCGATGGGCGCGAGGCGCGCGTGACGCTGCAGGTTTACCTCGGCGACGAACCTGTCGTGGGCGGGGCGACCCGGCTCTGGAGCAGGGACAAACGGCGTTGGGTCGACGTCGAGCCAGTCCAAGGCCGTCTGCTCATCTTCCAGCACAGAGACGTGCTGCACAGCGGGCTGGTTGTCAACCGCGGCCTCAAACTCACCCTCCGCTCTGATCTGATGTTCAAGCAAGCCAGCCCAGTTTAGTTAGCGTCATGGACTCTTTGCCCGCCCACAATGACCGAGAGCTCACGAGAGAAATGCTCGTCGTCATCCTCGACCATTTCTCTACGCTTCTGCCTGCCAAATTCAATGGCAGCCTCCGTCTCGTCGTCCACGGCGGCGCATGCATGCTTCTCCACCCAGATCTCGACAAGCTCGCATCACAAACACCGCCGTTCCTCTTGTCACCAGGCTGGTCTCCCGGTCCCCTTCCGCAGCTGCAGCATCATCAGTCCGAACGTCCTGACTCGCCCATCCCAGATGTCAAACGTACTCAAACACGAGACGTGGACATCATCGCCCGCTCTCTGGATGTTGAGTGGCGCCACGTTGGCATCCATGACCCCGTTGACCGTCTCAAAGACTGCATCGCTGCAACCGCACGCAAATTTGGCCTCGGACTCGACTGGATGAACGCTGACGCCGATGTTGCTCTCCCCATGGCCCTCGACCCTATCACCAACATCATGTACGACCCCATCCACCGCGACGCTCTTCAACCGAACAACGTCGCCCGCCATACCATCTACAAGTCTTCCAATGGGATGCTTCAGCTCGTCAGCGTCACTCCGTTTTGGGCAGTCGCTCTCAAGCTCGTCCGATACACCAAATCGGACCCAGGTGACATTTGCTTGATTCTGAGGTGCGTCCTATCCTGCCCGTCTCTCCACCTTACTCCCCCTTACATCTCGTATGCAGAAACGGAACAAACCTTTCAGGTACCCGATGGACCTCCGAACTTGTCGAAAAATGGCTCACCGACAACTGCTGGCCCATGGGCTATGCTTCGTACGACCACCGCCGTTGGGCACAGCTTAGATCACGCTTAGACCACGTCGTCGCCATGGTCATGGCGTACGATGATATTCCAGATGAGGAGGACAAACGGGGGAAGCGCTCAAAAGGCAAATCCAAGAGTGGGTCGGCTGCTACACCTGCGCCCGCCCTCATTCCACCAACGACACCATCTTTTCAACCTCAGCCTCAACCTCAACCTCAGCCATACCCGTATGCATATGCATATCCATACACATCGCCATATTCATACATGCATTACACGCAAGCCTACCCATCTATATTCCTCCCAGCTATCGAAGTAACGCCCCCGCCGATCAATTCAACTCAGCCCATGCCTTCCACGTCGTCCTACGTTCCCACGTCGTTGGCAGAGTGGATAACTAGTCCCCCCGTTGCTCGGAGAAACACGGACGAGGTCATCACCAGCCTAGGTCCGGGTCCGGCTATGCCACGGGCCGAGACGTGGCCAGGGCCGAGCACCGTTGCAGATGACAAAGAGAACAAGAGGCGGAAGAGAGTGATGGAGTGGTTGGATGCAAATTCAAGGCGGGAAGCCGAGGGTTTGTCGTATGCGAGTTATGCGTATCCACCGTTGGCTAGTGCGTACGCTTCAGCGCAGCCGTTGCCTCCACCTTCCACAGCGCCGCCCACTCTTGCATTGCACGCCTTGTACGGTCCACCTCCACCAATGCCTGCTGCCCACTCATCGACATTTGAGGCACCATCATTCATGCCTCCACCGCCTATCTTGTCGCCTACACCCATCATCTCGGTGAAATCGCCTTCTCCGCCTGTTCCTTCGCCGCGCCCGCTGCTCCAGCAGCAACAACAATCATTATCATCTCCACAACTACCGCCACCGCCACCACCTCATCCCCGCCAACACCAATCGCCGGCACCCCAAACGCCTCCAACACAACACACCCCACCACCTAGGCATCAGCAGCAGGCCAAAGGATGCGACAACCCATCCGTCCTTCCGTCACCCTCCTTACTGTCCTCCGCTATTCCACGAAACGAGGTGGAACACCGTGCACGTTACGGGCCGTATGGACGGGATGGACCCCTTGGGGTTCGTCGAGGTGAGGATGAGAACGAAGAGGGTAGTGAAGAAGAAGAGCAGAGAGAGATGGAGGAACCGGAGACGGAGAGTGATGAAGATTGGGAGGAGGCTAGAGGTGCTGCTGAAAGGTCCACAACAGCGAGGGCGCGGGCACCTTCATCTGGGAATGATGCTCATCCTGTGCAAGACGGGGCGGCGGGAGTGCCGGCGTGGAACCCGTTTCACAACTACCCACTCGCAGGGACCGCGATGCCCCCTCTTCCTTCTGCTGGTACAAGTAGTCAAGGTATTACCACCATACCGCTTCCTGGCGCGTCTGGATGGGTTGGGGTGCAAAGCGCATCGGTACCACAAGGTAACACTTCCACCTCTGGTGGAGGTGGAGATGGAGGGTGGACAGGCCGTGGTGGGATTAGAGACCTGGCCGAACCTGTGAGCGGCATGCGTACTCGTACTTCCAACACCTCGGCGATGTCGGCATCACCACCTTTTGTGCCACCCCCAACGTCCGTATACGTTCCCTCGCCACATCCACTGGCTTTTGTGCCACTCACATCCGCATATGTTCCGCCAGCACCACCAGCACCAGCAGCAGTATCAACGGCCAACTCGCAACCATATCTGAACTGGATATCCAACCCAGGAGGATCAAGGACGACGACGGCAGCGACTCCGGTCGAGGAAGCCTTTGTTCCACCTTTTTACAGCAGCAGTCCCAGTCCAGGGCTGTTTAACTCTGCCCTTCACTCCTCTCACTCTCGGTCCAAACCACGTTCCGCGTCCCACGACCCCGACGAGAGCGAATCTGATGCTAGTTCAGAGAGCAATAGCGACCAGGGTAGCTATGACTCGGACAACGAGGACGACATGGACCAAAACACGCTTTTGTCATTCCCATCTTCGACGACCGCCGTTGGCGCTCCTCCTAATCCTTATACAGCTTCCGTTCCTCCTACTCCCTATTCAGGACCCATTCATCCTCTTCAAGCTCCCTTGCCTCCTCATGCTATGTATTCGTACCCGGGTTACCCGTATTCGTATCCATACCCAGCTTTTGCTCCATCCCAACCATACCCACCACCACCGGTAGCAGCAGCAGGTCTTCCAATGCCGACAACCACCCCATGGGCCCTATCAGCTTGGACAAATTCCTGATGATGCTGTGTTTATCTTGTTGTCTCATTGTATTGTACTGTACTTATTTCATTCTCTCACAATTAGAAAGTTGTATTAGATGCTGACTAATGTGCCAGGTTTTTCCGTGATTATCGATTGATTACTAATAATACGCAGATCAGTTTATTCCTCATGCATCATCACCCCGAGCACCACCACCACCACCCCGGGCACCATCTCCCGGAGCACCATGACGGCCACGAGCACCACCATGGTCACCACGAGCACGAGGACAGACCTCATGACCATGATCGCCCCAATCACCTCCACCATCCCCTGGAGCACCACCACCATCGCCCGGAGCAACATGGCGGCCACGAGCACCATCCCGAGCACCACCATGGCCACCCCGAGCACCATTACCATGCTGATGTCGTGAAGCGCGACGGCGAGCACGGGCCTCACCACCGCGGCTACCACGAGCACTACCAAATCCACAACGAGCACCACAACGGCCACCCTCAGCACCATGGCCACCCTCAGCACCACGACCACCCTCAGCACCATGGCCACCTTCAGCACCATGGCCACCCTCAGCACCACGGCCACCCTCAGCACTACGACCACCCTCAGCACCACGGCCACCCTCAGCACTACGACCACCCTCAGTACCATGGCTACCCTCAGCACCATGGCCACCCTCAGCACCATGGCCACCATGGCCACCAGCACCATCATGGTGGCCCCGAGGTTGTGAAGCCCGATGACGAGCACAGGCCTGACCACCATATGCATGGTCGCCTAGAGCACCACCCTGAGCAGCACCACGGCCACAACCACCACCACGGCCACAACCACCACGGCCACCAAGCGCACCACGAGCACCACCACGGCCACCTGAAGCATTACGGCGGCCACAACCACCACGGCAGCCCGCTGGCCTGATTTTTGTTTATTGCTGCACTTGAAATACCCAGATGCTGGACGTTGTAGTTAATCAGAAAACCACAAGAAAAAACAGCAAAGACACTGTCGTTTCTACTTTGATATATGTGGACTGTTTCGAATATGCCGAGAATGAGTTTTAGCCCTAGTAATGTCGCTATGCCAAGAAGATATTACATTTTCTTAGTATGGAAAGCTCATGCATGACCACTGACCAACCCAAGAACCAAATTCCAGACCCAACCTGCAGTTGCATAATTGCAAGATGCTCAATCTCATCAGGCATCTCTGATCTCATCACACATACTATTTAATAGATCTGGATTGATTGCCTGTCAGATCTTACAGAGGCCCTGAGGGCATGTACATCAATCTGAAGTAGAGTGATCCATCACCAGACCTATGTAAAACTATAAATACATTTCTACTACTACAACTGGTACAGCTCTGACATAGCACTCCAGGTACACAACAGTGTGGATGCACTGACTAAGTGAGTGTTTTGACTACTCACATTTATGGACTGTGGCTGGTTGTTGTTTGTAGTTGTTGTCAACAGGGGTGTTAATTGAACTGAAGGATCATCATCAAAATGACCTCCTTATATGCATTTCTGTAACCCTAACCTAAGTACAATGTACTCTACTATCAATAGTTACATTACTATATATGGAACCCTAGCCATTGCCAGAATATGTTATTTTGTGCCTTATCTATTTATATTCCTTCTATAATGTTTTATATGACATCATATCACTCATTATGAGTCATATTGGTTCTGTATGAGTCATCTTGGTGCTGAATGAGTCATATTGCTTCTCATGAACAACAAGTGTCATCAATGATCTGAATAAGTTAAACACTTAATTAATAGTTATTTATATTATATGATGATATTATCATCAATTGGATAAGATTAGATGGATTAGATTATCTGCTTATAGATAAGATAAGATAAGATTTAACAGTTTCATTTGTACAAGCCCTCACTTGCTGTAGGCTTCCCATCTCTTCAGGATTAACTAAAGTGCTAAAGTCAAATAGTCACAAAAGGCAGCTATTCCCAAACACTCACATCGGCCTGCTTTCATCATCCTTTATGTGGTAGATGTTGAAGAGAAATCAGATGAAGAGCTGCAAGCTCTTTTTGAGAAAAATAATGTTGTTATAAGGGGAATTGGCAGCAGAAAAATGGCATTTAATAGGAGGGGATTGGAAAGGCTTGGCAGTTGGGACAAAATCACTACTATTCAAGGTGAGCAGGATGCAATCAACAATATCATGACATGCCCCAACTGGGATAGATTTGTCCATTGACCCAATGAGGATGGATTGGCTTGCAGACTCAAGAAGGGTATCTTAAAGGACATGCATTTCCATGCCCACCATCCTCAAGGGAGGATCCTGAATGGACTTGAGTTCCCAACCCCAACTGGCTATCCTGAACCACATATGTGGTTGTCAAGTAATATGGCATGGGTTCAAACCATGCATATACCATTTGGGAAAAAGTATGCTGAGATGCCAAACAAGGAAATTAGGTGGGGCTTGGCTGCAACAGCAGGGGCTATTAGTAGCTGGCATGTAGACAGCAATGGGCTTGGCACATATTGTTATGATTTGATCTTATCTAAAGATCTTATCTTATCTCATATCTCATCAAGACATGATCTCTTATTGGGTTATCAGATATCTTATCTGGGAGATGACATAAGCAGGTCATGTGACATGACAGGTGTAGTGCATGAGGATGGGCATGAGGGATCCAGGAGGTAGAGGTGAGGCTGGGGGTATATAGGTAGTGTAGGAGCATGTAGAGCCCCAGGCTCTTGATTTGTCATTGTTGTAGACAGTGCAACAGAGTTCTTCTCTTTTCTTTCTCTTGTTTTCTCTAGCTGTGTCATTGGTCTTTGACCTTTTTGACACATATGTATACCCCATGAATCTTATTGATTCTTGAACAAAGGCCTGCCATATTTGCCTGTGGCTGACTTTACAAGGGGGTGAAATTTTATCACCAAATGTATTGTTCCAGAATGCTGTGAATGCTGCAGTTGATGCATGAAAGTGATATACACCATTCATAACAGCAGATGTAAATTCTCAATCAACCCATAAGTTGTGACCAATCTTTAAGTATTTTGCTCTCTGGTACACCTTATCATATTGGCCTGAATGAAAAGAAGGTATGTGCTCATGATCAGCATAATATGTTGTCTTGCAGGTCTCACAATGGCCAGACAACAGTTCAACATTTTGATAGACAGTAAAACCTTTAATCAAAGTCACCAATGGTATATCTCTTATCTTGGTAGACATTAGAAGGGAACGTGGATTGCATGTCATGGTCTCACAGACAATGGCATCTGGACATATGATATGAATAGGTTGTATGTCCTTCTGAGAGATGGGCTTGAGCTTGCCAGCAAATTTTCCTGCATTATTGTATGGATAAAGCTTCAGTAGTTTTGCCAGATGATCAAGCTTTATTGCCACTGCAACTGTTCTTTGTTCATCATCTTGACTGACTGGCAGATAATTCTGATCCAACATATGACCACCATCTTTTTCAACCCTCCTCCTTAGTGGTCGTGCCAGTGCTCTTATCCATGAGGTGGCAGAGGTAGACCTTTCTCCCTGGAACTTCTTTCTCTGCTGGCAGCCATGCAAACTCAACAGCTGCACATTTTCTGTTAGACTGAACAAGATGACAAGAACACTTGTCAATGAAATTGATGAACTGAAGTTCTGCTCAATGAAGGTGCTAAACTCTTTGAATGGTATGTTTGGGAATGGTCTTTCATTCATTGGTGCTGCTGAGACCACAGGAAGCAATGATAGCAAAATTAGTATGCCAAATGCTGCATGGAGACTTTGGATCCTATAAATCAATCTGTATATTGCAGACACAAACACAAGGCTGTCACATATAACTACAAAATTCAATCATTGACATGTTTGTAAGCTTACTCAGTGTTTCCTTTCCTCCTTGTATCATGTTTCTTGGATCTTCCTTCTGCCTTCTTATCTTTGTCAGAATCATCAGAGCCATAATCACCTTTTCTTCCCTTCTTTTTCCCCTTCTTACTTTTTTCCTTTCCTTTTCCTTTATCCTTCCTTTTGACTCTTTCTTCCTCTTCATCTATCCATACCTTTAAATCTTTGAAAGTAAATAATCCCTTCTCTTCTCCCCAAAGGTCAATAGTAGGGAGTGCACCCTCCTCCTCATTCAACCACTTGAGCATCTCTGGATACCTTGGTACTCTGGCAAATAGCTTTTTGAGGTGGGCATGCCACATTGTCTTCCCAACAAATAACTCTACTACCTCTGTCTCTGAGGGCTTCCTTATAACCCATTCACCAGCACTAGCCATGCTCTCTGAGACTGAGAGTGCTTTGATGCATTCCTGGTACCTCCTGTAATTCAAATGAAGCCCCTCATTCTTACTTGGGTTTCTAAGCACATGCTGGGGTATTTTGAAAATATGGACAAGTTCAGTCTTGTAGTCAAAATCTGACTGTTGGGCAGACTGAGTGGGTGTAGGAGCACCAGATACCTTTTCCTCAAAAGGCTTGAGCTTATCTTCATCCTCCTAAATGATGTTAGTAACATTGTCACACAGCCATGGACAAATACTTACTATGGCAACAGACAAGTTATATTCACCTTTGACCTTCTCCCAGGAAATTGTATCATTCTCCTCCAATGCAGCTCTGAAGCATCCCTTGACACTCCAATCACCTTCCTCATATACAAACACCCTCTTGTTGTGTTCTATAAGAGATAAACAAGTGATTTAAAGTAAATGAAGTTACTTACTCTTGACAGGAGAGTACCGCTTAGCTAATTCACCAAGCACTGGTGCCAGATTCCCATAAACCTTTACCTTCATTGTCATCTGAGGTTTGTTGGTGCCAGGGTCATCTCCAGCCCTGAAAAGCCTCAACTTCCCCACCATAGTTCCAATGTCACTCCCAATTTCTGTAGAGTCTCCATGATTGAAGACATTGCCATGTGCTCTTCCACGAAAAACTCCACCTGTGGTGCTAGAGGCACCTTGAAGAAGAGAGGGGGTATCCATGTGAATTTCTATTCATATGTTAGAAACAAAACTGATTTGTGAATAATTTAAACCTGCCTTCATCTTGGCCAAAGACATTGGTAGCAGTATTGACCTGTCATGCTAGATGAGTCTACTGGAATGAGATAGATTTATGATTATTTCTCACCTCTTCCAAGTATGGGTCTTCAATTTGGCCTCTAACAGGGGTAGATGGATTATCTTCACCATCCTGACAGTCCTCCCTCCCCTCAGTCTGAAGGACAACCTGGAAAAGTAAGGAATAGTTGTATTGCTTAACATATATACTTACCTGAGACAACTGTTCTCCAATTTCATCACTCTCACCCTTTTCCTCACTACCTGCACTCCCACCATCCTCATCCTCACTTTCACTACTCCCAGATTGTTCATATTCACTCCCACTGTCCACTTCATCCTCAGATAGTTGACCTTACTAGAATGTTAGGCAAGCATACCCTCATATGAATTCAGATATTACCTCCATAATCAGAACGTCGAGCACGTGTTAGATTTTGGTTAGGTTTCATGGTGAGAAAGTGAACAGCTGCTGAACGTGGATGTTCAGGTGGTGCAACTGTAATACCACTGTGTTGTAAAACAAGTTCTGCACTAAATTACTTACATAAATATACAGGGGTTGGGATTGGTGGAGGTGGGTGTGGCAAGGAGAGGTGGGCATGGCAGGGGGTTGTGTGTGTGACAAGCAGGGGTGGGCGCAGCAGGTGGTGGGTGGGCACAGCGTGTGGCAGGTAGGCATGGCAAGTGGGTATGGGGTGACATGTGACAGGGTGGGTGTAGTGAGTGGTGGGTGGGCAATGAGTGTGGCAGGTAGGTGCAACAAGTGGGTATAGGGTCACATGTGACAGGGTGGGCATAGTGAGTGGCAGGTGCAGCGAGTGTAACAGGTGGGTGTGATGAGTAGGTGGGCGTAGCGAGTGGCAGGTGGGTTCAGCGAGCATGGCAGGTGGGTTTGGTTCAGCAAGTGTGGCAGGTGGGTTTAGCAAGTGTGGCAGGTGGGTTCAGCAAGCATGGCAGGTGGGTTTGGTTCAGCAAGTGTGGCAGGTGGGTTTAGCAAGTGTGGCAGGTGGGTGTGATGAGTAGGTTTGGGTGGGTGACATGTGACAGGGTGGGCGTTGCGAGTGGTGGGTGGTGGGTGTTTGGGCATGGTGAGTGGGAGGTGGGCATGGCAGGTGGGTGGTCGTGTGTGTGTGACAAGCAGGGGTGGGCGCAGCATGTGGTGGGTGGGCACAGCAAGGGTGGGCGCAGCAAGGGTGGTGGGTGGGCGCAGTGAGGTTGGGCACAGCAAGTGTGGCAGGTGGGTGCAGCGAGTGGGCATGTGACCGGCATGGCAAGTGGCACCAAGCAGCAGGTGGGCATGACAGGTGGGCACAGGGGTGCATCGAGGTGTGGGGGACCATACATGAGTGAAACAATAGAAAATAAAAAGCAAGACTTACAGAGTCAACGCTTTTGTACTGGATTCTGTGGCTGAGGATGCTGCCATGTCTTCGCGAGCACGCCCCGCCAATGTTTTACTGTACATACAATCAATATTGATGAAGGGTTTGGAAAAAAAGAGATCTGCACCGTGATCATTTCTTTGCTCCCTCGTCCCCTTCATCCTTCTTCTGCTTCTTCATGCTCCATTTCTTGCCCGATCGATCTGATGCCTCAGATATGGCCCGTTTGCGGCCACTTCTTGACTTGGGAGGGGAAGCAAGCTTGGCAGTCGGGTGGGATTGAGTGCGAACCATTGGATAGTGATGGTACAGATGGCGTGACTGTGGTACACGTGCGTGTAATGGTGTGACTATCACATATGTGTTGCAGAAAATGCCGATTCTGTGTGTCTGTTCCGTGGAAATTCTGCATTCCACATGGAATCTATGTGGAATGGGTGTGGAATGCCCACTGACAGTTAGTGGGGTTGTGGGGTATGTGGAATGTGTGGATTCCTTGTGGATTCCACTGGATTGCTTGTGGATTCCAGTGGAATCCACATGGAATAGGGGGCTGAGCGTAAAGTACTCGTCCCCACTCAAGTGGACAACAAGTATGATAGGGTGTATTTAAACTCTGCAACATATGTTAAGATTGGACAGAGCATATGGGTTGATAGGTGTTTCACTTCAGCTGTCATGAGTGGCATCTATAACTTTCATGCATCACCTGCTACTTATGCTGAATTTTGGAACATGTCATTTGCATCTGTAAAAAATGTGAGTCGAAGGCAGGTATGGCAAGCATTTGTACAGGAATCACTAAGGATGCAGGCTGTTGAGTCACAAGTGAATTTCACAATGGAAGATGGCCTATCCATAAGGAGGGCTTTCCAATTTCTTGGAAATGGTGGTGTTATTGGTGGATCAATGAAACATAGTTGCAATGAATGTACACAGAAGTACCAGGAACAACCCACCAGTACCATTGACATAGATCCATCACCCATGGTTGGCATGCAAGACATGACAGCTGCATTACAATCTCAGGCAAATATTATTGAGGACTGTGCCCCTGTAAAAATGGTTGTTGTGGATGGGATTGTAATGGGCCATACAGTAAGTTTTATCATTATTGGAACTTGATATCTGATGTTCATTGATGTTTCAGTATTGTGGGTATCAAGATTGCACTGCTGATCTGCTAAATGCACAGGGTGGAGTATACTGTGCTTTTCATGAAAACCTGATTGGGAGATTGTGCCATGTTGGTAACTGCACCACTGTTAAAGTGCAGGGTACTCAAGCTTGTGCACAGCATCAGGGGAGGTGGCAAAGGCATGCCCTCAATCATAGGACCAATGTACTAGGGGGATATAGAAGGGCCATGAGAAGAACTGATGAAACAATGCCTTGGATGCCAGCTGCATCTACTCATGAACAACAACCACATGATACTGATGATTCCCATGAAAGAACACATAGGGAACTCTTCACACCTCCAAGAACTTATTGTGTTGAAACAATCTGTGCACCTTGTGGTGTTGTAATAGCATGGGCAAAGTTTATAATAGCAGAATCTCCAACAAATATATTGGGCTTCCTTGAATGTGTATACCCAACAGATGAAGTCAGACCTTCATACATATGCATTGATAAGGCTTGCTTAGTACTTCGCAGGAGTGTTGCAGATGAATCATGGGAGAGGTGGGGAAATACCAGCAGGTTCATTGTGGATTCTTATCATTATGTGAATCATTGTGCAACTGACCAATTATGCTGTAAATGGTGCAATCCTGCACCATTATGGAGACAGATGAAAGAGGCATGCAGTACTTTAGGTGAGCATTTAATACTCAAGCCTGTGAACAATTGAATGCTTGGTTGGGTGGTTTTGACCATATCATGAGGAGAATGACTTCATGGAATTTTGAATGGTTTCTACAAAGTATGTTGTTCTATCACACTAAGCAGGTGATCAAAAGGCAAGACAAGAAGAGGAGTAGTGAGGAGGTCAATGAAAGTGAGGATGAGGTATGATTATATAACAAAGCCAAAATATTGGTGTACAAGACAGAAATATAATCAGGGCTACATAGGAAATCAAGAATTATGCAATTTGAAGTTGGTGCAATGGAGATATAGTCAATTCAATTCATTTTTGCTTGCTAATAGTATAGAAACAAACAAAGACAAAGTATAGCCAAAGTGTGTATGTGAACAGCAGACCCACAGTAAAAGGTGCATAGTAAATTAAGAATTATGTAATTTGAAGGTGTTGCCATGTAGATACAGTCAATTAAATGATTGTTGTTGTTGGTGACATAGAATTATAACAAGAGTAAACAAAGCCAAATTCCTAATCCAAACAAAGTAACCCACAATAAAGGTTGACAGTGAATTAAGAATGATGTAATTTGAAGGTGTTACCATGGAGATATAACCAATTTAATGTGATGCTACATTGGGAAAGTTAGTTGAGAATGGGCTCAGATTGTGTTTGGAGTACGAGCTCACTCTGAGCTCAGCTTGGATTGAATGGTGAAAGTTCCCAACTAGGATTGGGCTCGGAGTCTACTCGGATTCCTACCACTTTTATCACCTACTTGGAGTTAACTCAGACTGGGCTCGGAACCTGCTCGGAATTTTCGGAGTAAGCTCAATTCCGAGCAGGTTCCGAGCCCAGTCTGAGTTAACTCCAAGTAGGTGATAAAAGTGGTAGGAATCCGAGTAGACTCCGAGCCCAATCCTAGTTGGGAACTTTCACCATTCAATCCAAGCTGAGCTCAGAGTGAGCTCGTACTCCAAACACAATCTGAGCCCATTCTCAACTAACTTTCCCAATGTAGCATCACATTAAATTGGTTATATCTCCATGGTAACACCTTCAAATTACATCATTCTTAATTCACTGTCAACCTTTATTGTGGGTTACTTTGTTTGGATTAGGAATTTGGCTTTGTTTACTCTTGTTATAATTCTATGTCACCAACAACAACAATCATTTAATTGACTGTATCTACATGGCAACACCTTCAAATTACATAATTCTTAATTTACTATGCACCTTTTACTGTGGGTCTGCTGTTCACATACACACTTTGGCTATACTTTGTCTTTGTTTGTTTCTATACTATTAGCAAGCAAAAATGAATTGAATTGACTATATCTCCATTGCACCAACTTCAAATTGCATAATTCTTGATTTCCTATGTAGCCCTGATTATATTTCTGTCTTGTACACCAATATTTTGGCTTTGTTATATAATCATACCTCATCCTCACTTTCATTGACCTCCTCACTACTCCTCTTCTTGTCTTGCCTTTTGATCACCTGCTTAGTGTGATAGAACAACATACTTTGTAGAAACCATTCAAAATTCCATGAAGTCATTCTCCTCATGATATGGTCAAAACCACCCAACCAAGCATTCAATTGTTCACAGGCTTGAGTATTAAATGCTCACCTAAAGTACTGCATGCCTCTTTCATCTGTCTCCATAATGGTGCAGGATTGCACCATTTACAGCATAATTGGTCAGTTGCACAATGATTCACATAATGATAAGAATCCACAATGAACCTGCTGGTATTTCCCCACCTCTCCCATGATTCATCTGCAACACTCCTGCGAAGTACTAAGCAAGCCTTATCAATGCATATGTATGAAGGTCTGACTTCATCTGTTGGGTATACACATTCAAGGAAGCCCAATATATTTGTTGGAGATTCTGCTATTATAAACTTTGCCCATGCTATTACAACACCACAAGGTGCACAGATTGTTTCAACACAATAAGTTCTTGGAGGTGTGAAGAGTTCCCTATGTGTTCTTTCATGGGAATCATCAGTATCATGTGGTTGTTGTTCATGAGTAGATGCAGCTGGCATCCAAGGCATTGTTTCATCAGTTCTTCTCATGGCCCTTCTATATCCCCCTAGTACATTGGTCCTATGATTGAGGGCATGCCTTTGCCACCTCCCCTGATGCTGTGCACAAGCTTGAGTACCCTGCACTTTAACAGTGGTGCAGTTACCAACATGGCACAATCTCCCAATCAGGTTTTCATGAAAAGCACAGTATACTCCACCCTGTGCATTTAGCAGATCAGCAGTGCAATCTTGATACCCACAATACTGAAACATCAATGAACATCAGATATCAAGTTCCAATAATGATAAAACTTACTGTATGGCCCATTACAATCCCATCCACAACAACCATTTTTACAGGGGCACAGTCCTCAATAATATTTGCCTGAGATTGTAATGCAGCTGTCATGTCTTGCATGCCAACCATGGGTGATGGATCTATGTCAATGGTACTGGTGGGTTGTTCCTGGTACTTCTGTGTACATTCATTGCAACTATGTTTCATTGATCCACCAATAACACCACCATTTCCAAGAAATTGGAAAGCCCTCCTTATGGATAGGCCATCTTCCATTGTGAAATTCACTTGTGACTCAACAGCCTGCATCCTTAGTGATTCCTGTACAAATGCTTGCCATACCTGCCTTCGACTCACATTTTTTACAGATGCAAATGACATGTTCCAAAATTCAGCATAAGTAGCAGGTGATGCATGAAAGTTATAGATGCCACTCATGACAGCTGAAGTGAAACACCTATCAACCCATATGCTCTGTCCAATCTTAACATATGTTGCAGAGTTTAAATACACCCTATCATACTTGTTGTCCACTTGAGTGGGACTCTTTCATGGTCAGCATAGTATACTGTCTTGCAACTTGGGCATTGGCCACTGAGTAATTGTACTTTCTCATAAGACACAAAGTTCTTGATCAAAGTCACCAAAGGGACATCTCTTAGTTTGGTATGCAGAATCAGTGACCTTGGTTTGCAGCTCATTGTCTCACAAACATTTGAGTCAGGACAGATAACATGCACTGGAGAAATTTCAGCATGTGAGACTTGCTTCAGCTTTCCAGTGAATTTGCCATTCTTATTGTAAGGGTGAAGTTCCAAAAGCTTTGCAAGTCCATCAAGCTTCAAGCTAACATTTATTATGTCCTGGTCACCACTACTTTGAAAACCACTGTTTGCTTCATTTGCTGGCAAGATGCCTTGTCCACTGCCATCCACTCTTTGTAATATTCCACATGATAAAGAATTTATCCAGCCAGTAGCTAAAATGGACTTCTCTCCCCAATATTCTCGTTTTTGTTGGCGAGCATGAAGGCTGAGAAGCATTGTGTTCTCTGTCATAGAAAGCAGAATCATAAGAACTGTTGCCAGAGATATCCCAGAATGAAAATTGTTTTCAATGAATTTTGAGAATGTTAGAAATGGGATATCAGGGAAAGGTTGCTCAGCTCTTGTTGCTGCAACCACTGGAATGGTGTATATCATGAATATCCATAAGGCATGATTGGACATGACATTCAACATAATCAAGATACTAAACAAGATACTAAAACAATCTGTACATTTACATCTGTCATATCAAGTGAAAGCTTACTTCTTGCTGGACTTCCTGAGCTTGTAGAGCATAGAAGATGCACCTTTCTCCACAGCCTTCTTCTTGCTTTTCTTTGCATCTCCCTCCACATTCTGAGTCCCTTTCCCTTTCCCTTTCCTAGCTCTCATGCTATCCTGTTCCTTCATGTACTCATTCAAGTCTTTGAAATGATAAGAAATCTTGGAATATCCCCATACTTCCTCATCATCAGGGGCATTGTCTCCACCCTCTAGCCATGCCTGCATAGCAGGATAATCAGAAACCCTTGCCAATGTCTTCACATGGGAGTGCCACATTGATGGAGACACAAAGAGCTGTATCAACTCTGTCAGGTTGGGCTTTTTCTGTGCAGGCCACTGCCCCTTGGCAGCCATATCATCTACAGTGTGCTTGGCCTGCATGCAAGCCTTATACTTCTGATAGTATGTCTTCAAGGCCTTATCATCCTTATCAGTTAAATGCACAGGGATGCTCAGTATGGCCAATAGCTCTTGATGAGTCAACTGAGTAGGGCCAGAGCCAGAAGCAGAAATAGCAGCACTAGCAGTCCTAGGGGCAAAAGATGAGACTCTCCTTTCATCTTCCTGTTTTGCATTGATATAAGCTCTAGCACTATACAAAGTCATGAACTTACTGCAAAAAGATAGAGAACATTCTTTCCTTGAGAAATTGACCACTCTACCTCCTCATCATCAGCAACAGCTTCTGTATACCTGCCTTTAGCAATCCAATCTCCCTCCTCACTGACAAATATCCTTTGGTTCCACTCTAGAGTGTGGTACATCAATTACTGAAATCAAGAAGAAAGGAGAAACTCAAGCAACTTACTGCTGGGATCAGAGTATTTCCTGGAGATTGCTTTGAGGACAGGAGCCAGAGTTGGAGTGACATTGGCCTTCACCACCATATCTGGCTTTACATCATTAATATCACCAGGGCAAGATTTATAGATCTTGACCAAGCCCTCAGCCTTTATCTTGCTTGGCATAATATCATCTGCATCAGCCATGCTAAACACATTGCCAGTGGCATGGCCCCTAATACTCCCTCCCTTAGTCCTAGATGCACCTTCAGCAGGGAGATCTTCTTCTTCAGCATTATCAAAAATGTTGGTGGATCCCTTTGTTGCTGATATGAGCATGGAAATATGATTAAATTTTTAACTGACCTGATTTTCACTTGCCACTCCTACAAGCTCACTCTTGTCACTCTCATTGCCCTCTTCATCCTTACTGCCCTCATCACTCTATCACATGATGAGATATTTAATCAGAAATAATTCATATCTCATACCTGAGATATGCCCTCAAACTCAACAGCACCTTCATCATCAATACTATCAATTCCACTACTGCCCTCATCCATACTCCCAAGTCCACCAGTTTCCTCAACCTATCATCCTGTTATACACAAACTAAAGATAGAAAATTATTACACACCTTGCTCTCAATGCTCTGATTCTTTTCCTCAACATGCTCTTCCTCAGTTATCTTATCATCACTCCCCTCAACATCTGACCTACGAATGCGGGTTTGAACAGGGATGACTGGAACCTCAGTCAAGCCTGCAGAGACAATACGTTTGGGGGGGTGTACAGATATACCACTATCTGCCAAAACTTGCTCAGTTCTAATTATTCAGCATAGATTAGTTATTCATGACATAGGTTACAGGTCAAAGAAGGTAATAAGATAATGGTCAGCAGGGTAATGGGCATGGAGTGGTGAATGGGTGGCAGCAATGATGGGTAATGGGTGGTGGGAGTGATGGATTGGCGATTTGTGAGCAGTGGTGGGCGGCGGTTTGCGAGCAGTGGTGGGCGGCGGTTTGTGGGCAGTGGTGGGCAGCAGTTTGCGAGCAGTGGTGGGCAGCGGTTTGCGAACAGTGGTGGGTAGCGGTTTGCGAGCAGTGGTGGGCGGTTTGCGAGCAGCAGTGGGCGGCAGTGGGCATGATTGCGGCAATGGGCGGTGATGGGTAACAGGTAGCATCGTGATGGTAAATGGTGGGCGTCGGTGGGCATGGTGGTGGTGAATAGTTGGTAAATGGTGGGCAGCGGTGGGCGGCAGTGGGCGTGGTGGTGGTGAATAGTGGGCAACAGTGGGGAAATGGGCATGATGGGTTGGTGGTTTGCGAGCAGTGGTAGGCGGCAGTGGGCGTGGTTATGGCGATGATGGGTAATAGGCATGGCGATGGTGAATGGTTGGTGGTGATGGGTAATGGGTGGCAGGGTGATGGGTTGGTGGTTTGGGTGGGCGGCAGTGGGCGTGGATGCAAGTGATGGTTGCAGAGGTGACAGCGGTATGTTTTAATGGGGCACGAGGGGCATTGCGGACAGGCAGAGGGAAGGAGAACAGGATAGATCAGCGAAAAGTAAAACAAAACAAAAGAGAAACTCACGGTGTGAGTTCCTGGGCATGTTTCGCCGCGAGATTGTCTTCATGGAAGCGGCCGGCTGATGTCTTCCTGCTCGTTTGGTGCGGTTTGCATGTGATGGGTATTACAGGGTGCAAGGGAGTGAAAATCAATGAAAACAAGAAAAAAAAAAAAAAAAATGGCATACCTGTTTGCCATTTTACCCTTCCTACCCTTCCCACTCGTTGTCGCTGCGCTGGATGGCTCGACGATTGGTGCCACATCACTGAAAGGACAGGTAAGTATACGTAGTTGTTTTGTTGGGGTTGGCTGTGCTCACCCTTCGTCTTTGGCGGCATGGGCCGTCTTTGCCTTCTTCTTCTCCTTCAGGGAAACAGATGATGGCGCTTGGCTCCTCTTGCTGGGTGGTGGGGGTGGGCTACATGGACTGGCACGTTGGGTGGTGCGGGTGCTAGGCGGCATGTTGTGGTCAATGACAAGTGTTATTGATCGATAATGCACAGCACAGCAATTAATGCCGCACAGCTGGGTTTGCAAGTCATGTGACCATGCACGTTATGCGTCACGCATCGAATGTTGATCAACGAATAAACACATTATGTGTGTGGCATGACACACGTGACACATTATATATAAGCAACCACTGTTGCTCACAAATTGCTACCCAGCCAACACTGTGCTAGGACTCCGAGGACATTTGGGCCGGATTCTACTAGGACTCCAACCAAAGTCTCAGTGTTGGCAGTCCTAGGACAATCAAGCATTTTCTGAGCTCCTATCAGACTGAGCGCGGACTGCACTCGGACTGCACTCAGACTCCGAGTGGATGTTTTGGTGGGTCATCCCCTCATTTTTTGAATGTTTTGAAAATGCTTGGACTCTGAGCAGGCTACTCGGACTCTGAGCATTTTGCTCGGAGTGAGCTCGGAGTCCGATGTTTAGGGGGGGGGGAGTGTAAAGCGCTCCTGTGCAGTCAAGTCATTGAAGGTGGGGATGGATTGTGAGTGGTGCAGTTGAGTTGTCGAAGGTGGTGGTCAGTTGACAAGAGTGTGGGGTGGGCATTGACAATGCGAGTGCAATGAGGAGGGTACAGGTGAGTTTCTGATGGTGTGAGTAAGTTGTTGAGGGGAAGGGAGAGGATGGGGAGGGGAGAACCTGGTCAGTACTGTAAGAAGAACAAATAAAACCACTAACAGTTTTAGATGTTCTCTGACAGTGGGTAAAAAAAGAGGGTGGTGGGTAAAAGGGTGGCGTGCATGGGTGTTGTGGTCATGAGGCATTGTGGTGGGTAATGGAGACAAGATGTGGCAGTGGGTGGATGTTGGGGGTGGTGGATTGAGTCAGAAAAGTGAGGGACAGGGGAGGAGGTACATACCTGGGGGTGTTGGCAGCTGCTGCATCTTCTTTTGCTTGAACAGCTGAAGTCTTCCTGTTGAAAACATCATTCAAGTGATGCAAAATGGAAATGGGGGGGCCATACCTGTTCGCCTTGCCTCGCTTGCTTATTGTCACCTTCTCAATGGCATCATCTGATGTGTTGTTGTCCCTCTTCTTCCTCCCTTTTGTCTTCCTTTTGTGCTCAGGGCTGGCTTGAGCAGAGATGGTTGATATTGTCCTCTTGTGACCTTTTCACAATGGTGAGGTGGCAGCAGTGGTGGCGGCAGGTGCGTTGGCTGATGCGTGAGTGGTGGGCATGCTGTGTGAATGGTTGTGACAATATGTCACATGAGTGATGCCCGTAGCTAATGAGAGTGCTGTCACATGAATGACATGCCTATGGCACATGTGGCATCACATCAACTGAATGTAGCACTGCCAAATAAATAGAAATATATGTAAACAAGGCCAAGGGTTACATTTATGTACATTCCTTGTAATAGTTTCTAATGTATGTGATATATTCCTATCAGACTCTGATTAGTCTGATTTGACTCTGCCCCCAGTCCATCAGACTCTGTCCAATATTGTCCAATTAGACTCCAATGAAATGGTCAGACTGGGATCGGAGTCAAATCAGACTACAATAGGAATTTTACTGCCATTCTATTAATGGTTTTTTTTCACCAGAGTCCGATCAGAATAGGGGGGGGATAGTAAAGAGCTCTGTGTATCCAAGCACTGTGCATCTGGCTAGGCCAGACAAATTCCTGAACTTCAATGACCAATACTGGAATGACACTCTTGAAGTGGGATGTATATATCTCCCCAAGGTGAAAATGAAGTGACAGATGTCTCAATCCATAATCCTGATGTTGATTTCATCATGCCAATTGCATAGACTCACAATTACAAACAGTTGTACTACTAGCATGATTAAACTGGACCCCAATAGATATTTTTTCATCCCATAATCCTGCAGTAATGCCTCCCAATGAATGCTCTGGCAGCTCTCAAAGCTGGATTGACTGCTCTATGAGTGATTGTACCTCAGTCAGGAAAGTGATTTGACCACTTTGCAGCTTCAACTGCTCTTGATGCTTTCAAAAGCAGTCAAAGTGCTGAGAGTGGTTTTTAAGATTTAGGTGATGACTACTTTAAGCACCCTATCACAGTGCATCTGGCCTAGCCAGATAGGCACTAGGCCAGATGAGTTATGTGTGGATAATTCCTGTTTGTATTGTGTGTAGAGCAACTCTTCTGGGGATTAGAGCTGGAAGAGTAACAGGAATTATCTACACATAACTTGTCTGGCCTAGTGCCTATCCAGCTAGGCCAGATGCACTGTGATAGGGTGCTTAAAGTAGTTCATCTTGAAATCCAAATTTAATCCAGTACTTAATTATTTCCAAGCTAAGGAACTTAGTGATACCATTGTATCATCATGGTGGGACTCTATGGAGAAATGGAGTTGCTACAGGAAGATCTGGGCATAACAATATGAGTGGTTTAACCAAGGACACCCTCATGGCCAGCACCTTCATCAATGATGTCACTTCTTGCAAGGGGGGTGATGGAGACCAAGGAGATGCAGGACCCAGGCAGTTACCCAACATAACCAAACTAAATTTGATGATGCAAGCAAAATGGCTTATATCACAAAAAAGAACAAGAAATTTGTTCAATCTTGCAAATGTCTGGAAATGCATGGTATTAACTAGTTTAGATCAAGATCTGTTTGATGATGTTAATGAGTATAGACCTCAGGGTGGCCACCCAGAATCTCTGGAATCTGGTCATGACCTTTACTGGGAAGAGGTAGTCCCAGACCCTGACTCCCTGCTTGACAAATGTCAAGCTCTGGCAGAACCTGAAATGGTTCCTTGTTCTCCTCTATTGAGAATGACAAGGTCATGGCCACTTGCCACAGGAGAATCTCAAATACATCCAATGCCTGAGATGTACAGTGGGTCAAAAAACTGCCCCAATGTTTGCATGTTTTGCAAAGATTGACATGGTGCAAAGCAATGACATAAGCAAAAATTTTGGAGAAATCACATGACATACTAGGACATGTTGGCTATTTGGCAAATCACAAATTATGTAATTCTGATCAAAACCGATTGCGCAATAAATCGAACAAAATAACCAATCATTGGGGCAGTTTTTTGACTCTCAAATATTTTCTCTGACTTTCAATATTACACACCAGTACAAGGCAGGAATGGGCCGTGGGAATAATAAACAATGTCACATGACATTATTTGCATCAGTTTGTCATGTTGAACTTCATCCATTCATCTTCTTGACTCTTTACCACCACCATGAAATCCATCTCTGCTGAAAAGCACACTTCTGTTGTTTCTCTCCTCAATGAGGGGTATTCCCATCGTCAAATCCAAGCTAGGACTGGTCTGGGGAAGGGTACCATTGGCAGAATTAGCAAGGAGGTGGAGGGGCATAAGGAAAATCATCCTGGTGGTCGTCCTTCCAAACTCTCTTCCCATGATAAATGGTCAATTATCCATCAAATCAGCACTGGGAAACTGGACAATGCTGTCCAAGCCACCCAGTTCATAAATTCCATCATCCCTACCCCTGTTAAACCTCAGACCATCAGGAATGTGTTGAAGGAGGCTGGCTTTAGGTCAGCAACAAAGAAGAAAGTCCCCATGCTCAAAAGGGTTCATCGCCAGCAACGTCTAAAGTTTGCCCAATACCATGCAAACTGGACTGTGGAGGACTGGAAGAGGGTGTTGTGGACAGATGAGACAAAAATCAACAGGATTGGGTCAGATGGGAAGGTGTATGTGTGGAAGCAACGTGGGGAAGCACTATCAGACAGGACCACCACACCAACTGTCAAGCATGGAGGGGGGAATAACTTGATGGTTTGGGGATGTATGAGCTGGAATGGGGTGGGGAAGATGGTAGAGGTGCAGGGGAATATGGATGCTGAGCAATATTGTGAGATTTTGGAGGTGGGGGTGGAGGAGAGTTTTGAAAGCTTGGAGATGAAGGAGGATGAGAGGTACTTTCAGCAGGACAATGACCCCAAGCACACCTCCAAAAAGGCAGATCAGTGGTTTTCTGACCACAACATTACTCCCATCAAGTGGCCTGCCCAATCCCCTGACTTGAACCCTATTGAACACCTGTGGCAACAACTCAAGGCCAAGCTCCAACAGTATGACACACCACCTGCAGGAGTACATGAATTGTGGGACAGGGCAGCAAAGGAGTGGACTGAAATACCACCAGAGACATGTCAGAAGCTAATAGAAAGCATGCCTAGGAGGATACAGGCAGTATTAAAGGCACAGGGGGGTCATACAAAGTATTAGGATGTAAAATAATAGAGGGTCAAAAAACTGCCCCAATGATTGATTATTTTGTTTGATTTATTGCGCAATCAGTTTTGATCGCAATGACATAATTTTTTATTTGTCGAATAGACAACATGTCCTAGTATGTCATGTGATTTCTCCAAAAATTCTGCTTATGTCATTGCTTCGCACCATGTCAATCTTTGCAAAACATGCAAACATTGGGGCAGTTTTTTGACCCACTGTAGACTGCTGGGTCACAACCCAGAATGTCTTGATCCAGACAATTATCAACCTGGCATGCCTTTGTGCTTCTACAAGCATGACCCATTCAATTTCTGTTGTTGGATTCTCCTCATTATAGGAGCCAGGGTAGAGGGCATTTGACAACTCCATGATGACACATAGGAGGATGAGACCTATCAGGTCACAAGGGTTCCTAACATCTGGCACATGGGTCATGTCTACACATGCAAGAATGAGACATGAGACTATTGAATTAACTCATATCATAACTTGACAACTTACCTTGGTCACCCATATTTTTTTACCAATATATGGTGGAAATAAACCACCATTCTGTGCAGGAGTGCCCAACTGTTCCTGCTGTCAGAATTTGTGAGCAGCAGAGAGTCCACAAATGTTCAAAGAATCCCTATGCAGGTCTCCTTCAAGAAATGCCCCCCAAAGCAAATATTGTGCTCTACTGTCAGCACAGCATGGTATTTAGAGACTTAATTGAGAAAGCAGGAAATTGCTTACAGCCTGTCACCAGGTGTTAGCATTATGGCATGCACCTCCCAAAGGTCTAAGTTGGCCTCTTGTGGATCAAATGTTGAATAGAGTTTTCTTCCTGAGAAGGAATTCCCTTCTTTCTCCTTGGCAACCAGTCACCACTTTTTCCCTGTTTAAATTCCACATACAGTGGCTCACAAAACTGAGTCAATGTTTCGCACTTTTTGAATATTTGTTTAATAACCAGTGAACCAAAATAGATATAAACAAGGCGTTAGTGGATAAAAATATGCTGTGAAGCAGGGCTATCAGGTGAATAAATAAATACATAATTCCGATCAGAAACCATGGTGATATAGCTAATTCAATTCAGGGACTCATTGACTCAGTTTTGTGAGGAGCATCAGAAATATCTGAATCTGATACTCCACTGATTCTATGGCAACAAATATGTAACAGATGGTTGCTATAGTGATCCTACCTTTGATGGTACCTATAATGCAGTTATTTAAACCAGGCCAACATCTCCATGACCTCACTATTCTCCAATGCATCCCATCTCTGCTGCTCACAAGGACATTATCTGCTCTCAGCATTCTACTTGCACTATTGCCTCCAGACTCAGTCTCAGCCAGTCCACAGTGTCCAGGACACTCAAAAAATGCCATCTAAACCAGCATCACTCCTCTGGAGGCCACCCTTCCAAGCTCTCAGCTACTTCTCAAAGGGCTATCCTCACACAAATCACTACTGGAAAGGTTTCCAATGCATTCCAGGCCACCCAATATATCAATACCATCATCCCCACTCCAGTCTCTTCAGAACTGGTCAGAAGGGTTCTTAGAAACAATTCATTCAAAGCTGTAGTAAAGAAGAAAAAGCCCAAGCTTACACCAGTCCAGAAGAAAAAGCACTTGGCATTTGCTTTGAAGCACAGAAGTGGATTGTGGAGGACTGGAAGAGATTCATTTGGTCAGATGAGACCAAGATCAATAGGTTTGGGTCAGATGGGCAGGAATATGTGTGGAAACAGAAGGGAGGTTCAGGGCACTGTCAAGTTTGGAGGTGGGAATGTCATGGTATGGGCATGTATGAGCTGGAATGGTGTGGGCCAGCTTGCTGAGGTTGAGGGGAGGATGGATGCTGACCAGTATGTGTCAATTTTGGAGAACACTTACTGCCCAGAATGGGGGAGAGTGGAATTACTGGGGATGAGATAATCTTTCAACAAGATAATGACCCCAAGCACACCTCCAAGAAAGCCAAGATGTGGATGGAAGATCAAAATATTACTCTTCTTGACTGGCCTCCACAATCTCCAGACCTCAATCCCATTGAACACCTCTGGGTTCATATCAAAAGCAATATCCAACACCAGCTAGAGGGGTTTGGGAGACTTGGGAGAGGGCAGTGTAAGTGTGGGAAGATATTGAGCCAGAGGTGTGTCAGAATTTGATAGAGAGTGTACCTAGAAGACTGGAGGCAGTCATCAAGGCCAAGGGAGGCTCTACAAGATACTAGAATCACTATTTTCCATACTTTGAGGATAGGCTCACAAAACTGAGTCAATGAGTCCCTAAATTAAATTGACCATATCTCCATGACTTCTGATTGGAATTATGTAATTATTTGATTGTCAGATAGCCCTAATCCATACCCTGTTTTGGTGCAACAAACATTTGTTTATACATGTATTTGTTTACAAGCTATTTGAGAAATACTCAAAGGGTGCAAAACATTGACTCAGTTTTGTGAGCCACTGTATGTCTGGCATAAACTTAAGTGTGAGGGACAACCTTCCCATTGATGATGTGATAAAAGAAGCATATCATGTATTGGGAGAGGGTGGTATGATCAGAGCTGCTAATGGACATACTTGTGATGAATGTACACAAAAATATAGGAGGACATCAAACCCAGTCATAGGAGACAATGACATAGAAATGGACAGAGCAGCTGGTGAAATTGTGGAAGCACTTGAGGAAAGTACAGCACCAGTGAAAATGGTTGTAGTTGATGGCATTGTCATGGGACACACAATATGTGCATACCAAGAATGTACATCAGAGTTGGTGAATGCATGTGGAGGTGTATACTGTGCATTACATGAAGATATGTATGGAGCAATGTGTCATGTGGCAAATTGCACAAATATCAAGGTCCAGGGCACATTAGCTTGTCAGATTCACCAGGAAAAGTGGAATAGATATATGAATAACCATAGGAAGAGGAGCTTGGATGGATATAAGAGAGCATTTAGGCAGCCAGATGAGAGTTTTCCATGGATGCAAAGAAGTCAACATGTGCAACAAGTACATGATGAAGGTCAAGAAACTGTTACAGGCAGAGAAAAAGATGCTTTTGAACCATCTAGAATGTATTGTGTTGAGACCATATGTGCTCCATGTGGAGTTGTGGTGGCATGGGCCAAATTTGCAAAGGCTGAGTCACCAACCAATATTCTGGAGTTCTTAGATCATGTCTATCCAATCGATGAATCAAGGCCTGATTATATCTGTATTGATAAAGCATGCCTTGTCTTGTGGTCTAGCATTTCCAATGGCAGTTGGGAAAGGTGGAGTCGGACAAGCAGATTCATTGTTGATGCATACCACTATACAAACCATCATGCAACAGATTACCTTTGTCATACATGGTGCAATCCTGCACCATTGAATGGTACAGCACCAAATCTGGTCATCACAGGAACAAACAATGATGGTGATGCATATCAGAAGCATGCATTTAATACTCAAGCATGTGAGCAATTAAATGCATGGCTGGGTGGTTTTGAATCCATTTTGAACAGGATGACACCAAGCAATTTCAACTGGTTTTTGCACACAATGTTATCCTATCATACAGTCCAGGTCCTGAGAAGGCAGAAAGATTTACAGGGGAATTCTGATAGTGATAGCAGTGATTAGTCAGTAGTATATACATAGATATGCACAATGTTCATAGCTATGTATGCACCCTGGTGGGAATGTGATATATGTATGAGAATGTAGATAAGTGAATGTGGACCAGTGTGTGGGGACATGGTGGGAAATTGGACAGGTGTGTGGAAGCATGATGAGAATGTGGACAGGGAACATGGTGGGAATGTGTACAGGTATGTAGGAATGTGGTGGGAATGTAGACAGGTGTGTGAACATGGTGGGAATGTGGAAAGGTATGTGGGAACATGGTCTGTGATGGAATGGACAGGGGGTTTATTGCATAAATTATTGTCACAACAATCCTTTTACACATATGTGTGCCATGTTGGTACATACATAATTGTCATGAATGTCACCTCATATATAGTCATGTATGTACAAACAATAAACAATCACACATAATCATCAGACTGAAAGCTTCAATGCAAATGGGTGTTGATTCCATATGGATTCCACATGGAATTACATAATCAACACAGTGAGAAACCTACATATTTACTGAAATGCATGAGGATTCCACATGGATTCCACATGGATTCCAGTAGGAAGGGGGGGGGGAGTGAAAAGTACTGAGAAACTTACATATTTACTGAAATGCATGAGGATTCCACATGGATTCCACATGGATTCCAGTAGGAAGGGGGGGGGAGTGAAAAGTACTGGAATATTTATGGACCATAGACAAGAAACTTGGTCCGAATGGTTAGCAATTGCTGAATTTAGTTATAATAGTAAAATTCAGGCATCAACCAAGGAAACGCCATTTTTCATAAACTATGGAAAACACCCTCGTATGGGTATGGAACCTAGAAGAGAAGGATCTCATCCAGCAGCAACAGAATTTGCTCAGAAAATGAAGGAAATTCATGAAGAAACTCAAGCTGCTCCGCAAAAATTGCAGGATGATATGAAGCTCTATGCAGATAGGAAAAGAGGAGAATCTCCTCAGTATAAAGTCAGAGACAAAGTTTGGTTATCAACCAAAGATTTGCAATTGGTCAACAGACCCACATGAAAACTTGCAGAACGATGGATTGGTCCATACCCAATCAAACGAATTATTTCCCAAAACACAGTAGAGTTGGATTTACCTTTCTCACAACAAATCCACCCAGTTATCAATGTATCACGTATTCGTCCTTATGTGAGACCATTAAAAGGACAAAAATTGGCACCGCCACCTCCGGTAGAAATAGAGGGACAAAAGGAGTATGAAGTCGAAGAAGTAATCAATGTTCGTTTAAAAAGAAACAAAATGCAGTATCTTGTAAAATGGAAAGGATATACTGCTGAACACAATTCATGGGAACCAGTAGAAAACCTAAAAAATTCAAAAAATAAAATAAAAGACTTTTACAATAGGCACCCAGGAGCGATTCGCGTCATAGGTCAAGATGTTTTCAAAGACTTGAAGTTCAAAAAATATGAGACTTCACAGAATATAGTGGACCTATAGTGTCCAGGATCGATATAAATGCAGTAGCAGAAACTGCAAAATGGGAAGAAAATTGGAGAAAATGGAAGGGTCAAGGTTTACTAACGCAGCTAAATGAACCATCAGACAAAGATGGTCCCTGTGATTGCAACAGATGTGAAAATTAAAAAGAATGGGCCCTGGAGTAGGGCCTTAAACTGCTTCAATCAGTTACAAAGGTCGTACTCGGCCTTCCCAGTCAAACATGGGTAAAAATCACAACAACCATGCATGTAACTGTAAAAAATCTCAAACAAACATTCTTACATTGGGAGCTACATCCAACATTTCACACCAATGCACCGGCATGTCTAGATGCCACTTTGAACATGAAAAACCAAAACCCACTCCTCCAAGAACTCTTCACCCAAAAATTACCATGTCTCGTGCCATTGAAGTCCAGTTGGACAAAGTAAATGCGGGACAAGATCCCTGGACACTGTCGGAAAAGGCATTCAATGCCTGGCAGCACTATATGTTCCTTAAATGAAATGGACTTGATGGACATGTATCCTTCAAAACCTCAGGATAAGGGTTTCATCATGGAAGACAAACCTTAAAGAGGGGGTACTGTCATGGACCACTACTTTTCAACTTTTCTTTGTTTCGATTCTAAGACATTTATATTCATTTTCTTTGTTTTGATCTAAGGTCGCAGCCAAATGATCTAGATAAGATAACGATTATCTAACCAGCACAAAGATAAGATAAGGATTAGATTAGATACCGGAGATGCGGCCTTGCTTATGTTTTTCCTTTGACTCACTCGGATCATGGATCCATATTATGTTATCCTTCCAGAACATTCTATGCTATTTATATGTAGGGTTACCCAGAGTACTCCACAGCCTTTAGGGTTGTAGGGTTTAGCGCACAGACCTTGTCCTTAGGTATATATACTGTGCAATCTATGCCCAGAGACTCCATTCAAGTTCTCTTGGGATTTCCCCTTGTCAACTCCTATCCCTCTCCTCTCTCCTCTTCAGTCTCTAGTGGGGCCCTAAGACGTCATGTCAAGGGTAGCCCTGATAGTCTTGGCCATCACCAAATCCTGTGCCGCTGACTTTCTCAAGGCTCACAAATGCGCCTTGTTCCCATTTGGATTTCTGGCTCCTTATCTCTTTATTGCATTGTTGGATGAATACCCTATTATACATGCACTTGGGCTCATATTCAATTCGAACTCCTTTCATAGATTCAAGTTTATCAATTAACTTGTCATAACATCCATATGCATATTTGTATAACTCCACTGCTGCTTTGCATTGTTTGGACCAAGATTTGTTGATCAGTAGTTGTCCAGCAAGCTCATCCCTGCTGAACTTCTCTTCTGTCACATTCCTAACCCTGTCCTGTTTAACAGGGATTGGAGTTGTTGTGACACACTTGACTTCCACTGTCTTTTGCACCTCCTTTCTTTCATGTGTTACGTGCTCTGCCTCTCTCTGTTTCAAGAGCTCTGCCCAGGTGTCGTCTTGCTCTTCACAAGCTGCGCGGTTGGCTTCAGCAAGAAGACAGCATGTCTCCTTACTCTGCCTTGCTTTCCACTCTTTAGCCGTGTGCATCATCCACTGTAGCACATGCATGTTATGCTGTGCTGGAATTTGTTGGTGCACCGCCCGCTGCTTGTGACGGTACTCTTGATCACTCCACCTTGCATATGATGCTCGCTCGCACTCTGTTTCTATCATTCCCTGTAATAAAAACTCTGTCTTGCTGAGGTCGCTTGGCACCCTCATGCAAGGAGCTTTCCATGGGGTCACCTTAGATGGGTTATTCCTGTTGCTGAATCCTTTCCTTGACTCCTGAGGGGTGGGGGCCTGGCGATTCACCCATATGGGTCTTATCGTGGCCTTGATACCCCAGCACTCCTCAGAAGTTTGTTTCACCTGTTTTCCCAGGCTTTTCCACTGCACCGTCTGCCAGTACCCCTGACTCACTATCCCAGGGTGGTCAGACACTCTCGACAAGTGCAGTTGTGTTGGCAGCGTGGTCCCAACCTGCTGATTGGAATTCATACCTGCATCGGTCTGGACTTTCACCCCGACACCTTTCACAGCCCCAAGTCTGTCTACCTTATTGAAGGGAGTTGCAGATTGTGCAATCCCGAGAGTGCGTTGAGTGTGGATTGTTGAAACAAATGTTGACGGATGTCTTTCGTATCATGGGAAAACATCTCAGATCTATCCGATCTCAATTGATATCATATCTTATCAGTATTATCTAATAATCTATGATTATATAATGTTCATTGTATTTATATCTAGACAGATATTATAGAGTTCGATGGGACAGAACTCTGAACAATAAAGCCGCCTCATGTATTCACATGGTGACTGTGCAAAGCTGTGCTTCACACAGCTTTCCACACAGCAATGACTGCGCATTGCTATGCTCAATACATTTGCTCAGTCATGCTATACAAATGCTCAGTCAGCGTATCATAATAGCACTGACACAGACACAGTAGATAGACGTATAAATACTCTGTAGTTTCTCCGTCAATCTACATTCTCTTCTCTGCTAAAAACCAGTTGAGCCCTAGCTCCTGAGTGACCTACAGCTACCCAAGTAAGTGTTTCACTTACTTAGCTCTACTATTCTGCTGCGCCCGTCGTCGTGCTACTTCGACAGGTTATGGGCCCCGTCTGCTCGCAGACCTGATGGGCGATCGCCTCGATACCGCAGGAGATAAGCGGCTCGACGATGTAGCTGTCGCCGTCGAGGGGACTTCGTCGATTGCTATTTGGTAATGACCAAATAAGGTAATCAGGTTTGTTAGTAGCGCCCTAGTGGCTGTAGTAACTGTATACACCTGTTATGTCAACTAACGTAACCCGGGGAGCTCACCCGAAATATGAGCATGTCTGATCTTGACAGAGATCTGGGCACCACCTGGAGAGGTGTGAAAACAATACTTAGTATGGCAAACTTGTCCAGCCCCCGGTTTCTGCGTTACCCGGGTATATAATAAAACCATAATCTAAGATCCATCGATCGTCTCAATCGGATCTGGACCAGTTTGTGGATACTGGTTTATCAACATCCTCCGGATTAAGGGCCATCTTATGATGGATAAAGATCGGATCGGGTTCTGTCCCGTCCCCCGATCAAAAGGCTTCGAGCCCCCCTTTTGGCCATGAATAATTAAAGCGCATATACCAATTTCGGGTTTTCGTCCTGCATTCTCATTAATTAAATAATTATGTAATATTCCATATAAAGATAGTGCTACAGGGACATTGTTCCCTGTCTATGCATATCAGTGGCAGGCACGAGCTTAGCTTCCTGCTTAGTAATAGGACTGCTCCTTAGCAGCAATAGTACGATTTAGAAATAGTTACATAATGATGGGATATTTACCACTGTTGGGGAATTTGTTGGAGCCCCAAAGCACTCCTGAAAGGCTGGATCCCTTTCTGGCGATGAAACCGAGAAACCAAAAGCGATCCATGAGTCCCTGTCCCGGGATCCATCTGTTGCGTCCATAACCAGAAGTATCGATGATTAGCGCTAGCATCTATCGTTCCTTAAAATGATGAGCTAACGTATTTTTCAAAGATCTTCAAACCAATCCAAACCAACCACTCCTCGAATTTATTTTTTGAATTTTCAAATAAATAAATAAATATTTTGATAAACATGTCTTACAATAACTCTGCCGCTTCCTCCGCCTCCACCTCCTCTTCCTCCGGATCTTCCTCCAGAAAATCCTATTCCAGCTCCGCTGCCGGAAAAGCAGCCTCCTCTTCCGGTTCATCCGGAAACAATCAAGCCGGCCCCTCCAAGGGTCGCATCATTACCTATTTCGACCTCCTCCCTGAGGAAGCTCAGGGAAAGAATCAGGCTCAAAATGAGCCTAAATCGGATGAAGAATCCGATAAACGCGCTTTGTTTGGCCTTGCGGCCAAATACAAAGGCAAACAGGTAATTGCCCAATTTAAATTGGGACAAATTAAAAATTCTAAATTAATTAAAAAGCGCGAAATGGGCGAATCCGCCGACATTATGCGCTCTCCCCGCTCCAATAAAGCGGGATCAAAACCGGCATCGCCAGTTACTAAAGTGAGGACTCCATCCTCGCTACCTTCTTTACGCACAGTCTCTGACTCATCGTACCCGCAATCCCCCCCTGTTCAGGTAAAACAGGAGAGGATCACTCCTCCCCTTGATGGTGCAGGGATGTTTATCCCTGTTTCATACAAAAAGCGTGCCAGCAAGGCACGAGTCACTGGTTCTGGGCCATTGGCCTTGATCGATTCTAAGCTTGCTGACGATCTTCATTGGCAAGATCAAGAAACGATCACCCAGCACCGGGCAAAAGTGGAGGAGGCCAAACAGAAGGCCATACTTGAGGCGCACATTCATCGGCGCACCCAAGAATATAAAAGGAAAATGGCCAGGGAACGCGGACACACGGTCTGCCACGATGAAGCTGTCTGGGCTAAATATAGAAAGCCCAATGCTGTTCCAATCAACAATTGGAACAAAGTCAGGGAAGATTATCCCAAATTGCCTATGGAAGGTGCACGGCAATTAATTGCCGACCTTAATAATGGCACTTACCGGCCATCAACCCCCTTCCCTCGATTAGGCAACGAGGAAAACAGGACGCCGATTCCTGTTCCTGGCCCTTCCTCAGGGCCAAATTATGCCGCCGTTGCTAAAAATGGCGTGAAGAATGTGCGTGGTCCCCTTAGCCTCCAAAAAAGGAATGACCCTAATCAGGCGTATTCCTTGTCTGTCAAAGAACAAGACAGATGCCACGAACAGTGGCTCAAAACGTTTGGAGCGAGGGTTGTTGCCAAAGCATCGAAGTGGGAGATTGACCTGCTTTCGGTACAATCCTCTGGGGGAGACCAGAAAGGACAAAAGACACAGGAGGAAGGTGACAAATGGTCACGAGGGGAAATAAATGAGTGGCGAAAAATAGCCACTGCATTTATGAAATTGGGTGCATTACCCAATAAAATATGTGTAATTAAACAGAGAAGGAGCGATTCCCTTCTCCAAAATAAAAAATTACATGAACTCTATCAAGTGAATGAATTGGTAGAAGACGCCAAAATTATGGTTGCTAGCCATCAACAAAATATAGCTGAGATTTCACAAACAGTGAAAGGAGTTATACAAAACTCCAACACCTTAATCGATAATAATGATCGATTACATGATGATCTAGATGCAGCTTTAGATCATCTAGGTCAATCTCAGCAGGCTAGACGAAATGAGAATAATACTTATTTCGAAAACCAAAGAGAAATGGCATGTGAGATAGGACATCTCAAATTAGAGTTAAAGGGAGCAAAGACACGCGCAATAAATGCGGAGTCTTGGCTAGATTCTGACAAAATAAAGCTGGCTCAAGAAAAGAAAAGAGCCAAAAAGCTGCGTCAGAAACAAAATCGGCTAGATAAAAAAGAAGCCAATAAGATTAACTTCACCGCTCGCTCCAAAGAGCCTAGAACTCGCATACCTAAACATGACGAGTTAAAAGAGCTTGGAAATACTGATTTCCAAGATCTCTTATATGGCTCTGAAAATTCCCATTGGGAATTATCAGACGATGAAAATGATACATACCTACAAGCTCAAGTTGGTACCCCAATTGAGCATGGTGAAATCATTCCTGTGAAAACAAATAAAAGAAATTTTAAACACACAAGAGAGCATCCAGTCTGGAAAAAACCTGGACTCTGCTATTTGGTAGCAATCAAAGATAGAGCGCTATCAAAATATGTGTGGAAGACATATCCTACAGTAAAGGAATTGTCACAATTGAGCCATAAACTCCGAAAGGAGATTGGCTTCAAAATTCACAGGGAAAGCAAAGCAAGCTTTCACATCGAGCCTGTAGAGGGTTATAGTTATGGCTGGGCTGATATAGATAAATTAGCCAAAGGCCTTAATGGAAACCTTCCAGTAGGAGCGAACAAAAGTGGTGATATCACCATTCCTACCTTACAAGGTAGAAGCAACTGGGCCACATGGTCCAGGTTGGTTAAAGCTACACTCCAATCAAAAAGTGTATGGCAGTACGTTGAGGGTACTATTACACATAACCCTTGGCTACCCAGCTACCAAGATGAAATGGGTAGCACAACTGTCACAGCTGGTCGAGTCCAAGCACTCAACCAAATTTGGAAATTACACCAAGAATTTCTAGAAAATGATGGAAAGGCAAGGGGAATAATAACCCTAAATCTGCCTAAGTCTTTGGGACACCATATCAAAGACACATCAAAAGAAACTTGGGATGGCCTAACTGAGGCATTTTCCAAAGCTGGAGCTGTAGCAATATTTAACGTCTATAAAAAGACGAAAACTTGGGAATTCCCCAAAAACAAAAATCCTGCAGAATCAGTCCAAGAGTTAATGGAACTCTGGGCTGAAATGGCTGCAAATGGCAAAACCTTTGATGATGATTTCCAATTAATGGAAGTCATTGACAGGATGCCAGCTTCCTGGGACTCATTCAAAACCTACATACTTCTAAAAATGGTAGTAGGAACAACCAAACTTAAAGATCTCCTACCAGAGATCGAAAATGAGTACCAACATCGCAAAGGTGACAAGGAAGAGCAGTCTGCCAATTTTGTAGCAAGGGAGAGCAAAAACTATAAAGGCAAAAAACCATTTAATTCTGGGTTTAAACCTAGAGTTAATTTGCCTAAAGGGAAAAATACCCAGCCAAATGCACAGGCAGGTCCCAGTAATAGACCAGCCTATGTACCCCCTGGCAACAGAACAGGATCAAATTGGGAGCGTAATAAGAAAAATCATGCTAATAAGCTAAAGAAATTAAATCTTTTGGCTAAAGCCGCGAATGCTCCTGGGGACCTCTCAAGAAAAGAAAAAGCGGATCTTAAGAAATTCGCTAACATGGCTATAACAGAAAGCCATAAAATGGATGTGGATGTTACTCAAAATTCTTCTTCACTTGCTGATAGGATCAGCACAAACAAAGTCGATCCTGAGACATTAAAAATTATGAACAGGATCAAAGATCTTAAAGGAAAAGGAAAAGATCTTATTAAAGAAGACTTTGTTACCTGGAAAAATAATCCAATGGATATTCCAGAAACTCGTATTGATGACGAGAAAGCTCAAATAGAGCTACAAGAAGAAATACATGAGGAACATGTAGAAACAGGTTACTGGGACAACAGATCGTATGTAAATTTCACTAAAAAATATCTAAATACTGATCATAAATCAGTGACAATGAACTCGATGGATATAATGATGGATACTATGACCAAGACTTCTTTGCAGATCAAGGAATGTAACCTTGAAAAGAAGGCTTATCATGGTATTGGTAAGTCAGTAGCCAGCAGATGTAAAAATAGCATATTAGCTATTAGTTTAAATAAATCTGCATCGTCTTTAAAAAGTGAAAAAATACGTGAGGATTACTGGATAATAGACTCAGGTGCATCTGTGCACATTACAAATGACAAATCTGACTTTGTAGAGTATAATCCATATCCTGAACCAGAGGAAATCAAAACAGCCAATTCAAAATCAGCTGCAAAGATACTTGGACAAGGGACCATAGTCCTTGAGTTTGAAAACTTAAAGGGACTTAAACATATCGCTAAATTGGAAGTTTGTTACATGCCAAAGGCTTCTCACAAACTTATTTCATCTGGACAATTAAAAATTGGTGGTTACGTTGAGACATCAAACAGTGAACATACAGTGTTTTTGTTCAAAGGAAATGATGTTATAGTTGCTAAACCCAAAAATCGCTTTGAACCGATACACTGGGCTAAAGTAACAATAAAACAAAAATTAAACAAATTGGTGAATCTCGTAGATTTCACTACATGGCATAATAGGATGGCACATGCAAATAAAAATGTAATAAAAAATATGAGCCAACATACAGAAGGTTTTGATGACAAAATCAAAATACCATCTGATAATCCTATTTGTTCTGGATGTGCACAAGGAAAGATGCATAATAAATCTTATCCTATATCACAAACATGTGCAAAACAACCATTAGAGTTGTTACATGCTGATTTACTAGAATTCCCACAAGAATCTTATCACCGTAAAAAATGGTGTTTAATGATTATTGATGACTATTCTTTCTATGCCTTTATGGCATTCCTACGAACTAAATCAGAAACGTTTGAAAATTTCAAAAACTTTATTACACTGTTTGAAAACCAAACAGGAAGAAAAGTTAAATGTTTCAGATCAGATCGAGGGGGAGAATTTAAGTCTGGTGAATTTGATCAATTCTTAAAACAAAAAGGCATATTACGTGAACAAAGTGCACCATACATCCATCAACAAAATGGACGTGCAGAAAGATTGAATAATACAATCTTAGAAAAAGCAGAAAGTATGCGACTCCATGCCCAATGTCCAAAATCTTGGTGGGAGTTTGCTATGAAAAATGCTATACACACCTATAACCGCACACCATTAAAAAGAACAAAATGGATGACGCCATATGAAAATTTGTACAATAAAAAACCTGATGTTCATTACTTTAAAACATTTGGTTGTCTAGCTTGGGTTTTTGTACCTAAAGAGATTAGACAAAATAAGCTTACTCCAAAAGCAGAGGCCATGACCTTCATAGGATATGAAGATGGCTCTAAAGCTTATCAGTTCATGAAGAATGACAACTCTATATTTGTTGGAGTTCAATCATTATTTGATGAAACTAAATTTCCTAGAGTGAAAACAGAAGGCTTAGAAAATAGACTATTTTATAGTCCACCAGGTATAGAAACAAGGGAGAAAAACAATGGACACGTATCTGATTCCAATTCCCACATGGATCACGGTCATCACAACTATGATAGTGATAGTGATGATGATACTCCCCATAAAAAGAAAAGATATCCAGAATATCATGATACTACAGACAACGATTATAGCGGATCGTTTCATGATAAGGATAATCAAGGCCTAGAGGATTCTTATATAAATCCTGACAGAAATCAGGATATAGAACCTAATGTTAATCGTTCAATAACACCTCCTGAACGACCAAACATCTCCATGAGACGACTTGGAGATAAACGTCCTGAAAAAGGAAAGGACAAACGAGATGAAAAATATGACACATATCTCAGAAGGACTTCACGCCTAAAGAAACCTAGACTCATGCCTGACAATGCATATGGTCAGAAAGCTCCTCTCGAAATAGAAAAAGACATACAAAGTACTAGAGAGTGGAGCAAAAGAGTCTTTGGTAAAGGCAAAGGGAAAGCTAAACCTACCCTTAGTCCAACTTCTTCACAAAAAGCTTTACAAAATCCGTTACAACAAATTGAAATGGATAAAGAAATGGAAGAAATATCAGAATCAGAAACAGAGTCAGAACAATATAAAACACCATCTGCCTCAGAATCTGAACGATCATCCATTAAAGAAACAAGACCAGTTTCTGGTGGAGAATCTATTCCAGATTTGAATAGACAATCATCCTCTGATAATGAAACCGATCCATTTAATGAATCAAGTGAAGAAGAAGTCAATAGAGATTTACAGTCTAAATCACCCAGTGATGATCTCGTATACTTCTTAGAAAAACTACTCAAAGAAGGAGGTAACAGATTTGTTAACTACCTTCTATGCAAAGCCATAAGTCCAAACTACTCTAAAAGTGTAGATCAATGGACGTACAAAGATGCTTATAAATTAAAAGCTTCTAATCCCAAAGAATGGGAATTATGGCAAAATGCAATGAAAGAAGAAGTACAGGCCTTAGAAGACCGTGATGTATGGGAATTAGTACCAATTCCAAAAGACCGTAAACCTGTAAAGTGTAGATGGGTTTATGCGGTCAAAAGCGATGGCCGAAAACGTGCTCGACTAGTTGCTAAAGGATTTTCACAAATACCTGGAGTAGATTATGATGATACATTCTCACCAGTTGCACAATTTGAAACTGTGAGACTCCTTATGGCTACAGCAGTGCTAGAAGATTGGGAAATCGAAGCGCTAGATGTAAAGACAGCGTTCCTCTATGGAGACTTAGAAGAAAACATATATATGGAACAGCCAGAAGGATTTATTATCAAAGGACAAGAGCACAAAGTCTATAAACTTAAAAAAGCCTTATATGGACTTAAACAAGCTTCATTAGCTTGGAATAAGAAAGCAAATCAAAGTCTACAAGAATTAGGCTTTGGATGGTGTCTTACAGACACTGGAGTTTATGTTTGCTATAAACAGAAATCAACTATAGTAGCTATATTATATGTTGATGATGTGTTATTCATGGGAAACAATAAAAAGTTACTCATGGAACTAAAACACAAATTTATGAAAAAATGGGAATGTAGAGATCTAGGACCCATCAAAGAATATCTTGGAATGACAATTGTCCGAGATAGAAAAAAGAAATTGATTATTCTTGATCAAATCAACTATGCAAAGAAAGTAGTTAAACGTTTTGGTCAAGAAGATTCAAAACCTGTTTGTACTCCTTTACCAGCAGGATATACACCTGTGGAGAACAAAGGTACTGCAACTCCTCAAGAAAGGAGTTATTACCAATCAATTATTGGATCTCTACTATATCTTACTCTTGGCACAAGATATGACATTACCCAAGCAGTAATCATGATGTCACAATTCATGGTTAATCCATCTAGAGAACACATAGCAAAAGCCTTATATATTATAAAATATGTCAATTCTTCCATAAATGGAAAATTGGTGTATGATGGCTTTAACAAAGATGGAATGCATGCTTACTCTGATGCAGATTGGGCTGGTGATCCAGTCACAAGAAAATCTGTAACGGGTAATCTAGTTCTATTGGCAGGATCTCCAATAAGTTGGATTTCCAGAAAACAGAAAACTGTTGCATTGACATCCACAGAAGCTGAGTACATGAGTCTTTCAGACTGCTCACACCAAATCATGTGGATAAAATCCCTATTCAAAGAACTGGGATATGACATTGGAGCTGTTGATCTTCATGTTGACAACAGAGGATCAATATTCTTAGCAAAGAATCCAGCTCAAGAACATAGAACAAAACATATTGATATTCATTATCATTATGTTAGAGAACGTGTTGAGAACAAAGATATTAACATATCATATGTTCCCACAAATGAACAATTAGCTGATATCTTAACAAAGAATTTAACTTGGCAAAAGTTCAAAGAGTTAAGAAATGAAATTGGCATTGAGATCCTCAATGAGGGGGAGTGTTGAAATGAACGTTGACGGATGTCTTTCATATCATGGGAAAACATCTCGGATCTATCCGATCTCAATCGATATCATATCTTATCAGTATTATCTAATAATCTATGATTATATAATGTTCATTGTATTTATATCTAGACAGATATTATAGAGTTCGATGGGACAGAACTCTGAACAATAAAGCCGCCTCATGTATTCACATGGCGACTGTGCAAAGCTGTGCTTCACACAGCTTTCCACACAGCAATGACTGCGCATTGCTATGCTCAATACATTTGCTCAGTCATGCTATACAAATGCTCAGTCAGCGTATCATAATAGCGCTTGTTGAAACGAACATTGACGAATGTCTTTTGTATCATGGGAAAACATCTCGGATCTATCCGATCTCAATCGTTATCATATCTTATCAGTATTATCTAATAATCTATGATTATATAATGTTCATTGTATTTATATCTAGACAGATATTATAGAGTTCGATGGGATAGAACTCTGAACAATAAAGCCGCCTCATGTATTCACATGGCGACTGTGCAAAGCTGTGCTTCACACAGCTTTCCACACAGCAATGACTGCGCATTGCTATGCTCAATACATTTGCTCAGTCATGCTATACAAATGCTCAGTCAGCATATCATAATAACGCTGACACAGACACAGTAGATAGACGTATAAATACTCTGTAGTTTCTCCATCAATCTACATTCTCTTCTCTGCTATCAACCAGTTGAGCCCTAGCTCCTGAGTGACCTACAGCTACCCAAGTAAGTGTTTCACTTACTTAGCTCTACTATTCCGCTGCGCCCGTCGTCGTGCTACTTCGACACTTCGATTTCCCAATCTTCTAGCACTGCTGTAGCCATAAGGAGTCTCACAGTTTCAAATCGTGCAACTGGTGAGAATGTATCATCATAATCTACTCCAGGTATTTGTGAAAATCCTTTAGCGACTAGTCGAGCACGTTTTCGACCATCGCTTTTGACCGCATAAACCCATCTACACTTTACAGGTTTACGGTCTTTTGGAATTGGTACTAATTCCCATACATCACGGTCTTCTAAGGCCTGTACTTCTTCTTTCATTGCATTTTGCCATAATTCCCATTCTTTGGGATTAGAAGCTTTTAATTTATAAGCATCTTTATATGTCCATTGATCTACACTTTTAGAGTAGTTTGGACTTATGGCTTTGCATAGAAGGTAGTTAACAAATCTGTTACCTCCTTCTTTGAGTAGTTTTTCTAAGAAGTATACGAGATCATCACTAGGTGATTTAGACTGTAAATCTCTATTGACTTCTTCTTCACTTGATTCATTAAATGGATCAGTTTCATTATCAGAAGATGATTGTCTATTGAAATCTGGAATAGATTCTCCACCAGAAACTGGTCTTGTTTCTTTAATGGATGATCGTTCAGATTCTGAGGCAGATGGTGTTTTATATTGTTCTGACTCTGTTTCTGATTCTGATATTTCTTCCATTTCTTTATCCATTTCAATTTGTTGTAACGGATTTTGTAAAGCTTTTTGTGAAGAAGTTGGACTAAGGGTAGGTTTAGCTTTCCCTTTGCCTTTACCAAAGACTCTTTTGCTCCACTCTCTAGTACTTTGTATATCTTTTTCTATTTCGAGAGGAGCTTTCTGACCATATGCATTGTCAGGCATGAGTCTAGGTTTCTTTAGGCGTGAAGTCCTTCTGAGATATGTGTCATATTTTTCATCTCGTTTGTCCTTTCCTTTTTCAGGACGTTTATCTCCAAGTCGTCTCATGGAGATGTTTGGTCGTTCAGGAGGTGTTATTGAACGATTAACATTAGGTTCTATATCCTGATTTCTGTCAGGATTTATATAAGAATCCTCTAGGCCTTGATTATCCTTATCATGAAACGATCCGCTATAATCGTTGTCTGTAGTATCATGATATTCTGGATATCTTTTCTTTTTATGGGGAGTATCATCATCACTATCACTATCATAGTTGTGATGACCGTGATCCATGTGGGAATTGGAATCAGATACGTGTCCATTGTTTTTCTCCCTTGTTTCTATACCTGGTGGACTATAAAATAGTCTATTTTCTAAGCCTTCTGTTTTCACTCTAGGAAATTTAGTTTCATCAAATAATGATTGAACTCCAACAAATATAGAGTTGTCATTCTTCATGAACTGATAAGCTTTAGAGCCATCTTCATATCCTATGAAGGTCATGGCCTCTGCTTTTGGAGTAAGCTTATTTTGTCTAATCTCTTTAGGTACAAAAACCCAAGCTAGACAACCAAATGTTTTAAAGTAATGAACATCAGGTTTTTTATTGTACAAATTTTCATATGGCGTCATCCATTTTGTTCTTTTTAATGGTGTGCGGTTATAGGTGTGTATAGCATTTTTCATAGCAAACTCCCACCAAGATTTTGGACATTGGGCATGGAGTCGCATACTTTCTGCTTTTTCTAAGATTGTATTATTCAATCTTTCTGCACGTCCATTTTGTTGATGGATGTATGGTGCACTTTGTTCACGTAATATGCCTTTTTGTTTTAAGAATTGATCAAATTCACCAGACTTAAATTCTCCCCCTCGATCTGATCTGAAACATTTAACTTTTCTTCCTGTTTGGTTTTCAAACAGTGTAATAAAGTTTTTGAAATTTTCAAACGTTTCTGATTTAGTTCGTAGGAATGCCATAAAGGCATAGAAAGAATAGTCATCAATAATCATTAAACACCATTTTTTACGGTGATAAGATTCTTGTGGGAATTCTAGTAAATCAGCATGTAACAACTCTAATGGTTGTTTTGCACATGTTTGTGATATAGGATAAGATTTATTATGCATCTTTCCTTGTGCACATCCAGAACAAATAGGATTATCAGATGGTATTTTGATTTTATCATCAAAACCTTCTGTATGTTGGCTCATATTTTTTATTACATTTTTATTTGCATGTGCCATCCTATTATGCCATGTAGTGAAATCTACGAGATTCACCAATTTGTTTAATTTATGTTTTACTGTTACTTTAGCCCAGTGTATCGGTTCAAAGCGATTTTTGGGTTTAGCAACTATAACATCATTTCCTTTGAACAAAAACACTGTATGTTCACTGTTTGATGTCTCAACGTAACCACCAATTTTTAATTGTCCAGATGAAATAAGTTTGTGAGAAGCCTTTGGCATGTAACAAACTTCCAATTTAGCAATATGTTTAAGTCCCTTTAAGTTTTCAAACTCAAGGACTATAGTCCCTTGTCCAAGTATCTTTGCAGCTGATTTTGAATTGGCTGTTTTGATTTCCTCTGGTTCAGGATATGGATTATACTCTACAAAGTCAGATTTGTCATTTGTAATGTGCACAGATGCACCTGAGTCTATTATCCAATAATCCTCACGTATTTTTTCACTTTTAAAAGTTGATGCAGATTTATTTAAACTAATAGCTAATATGCTATTTTTACATCTGCTATCTACGGACTTACCAATATCATGATAAGCCTTCTTCTGATGGTTACATTCCATCATCTGCAAAGAAGTCATTATCATAATATTCTTCTTGGTATCCTCCGATGTTATCATCGTCACTGATTTATAATCAGTATTTGGATATTTTTTAGTGAAATTTACATACGATCTGTTGTCCCAGTAACCTGTTTCTACATGTTCCTCATGTATTTCTTCTTGTAGCTCTATTTGAGCTTTCTCGTCATCAATACGAGCTTCTGGAATATCCATTGGATTATTTTTCCAGGTAACAAAGTCTTCTTTGATAAGATCTTTTCCTTTTCCTTTAAGATCTTTGATCCTATTCATAATTTTTAATGTCTCAGGATCGACTTTGTTTATGCTGATCCTATCAGCAAGTGAAGAATTTTGAGGAACATCCACATCCATCTTATGGCTTTCTGTTATAGCCATATTAGCGAATTTCTTTAGATCTGCTTTTTCTTTTCTTGAGAGGTCCCCAGGAGCATTCGCTGCTTTAGCCAAAAGATTTAATTTCTTTAGCTTATTTGCGCGATTTTTCTTATTGCGCTCCCAATTTGATCCTGTTTTGTTGCCAGGGGGTACATAGGCTGGTCTATTACTAGGACCTGCCTGTGCATTAGGCTGGGTATATTTTCCTTTAGGCAAATTTACTTTGGGTTTGAACCCAGAGTTAAAAGGTTTTTTGCCTTTATAGGATTTGCTCCCCCTTGCTACAAAATTGGCAGACTGCTCTTCCTTGTCGCCTTTGCAACGTTGGTACTCATTTTCAATCTCTGGTAGGAGATCTTTAAGTTTTGTTGTTCCTACTACCATTTTTAGTAGTATGTAGGTTTTAAATGAGTCCCAGGAAGCTGGCATCCTGTCAATGACTTCCATTAATTGGAAATCATCGTCAAAGGTTTTGCCATTTGCAGCCATTTCAGCCCAGAGTTCCATTAACTCTTGAACTGATTCTGCAGGATTTTTATTTTTGGGGAATTCCCAAGTTTTCGTCTTTTTATAGACGTTAAATATTGCTACAGCTCCAGCTTTGGAAAATGCCTCAGTTAGGCCATCCCAAGTTTCTTTTGATGTGTCTTTGATATGATGACTCAAAGATTTAGGCAGATTTAGGGTAATTATTCCCCTTGCCTTTCCATCATTTTCAAGAAATTCTTGGTGTAATTTCCAAATTTGGTTGAGTGCTTGGACTCGACCAGCTGTGACAGTTGTGCTGACCATTTCAGCTTGGTAGCTGGGTAGCCAAGGGTTATGTGTAATAGTACCCTCAACATACTGCCATACACTTTTGGACTGGAGTGTAGCTTTAACCAATCTGGACCATGTGGCCCAGTTGCTTCTACCTTGTAAGGTAGGGATGGTGACATCACCACTTTTGTTCACTCCTACTGTAAGGTTTCCATTAAGGCCTTTGGCTAATTTATCTATATCAGCCCAGCCATAGCTATAACCCTCTACAGGCTCGATGTGAAAGCTTGCTTTGCTTTCCCTGTGAATTTTGAAGCCAATCTCCTTTCGGAGTTTATGGCTCAATTGTGACAATTCCTTTACTGTAGGATATGTCTTCCACACATATTTTGATAGCACTCTATCTTTGATTGCTACCAAATAGCAAAGTCCGGGTTTTTTCCAGACTGGATGCTCTCATGTGTGTTTAAAATTTCTTTTATTTGTTTTCACAGGAATGATTTCACCATGCTCAATTGGGGTACCAACTTGAGCTTGTAGGTATGTATCATTTTCATCGTCTGATAATTCCCAATGGGAATTTTCAGAGCCATATAAGAGATCTTGGAAATCAGTGTTTCCAAGCTCTTTTAACTCGTCATGTTTAGGTATGCGAGTTCTAGGCTCTTTGGAGCGAGCAGTGAAGTTAATTTTATCGGCTTCTTTTTTATCTAGCCGATTTTGTTTCTGACGCAGCTTTTTGACTCTTTTCTTTTCTTGAGCCAGCTTTATTTTATCAGAATCTAGCCAAGACTCCGCATTTATTGCGCGTGTCTTTGCTCCTTTTAATTCTAATTTGAGATGTCCTATCTCACGTGCCATTTCTCTTTGGTTTTCGAAATAAGTATTATTCTCATTTCGTCTAGCCTGCTGAGATTGACCTAGATGATCTAAAGCTGCATCTAGATCATCGCGTAATCGATCATTATTATCAATTAAGGTGTTGGAGTTTTGTATAACTCCTTTCACTGTTTGTGAAATCTCAGCTATATTTTGTTGATGGCTAGCAACCATGATTTTGGCGTCTTCTACCAATTCATTCGCTTGATAGAGTTCATGTAATTTTTTATTTTGGAGAAGGGAATCGCTCCTTCTCTGTTTAATTACACGTATTTTATTGGGTAATGCACCCAATTTCATAAATGCAGTGGCTATTTTTCGCCACTCATTTATTTCCCCTCGTGACCATTTGTCACCTTCCTCCTGCGTCTTTTGTCCTTTCTGGTCTCCCCCAGAGGATTGTACCGGAAGCGGGTCAATCTCCCACTTTGACGCTTTGGCAACAACCCTTGCCCCAAATGTTTTGAGCCACTGTTCGTGGCGTCTGTCTTGTTCTTTGACAGACAAGGAATACACCTGATTAGGGTCATTCCTTTTTTGGAGGCTAAGGGGACCACGCACATTCTTCACGCCGTTTTTAGCAACGGCGGCGTAATTTGGCCCTGAGGAAGGGCCAGGAACAGGAATCGGCGTCCTGTTTTCCTCGTTGCCTAATCGAGGGAAGGGGGTTGATGGCCGGTAAGTGCCATTATTAAGATCGGCAATTAATTGCTGCGCACCTTCCATTGGCAATTTGGGATAATCATCCCTGACTTTGTTCCAATCATTGATTGGAACGGCATTGGGCTTTCTATATTTAGCCCGGACAGCTTCATTGTGGCGGACCATGTGTCCGCGTTCCCTGGCCATTTTTCTTTTATATTCTTGAGTGCACCGATGAATGCGCTCCTCAAGTATGGCCTTTTGTTTTGCCTCCTCCACTTTAGCCCAGTGCTGGGCGATCATTTCCTGATCTTGCCGATGCAGATCGTCAGCAAGCTTGGAATCGATCGAGGTCGACGGCCCAGAACCGGTAACTCGTGCCTTGCCGGCACGCTTTTTGTATGAGACAGGGATGAACATCCCTGCACCATCAAGGGGAGGAGTGATCCTCTCCTGTTTTACCTGAACAGGGGGGGATCGTGGGTGCGATGAGTCAGAGATTGTGCGTAAGGAGGGTAGTGAGGATGGGGTCCTCACTTTAGTAACCGGCGATGCCGGTTTTGATCCCGCTTTATTTGAGCGGGGAGAGCGCATAATGTCAGCGGATTCGCCCATTTCGCGCTTTTTAATTAATTTAGAATTTTTAATTTGTCCCAATTTAAATTGGGCAATTACCTGTTTGCCTTTGTATTTGGCCACAAGGCCAAACAAGGCGCGTTTATTGGATTCTTCATCCGATTTAGGCTCATTCTGAGCCTGATTCCTTCCCTGAGCTTCCTCAGGGAGGAGGTCGAAATAGGTAATGATGCGACCCTTGGAGGGGCCGGCTTGGTTGTTTCCGGATGAACCGGAAGAGGAGGCTGCTTTTCCGGCAGCAGAGCCGGAAGCGGATTTTCTGGAAGAAGATCCGGAGGAAGAGGAGGTGGAGGCAGAGGTGGCAGAGTTGTTGTAAGACATGTTTATCAAAGTATTTATTTATTTATTTGAAAATTCAAAAAATAAATTCGAGGAGAGGTTGGTTTGGATTGGTTTGAAGATCTTTTGAAAAATACGTTAGCTCATCGTTTTTAAGGAACGATAGATGCTAGCGCTGATCATCGATACTTCCGGTTGTGGATGCAACAGATGGATCCCGGGACAGGGACTCATGGATCGCTTTTGGTTTCTCGGTTTCATCGCCAGAAAGGGATCCAGCCTTTCAGGAGTGCTTTGGGGCTCCAACAAATTCCCCAACAGCGGTAAATATCCCATCATTATGTAACTATTTTAAATCATACTATTGCTGCTAAGGAGCAGTCCTATTACTAAGCAGGAAGCTAAGCTCGTGCCTGCCACTGATATGCGTAGACAGGGAACAATGTCCCTGTAGCACTATCTTTATACAGAATATTACATAATTATTTAATTAATGAGAATGCGGGACGAAAACCCGAAATTGGTATATGCGCTTAATTATTCACGGCCAAAAGGGGGGCGTGAAGCCTTTTGATCGGGGGACGGGACAGAACCCAATCCGATCTTTATCCATCATAAGATGGCCCTTAATCCGGAGGATGTTGATAAACCAGTATCCACAAACTGGTCCAGATCCAATCGAGACGATCGATGGATCTTAGATTATGGTTTTATTATATACCCAGGTAATGCAGAAACTGGGGGCTGGACAAGTTTGCCATACTAAGTATTATTTTCACACCTCTCCAGGTGGTGCCCAGATCTCTGTCAAGATCGGACATGCTCATATTTCGGGTGAGCTCCCCGGGTTACGTTAGTTGACATAACAGGTGTATACAGTCATCTACAGCCACTAGGGCGCTACTAACAAACCCGATTACCTTATTTGGTCATTACCAAATAGCGATCGACAAATCCCCTCGACGGTGACAGCTACATCGTCGAGCCGCTTATCTCCTGCGGTATCGAGGCGATCGCCCATCAGGTCTGCGAGCAGATGGGGCCCATAACCTGTCAAAGTAGCATGACGACGGGCGCAGCGGAATAGTAGAGCTAAGTAAGTGAAACACTTACTTGGGTAGCTGTAGGTCACTCAGGAGCTAGGGCTCAACTGGTTGATAGCAGAGAAGAGAATGTAGATTGACGGAGAAACTACAGAGTATTTATACGTCTATCTACTGTGTCTGTGTCAGCGTTATTATGATACGCTGACTGAGCATTTGTATAGCATGACTGAGCAAATGTATTGAGCATAGCAATGCGCAGTCATTGCTGTGTGGAAAGCTGTGTGAAGCACAGCTTTGCACAGTCGCCATGTGAATACATGAGGCGGCTTTATTGTTCAGAGTTCTATCCCATCGAACTCTATAATATCTGTCTAGATATAAATACAATGAACATTATATAATCATAGATTATTAGATAATACTGATAAGATATGATAACGATTGAGATCGGATAGATCCGAGATGTTTTCCCACAATACGAAAGACATTCGTGAATGTTCGTTTCAACACGAAGCGCTAGATGTAAAGACAGCATTCCTTTATGGAGACTTAGAAGAAAACATATACATGGAACAGCCAGAAGGATTTATTATCAAAGGACAAGAGCACAAAGTCTATAAACTTAAAAAAGCCTTATATGGACTTAAACAAGCTTCATTAGCTTGGAATAAGAAAGCAAATCAAAGTCTACAAGAATTAGGCTTTGGACGGTGTCTTACAGACACTGGAGTCTATGTTTGCTATAAGCAGAAATCAACTATAGTAGCTATATTATATGTTGATGATGTGTTATTCATGGGAAACAATAAAAAGTTACTCATGGAACTAAAACACAAATTTATGAAAAAATGGGAATGTAGAGATCTAGGACCCATCAAAGAATATCTTGGAATGACAATTGTCCGAGATAGGAAAAAGAAATTGATTATTCTTGATCAAATCAACTATGCAAAGAAAGTAGTTAAACGTTTTGGTCAAGAAGATTCAAAACCTGTTCGTACTCCTTTACCAGCAGGATATACACCTGTGGAGAACGAAGGTACTGCAACTCCTCAAGAAAGGAGTTATTACCAATCAATTATTGGATCTCTACTATATCTTACTCTTGGCACGAGATATGATATTACCCAAGCAGTAATCATGATGTCACAATTCATGGTTAATCCATCTAGAGAACACATAGCAAAAGCCTTATATATTATAAAATATGTCAATTCTTCCATAAATGGAGAATTGGTATATGATGGCTTTAACAAAGATGGAATGCATGCTTACTCTGATGCAGATTGGGCTGGTGATCCAGTCACAAGAAAATCTGTAACGGGTAATCTAGTTCTATTGGCAGGATCTCCAATAAGTTGGATTTCCAGAAAACAGAAAACTGTTGCATTGTCATCCACAGAAGCTGAGTACATGAGTCTTTCAGACTGCTCACGCCAAATCATGTGGATAAAATCCCTATTCAAAGAACTGGGATATGACATTGGAGCTGTTGATCTTCATGTTGATAACAGAGGATCAATATTCTTAGCAAAGAATCCAGCTCAAGAACATAGAACAAAACATATTGATATTCGTTATCATTATGTTAGAGAACGTGTTGAGAACAAAGATATTAACATATCATATGTTCCCACAAATGAACAATTAGCTGATATCTTAACAAAAAATTTAACTTGGCAAAAGTTTAAAGAGTTAAGAAATGAAATTGGCATTGAGATCCTCAATGAGGGGGAGTGTTGAAACGAACATTGACAAATGTCTTTCGTATCGTGGGAAAACATCTCGGATCTATCCGATCTCAATCGTTATCATATCTTATCAGTATTATCTAATAATCTATGATTATATAATGTTCATTGTATTTATATCTAGACAGATATTATAGAGTTCGATGGGATAGAACTCTGAACAATAAAGCCGCCTCATGTATTCACATGGCGACTGTGCAAAGCTGTGCTTCACACAGCTTTCCACACAGCAATGACTGCGCATTGCTATGCTCAATACATTTGCTCAGTCATGCTATACAAATGCTCAGTCAGCGTATCATAATAACGCTGACACAGACACAGTAGATAGACGTATAAATACTCTGTAGTTTCTCCGTCAATCTACATTCTCTTCTCTGCTATCAACCAGTTGAGCCCTAGCTCCTGAGTGACCTACAGCTACCCAAGTAAGTGTTTCACTTACTTAGCTCTACTATTCCACTGCGCCCGTCATCGTGCTACTTCGACAGTGCTGACACAGACACAGTAGATAGACGTATAAATACTCTGTAGTTTCTCCATCAATCTACATTCTCTTCTCTGCTAAAAACCAGTTGAGCCCTAGCTCCTGAGTGACCTACAGCTACCCAAGTAAGTGTTTCACTTACTTAGCTCTACTATTCCGCTGTGCCCGTCGTCGTGCTACTTCGACATGGATATAGCTATATCTTGGAGTGATTGGGAGTAGTGATCGGCTATTGAGCCAATGCATACGTTTCCTTTTTCGGAAGTGTAACTTCACTTCCTTGTCCGTTACTCGTTTCTTGACAGCTGTTGTTGGACACCGAGGTGACCAAGGGGGCACTCAACAGCATGCAGTTTCGGTGCAAATCCCTTCCCAGTGAGGAACTGATGAGCTTCTGCACAATAGCAAGTCTCAAATTTTTGATGCAGACATAATGGAGTATTTTTAAATAAGTAGGCACCAGTGAGAAACGAGTATATTGCAATACGTGAGCTCGGATGTGGAAAAAGTTCGTTAAGAGCGAGTCGATGGAACAGATGGGGAAGGTGTGGTTGGAGAGTCTAACAAACAGAAGGGAGGAGATGCGGGAGGATAATTCCTTTGTCAATCATCCCAGATGTAACCTATCATTTCCAGATCATGTTCCACCTCCATAACTGCACCTCCGGTGGCTCCTTCTGGGCGCTTTACCGTTGTGGTATTTAGATCCAGCGGGTATCGCACTCCTTTTATTTCACCACTTGAATCATAATCCACCAGCAGAAACAATAAATCTTTGAAACCTGTCCTTTTTACCATAATGTTCGTATTACGAACATCTCCATGCACCATACCGGCTTGATGCAATTGAATTAAAGAATTTCTGATCTTCTCCGTAAGTGAAGACCGAGCGCTCTCGTATTCCTCCGAATGCAAATCCGGGGTGTCTTGAATCAAGCTGAATAAGGTCACGTAGTCCCTGCTCACGTCATCCATCACAACCATGTGTAGTCCACCAAGGAGGCGCTCGACAGCATGCAGTTTCGGCGCAAATCCCTTCCCAGCGAGGAACTGATGAGCTTCTGCACAATAGCGAGTCACAAATTTGATGCAGACTGCAGTGCCATCTTCGTCCAAATTTCCAAAGAATAAGTTCCGACCCTCCATTCCCGATACGTATTTGAATCGCTTTACCGAACCATCCTGAGACTTGAAAGTCGTTACATATGGGTGCATTGGATTACGACGCGATGAACTTGGCTTTTCACTGTAATAGGTTGTCAGAGAGTGAATCGCAACTCGGAGAGCCCCAAGGTGTCGCGCGAGCGTGCTCTTCATCTTGATATCTGTGTGGTGATAATGGCACGGGACTGCAGTCGACAACATCTGCACCGTCGGACGGTCAGTCCACGCAGCACCAGCAAATGCGACATAGGGGCCTGGCGAGTGTAAGATGGAATAACGTCCGAAACAATGGTGGAACATACCAAAAATAAGTACAAGTATGCACGGCAGTACCGAATTACGATGTCGAGCAAGAAGGTTCCGCGTAGCCTCGAGATAGTATAGGATCGCTTGGAAATATGGTTCGGCTCCCGTAGCCCCAACTTCATTCTTGAATTCAACAATCAAGAGTCGCGATTCGCCAACTGACAAGTCTCCATCCGTCGAGTAAGTACCGATAGTCGTCGGGTTTATATGTATCCCATTGGTGGATAACACACCCAAAACAGCTTGCCTACGACTCCACTCCACGGTGTGGATATCTGCCATGACTTTCACGAACTCGCGAAGAAGTTTAGCGTCATCTGGTGTCGGCACGTGGTCCTCACAGTCGTCAATGAACTTCCCGAAGACAGGATGAAGTAGGGAGAGTGGAAAAGATGAAGCGTGGGAGGTGGGCCGGTTGCATGCAATGTACGTAGTCCCATCTTGCATTTTGTGAAATATTTGGGGTTTCCCTCCATTCGAAGGCGCATCTGGCTTCCGTTTCCGACAAAAGCTCTCACGATCCTCGGCTAACTGCTCGGGAAGTCTTAATGGGTATTTATAAGACGACGGCGGAAACGAGGAACCAGTCAACGACGCGCCTTGCAGAACAATGAACAAAGTCTTCAATCAGAGTCCATGTATGACTCACCTGCTGCCGAAACACGTACTACGACGTGGATATGATTAGCATCCAACGCAAGGGAGAATACCGAAGACAATGGCCTGTGAGGTTTCAAGCTGGGTCCAACGGTTGGTGGTTCCTTGGAATCAAGATCGTCGATGGGAAAGGAGACCTTCCAGAGCTCGAGATCCGAGGCAGCAACACGGTTGAGGTGAGGGGCCTTCTTCTCCTTGATCAGGTCTTTGAGAATGCTGACACTTTTGTTCTTCGCAATTTCGACAGTAAACATCTGATTTTGGTCATCACCAAGAACGAAGCAGGTGAGTGAGAGAAGTTGCGTGGGGTCGACTGCGTGAATCACATTTGAACAGGCATCAATGAGATCGTCTGCGACAAGAGTCCATGTATGACTCACCTGCTGCCGGAACACGTACTACGACGTGGATATGATTAGCATCAAACGCAAGGGAGAATACCGAAGACAATGGGCTGTGAGGTTTCAAGCTGGGTCCAACAGTTGGTGGTTCCTTGGAATCAAGATCGTCGATGGGAAAGGAGACCTTCCAGATGTTGAGATCCGATGCAGCAACGTGGTTGAGGTGAGGGGCCTTCTCCTCCTTGATCATCTTCTTGAGAATGCTGACATTGTCTGTCTTCGGAATCTTGACAGTAAACATCTGATTTTGGTCATCACCAAGAACGAAGCAGTTGAGCGAGAGAAGTCGAATGGGGTCGGGAGCCGCAACTGGATGGATACAAGTTGGGTGGGGATCAGAAAAGAGGATTTTGGGACGTACCGTGCCCTGGCGCTTTAACGAAGATGTGTACGTGTTCTTCCGAGAGAATCGCAAGTGAAGACACCTTATTTGTGGGCTTCAACTTATCACCGTCGGCTGGTGGTTCCTCTGAGGCAAGTTTGTCGATGGGAAAGGAAACTTCATAGAGCTGGAGATCCGACGCATCAACGTGGTCGAGGTGACGCTTCTTCTTCTCCTTGATCAGGTCTTTGAGAATGCTGACATTGTCGGTCCTCTGAACCTTGACAGTAAACACCTGAGCTTCGTTGTCGCCGGAAAGAAAGCAGTTGAGCGAGACGAGTTGGGCGGTCATCCCTACGCGCGTGTCACATGTTACAGTGGTAACGTGACCGGTACAGTAACATCTGCCACAGGTACAATTGGCAGACATCATTGATGGTACGCGGCTCTTCAAGGAACGCTTAGCACACAGCTGAATGTTCCTGAATCCACCGACAACTCAACGATCACTTTCAATCAACAATGACTCAGGACAAAGAAATGAAACCATGGATCTTAAACCCTTAACACATCCAGTGTAAAATAATTTAGAATCAATGGTTCAAAATGTCAAGATATGGCCAATGCTTTTCTCACATTGTGCAAGTGGCAGCCAACAAAATTGAAGCGCTGAAAACCCACGTCAATAGCAAAAATCATTGGGTAGGACTAAAAAATACCGAGACATGTTTGTGCGTGTGCTTACGGCTGATAAAGTACGACACGCCTCTCCAGACATGGGCCTCTGTTGCCTTCGACCTTGTCGCTGTACATCGATACTGAAACGTGGTTACCTATTGTAACATTCCTTCCAAGCAGGAAGCATGTAAGCGAACATTTTCGCGCCGCCGCAGACAGTTATGACCGATTCAAGAAAATCGTAAAAACCATCAGAAGAATTGCCATAACAAGGCGATCACTGCTAACAAGTTTCCTACCGTGATCACGAAATCATCAGGGCTCTGCTTTATCTCAGGGAAGTCGCGGCCGGTCGTGTCCTTGAACCATTGCGCAACGAGAGGGCGCGGGTTGGGCAAAGGAGGGTGGAGGGTGGAGGGCGGCTTCGTGCTCTTCGAAGTTCGCGATGAATTGTTTGCCAATTGCAATCTCACCTGAAGCAACGACTTGCCGACATTATTGTGGATGAATGAATTAGTGGAGTCGATGATGTCGCGGTAGCTGACACGGTCCGTATACTCGAGCCTGACGCCGCCATAGGTCAATCCGTGGGAGGCAACCATGCACTCATCATAAGTATTGAGCTGATTGAAGCCGATCAAAGCAGCGAGCAAACTGACACGAAGCTGCTCGAGTGTGAGATGGTTGGTCTTGATGCAGCCCTCCGGGACGACATATGCGGGGATACCTGAGCATATGTCCTCTGGTGCCAGTGTAGATGAGGCGGTGGTTTGCAACAGCGCGGGTTTTCCAATCCCTAGCAGCTTCAGCAGCTTGATCGACGGTGGCGCCAAGCTTGTCAGTGAGGCAGCAATGCTGCTAAAGAGTTGGTCCAGCTTGGCGTCGCACACTTCACATGTGTTTCGTATTCCTGCCAACGAGTTTATAGTCGGCGGCACGGGCGGAATTCACGTTGGAGCCCCTGACAAGATTCGCAATAAAAAGATCCGGCTTGCACACGATGGAGGCCAAAAATCGCCAAGACCTGGTCTTGGCGCATTGGAATGACTAAAGGCCAAAATTCAATCGCATAGGGCTTGTCGTCGCGGCGTTCGCAGTCTATAACTTACATTGCGGTCGAATTTATTTCATTTGTGGTAGCCCTTGGCTTGGAAGCCACAAGGAACCCGAGAAGCTTACAGTGAGATCCCAAATTCCTCCATATAGAGAGAAACTGCCGTAAGTTCGGTAACAGTAAGTGGAGAGATCGCCGCTTCCTCACAACGAAACAGAGGCGTAAGCGATATTTCGAGTTGCAAACCCCGCGGCGGTGGACTTGGAAGTTTGTGGTGGAAAATAAACCGAGTCACGCATGTGACCATAACGCTCAATGGACGAACTCTTCAGCAGAAAAGTCGATAGTGATAGGATTCTTCAAGAGCGAAACCTAAAACTCATGGAGTATGTAGGTAGCACGTACTTTGGAGAATGTCATGGCATCAGGATTTTCAGCCTCGTAAAGCAGGAAACCGTTGGCCCGCTTCCTTTTCCGAGCTGATAATTTCGAGTCTTCGACCAAGATCATGTCGTACCTAAACCAACTCCTGGTCATGTACCTCTCTTCCCCATTGCGAGAAGTAGACTACCCGAGAGGCTAGAGCTCCACTGGCGATAGAAATCGGTCTCCAGGTACGACCGCGAGACCGTGAGCCTCCGTCTTCCCTAATAAACGGTGAAGCGCATTTGTGAGTTTGCTCGAATTTCCTTCCAATGCCGTGACCGTTTCTTGCATCTTACAACCAATCTTGTACGCCGCCTGGAGAACATCAGGCAGACATTGTCTCCAGAAATCGAACCCAGGCCGAAAAAGATACCGCACCTCAAATCCTTGATGACTCATAGTCGACGGAACAGTGATGTATGTTTGTAAGCATCATTCTCTCGTGTTATCATTGATCTGAAAGCTGAGTGCGCAACCAGGTGCGGATGGCATATTTGATAGATAGCCCCGATCGAGAAAGTCGGCACCTCGAAGCCTCATGGAATAACTCACCGTCGACGACGATAGAAGCGACTCGCAGGAAACGAGTACACCCGCAAGGTAAGGCCGTCCGATCTCTGATCTCAAAATAGAAAAGTGACGCACAGTCGTTGAACGTGTTTTCGATATCATTCTACGCGGTGCGGATGACCTGCCTGCCTGACCGAGAAATTCATTACCTCAAAGCCTCATTGACGACGATAGAAGGCAGTCGCATGAAACGAGTACAACCGCAAGGTGAGGGCCTCCAGTCTACAATCTATGGCTCCTAAACAGAACAGTGACGCACCGTTGACGATTCAATTGTCCTGCGAGCCGCCAGCCACTGGGCGCAACTGGAAGTGGGCGGTGCGTGGGTGAGTTGAATGAAAGAAGAACTAGCACGCGAGAGGGCGAGGGTTAGGGGCTACGGCTGGAACTATATCAGTGGTCACGAGGTCTGTTCTCACGATAACGCCCCGAGCCAATCAAATTCAAGCTTCAGACTGACCCTTCTCGCAGTCCTTTTACTCCCAGAAATGGACATACTTCGGCCAAGAGACTATGACGTTATCATTATCACCCTCGTTCTGCTCGGCTTGATTAAGCTTACACATTATTGGCTTAATCGACCCAATGCCCGTCCCATTGCACTCCAAGGTCCTCCCAATACCAGCTTCTTTTTTGGAAGATCATCAGAAATTGCACTGTCAATGGATCGCGGGTCGATATACGAACAATGGGCTAAAGAATATGGTGCCGTTTACAAGGTCCCTACCGCTTTGGGCGGGAGCCGTGTCATCCTTTGCGATCCCAAAGCTGCCGCGCATTTTCATACAAAGGATACGTATACGTACGTCCAAATGCCAATTATGAGGAACTGGTTGAAGAGATTTGTAAGTCTCGCATGTTCATGGGTTCCAAAGATCGTCTAGAATTGAGATTGGACTAGTTTGGACCTAATATGTTGGCATCTGAAGATGAAGATCATCGGCGGTGCGTAGCCTCGTGGACTGGATGCCGAAAGGCACTGACGGCTTGTAGACAACGCCGAATAGTGGCTCCTGCATTCAGTAGCATGGCCCTGAGCACAATAACAAACACGTTTTATGAGTCGGCGTACAAAGTACGATCTGGAACCCATTGTTTCGATCCGCATCTGATGCTTAATATAGGTTAAGGCGCGCTGGGACGTGTTATTCGAATCTACTCCCGAAGTCACCATTGACGTTCAGGAATGGTGCGTCATCGTATTCTCCGATTCACATACCAATGCTGCTGCTGACGCCCAAATGGAACAGGATGAACAGAATCACGTCAGTATATCACCACGCTACTCTTGTCAATATTTGCGACGATAACCACATTTTCAGCCTTGATTCAATCGGCATCGCTGGTTTTGGACACGATTTCAGATCCATAGATGGCGAGATGTCTTCTGTCATGGAGGCATTCAATGCATTTGGCGAAGCGGATCAAGGATTCACATCGCACTTGACGTTCGTCCTGGGCGCCCTCTTTCCACAAGTTATCAATGTTCCCGTCAAGCGAGTAAGGCTGTTCAGAAAATTGAATGAGGTAACTTCGAAGATAGGGGAGGAGTTGTTTATGAATTCTAGAAGAGAAAAGCAAGGCTCGAGCAACATGAAGGACCGATCGATAATTGGTTTGTTGGGTAAGCTTCCCACTCATTCGGATTTACCCGGTAATGCAAATCGGAGTTACAGTCAAAGGCGAATCAACAGATACAGAGTTGAAGTTATCGCGTGAGGAAGTCGTAGCTCATGTAAGTTTTCCATGAATTTTTCTTCACGAGAAAGATCTGATTCTCATGCAGATCGTGCGTGGTGCCTCCCTCGTTACTGAATTTCACTCAAAGCGGACCAACTAGAATCTCTTTTTATTGGCAGGCAAGGATCATTTACTATTCCGCATTCGAGTGTCACACTAATGGCATATTGAAGGATACGAAACGACTGCTGGTAACCACACGTTACACTGACATTGATCTCGTGCTAAACCTCAATAATCATCACAGTTGCTCTTTCGGTACGCCCCTTGCCTTGGATCATAGTCCGTTTATACTTACCGTTGAAAACAGTGGGCCCTCATCGAGCTCGCACGTAACCCACATATTCAACAAAAGCTTCGTGAAGAATTACGTCAATTCCCGAATAGCGATCCTACATGGGAACAGCTCAGATCCGACCTGCCTTACCTTGATGCGGTCGTGTACGAAACGTTAAGAATGCACCCACCCGTAGAAGAGTTGAGCAGAGTCGTGAGTACTCAACACTCAGTCAGGTTTATTCACCGTCTCTTCTTCGTGATATTCGCCAGGCAAATGACGACGACGTCATACCGCTAAGCTCCCCTATCGAGACTCCATCTGGGCAAGTGATCAATGACTCCATCTTCATCCCCAAAGGAACCGTCTTGAGCTCCCCACTCATTTTCTTCAATCGTTCAGAGGGTTTGTGGGGCCCCGACGCAAAACAGTTCGTACCAGAACGATGGCTCACCGACCTGACGTACCCCGCAAAGGATATCCACGGTCATCGGCATTTGTTCACGTTTGCGGACGGACCGAGAATATGTCTTGGCAGGGGTTTCGCTTTGGCAGAATCCAAGGTACGAATGTCGTTTCTCTCTCTCTCTCTCTCTTCTCTGTGTTTTTTTTTTTTTTGCGTTGTTTGTTGTATGTGTTTGTGTTGAGAAACGCTCGTTTTCAGGCAGCGCTGTCGGTCCTGGTACGGAATTTTACGTTTGAATTGCCGGATGGACCCAACACGAAGCTGGAAAAGCATCTTTCTATATTGCATCGACCAAAAGTGGCAGGGCAACATAAGGCGGCTCTGCCCATGCTGGTTAGACAAGTGGTCGTTTTAGGGCATTGAGACTGACCCCGCATGTCCTTACTACTACTGCAAGTTGTGTGGTTCATATCGCACTTGTGAATAAATCTGTCCTCCCTTTTTTCCGTGGTCGCCTTTTAAGCCTTTTAATGTACACTAGGATTGAGCGAACACGACCTGTCGTCAAAGCGTCATTTTTTTCAAAGTTCTCAGCAACATCTTGAACGTTCCGACTCCTACTATGGACACTGACGTAAGGCCGCATCTCTCCTTTGCAATCAAACAGATAGCGAATATAGAACAGGTGAATCCCCGAAATCGAAGAGGACCCAAGAACGCCGTCACTACCGACTTTTCGACTTCTGTTCTCGGCATTAGTTCACTTGATCACTAAAACTCGCCAGGATCGGGCTTACACTCTGGTTACAACTAAAATCACAGATTTCTTTCCGTGATACAGACAACTCCCCTTTTCACTAACTCGATAGTGCTCATAGCTGCTAAACGTTTCCTATTGCGATAAAACATTTTGTTGTGTCAATGATCCTGAAGGCTCTTGATTATGTCAAAAAGGTCAATAGACCAGAGACACTGTTGAAACGAACGTTGACGAATGTCTTTCGTATCGTGGGAAAACATCTCGGATCTATCCGATCTCAATCGTTATCATATCTTATCAGTATTATCTAATAATCTATGATTATATAAGTTCATTGTATTTATATCTAGACAGATATTATAGAGTTCAATGGGACAGAACTCTGAACAATAAAGCCACCTCATGTATTCACATGGCGACTGTGCAAAGCTGTGCTTCACACAGCTTTACACACAGCAATGACTGCGCATTGCTATGCTCAATACATTTGCTCAGTCATGCTGTACAAATGCTCAGTCAGCGTATCATAATAACGCTGACACAGACACAGTAGATAGACGTATAAATACTCTGTAGTTTCTCCGTCAATCTACATTCTCTTCTCTGCTAAAAACCAGTTGAGCCACAGCTCCTGAGTGACCTACAGCTACACAAGTAAGTGTTTACTTACTTAGCTCTACTATTCTGCTGTGCCCATCGTCGTGCTACTTCGACAGGTTATGGGCCCCATCTGCTCGCAGACCTGATGGGCAATCGCCTTGATACCGCAGGAGACAAGCGGCTCGACGATGTAGCTGTCGCCGTCGAGGGGACTACGTCGATCGCTATTTGGTAATGACCAAATAAGGTAATCGGGTTTGTTAGTAGCGCCCTAGTGGCTGTAGATGACTGTATACACCGTTTATGTCCACTAATGTAACCCGGGGAGCTCACCCAAAATATGAGCATGTCTGATCTTGACAGAGATCTGGGCACCACCTGGAGAGGTGTGAAAATAATACTTAGTGTGGCAAACTTGTCCAGCCCCTGGTTTCTGCGTTACCCGGGTATATAATAAAACCATAATCTAAGATCCATCGATCGTCTCGATCAGATCTGGACCAGTTTGTGGACACTGGTTTATCAACATCCTCCAGATTAAGGGCCGTCTCTGATGGATAAAGATCGGATCGGGTTCTGTCCCGTCCCCTGATCAAAAGGCTTCGCGCCCCCTTTTTGGCTGTGAATAATTAAGCGCATATACCAATTTCGGGTTTTCATCCTGCATTCTCATTAATTAAATAATTATGTAATATTCCATATAAAGATAGTGCTACAGGGACATTGTTCCCTGTCTACGCATATCAGTGGCAGGCACGAGCTTAGCTTCCTGCTTAGTAATAGGACTGCTCCTTAGCAGCAATAGTACGATTTAAAATAGTTACATAATGATGGGATATTTACCGCTGTTGGGGAATTTGTTGGAGCCCCAAAGCACTCCTGAAAGGCTGGATCCCTTTCTGGGGATGAAACTGAGAAACCAAAAGCGATCCACGAGTCCCTCTCCTGGGATCCATCTGTTGCGTCCATAACCGGAAGTATCAATGATTAGCACTAGCATCTATCGTTCCTTAAAAACGATGAGCTAACGTATTTTTCAAAAGATCTTCAAACCAATCCAAACCAACCTCTCCTCAAATTAATTTTTTTGAATTTTCAAATAAATAAATAAATATTTTGATAAAAATGTCTTACAACAACTCTGCTGCTTCCTCCGCCTCCGCCTCATCTTCCTCTGGATCTTCTTCCGGAAAATCTGCTTCTGGCTCTGCTGCCGGAAAAGCAGCTTCCTCTTCCAGTTCGTCTGGAAACAACCAAGCCGGCCCTTCTAAGGGTCGCATCATTACCTACTTCGATCTTGCCCCTGAATTAGCTCAGGGTGAGAAACAAGCTCAGTATGAGCTTAAATCGGATGAAGAATCCGATAAACGCGCTTTGTTTGGCCTCATGGCCAAATACAAAGGCAAACAGGTAATTGCCCAATTTAAATTGGGTCAAATAAAAAATTCTAAATTAATTAAAAAGCGCGAAATTGGCAAATCCGCCAACATTATGCGCTCTCCCCGCTCAAATAAAGCGGGATCAAAACCGGCATCGCCGGTTACTAAAGTGAGGACCCCATCCTCGCTCCCTTCATTACGCACAATCTCTGACTCATTGTGCACGCGATCCCCCCCTGTTCAGGTAAAACAGGAGAGGATCACTCCTCCTCTTGATGGTGCAGGGATGTTCATCCCTGTTTCATACAAAAAGCGTGCCGGCAAGGCACAAGTTACCGGTTCTGGGCCATTGGCCTCGATCGATTCTCAGCTTGCTGATGAACTTCGTCGGCAAGATCAAGAGATGATCGCCCAGCACTGGGCAAAAGTGGAGGAGGCCAAACAAAAGGCCATACTTGAGGCGCGCATTCATCAGCGCACTCAAGAATATAAAAGGAAAATGGCCAGGGAATGCGGACACACGGTCCGCCATGATGAAGCTGTCTGGGCTAAATATAGAAAGCCCAATGCTGTTCCAATCAACGATTGGAACAAAATCAGGGATGCATATCCCAAGTTGCCGATGGAAGGTGCGCGGCAATTAATTGCCGATCTTAATAATGGCACTTACCGGCCATCTACCCCCTTCCCTCGTTTAGGCAATGAGGAAAACAGGACGCCGATTCCTGTTCCTGGCCCTTCTTCAGGGCCAAATTATGCCGCTGTTGCTAAAAATGGCATGAAGAATGTGCGTGGTCCCCTTCACCTCCAAAAAAGGAATGACCCTAATCAGGCCTATTCCTTGTCTGTCAAAGAACAAGACAGACGCCACGAACAGTGGCTCAAAATGTTTGGAGCAAGGGTTGTTGCTGAAGCGTCGAAGTGGGAGATTGACCCGCTTCCGGTACAATCCTCTGGGGGAGACCAGAAAAGACAAAAGATGCAGGAGGAAGGTGACAAATGGTCACAAGGGGAAATAAATGAGTGGCGAAAGATAGCCACTGCATTTATAAAATTGGGTGCATTACCCAATAAAATACGTGTAATTAAACAGAGAAGGAGCGATTCCCTTCTCCAAAATAAAAAATTACATGAACTCTATCAAGCAAATGAATTGGTAGAAGACGCCAAAATCATGGTTGCTAGCCATCAACAAAATATAGCTGAGATTTCACAAACAGTGAAAGGAGTTATACAAAACTCCAACACCTTAATCAATAATAATGATCGATTACGTGATGATCTAGATGCAGCATTAGATCATCTAGGTCAATCTCAGCAGGCTAGACGAAATGAGAATAATACTTATTTCGAAAACCAAAGAGAAATGGCACGTGAGATAGGACATCTCAAATTAGAATTAAAGGGAGCAAAGACTCGTGCAATAAATGCAGAGTCTTGGCTAGATTCTGACAAGATAAAGCTGGCTCAAGAAAAGAAAAGAGCCAAAAAGCTTCGTCAGAAACAAAATCGGCTAGATAAAAAAGAAGCCGATAAGATTAATTTCACCGCTCACTCCAAAGAGCCTAGAACTCGCATACCTAAACATGATGAGTTAAAAGAACTTGGAAATACTGATTTCCAAGATCTCTTATATGGCTCTGAAAATTCCCATTGGGAATTATCAGACGATGAAAATGATACATACCTACAAGCTCAAGTTGGTACCCCAATTGAGCATGGTGAAATCATTCCTGTGAGAACAGCAAAGAGAAATCTTAAACACACACGAGAGCATCCAGTCTGGAAAAAACCCGGACTTTGCTATTTGGTAGCAATCAAAGATAGAGCGCTATCCAAATATGTGTGGCCAACATATCCTACAGTAAAGGATTTGTCACAATTAAGCCATAAACTCTGAAAGGAAACTGGCTTCAAAATTCACAGGGAAAGCAAAGCGAGCTTTCACATCGAGCCTGTAGAAGGTTATAGTTATGGCTGGGCTGATATTGATAACTTAGCCAGAGGCTTTAACTGTAATCTTACAGTAGGAGCAAACAAAAGTGGTGACATCACCATTCCTACCTTACAAGGTAGAAGCAACTGGGCCACATGGTCCAGATTGGTTAAAGCTACACTCCAGTCAAAAAGTGTATGGCAGTATGTTGAGGGTACAATTACACATAACCCTTGGCTACCCAGCTACCAAGATGAAATGGGTAGCACAACTGTCACAGCTGGTTGAGTCCAAGCACTCAACCAAATTTGGAAATTACACCAAGAGTTTCTAGAAAATGATGGAAAGGCAAGGGGAATAATAACCCTAAATTTGCCTAAATCTTTGAGTCATCATATCAAAGAAACATCAAAAGAAACTTGGGATGGCCTAACTGAGGCATTTTCCAAAGCTGGAGCAGTAACAATATTTAATGTCTATAAGAAGACAAAAACTTGGGAATTCCCCAAAAACAAAAATCCTGCAGAATCAGTACAAGAGTTAATGGAACTCTGGGCTGAAATGGCTGCAAATGGCAAATCATTTGACGATGATTTCCAATTAATGGAAGTCATTGACAGGATGCCAGCTTCCTGGGACTCATTCAAAACCTACATACTCCTAAAAATGGAAGTAGGAACAACAAAACTTAAAGATCTCCTACCAGAGATCGAAAATGAGTACCAACGTCGCAAAGGCGACAAGGAAGAGCAGTCTGCCAATTTTGTAGCAAGGGGGCACAAATCCTATAAAGGCAAAAAACCTTTCAACTCTGGGTTTAAACCCAAAGTGAATCTGCCTAAAGGTAAATATACCCAGCCTAATGCACAGGCAGGTCCTAGTAATAAACCAGCCTATGTACCCCCTGGCAACAAAACAGGATCAAATTGGGAGCATAATAAGAAAAATCGCGCTAATAAGCTAAAGAAATTAAATCTTTTGGCTAAAGCTGTGAATGCTCCTGGGGATCTTTCAAGAAAAGAGAAAGCGGATCTTAAAAAATTCGCTAATATGGCTATAACAGAAAGCCATAAGATGGATGTGGATATTCCTCAAAATTCTTCACTCGCTGATAGAATCAGCACAAACAAAGTCGATCCTGAGACATTAAAAATTATGAACAGGATAAAAGATCTTAAAGGAAAAGGAAAAGATCTTATTAAAGAAGACTTGGTTACCTGGAAAAATAATCCAATGGATATTCCAGAAACTTGTATTAATGACAAGAAAGCTCAAATAGAGCTACAAGAAGAAATACATGAGGAACATGTAGAAACAGGTTACTGGGACAACAGATCGTATGTAAATTTCACTAAAAAATACCCAAAAACTGATTATAAATCAGTGACGATGATAACATTGGAGGATACCAAGAAGAATATTATGATAATGACTTCTTCACAGATGATGGAATGTAATCATCAGAAGAAGGCTTATCATAATATTGGTAAGTCCGTAGATAGCAGATGTAAAAATAGCATATTAGCTATTAGTTCAAATAAATCTGCATCAACTTTTAAAAGTGAAAAAATATGTGAGGATTATTGGATAATAGACTCAGGTGCATCTGTGCACATTACAAACAACAAATCTGACTTTGTAGAGTATAATCCATATCCTGAACCAGAAGAAATCAAAACAGCTGATTCAAAATCAGCTGCAATGATACTTGGACAAGGGACTATAGTTCTTGAGTTTGAAAACTTAAAGGGACTTAAACATATCGCTAAATTGGAAGTTTGTTACATGCCAAAGGCTTCTCACAAACTTATTTCATCTGGGCAATTAAAAATTGGTGGTTACGTTGAGACATCAAACAGTGATCATACAGTGTTTTTGTTCAAAGGAAATGATGTTATAGTTGCTAAACCCCAAAATTGCTTTGAACCGATTCACTGGGCTAAAGTAACAATAAAACATAAATTAAACAAATTGGTGAATCTTGTAGATTTCACTACATGGCATAATAGGATGGCACATGCAAATAAAAATGTAATAAAAAATATGAGCCAACATACAGAAGGTTTTGATGATAAAATCAAAATACCATCTGATAATCCTATTTGTTCTGGATGTGCACAAGGAAAGAGGCATAATAAATCTTATCCTATATCACAAACATGTGCAAAACAACCATTAGAGTTGTTACATGCTGATTTGCTAGAATTCCCACAAGAATCTTATCACCGTAAAAAATGGTGTTTAATGATTATTGATGACTATTCTTCATATGCCTTTATGGCATTCCTACGAACTAAATCAGAAATGTTTGAAAATTTCAAAAACTTTATTACACTGTTTGAAAACCAAACAGGCAGAAAAGTTAAATGTTTCAGATCAGATCGAGGGGGAGAATTTAAGTCTGGTGAATTTGATCAATTCTTAAAACAGAAAGGCATATTACATGAACATAGTGCACCATACATCCACCAACAAAATGGACGTGCAGAAAGATTGAATAATACAATCTTAGAAAAAGCAGAAAGTATGCGACTCCATGCCCAATGCCCAAAATCTTGGTGGGAGTTTGCTATGAAAAATGCTATTCACACCTATAACCGCACACCATTAAGAAGAACAAAATGGATGATGCCATATGAAAATTTGTATAATAAAAAACCTGATGTTCATTACTTTAAAACATTTGGTTGTCTAGCTTGGGTTTTTGTACCTAAAGAAATTAGACAAAATAAGCTCACTCCAAAAGCAGAGGCCATGACCTTCATAGGATATGAAGATGGCTCTAAAGCTTATCAATTCATGAAAAATGATAACTCTATATTTGTTGGAGTTCAATCATTATTTGATGAAACCAAATTTCCTAGAGCAAAAACAGAAGGCTTAGAAAATAGACTATTTAATAGTCCACCAGGTATAGAAACAAGGGAGAAAAATGATGGACATGTATCTGATTCCAATTCCCACATGGATCATGGTCATCACACCTATGAGAGTGATAGTGATGATGATACTCCCCATAAAAAGAAAAGATATCCAGAAAATCATGATACTACAGACAATGATTATAGCGGATCGTTTCATGATAAGGATAATCAAGGCCTAGAGGATTCTTATATAAATCCTGACAAAAATCAGGATATAGAACCTAATATTAATCGTTCAATAACACCTCCTGAATGACCAAACATCTCCATGAGATGACTTGGAGATAAACGTCCTGAAAAAGGAAAAGACAAACGAGATGAAAAATATGACACATATCTCAGAAGGACTTCACGCCTCAAAAAGCCTAGACTCATGCCTGACAACGCATATGGTCAGAAAGCTCCTCTCAAAATAGAAAAAGACATACAAAGTACTAGAGAGTGGAGCAAAAGAGTTTTTGGTAAAGGCAAAGGGAAAGCTAAACCTACCCTTAGTCCAACTTCTTCACAAAAAGCTTTACAAAATCCGTTACAACAAATTGAAATGGATAAAGAAATGGAAGAAATATCAGAATCAGAAACAGAGTCAGAACAATATAAAACACCATCTGCCTCGGAATCTGAACGATCATCTACTAAAGAAACAAGACCAGTTTCTGGTAATGAATCTATTCCAGATTTGAATAGACAATCATCTTCTGATAATGAAACTGATCCATTTAATGAATCAAGTGAAGAAGAAGTCAATAGAGATTTACAGTCTAAATCACCTAGTGATGATCTCGTATACTTCTTAGAAAAACTACTCAAAGAAGGAGGTAACAGATTTGTTAACTACCTTCTATGCAAAGCCATAAGTCCAAACTACTCTAAAAGTGTAGATCAATGGACGTATAAAGATGCTTATAAATTAAAAGCTTCTAATCCCAAAGAATGGGAATTGTGGCAAAATGCAATGAGAGAAGAAGTACAGGCCTTAAAAGACTGTGATGTATGGGAATTAGTACCATGTCCAAAAGACTGTAAACCTGTAAAGTGTAGATGGGTTTATGCAGTCAAAAGCAATGGCTGAAAACGTGCTCGACTAGTCGCTAAAGGATTTTCACAAATACCTGGAGTAGATTATGATGATACATTCTCACCAGTCGCACGATTTGAGACTGTGAGACTCCTTATGGCTACAGCAGCGCTAGAAGATTGGGAAATCGAAGCGCTAGATGTAAAGACAGCGTTTCTTTCTGGAGACTTAGAAGAAAACATATATATGGAACAGCCAGAAGGATTTATTATCAAAGGACAAGAGCACAAAGTCTATAAACTTAAAAAAGCCTTATATGGACTTAAACAAGCTTCATTAGCTTGGAATAAGAAAGCAAATCAAAGTCTACAAGAATTAGGCTTTGGACGGTGTCTTACAGACACTGGAGTCTATGTTTGCTACAAACAAAAATCAACTATAGTAGCTATATTATATGTTGATGATGTGTTATTCATGGGAAACAACAAAAAGTTACTCATGGAACTAAAACACAAATTTATGAAAAAATGGGAATGTAGAGATCTAGGACCCATTAAGGAATATCTTGGAATGACAATTGTCTGAGATAGGAAAAAGAAATTGATTATTCTTGATCAAATTAACTATGCAAAGAAAGTAGTTAAACGTTTTGGTCAAGAAGATTCAAAACCTGTTTGTACTCCTTTACCAGCAGGATATACACCTGTGGAGAACGAAGGTACTGCAACTCCTCAAGAAAGGAGTTATTACCAATCAATTATAGGATCTCTACTCTTGGCACGAGATATGATATTACCCAAGCAGTAATCATGATGTCACAATTCATGGTTAATCCATCTAGAGAACATATAGCAAAAGCCTTATATATTATAAAATATGTCAATTCTTCCATAAATGGAAAATTGGTATATGATGGCTTTAATAAAGATGGAATGCATGCTTACTCTGATGTGGATTGGGCTGGTGATCCAGTCACAAGAAAATCTGTAACGGGTAATCTAGTTCTATTGGCAGGATCTCCAATTAGTTGGATTTCCAGAAAACAGAAAACTGTTGCATTGTCATCCACAGAAGCTGAGTACATGAGTCTTTCAGACTGCTCACGCCAAATCATGTGGATAAAATCCCTATTCAAAGAACTAGGATATGACATTGGAGCTGTTGATCTTCATGTTGATAACAGAGGATCAATATTCTTAGCAAAGAATCCAGCTCAAGAACATAGAACAAAACATATTGATATTCGTTATCATTATGTTAGAGAATGTGTTGAGAACAAAGATATTAACATATCATATGTTCCCACAAATGAACAATTAGCTGATATCTTGACAAAAAATTTGACTTGGCAAAAGTTCAAAGAGTTAAGAAATGAAATTGGCATTGAGATCCTCAATGAGGGGGAGTGTTGAAACAAACGTTGATGAATGTCTTTTGTATCGTGGGAAAACATCTCGGATCTATCCGATCTCAATCGATATCATATCTTATCAGTATTATCTAATAATCTATGATTATATAAGTTCATTATATTTATATCTAGACAGATATTATAGAGTTCGATGGGACAGAACTCTGAACAATAAAGCCGCCTCATGTATTCACATGGCGACCGTGCAAAGCTGTGCTTCACACAGCTTTCCACACAGCAATGACTGCGCATTGCTATGCTCAATACATTTGCTCAGTCATGCTATACAAATGCTCAGTCAGCATATCATAATAACGCTGACACAGACACAGTAGATAGACGTATAAATACTCTGTAGTTTCTCTGTCAATCTACATTCTCTTCTCTGCTATCAACCAGTTGAGCCACAGCTCCTGAGTGACCTACAGCTACCACAAGTAAGTATTTACTTGCTTAGCTCTACTATTCTGCTGCGCCCGTCGTCGTGCTACTTCGACACAGCAATAGTACGATTTAAAAATAGTTACATAATGATGGGATATTTAACGCTGTTGGGGAATTTGTTGGAGCCCCAAAGCACTCCTGGAAGGCTAGATCCCTTTCTGGCGATGAAACCGAGAAACCAAAAGCGATCCATGAGTCCCTGTCCCGGGATCCATCTGTTGTGTCCATAACTGGAAGTATTGATGATCAGTGCTAGCATCTATTGTTCCTTAAAACGATGAGCTAACGTATTTTTCAAAGATCTTCAAACCAAACCAAACCAACCCATCCTCAAATTTATTTTTTGAATTTTCAAATAAATAAATAAATATTTTGATAAACATGTCTTACAACAACTCTGCCGCTTCCTCTGCCTCCACCTCCTCTTCCTCCGGATCTTCTTCCAGAAAATCCGCTTCTGGCTCTGCTGCTGGAAAAGCAGCCTCCTCTTCCGGTTCGTCCAGAAACAACCAAGCCAGCCCTTCTAAGGGTTGCATAATTACCTACTTCGACCTTGCTCCTGAAATGGCTGAGGAAGAAGCCAAATCGGATCAAGAATCTGATAAACGTGCTTTGTTTGGCCTTGTGGCCAAATACAAAGGCAAACAGGTAATTGCCCAATTTAAATTGGGTCAAATAAAAAATTCTAAATTAATCAAAAAGCGCGAAATAGGCGAATCTGCCAACATCATGCGCTCTCCCCACTCAAATAAAGCGGGATCAAAACCGGCATCGCCGGTTACTAAAGTGAGGACCCCATCCTCGCTCCCTTCATTACGCATGATCTCTGACTCATCATGCCCTCGATCCCCCCCTGTTCAGGTTAAACAGGAGAGGATCACTCCTCCCCTTGATGGCGCAGGGATGTTCATCCCCATCTCATACAAAAAGCGTGCCGGCAAAGCACGAGTTACCGGTTCTGGGCCGTCGACCTCAATCGATTCCCAACTTGCTGACGAACTCCATTGGCAAGATCAGGAAACGATTGCCCAGCACCGGGCTAAAGTGGAGGAGGCCAAACAAAAGGCCATACTTGAGGAGCGCATTTGTTGGCGCACTCAAGAATACAAAAGGAAAATGGCCAGGGAACGCAGACACACAGTCCACCACAATGAAGCTGTCCGGGCTAAATATAGAAATCCCAATGCCGTTCCAATCAATGATTGGAACAAAGTCAGGGATGATTATCCCAAATTGCCTATGGAAGGTGCATGGCAACTCATTGCCGATCTTAATGGCACTTACTGGCCATCAACCCCATTCCCTCGATTAGGCAACGAGGAAAACAGGACGCCGATTCCTGTTCCTGGTCCTTCCTCAGGGCCAAATTATGCCGCTGTTGCTAAAAATGGCATGAAGAATGTGCGTGGTCCCCTTCACCTCCAAAAAAGGAATGACCCTAATCAGGCATATTCCTTATCTGTCAAAGAACAAGACAGATGCCACGAACAGTGGCTTAAAATGTTTGGAGCGAGGGTTGTTGCTGAAGCGTCGAAGTGGGAGATTGACCCGCTTCCGGTACAATCCTCTGGGGGAGACCAGAAAGGACAAAAGACGCAGGAGGAAGGTGACAAATGGTCACAAGGGGAAATAAATGAGTGGCGAAAAATAGCCACTGCATTTATGAAATTGGGTGCATTACCCAATAAAATACGTGTAATTAAACAGAGAAGGAGTGATTCCCTTCTCCAAAATAAAAAATTACATGACCTCTATCAAGCGAATTGTTAGGACTATCCCCAACAAACCCCTAGGCTTCACGAGACGAGAGAGAGAGGAGGCGAGAAAGGGGTAGATTGCTGGAGGGCAAACTACCTAGAGTCTTAGGGACTCGCTACTACAAGAGACACTCCTTATATACTGCTAGCCTGGTCCGTGCGCAGCAACCCTAAGCCCTAGAGGCTGTGGTGTGCAGCAACGGCCTAGACTCTAATGACGTACCTACACCCAGCCCCCTCCTAGACCGACCTAGACTTGTCCATCCTGTCGGTAACCCTAACCCCAAGAGTCCCTACAGCCGCTTGCTGACTAACCCTTGGGCGTCCTAACATAGGGGTGGTGCCGTCCTGCCTTAAGAGGTATCTCCCCATAGAAGCCCCAGATAAATAAGTAAAAATAAGGAAAATGATGGAAAAATGAAATGATCGTAACATATCCCTCTCCTCAAGACTTCGCGTCCCGAGAAGTCGATGCCACAGGGAATACTTGCATGGCTCCAGTGTTCAAAGCTTTCTTGGGGGAATCAAGCATGGGTGTAACTGCCCCACCGCGCTCAAGATCTCTTGAGAACACCCCCGACGGATCCGACTCTTCGTAAATCGGTTTTTGATTTCCCTTCCACTGCTGCCAGTTTCTCTCCAACTTCTCTAAATAGTCGTGCTCAAAGCGACCATCCTCCCATCCAAATAACTGTTTGGGCACCTTGTCCTGTGTCAAGTTTTCGTACGGTCAGTAAATCATTCCTCGCACCTTACGCGGTGCCCCAGGATTTCATTTGTGGAACTTTTTTATTTCATCTTGTGCATTAGCCAAATTCTCTACAGGTTCCCAGGTAGACTCTTCAACAGGATAGTTTTTCCACTTGACAAGGTATTCCAATCGACCACTGCCACGACCACTAACTCGGCTGTCCAGTACTTCTTCCACTTCGTATTCATCATCCATAGACTCCTCTGTCATCTGGGCCTCCTTTCGTTGGGCATCCTTTTCACGTTGACGAGGGAAGGTAGACATGTAGTACGGTTTGAGCAGGACCTCGTTGAATACATTGTAGACCTTCCATGACACAGGGATTTTGAGTTTGTAGGCCGATTTGCCTACTTTCTCTACCACCTCCAGGGGTCCTACAAATTTTCCATCGAGTTTCTTGGTTGCTCGGATTGTGGGTAGGTGTTTGGTGCTGAGATAGACTTTATTGCCAGGCTTATACTGCCTGGCTGCCTGTCGGTTACTGTCCCATCGCTTCTTCATTGCTGCCGCAGTCTTTTCTAGTGCTATCCGTGCCTTTTCATGGATGTCTTCCACCTGTTTAGCTAGTTCCTCAATGGCCAGCACTTTGGGTTTGTATGTCGGGTTTAGACCTTTATTTGGGTGGCGACCATAGTTCATGAAAAACGGGGAGTATCCTGTCAATGAATGGATTCGGTCATTGTGACAGAACTGGGCCACCGCGAGCCAATCACTCCAATTATCTTGTCGATGATTGACAAACATGGTGAGGAATTCCTTGACTTCCTGGTTGACTTGCTCCGTTTGGCCGTCCATCTGCGGATGATAGGCCGTGGATTGGTTTGGTTGGATTCCCAACATCCCATACAGGTCATCCATGAACTTGGATGCGAACTGTGGCCCTCGATCGCTAATGACCTTCCTTGGCAGTCCGTGCTCTCGGAAGATGTTGTCTTGAAAGAGAACAGCTACCCCTTGTGAGGTAATCGACGATGTTGTTGGTAGGAAGTACGATTTCTTGGAGAATCGGTCCACTACCACCATGATCATATCATTCCCTTTGGATTCTGGTAGCAGTCCCATTAGATCGACTGATATCACCTCCCATGGTTCCGTAGGGACTTCGTTTGGGATTAACGGTGCTGCCCTTGGTTGTCGGTCTGGTTTTGCCCTTTGGCATGTCTCACATCCCCGTGTATATTCCTCGATATCCCTTCTCATGTTGGGCCACCAGTAGTTTCTGGTTAGTAACTCTAATGTCTTTGTTACTCCCGGGTGTCCCCATGAGTGGTGGATCTGGATGAGATTCTCTCTAATCTCTCAAACCGTGGGTATGTACACTCGCTCTTTCCATGTGACCAGTCCGTCTTCTCTTTTGTATTCCGGGTTTCCTTCCACTAGTCCCTTTTTGACTTGTGTTTCATAATGTCGTGGCGTCAGAGTCGCTATTTCCTTTACAATGTCTTCTAATGCTTGGTCATCATCGTATACTCGTATGAACAGCTCTTCCTTGAGTAGAACCACCCCTTCATTATCGTTGGTTCCACGTTTGTGTCCTGCGCGTCGTGATAAAATGTCGGCCTTGGAGTTTGATTTGCCCGACCTATGTTTAATTATGAAATTATAGTCCTGTCAGTCCGTGACCCAGCGTGCTTGTCTTCGGTTCAGGTTCTGCACCTTTCGGAAGTACGTGAGGTTTTGGTGGTCCGTTAGCACCTCTACCGTTTGTTTCGTGCCTTTTAGGTAATGAGACCATTCGTAGAAGGCATGCATTACGGCTAACATCTCCTTGTCATATATTTCGTAGTTCCGTTCTGCATCGTTTAGTGACCTTGAGATGAATGCTACTGGCTTCCATGATTCGTCTTCACCCTGTTGGGACAAGATGCCTCCTATTGCGAAGTCTGACGCATCCACTTCTACTCGGAATTGACCATCATTGTCCAGTATTTTTAGTACTACCTCCCTTCCCACAAGCTCTTTCAGTCCCTGAAGGGCCGCTGATTGCATGGAAGTCCAATGCCACTCTGCTTTTCCCGTCCTTCTGCGATTTCAACTCGGAAGATGTCATTCATCATTGTCTGGAAGATAGCGGGTTAGTTGGTGAGGCTGAAGAACATTACCAGGGGCTCGAATAATCCCCTGTTAGTTCAGAACGCTGCCTTCCATTCGTCTCCCTCCTTAATACGGACGTTGTTATATCCCCACCGAATGTCCATCTTCGAGAATACCTTGGCCTGGGATAGCTGGTCCACCAATTCTCCGATGAGTGGCAATGGGTACCGGTTTTTTACTGTCATCTCATTCAACCTTCGATAGTCCTGTACTGGTCTCAGCTTTCCGTCTTTTTTCTTTACGAAGAAAAAGGGGGAAGCCATTGGTGACTTGCTTGGTTGAAGACTTCCAGTGTCCAGGTTCTCCTTGAGAAACTCGTCCAGCTGTTCCTGTTCCAGTCAACTAAGTGGGTAGATTTTACAATCTACTGGGTTTGATCCTGGAATTAGTTCAATAGCGTGATCCCATGGGTGTCGGGGCGGGAGCTCATCAAAAGTTTCTTTCATGAATACCTTTTGGTGACCTAAGTAGTGTGCCGGTACGATTTCCTCTAAGGTTCGCTTCCGTGCTTGTTCGTGTTCTTTGGCTGCTATGTCGGTTGCTATGGATCGCAGTTTTAGTTCCGGTTCACCAATGTGTATTGCAAGTAGTCTGTCTCCACTCTCCAGGGGTTCCATCGGGTCCACTTCCTCTTCTGGTTCAGACACTTCCGTGGCCATCCAGCAAGTTCCAGGACAACGATTGAAGTTTAGTTCCTTTCGTTTCCAGTCAATCGATGGATTATGATGTTGCAACCATTCGTGGCCAAGGAATAAGTCCATCTTGCCTAGTTGGGCTACACCACATTCGATCACTTCTTCGTGATCCCCGATTTTCAGTTTAAACTGGACCATGTATTCCAGACTTCCCATCGAGTTCCGGGTTCCATCTGCGTTGTATACTGGCACCGGTCGTACCAATTTCCTTTTGTTGAACTTGTGTCGTTCTACAAAGTCCATACTTGCACATGACTGAGTACACCCGCTGTCTAGTAGCACAGTTACGTTCGTGGTTGTTCCAGTATCCATGGCCGTGATTACTCCTTTTAAATCCATCTCTTGTCGTCCAAAGGTTTTGACGACTTTCCTTCGTAGATGGGTGAGGTTCCACATGGCTTCCCATTTGGGCATTCGATTCAAGTCCCTTAGCAAGTTTTCGTCTATTTCTTGTTTGCAGCTACCATGCACCCACAACCTCAGGCACTCTAGTGCTGTTTTGGTATCCTGTTGCCAGATCCGTCTTAAGACCCAGGGTTCCGACCACACTTGGAGGCGTTTCCCTTTTACGCTCATTGTAAAGTTCCTCACACGATGTACTTGACTTGAACATTCATATAAAATTTCCGGGAGTTCTACTCCTGAGTCCGTGTATACATGTGTATTGTCTGAGGTACTATCACAAGCCAGTAGAGCAGAGCGCTCGTCTACTGGCTTTCTCCAAAACCCTGTTCTCTCCCAAATTCTTTCCACTGCTCCTCCATGAGCTCTCCCAGTTTTAACTCCCTCATACGTCCCTTTCCCTTCCATTTTGGCTTCTTGGGTTCGGGGCAATCTCGGGCGAAGTGACCTGGTTTGGCACAGTTATAGCAGTTCCCCTTCGTTTGCTTTGATTTGTCGACATCCATGGCATCTGGGTCTCGTTTTGAGGATGAGGCGGTCGGCGGTGCTGCGAACTGGTATTGGGTTGGCTTATTGTCTTTTGGTAGCTTTTCCTGGTATTCGTTTGTTCGCCTTTCAGTTCTGTATGCCTCCTGTGCTTGCCAATACGCCCTGGCCAGTTGTACTGCTCGTTCTTGTATGCTCGCCAATGATGCATCCTCTTTTAGGTTTCCATGGCAGATCAGGTCCCTGCCAAGAGCTGGATTGATGTGGGCTAAGAATTGGGCCATTACCGCGGCATCATTCCATTCGACCAGTGGTGATAGTGCGTTAAACCTAATACAGTAGTCCTCAATGGGGCTATTTCCTTGTTTGAGTGCAATTAAGGAGTCGATGGCCTTCTGCTTTGTTTCCGTGGACATAAAGAACTCGTGCATTTGTTCTTTAAAGTCCGCCCAATTGTTAAATGGAAACTTCTTTGTTAGTGGCTCGCGTAGCCAATCGAGTCCGTCTCCCAGTCTCCTGTTATTGAGTTCTTGCCATGAGATATTTTTGCTCCAGGCCTCTTCTGCCTGTTTTGTCTCATACTCCTGCTGTGCATCCTGTACTGCTCTAAGTTTTACACCTGCCCAATCGCCTGCTCAATTGTCCTTCTTCCTAATCTGGTATAGACAGATTGATATTTTTCTGTCCAGCGCTGTTTCTCGGGACAATTGGAAGTATGTTTCCATCTGCCGTACCCAGGCATCTACTGTTCGGGGGTCTCCTTCATAGTGGTCTGGTAGTTCCAGCTTAGTCGTTGGTGACAGAGTTACTGGGTTGGCTCGGTGGTACTCGTTGATTACATCGGCGATCGATTGCGCAGTTGCCGTGGCTGCTTCCACTCATCTCTGTCCCTGTCAATAGATTGCATCGTTCCGGGCTGCTACTTGTACCGGGGTCCCCGTTGTCTCCGTAAGTGGTTCAATGGTATCTTCCTGGAATGCCTGGTAGCCCAACAGTGCTTGTGTGAGGTGGGTAATCATATCCACTGTGGCGCGGAAGGTGCTAGCTCCTATTCGACGGTAACCGAACCCCTGATGCATCAGAGTTCTCATTTGGCTCCATCCGCAGACTGCCCCGATCATTCGTTTGACATGCCAGATGCTTGGGTTCCCATACGAGGCCCTGACCTTGGCGCATACTTCCCGATCTCGGAGACTATCATCGAAGTTCCAGATTTCTTGTATTTGTGGAAATGCTGGCCAATTATATGCAGACCAGTATTGGCGTTTAAACAATATAAGGTAGCAGTACCCCTCCTTATCTGGGTGGAACGCGTACTCAGGTAGACTCTGCGTTGGGTATGGATATGGAAGGTCAAACGCGTTCTGGACCGTTCATTGCCAGTTGTCGATTTCCATCTGCTTGTGGTCGTGGAACCCCTTATTTCGATCCCCCTGGGCTGGTCCTGGTTCGAGCCAGTCTTCCATACGTTGTACCACCCCTCCATGCCATGTCCAATCACCGCCCATCGTGCAAGTTTTGGCTTTACTTTGTTCTGGATCCACCAGGACTGCTCGTGCATAGGAAAGCTTATGTGCTTTCTCTACCCGTTTCTCCCTCTGGTAATCTTTAAGGTCTTTGACAATGTCATCGACAATCTGGAGTTCCATTTTTGGTGGCGGCATTGGTGCCCTGAGTTCCTTTCTGAACTTTTGAATTATTTCCCGATGGGGTCGCGATGGCGGTATCCCATGGGAAGTGCCATGTGCCATTATGGAAGGTGTTGGGGACATGGCCTTCCTTTTGCCTTTATCCTTTTTTGGCTTAACATCTCCGCCGAAGCGTGCTCGTGGGTTGAAGGTCATGAGCCCTTTGATTCGTTCCAGATCTTTCCAGGTATAGGAGTCATCTTCTCGCGGTCGGATCATTTCCCTTTCTAGGATGTGAAATCAGTCGCGTTTGATGTTGTCCTGGATTCCGAATGTGACCGATGTATCCCTGAGTTCGGGTTCCCATGAGAGGATGTCTGTAAGAGTGGGCCACATAGGCCAGTCGTATTTGCCGTAGAACTCCTTCTTGAATAGGTACATGTAACAGTACCTGTTCTTTCGGTATGGGGTTTCCCCGGTGATTAGCCTCAGGTTTCCTCCTGGCAGCCATGGCGTTCGCTCCTCGGGTTTCCATTCTTTGACCCAGTCTAGTTCGCCTAGCTGTTTCAAGAACATATCCATATGGAGCAGTTGTTCTATTCCCAGGTTGCATACTGTTTGGAACTCCAGTGGCGTCGGCGGGTTCGGAAGCCGGAATTTTATTTTGGCACAGAGGTATGGGTCGTACCAAACTCCATTGAGTCGTTCCTCGTTCTCCTTGAAACGCTGTGCCCTGGCATAGGCTCCTGGTTTTATGTTCCCGTTTTGGGCGTGCATGAGAGCGTTCCAATCTTCTGGTTTGATGACCATGCCTTTGCTTGTGTAAAGTTCCGTAACCACTGTGAGATGGTCCTGGATCATCTCGTCCCCTTTGTATTTGCGATATTTTCGTATCGCTTCCTCAGCATTGTGCGTCCACATCAACCACTGGTTGTATTTTGATGCAATCAGTGCCAGGTACACCAGGTGGCTCCGGTTGCCATTGTATTCCGTATTGAGAAGGTTTTCCAAAACCTTCCAGTCCTTCTCTGCCCTGTCTAGGGCTCTTTGGGCTCGAATGGCTGCTCGACACATTCATTGTGTTGAAACGAACGTTGACGGATGTCTTTCGTATCGTGGGAAAACATCTCGGATCTATCCGATCTCAATCGTTATCATATCTTATCAGTATTATCTAATAATCTATGATTATATAATGTTCATAATATTTATATCTAGACAGATATTATAGAGTTTGATGGGACAGAACTCTGAACAATAAAGTCGCCTCATGTATTCACATGGCGACTGTGCAAAGCTGTGCTTCACACAGCTTTTCACACAGCAATGACTGCGCATTGCTATGCTCAATACATTTGCTCAGTCATGCTATACAAATGCTCAGTCAGCATATCATAATAAAGCTGACACAGACATAGTAGATAGACGTATAAATACTCTGTAGTTTCTCCATCAATCTACATTCTCTTCTCTGCTATCAACCAGTTGAGCCATAGCTCCTGAGTGACCTACAGCTACACAAGTAAGTGTTTACTTACTTAGCTCTACTATTCCACTGCACCCGTCATCGTGCTACTTCGACAGGTTATGGGCCCCATCTGCTCGCAGACCTGATGGGCGATCGCCTTGATACCGCAGGAGATAAGCGGCTCGACGATGTAGCTGTCACCGTCGAGGGGATTTGTCGATCGCTATTTGGTAATGACCAAATAAGGTAATCGGGTTTGTTAGTAGTGCCCTAGTGGCTGTAGATGACTGTATACACCGTTTATGTCCACTAACGTAACCCGGGGAGCTCACCCAAAATATGAGCATGTCCGATCTTGACAGAGATCTGGGCACCACCTGGAGAGGTGTGAAAACAATACTTAGTGTGGCAAACTTGTCCAGCCCCCGGTTTCTGCGTTACCCGGGTATATAATAAAACCATAATCTAAGATCCATCGATCGTCTCGATCGGATCTGGACCAGTTTGTGGACACTGGTTTATCAACATCCTCCAGATTAAGGGCCATCTTATGATGGATAAAGATCGGATCGGGTTCTGTCCCATCCCCCGATCAAAAGGCTTCGCGCCCCCCTTTTGGCCGTGAATAATTAAGCGCATATACCAATTTCGGGTTTTCGTCCCGCATTCTCATTAATTAAATAATTATGTAATATTCCGTATAAAGATAGTGCTACAGGGACATTGTTCCCTGTCTACGCATATCAGTGGCAGGCATGAGCTTAGCTTCCTGCTTAGTAATAGGACTGCTCCTTAGCAGCAATAGTACGATTTAAAAAATAATTACATAATGATGGAATATTTACCGCTGTTGGGGAATTTGTTGGAGCCCCAAAGCACTCCTGGAAGGCTGGATCCCTTTCTGGCGATGAAACCGAGAAACCAAAAGCGATCCACGAGTCCCTGTCCCGGGATCCATCTGTTGCGTCCATAACCAGAAGTATCGATGATTAGCGCTAGCATCTATTGTTCCTTAAAACGATGAGCTAACGTATTTTTCAAAGATCTTCAAACCAATCCAAACCAACCTCTCCTCGAATTTATTTTTTGAATTTTCAAATAAATAAATAAATACTTTGATAAAAATGTCTTACAACAACTCTGCCGCTTCCTCCACCTCCGCCTCCTCTTCCTCCGGATCTTCTTCCAGAAAATCCACTTCCGGCTCCACTGCCGGAAAAGCAGCCTCCTCTTCCAGTTCATCCGGAAACAACCAAGCTGGCCCTTCTAAGAGTCGCATCATTACCTATTTCGACCTCCTCCCTGAGGAAGCTCAGGGAAAGAATCAGGCTCAAAATGAGCCTAAATCGGATGAAGAATCCGATAAACGTGCTTTGTTTGGCCTCGCGGCCAAATACAAAGGCAAACAGGTAATTGCCCAATTTAAATTGGGACAAATTAAAAATTCTAAATTAATTAAAAAGCACGAAATGGGCGAATCCGCCGACATTATGCGCTCTCCCCGCTCCAATAAAGCGGGATCAAAACCGGCATCGCTGGTTACTAAAGTGAGGACCCCATCCTCGCTACCCTCCTTACGCACAATCTCTGACTCATCGCGCCCGCGATCCCCCCCTGTTCAGGTAAAACAGGAAAGAATCACTCCTCCCCTTGATGGTGCAGGGATGTTCATCCCTGTCTCATACAAAAAGCGTGCCGGCAAGGCACAAGTTACCGGTTCTGGGCTGTCGACCTCGATCGATTCCCAACTTGCTGATGAACTCCATCGGCAAGATCAGGAAACGATCGCCCAGCACCGGGCAAAAGTGGAGGAGGCAAAACAAAAGGCCATACTTGAGGAGCGCATTCATCGGCGCACTCAAGAATATAAAAGGAAAATGGCCAGGGAACGCAGACACACTGTCCGCCACGATGAAGCTGTCTGGGCTAAATATAGAAAGCCCAATGCCGTTCCAATCAACGATTGGAACAAAGTCAGGGATGATTATCCCAAACTGCCTATGGAAGGTGCGCGGCAACTCATTGCCGATTTAAATAATGGCACTTACCGGCCATCAACACCCTTCCCTCGATTAGGCAACGAGGAAAACAGGACGCCGATTCCTGTTCCTGGCCCTTCCTCAGGGCCAAATTACGCCGCCATTGCTAAAAATGGCGTGAAGAATGTGCGTGGTCCCCTTAGCCTCCAAAAAAGGAATGACCCTAATCAGGCATATTCCTTGTCTGTCAAAGAACAAGACAGACGCCATGAACAGTGGCTCAAAACGTTTGGAGCAAGGGTTGTTGCTGAAGCGTCGAAGTGGGAGATTGACCCGCTTCCGGTACAATCCTCTGGGGGAGACCAGAAAGGACAAAAGACGCAGGAGGAAGGTGACAAATGGTCACAAGGGGAAATAAATGAGTGGCAAAAAATAGCCACTGCATTTATGAAATTGGGTGCATTACCCAATAAAATATGTGTAATTAAACAGAGAAGGAGCGATTCCCTTCTCCAAAATAAAAAATTACATGAACTCTATCAAGCAAATGAATTGGTAGAAGACGCCAAAATCATGGTTGCTAGCCATCAACAAAATATAGCTGAGATTTCACAAACAGTGAAAGGAGTTATACAAAACTCCAACACCTTAATCGATAATAATGATCGATTACGTGATGATCTAGATGCAGCATTAGATCATCTAGGTCAATCTCAGCAGGCTAGACGAAATGAGAATAATACTTATTTCAAAAACCAAAGAGAAATGGCATGTGAGATAGGACATCTCAAATTAGAGTTAAAGGGAGCAAAGACACACGCAATAAATGCAGAGTCTTGGCTAGATTCTGACAAGATAAAGCTAGCTCAAGAAAAGAAAAGAGCCAAAAAGCTTCGTCAGAAACAAAATCGGCTAGATAAAAAAGAAGCCGATAAAATTAACTTCACCGCTCGCTCCAAAGAGCCTAGAACTCGCATACCTAAACATGATGAGTTAAAAGAGCTTGGAAATACTGATTTCCAAGATCTCTTATATGGCTCTGAAAATTCCCATTGGGAATTATCAGACGATGAAAATGATACATACTTACAAGCTCAAATTGGTACCCCAATTGAGCATGGTGAAATCATTCCTGTGAAAACAAATAAAAGAAATTTTAAACACACACGAGAGCATCCAGTCTGGAAAAAACCCAGACTCTGCTATTTGGTAGCAATCAAAGATAGAGCGATATCCAAATATGTGTGGCCGACATATCCTACAGTTAAGGATTTGTCACAATTAAGCCATAAACTCCGAAAGGAGATTGGCTTCAAAATTCACAGGGAAAGCAAATCGAGCTTTCACATCGAACCTGTAGAAGGTTATAGTTATGGCTGGGCTGATATTGATAAATTAGCCAGAGGCTTTAACTGTAATCTTACAGTAGGAGCAAACAAAAGTGGTGATGTCACCATTCCTACCTTACAAGGTAGAAGCAACTGGGCCACATGGTCCAGGTTGGTTAAAGCTACACTCCAGTCCAAAAGTGTATGGCAGTAAGTTGAGGGTACTATTACTCACAACCCTTGGCTACCCAGCTACCAAGCTGAGATGGTTAGCACAACTGTCACAGCTGGTCGAGTCCAGGCACTCAACCAAATTTGGAAATTACACCAAGAATTTCTCGAAAATGATGGAAAGGCAAGGGGAATAATAACCCTAAATCTGCCTAAGTCTTTGAGTCATCATATCAAAGACACATCTAAAGAAACTTGGGATGGCCTAACTGAGGCATTTTCCAAAGCTGGAGCTGTAGCGATATTTAATGTCTATAAAAAGACAAAAACTTGGGAATTCCCCAAAAACAAAAATCCTGCAGAATCAGTCCAAGAGTTAATGGAACTCTGGGCTGAAATGGCTGCGAATGGCAAAACCTTTGATGACGATTTCCAATTAATGGAAGTCATTGATAGGATGCCAGCTTCCTGGGACTCATTCAAAACCTACATACTACTAAAAATGGTAGTAGGTACAACCAAACTTAAAGATCTCCTACCAGAGATCGAAAATGAGTACCAACGTCGCAAAGGCGACAAGGAAGAGCAATCAGCCAATTTTGTAGCAAGGGGGAGCAAACCCTATAAAGGCAAAAAACCATTTAACTCTGGGTTTAAACCCAAAGTAAACTTGCCTAAAGGGAAATATACCCAGCCTAATGCACAGGCAGGTCCTAGTAATAGACCAGCCTTTGTACCCCCTGGCAACAGAACAGGATCAAATTGGGAGCGTAATAAGAAAAATCGCGCAAATAAGCTAAAGAAATTAAATCTTTTGGCTAAAGCAGCGAATGCTCCTGGGGACCTCTCAAGAAAAGAAAAAGCGGATCTAAAGAAATTCGCTAATATGGCTATAACAGAAAGCCATAAAATGGATGTGGATGTTCCTCAAAATTCTTCACTCGCTGATAGAATCAGCACAAACAAAGTCGATCCTGAGACGTTAAAAATTATGAACAGGATCAAAGATCTTAAAGGAAAAGGAAAAGATCTTATCAAAGAAGACTTTGTTACCTGGAAAAATAATCCAATGGATATTCCAGAAGCTCGAATTGATGACGAGAAAGCTCAAATAGAGCTACAAGAAGAAATACATGAGGAACATGTAGAAACAGGTTACTGGGACAACAGATCGTATGTAAATTTCACTAAAAAATATCCAAATACTGATTATAAATCAGTGACGATGATAACATTGGAGGATACCAAGAAGAATATTATGATAATATTTGATCAATTCTTAAAACAAAAAGGCATATTACATGAACATAGTGCACCATACATCCATCAACAAAATGGACGTGCAGAGAGATTGAATAATACAATCTTAGAAAAAGCAGAAAGTATGCGACTCCATGCCCAATGCCCAAAATCTTGGTGGGAGTTTGCTATGAAAAATGCTATTCACACTTATAACCGCACACCATTAAGAAGAACAAAATGGATGACGCCATATGAGAATTTGTACAATAAAAAACCTAATGTTCATTACTTTAAAACATTTGGTTGTCTAGCTTGGGTTTTTGTACCTAAAGAAATTAGACAAAATAAGCTTACTCCAAAAGCAGACGCCATGACCTTCATAGGATATGAAGATGGCTCTAAAGCTTATCAATTCATGAAAAATGACAACTCTATATTTGTTGGAGTTCAATCATTATTTGATGAAACTAAATTTCCTAGAGCGAAAACAGAAGGTTTAGAAAATAGACTATTTAATAGTCCACCAGGTATAGAAACAAGGGAGAAAAATAATGGACACGTATCTGATTCCAATTCCCACATGGATTACGGTCATCACAACTATGATAGTGATAGTGATGATGATACTCCCCACAAAAAGAAAAGATATCCAGAAAATCATGATACTACAGACAACGATTATAGTGGATCATTTCATGATAAGGATAATCAAGGCCTAGAGGATTCTTACATAAATCCTGACAGAAATCAGGATATAGAACCTAATGTTAATCATTCAATAACACCTCCTGAACAACCAAACATCTCCATGAGACGACTTGGAGATAAATGTCCTGAAAAAGGAAAGGACAAACGAGATGAAAAATATGACACATATCTCAGAAGGACTTCACGCCTCAAAAAACCTAGACTCATGCCTGACAATGCATATGGTCAGAAAGCTCCTCTTGAAATAGAAAAAGATATACAAAGTACTAGAGAATGGAGCAAAAGAGTCTTTGGTAAAGGCAAAGGGAAAGCAAAACCTACCCTTAGTCCAACTTCTTCACGGAAAGCTTTACAAAATCCATTACAACAAATTGAAATGGATAAAGAAATGGAAGAAATATCAGAATCAGAAACAGAGTCAGAACAATATAAAACACCATCTGCCTCAGAATCTGAACAATCATCCATTAAAGAAACAAGACCAGTTTCTGGTGGAGAATCTATTCCAGATTTGAATAGACAATCATCCTCTGATAATGAAACCGATCCATTTAATGAATCGAGTGAAGAAGAAGTCAATAGAGATTTACAGTCTAAATCACCCAGTGATGATCTCGTATACTTCTTAGAAAAACTACTCAAAGAAGGAGGTAACAGATTTGTTAACTACCTTCTATGCAAAGCCATAAGTCCAAACTACTCTAAAAGTGTAGATCAATGGACATATAAAGATGCTTATAAATTAAAAGCTTCTAATCCCAAAGAATGGGAATTATGGCAAAATGCAATGAGAGAAGAAGTACAGGCCTTAGAAGACCGTGATGTATGGGAATTAGTACCATGTCCAAAAGACCGTAAACCTGTAAAGTGTAGATGGGTTTATGCGGTCAAAAGCGATGGCCGAAAACGTGCTCGACTAGTCGCTAAAGGATTTTCACAAATACCTGGAGTAGATTAAGATGATACATTCTCACCAGTTGCACGATTTGAGACTGTGAGACTCCTTATGGCTACAGCAGCGCTAGAAGATTGGGAAATCGAAGCGCTAGATGTAAAGACAGCATTCCTTTATGGAGACTTAGAAGAAAACATATATATGGAACAGCCAGAAGGATTTATTATCAAAGGACAAGAGCACAAAGTCTATAAACTAAAAAAAGCCTTATATGGACTTAAACAAGCTTCATTAGCTTGGAATAAGAAAGCAAATCAAAGTCTACAAGAATTAGGCTTTGGACGGTGTCTTACAGACACTGGAGTCTATGTTTGCTATAAACAGAAATCAACTATAGTAGCTATATTATATGTTGATGATGTGTTATTCATGGGAAACAATAAAAAGTTACTCATGGAACTAAAACACAAATTTATGAAAAAATGGGAATGTAGAGATCTAGGACCCATTAAAGAATATCTTGGAATGACAATTGTCCGAGATAGGAAAAAGAAATTGATTATTCTTGATCAAATAAACTATGCAAAGAAAGTAGTTAAACGTTTTGGTCAAGAAGATTCAAAACCTGTTCGTACTCCTTTACCAGCAGGATATACACCTGTGGAGAACGAAGGTACTGCAACTCCTCAAGAAAGGAGTTATTACCAATCAATTATTGGATCTCTACTATATCTTACTCTTGGCACAAGATATGATATTACCCAAGCAGTAATCATGATGTCACAATTCATGGTTAATCCATCTAGAGAACACATAGCAAAAGCCTTATATATTATAAAATATGTCAATTCTTCCATAAATGGAAAATTGGTATATGATGGCTTTAATAAAGATGGAATGCATGCTTACTCTGATGCAGATTGGGCTGGTGATCCAGTCACAAGAAAATCTGTAACGGGTAATCTAGTTCTATTGGCAGGATCTCCAATAAGTTGGATTTCCAGAAAACAGAAAACTGTTGCATTGTCATCCACAGAAGCTGAGTACATGAGTCTTTCAGACTGCTCACGTCAAATCATGTGGATAAAATCCCTATTCAAAGAACTAGGATATGACATTGGAGCTGTTGATCTTCATGTTGATAACAGAGGATCAATATTCTTAGCAAAGAATCCAGCTCAAGAACATAGAACAAAACATATTGATATTCGTTATCATTATGTTAGAGAACGTGTTGAGAACAAAGATATTAACATATCATATGTTCCCACAAATGAACAACTAGCTGATATCTTAACAAAAAATTTAACTTGGCAAAAGTTCAAAGAGTTAAGAAATGAAATTGGCATTGAGATCCTCAATGAGGGGGAGTGTTGAAACGAACGTTGACGGATGTCTTTTGTATCGTGGGAAAACATCTCGGATCTATCCGATCTCAATCGTTATCATATCTTATCAGTATTATCTAATAATCTATGATTATATAATATTTATATCTAGACAGATATTATAGAGTTCGATGGGACAGAACTCTGAACAATAAAGTCGCCTCATGTATTCACATGGCGACTGTGCAAAGCTGTGCTTCACACAGCTTTTCACACAGCAATGACTGCACATTGCTATGCTCAATACATTTGCTCAGTCATGCTATACAAATGCTCAGTCAGCGTATCATAATAAAGCTGACACAGACATAGTAGATAGACGTATAAATACTCTGTAGTTTCTCCGTCAATCTACATTCTCTTCTCTGCTATCAACCAGTTGAGCCATAGCTCCTGAGTGACCTACAGCTACACAAGTAAGTGTTTACTTACTTAGCTCTACTATTCCGCTGCGCCCGTCGTCGTGCTACTTCGACACATTGCATCTCCAACAGGTCTGCCCATGCAGCTTCCTGTTCCTCGCGTTGTTCGTGGTCTAGCTGATCCAGCATCCTCTGCACATTGTCATGCTGTTGTTTTTCTTCTCAGCGGCAATGCTTCCGCCACAACTGTACATGGTTATCGTACTTCCAAATGTAGGTATCACCGATGAAGATCGGCGTGCATGTGGTGATGGTAGTGTTATCGGATACCCAGTCCACCAAGAAGATCGAGCCGATCTCCTCAAGTGTTGCCTAGGCGTGTGGGAGGATATAGTTGAATTTGCAATTCATGTTGTAAAGGTGGTCGGGGGGGGGTGTGTGACTAGTGTGTTTTGATTCTTCAACTGGCTCCGTGTTAGGACTAACCCCAACAAACCCCTAGGCTTCCGAGACGAGAGAGACGAGGAGGCGAAAAGTAGAGTAGGTTGCTGGAGGGCAAACTACCTAGAGTCTTAGGGACTCGCTACTACAAGAGACACCCCTTATATACTGCTAGCTAGGTCCGTGCGCAGCAACCCTAAGCCCTAGGGGCTGTGGTGCGCAGCAACAGCCTAGACTCTAATGACGTACCTACACCTAGCCCCCTCCTGGACCGATCCAGACTGGTCTGTTCTGTCGGTAACCCTAACCCCAAGAGTCCCATAGCCACTTGCTGACTAACCCTTAGGCGTCCTAACATAGGGGTGGTGCCGTCCTGCCTTAAGTGGTATCTCCCCGTCGAGGCCCCGGATAAATAAGTAAAAATAAGGAAAATGATGAGAAAAATCATAAGGTCGTAACATATCCCTCTCCTCAAGACTTCGCGTCCCAAGAAGTCGATGCCACAGGGAATACTTGCGTGGCGCCAGTGTTTGAAGTTTTCTTGGGTGAATCAAGCACGGGTGTAACCGCCCCGCCGCACTCAAGGTCCCTTGAGAACGCCCCCGATGGATCCGATTCTTCGTAAATCGGTCTTCGGTTCCCCTTCCACCTCTGCCAGTTCCTTTCCAACCTTTCCAGATAGTCACGTTCGAAGCGACCGTCTTCCCATCCAAACAACCGTTTGGGCACCTTGGTCTGTGTGAGGTTCTCATAGGGGCGATAGAGCATCCCCCTAGCCTTGCGTGGCGCACCCGGGTTTTTCCTATGGAATTTTTTCATCTCATTCTGAGCATTAGCCAGGTTCTCCACGGGTTCCCATGTCGACTCCTCCACTGGGTAGTTCTTCCACTTGACCAAATATTCCAACCGTCCACTGCCGCGACCACTAACTCGGCTGTCGAGGATTTCCTCGACCTCATACTCATCGTCCTGTGATTCTTCTGTCATCTGAGCCTCCTTTCGTTGAGCCGCTTTTTCTCTCTGCCGTGGGAAAGTGGGTGCATGGTAGGGTTTAAGCAGCACCTCATTGAACACGTTATAGACTTTCCATGACGCCGGAATCCTAAGTTTGTACGTGGATTCGCCTACTTTTTCTACAACTTCCAGAGGGCCTACAAACTTGCCATCCAGTTTTTTGGTAGCGCGGATGGTGGGTAAGTGTTCGGTACTGAGGTAAACCTTGTCACCTGGTCGGTACTGCCTCGCGGTTTGTCGGTTGCTATCCCATCGTTTTTTCATTGCCGCTGCGGTTTTCTCCAGTGCCATCCGAGCCTTTTCGTGAACGTCTTCCACTTGTTTGGCCAATTCTTCAATTGCAATCACCTTGGGCTTGTATGTTGGGTTCAAACCCTTGTTTGGGTGTCGGCCATAGTTCATGAAAAATGGGGAATATCCTGTTGATGAGTGGACTCGGTCGTTATGGCAGAACTGGGCTACAGCTAGCCAGTCACTCCAATTGTCTTGCCGGTGGTTGACGAACATTGTCAGGAATTCTTTAACCTCCTGGTTGACACGTTCTGTTTGTCCATCAGTTTGCGGGTGGTACGCCGTTGATCGGTTGGGCTGAATTCCAAGCATTCCATAGAGATCATCCATGAACTTGGATGTAAACTGAGGTCCTTGGTCGCTGATGACTTTCTTGGGTAATCCATGTTCTCGAAAGATGTTATCCCTGAACAAGACTGCGACTCCTTGTGACGTGATGGACAACGTTGTTGGTAGGAAATACGATTTCTTTGAAAAACGGTCTACTACCACCATGATCATGTCGTTTCCTTTTGACTCCGGTAGAGGGCCCATTAAATCTATAGATATCACCTCCCATGGTTCGGTAGGGATCTCGTTAGGAATCAGGGGAGCCGCCCTGGGTTGGCGATCTGGCTTCGCTCTTTGGCACGTCTCGCATCCCCGTATGTAGGTTTCGATATCTCATTTCATGTTGGGCCACCAGTAGTTCCTTGTTAGTAGTTCCAACGTTTTTGTGACGCCCGGATGTCCCCATGAGTGATGAATTTCGATGCAGTTTTCTCTGATTTTCTGAACTGTAGGCACATATACCCGTTCCTTCCATGTGACTAGTCCGTTTTCCCTCCGGTACTCCGGATTCCCTTCCGCTAATCCTTTCTTCACCTGTGTGTCATAATATCGTGGTGTTATGGCTGTGATTTCCTTCACGATGTCTTCCAGGGCTCGATCATCGTTGTATACCCGTACGAATAGCTCTTCTTTTAATAAGATTACTCCTTCGTTATCATTGGTTCCACGTTCATGCCCTGCACGTCGTGATAAGATGTCGGCCTTGGAGTTGGATTTACCCGATCTGTGTTTGATTATAAAGTTGTAGTCCTGAAGGTCCGTGACCCAGCGTGCCTGTCTTCGGTTCAAGTTCTGCGCTTTTCGAAAATATGTAAGGTTCTGGTGGTCTGTCAAAACTTCTACTGTTTGTTTTGCACCCTTCAGGTAATGCGACCATTCGTAAAAGGCGTGCATAACGGCCAGCATTTCCTTATCGTATATCTCATAATTCCATTCGGCGTCGTTTAACGATCTTGAGATAAATGCTACCGGCTTCCATGATTCGTCCTTGCATTGCTGAGATAGGATACCGCCGATTGCGAAATCTGATGCGTCTACTTCAATTCGGAATTGACCCTCGTCATCCGGGATTTTTAGCACAACCTCCCTTCCCACAAGCTCTTTCAGTCCCTGAAAGGCTGTTGACTGCATGGACGTCCAGTGCCATTCTGCTTTTCCTGTTAGCAGGGTTAAGGGTTTGGCCATTTTCGCAAATCCTTCCACAAATCTCCGGTAGAAGTTAATGAAACCCAGGAACTGCTGGAGTTCTCGCTTATTTAGCGGTTCCGGCCATTCAGTGATGGCTTTGATTTTTCCTGGTTCCATACTGATTGAGTCGTGGCTTATTACTAATCCCAAAAATTCAATCTGGTTCCTATCAAACCAACACTTCTCCGGCTTTAGCGATAGTTTGTGTTCTTCCAGTTTTGCCAAGATTCGGTTTACGTGTTGCTGGTGGGTTGTTTTATCCTTTGAGAAGACTAGGATATCATCCATGTAAATGACTACCCATCCTTCCGCTATCTCAACTCGGAAGATGTCGTTCATCATGGTTTGAAATGTGGCCGGGGAGTTTGTTAATCCAAAGAACATGACCAGTGGTTCGAATAGTCCGCGATTTGTTCGGAACGCTGCCTTCCATTCATCTCCTTCCTTAATCCGGACATTGTTGTACCCCCAGCGGATATCCATTTTTGAGAACACCTTTGCTTGCGACAGTTGGTCTACCAGTTCCCCAATTAATGGTAATGGGTATCGGTTCTTTATCGTCATTTCATTAAGCCGACGGTAGTCCTGTACAGGCCGTAGCTTTCCATCCTTCTTTTTTACAAAGAAGAATGGTGATGCCATCGGCGATTTACTTGCTTGAATTCGCCCTGTCTCTAGGTTTTCTTTCAGGAATTCGTCCAGTTGTTCCTGTTCCAACCTACTTAATGGATAAATTTTGCAATCGACTGGAGTTGATCCGGGTATCAGCTCGATCGCATGATCCCAACGCCGTCTTGGTGGTAACTCGTCAAAGGTTTCCTTCGTGAACACCTTTTTGTGACCCAGGTAGTGGTTTGGGATGATTTCCTCAATTGTCCGTTTCCGTGCTGCTTCATGTTCTTTTGCTGCAATATCGGTAGCTACCGACCGGGTTCTCAATTCTGGTTCTCCAACTTGTACTGCCAGCAATTTGTCTCCTTCTTCTAGTGGTTCCATCGGATTCACTTCCTCCTCTGGTTCTGTTACTTCCGAGGCCGTCCAACAAGTTCCTGGGCAGCGGTTGAAATTTAGTTCTTTCTTTTTCCAGTCAACCGATGGGTTGTGATGCTGTAACCAGTCGTGACCCAGGAAGAGATCTGTTTTTCCTAGTTGCGCTACCCCACATTCAATTATTTCTTCATGATCACTGATGCGCAATTTAAACTGGACCATGTATTCCAAACTGCCCATTGAGTTCCGAGTGCCGTCCGCGTTATACACTGGTACTGGTCTGATTAGTTTTCGTTTGTTGAATTGGTGTCTCTCTACGAAGTTTAGACTAGCGCATGACTGCGTGCAACCGCTATCTAGTAATGCCGTTACATTGACTGTCATTCCTGTGTCCATGGCTGTAATAGTTCCTTTTACATCCATCTCCTGTTTCCCGAATGTTTTTACCACTTTTTGTCGTAAGTGGGTTAGATTCCACATTGCTTCCTGCTCTCCCATGTTGTTCAGGTCTTGTAATAGTTCCTTCGTCACTTCTCCTTCCCGATTAGTGTGTACCCATAGTCGCAGGCAGTCTAATGCGGTTCTGGTGTCTTGTTGCCATATCCTTCTTAGGACCCAGGGTTCAGTCCACGTTTGGAGGCGTTTTCCTGTTACGCTCATTGTAATGTTCCTCACACGATGTATTTGAGTTGAACACTCATATAGAATTTCGGGGAGTTCTACTCCCGAGTCTGTATATACATGTGTTTTGTCCGAGGTATTATTACAGGCCAGTAGAGCAGAGCGCTCGTCTACTGGCTTTCTCCAAAACCCTGTTCCTTTCCAAATTCCTTCCACTGGTCCTCCGTGAGCTCCCCCAGCTTTAATTCCCTTATACGTCCCTTCCCTTTCCATTTGGGTGGTTTCCTTGGTTCGGGGCATTCTCGTGCGAAGTGGCCTGGTTTGGCGCAGTTGTAGCAATTGCCTTTCGTTTGTTTGGACTTGTCAACGTCCATAGCGTCCGGGTCCTTTTTTGATGATGAAGCGGCTGGTGGTGCTGCGAACTGGTACTGAGTTGGTTTGTTGTCCCTGGGTAGTTTTTCTCGGTACTTGTTGGTTTGTCGGTCGGTGCCGTATGCTTCTTGTGCCTGACGGTATGCCCTTGCCAGTTGGACTGCCCGTTCCTGGATACTGGCTAGTGATGCGTCTTCTTTCAGGTTTCCATGCCTGATCAAGTCCCTTCCTAGCGCTGGGTTAATGTGCGCCAGAAACTGTGCAGTTAGGGCCGCGTCGTTCCATTCCACAAGGGGCGAGAGCGCATTGAACCGTATGCAATAGTCCTCGATTGGACTAGTTCCTTGTTTCAGCGCGATTAACGAGTCAATTGCTTTCTGCTTGGTTTCGGTGGACATAAAGAACTCATGCATTTGTTCTTTAAAGTCCGTCCAGTTATTAAATGGAAACTTCTTGGTTAGTGGCTCACGTAGCCAATCTAATCCCTCTCCCAGCCGTCCGTTGTTGAGTTCTTGCCATGAGATATTCTTGCTCCAGGCCTCCTCCGCTTGTTTAGTTTCATATTCATGTTGTGCATCCTGCACTGCCCTGAGTTTTACCCCTGCCCAGTCTCCTGCCCGGTTGTCCTTGCCTTTCCTTATTCGGTATAAACAGATTGAGATTTTCCTGTCTAGCGCCGTTTCTCTTGCCAATTGGAAATAAGTTTCCATTTGTCGTACCCAGGCATCTACCGTTCGGGGATCTCCTTCGTAGTGGTCTGGCAGCTCTAGTTTTGTCATTGGGGATGGCGTTGTAGGGTTAGCGCGCCGGTATTCATTGATTACATCAGCGATTGTTTGCGCCGTTGCTGTAGCTGCCTCCACCCGTCTTTGTCCCTGTCGATAAATTGCATTGTTGCGTGCTGCTACCTGGACTGGGGTTCCCGTTGTCTCTGTGAGGGGCTCAATGGTGTCTTCTGTGAAGGTTTGGTACCCGAGTAGGGCTTGTGTAATATGAGTAATCATATCCACTGTAGCGCGAAATGTGCTTGCTCCGACCCGGCGATAACCAAACCCCTGATGCATCAGAGTCCTCATTTGGCTCCATCCCTTGACGGCTCCCACCATTTTTTCCACGTGCCAAATACTTGGGTTCCCATAAGAAGCCCGGACCTTTGCACATACTTCCCGATCTCGGAGGCTGTCGTCAAAGTTCCATATTTCCTGGATTTGCGGGAATGCTGGCCAATTGTATGCAGACCAATATTGGCGCTTGAATAGTACAAGGTAGCAGTACCCTTCCTTATCGGGGTGGAAGGCGTGCTCAGGGAGACTTTGCGTCGGATATGGGTATGGGAGTTCGAACGCATTCTGGACCACTCGTTGCCAGTTATGGATTTCCATTTGTTTGTGATCGTAGAATCCCTTATTTCGTTCCCCATGTGCTGGTCCTGGCTCGAGCCAGTCCTCCATGCGCTGTACTGCACCTCCGTGCCATGTCCAGTCGCCTCCTGCCATGCGTGTCTTGGCTTTGCTTTGTTCCGGGTCTGCCAGGACTGCGCGGGCGTATGAAAGTTTTTTGGCTTTTTCGGCGCGCCTCTCCTTTTGGTAGTTTTTGAGATCTTTGACTATATCGTCTATGACCTGGACTTCCGTTTTAGGTGGGGGAGTTGGTGCGCAGAGCTCCTTGCCAATCCGTTTGATCATGTCTCGATGGGGTCGCGATGGCGGTATCCCATGAGAAGTTTCATGTCCGGTTAAGGAGGGAGGTGAAGATGCGGCCTTCTTTTTGCCTTTGTCCCTTTTTTGTTTATCCCCGCCAAATCGTGCCCGTGGGTTGAAGGTCATGAGCCCTTCAATTCGTTCCAGATCCTTCCAGGTGTAGGAATCGTCCTCTCTAGGTCTGATCATCTCTTTTTCGAGAATGTGGAAACGATCCCTTTTGATATTGTCCTGGATTCCGAAGGTTACTGTGGTGTCCCGAAGTTCTGGTTCCCACGAAAGGATTTCTGTGAGAGTGGGCCACATTGGCCAGTCATATTCTCCGTAAGATTCCCTTTTAAATAGGTACATGTAGCAGTACCCATTTTTGCGATATGGAGTGTCTCCCTTGATCAGTCGCAGATTCCCTCCTGGTAAGCGTGGTTCCCTCTGTTTGGGATTCCATTCCTTGACCCAATCTAGTTCACCTAACTGCTTTAGGAACATGTCCATGTGGAGCAGTTTCTTAATTCCCAATCCCTGGACGGTTTGGAATTCTGGAGGTGTCGGGGGGTTTGGTAGTCGGAACTTTATTTTTGCACGTAGATAAGGGTCGTAACGGACCCCATTGAGTCGTTCCTCGTTCTCCTTGAAACGTTGCCCCCTGGCGTAGGCTCCTGGCTTTATGTTTCCGTTTTGAGCATGCATGAGAGCGTTCCAATCTTCTGGTTCGATGACCATTCCCTCGCTTGCATATAGCTCCGTGACAACCGTGAGATGGTCCTGGATCATCTCGTCCCCTTTGTATTTACGATATTTCCTTATCGCTTCCTCTGCATTGTGCGTCCACATTAACCATTGATTGTACTTGGATGCGATCATTGCCAAGTACACGGGGTGGTTCTGGTTGCCATTATATTCCGTATTGAGAAGGTTCTCCAAAACCTTCCAATCTTTCTCCGCCCGATCTAGGGCTCTTTGGGCTCTAACGGCCGCTCTGCGCATTCGTCGCATTTCCAACAGGTCTGCCCAAGCAGCCTCCTGCTCTTCACGTTGTTCGCGGTCCAGCTGGTCCAGCATCCTCTGGACGTCGTCATGTGCCTGCTTCTCCTGTTGGTGGCAGTGCTTTCTCCACAACCTAATATGGTTGTCATATTTTCGGATATAGGTATCGCCGATGAAGGTCGGCGTGCGTGTGATTATTGTGGCGTCAGAGACCCAGTCCGCTGAGAAGATCGAGCCAATCTCCTCAAGTGTCGCCTGGGCGTGTGGGAGTATGTAGTTGAATTCAGTGTTCATGATGGTAGTGGTGATCGGGGGCGTGTGATTGCGTGGGTGTTTCTTCAACTGGTTCCGTTCTATTTCCAACGGCAATCAGTCCTTTCTCTCGGCCGTCGCCTAGTTACTGCGCAGTTTGCACAGGTTGTTGCCTGTTCTCTCGTCTCTCTGTGCTTTCCTTCGCACAGGGTTGGTCCAAACGGGTCAATAACGCACCCCGACTTGGATCTTCGATTTAATTCCGTCAAGTGCCAATGCAAGACTAAAGCGCCTGGGATTTCACCCTACAGATCGATGAGATCTGAAACGGGACTTTCGGCCCCTTGCTATGCTCGTGATGCACCAGTTGTTTCGTCCGTTCCTTGGATTTTTCCGCAAAGATCGGTGTAAGCTGCTCGCCAGTGCCTGCCCGCACTTTCAACGACGCACGCCTTACTCTCGTCCGGTCTCTGTTGGTAGACAGTAGGGATGGATTTCCCCGTAGTCACTAGTTCGATCTAGTGAGGCTATCTGTTGTCATAGTCGTAGTCGCCAGACTCCTCGAGGCTGTCAACGGTAGCGTTGAGACAGACGGTTTCTTCGCAGACCTCTTTGTTGCTGTGAGCCTCACGAGCAAGACGTGCTCGGCGCTGTAGCAGACAACGAAGGGTAGGGGTAGAAAGACTCTAGGTTATGTTAGGACTAACCCCAACAAACCCCTAGGCTTCCGAGACGAGAGAGACGAGGAGGCGAAAAGTAGAGTAGGTTGCTGGAGGGCAAACTACCTAGAGTCTTAGGGACTCGCTACTACAAGAGACACCCCTTATATACTGCTAGCTAGGTCCGTGCGCAGCAACCCTAAGCCCTAGGGGCTGTGGTGCGCAGCAACAGCCTAGACTCTAATGACGTACCTACACCTAGCCCCCTCCTGGACCAATCCAGACTGGTCTGTTCTGTCGGTAACCCTAACCCCAAGAGTCCCATAGCCACTTGCTGACTAACCCTTGGGCGTCCTAACATAGGGGTGGTGCCGTCCTGCCTTAAGTGGTATCTCCCCGTCGAGGCCCCGGATAAATAAGTAAAAATAAGGAAAATGATGAGAAAAATCATAAGGTCGTAACACTCCGTTCTATCTCCAATGGCAGTCGGTCCGTTCTTTTCCGCAGTCGCCTAGTGCTGCACAGTTGCACAGATTGTCACCTGTTCTCTCATCTCTCTGTGCTTTCCTTTGCACAGGGTTGGTCCAATTGGGTCAATAACGCTGATGAGCATTGGCTGGAGCCAATGCTGCATCAATGACTTTGGGACAGGATTTGGTAAGCAGGACTTAATGTAGTCAGTAGTAGGATTTGTAAGCAAGTCTGGTACTTCGATTTTACCCCCACCAGAGGGATTAATCCCTCATTTTGCCCGCATTTCCAGCTCCCTCTTTCACTTTCACTATGGCTTAGTCGTACGCAGCCACGTCATCGTCACCGTCACCAGCGCCCACCGACGCCAACTCCATGCCCACCGATGTCAGGGCAAATCCCAGGACCTGCCGACAACATTCCCCTCTGGCCTGCGCTCCTGCAGTGCCAGGAATGAACTCATTAAATGGTGACCACCGCAGGGGGCCTCTTTTTGGGAGATCGACCACTGACATCGCCAGCCGATGACTTTGCCTCAAGTAAATATTTTTTTAAATATTGTTTTAATGCCATCCAACGGCCGCCAACACACTCGTTTCAACATTCACGGACGATTGGTCACACAGTGCCACGTATTTCAGGCAGCGCAGCCACTCGACGCCGACCGGAAAAATTTCCGGTAGTGACAACACATCCGTTTCGACACTGCGTCCGTTTTCGCAACGCCAGCCCCTCACACAACACATTCGTTAAGACATTACAACCGCTTACTGGACTGGCACCGGTTTTCCCACACGACGCGCCCATTTCCGCTGGCAACCCCGGTCAAATTTTATTATTATTTTCATTTTACAGGTCTTACTTACTCGCGCCACCGTTTTTCGCCACGGACCGCATCCTACTGGCTTCGACAATCCCTTGCTGAATCAAGGAGCCCAGCGCTCCACAAATTTGGATGTTTCAACCACATTCCTCACCCATCCCACCCCGCCGCATTCGCTTACAAACGAAATGAATAGACTGACCGCCGCCCTCGTCATTTCGCCTGGCGCCCGTGTTTTGCAGGACGAATCCGTCCCCTATCACCCCGCCGCATTCGTTTACAAATGAAACAAATGGATTACCGAACGCTGCCCTCGCCAACGACTCGTTTCGCCCGGCGTCCACCTTTCGCAGGACGAACCCATCCCATCCCACCCTGCCGCGTTCGTTTACGAACGAAACGAATGGACCACCCCCGTCAATGACCCAATTCGCCCGGCGCCCGCCGTTCGCAAGGCGAAACCAACCCCTGGCCCCCCCCAGGTTCGTTTTCTGACGGCCGCCCCTACGATTCGCCCAGCGCCCGCCTTTCGCAAAACGAACCCGTCCCTAGCACCCCGCCGCATCCATTTACGAACGAAACGGATGCATTGCCGAATGCTGCCCTCGTCAACGACCCACCATCACCCAGTGCCCGCCGTTCGCAAGGCGAAGACATCCCCCAGGCCCCCCCAGGTTCATTTTCCGACAGCCGCCCCAACGATTCGCCCAGCGCCCGCCGTTCGCAAGGCGAAGACATCTCCTAGGCCCCCCCCCCAGGTTCATTTTCCGACAGCTGCCCCAACGATTCGCCCGCCGCCCACCGTTCGCAAGGTGAAACCCATCCCCTAGCCACCCCCACATTCGTTTTCCGGCCGCCCCAACGATTCGCCTGCCGCCGCGTCGCAGTTACTGGTGCACGCAGCAATGCTCGGGCCCCCATCACCACTACCAACTCGCAAAAGCCGCCGCTTGCTCGGCGTTTACGACAACTATGGCCGCCAGCACATTTTCTGTCGATCCGTAACACCCACCGTTTTCAACTACCGTTTTTGACAGCACTGACGTACCGACGTATCGTTTTTTTTTACAAGTTTCTTTTTGTTACCTCAACAACTATGTGTACCAACATCCATACCCTGCCGTTCACCATGTTTGTGACAGCCCCAACTTGTCAGTAGCCCGATGACTGCCCCTGCACTTTGCCCACCACCTCTCGACACCAACCAGATGTCTCTGGGACTCTTATGGACCATTCAGAATGGGAGTTGACCGAGGACGGTCAAAATTTTAAGTGGGGGGGATATGATGAGCATTGGCTGGAGCCAATGCTGCATCAATGACTTTGGGACAGGATTTGGTAAGCAGGACTTAATGTAGTCAGTAGTAGGATTTGTAAGCAAGTCTGGTACTTCGATTTTACCCCCACCAGAGGGATTAATCCCTCGTTTTGCCCGCATTTCCAGCTCCCTCTTTCACTTTCACTATGGCTTAGTCATATGCAGCCACGTCACCGTCACCGTCACCAGCGCCCACCGACGCCAACTCCGTGCCCACCGATGTCGGGGCAAATCCCAGGACCTGCCGACAACATTCCCCTCTGGCCTGCACTCCTGCAGTGCCGGGAATGAACTCATTAACGCACCCCGACTTGGATCTTCGATTTAATTCCGTCAAGTGCCAATACAAAACTAAAGCGCCTGGGATTTCACCCTACAGATCGATGAGATCTGAAACGGGACTTTTGGCCCCTTGCTACACTCGTAATGCACTGGTTGCTTCGCTCGTTCCTGAGCTTTTCTGCAAGAATCGGTGTAAGCCGCTCACCAGTGCCTGCCCGCACTTTCAACGACGCGCGCATTACTCTCGTCCAACTCCTGTTGTGTAGACAGTGGGGATGAATTACCCCGTAGTCACCAGTACGACCTGATGAGACTATCTGCTGTTGGTGTCAATGTCGCCAGACTCCTCGAGGCTGTCAACGGTGGCATTGAGTCAGACGGTTTCTTTGCGGACCTCTTTGTCGCTGTGAGCCACAACAAGCAAGACGTGCTCGGCGCTGTAGCAGATGACGAAGGGTAGGGGTGTAAAGACTCTAGGTTATGTTAGGACTATCCCCAACAAACCCCTAGGCTTCACGAGACGAGAGAGAGAGGAGGTGAGAAAGGGGTAGATTGCTGGAGGGCAAACTACCTAGAGTCTTAGGGACTCGCTACTACAAGAGACACTCCTTATATACTGCTAGCCTGGTCCGTGCACAGCAACCCTAAGCCCTAGAGGCTGTGGTGCGCAGCAATGGCCTAGACTCTAATGACATACCTACACCCAGCCCCCTCCTAGACTGACCTAGACTTGTCCATCCTGTCAGTAACCCTAACCCCAAGAGTCCCTACAGCCGCTCGCTGACTAACCCTTGGGCGTCCTAACATAGGGGTGGTGCCATCCTGCCTTAAGAGGTATCTCCCCATAGAAGCCCCAGATAAATAAGTAAAAATAAGAAAAATGATGGAAAAATGAAATGATTGTAACACGAATGAATTGGTAGAAGATGCCAAAATCATGGTTGCTAGCCATCAACAAAACATAGCTGATATTTCACAAACAGTGAAAGGAGTTATACAAAACTCCAACACCTTAATCGATAATAATGATCGATTACGCGATGATCTAGATGCAGCTTTAGATCATCTGGGTCAATCTCAGTGTCGAAGTAGCACAATGATGGGCACAGCGGAATAGTAGAGCTAAGTAAGTAAACACTTACTTGTGTAGCTGTAGGTCACTCAGGAGCTGTGGCTCAGCTGGTTGATAGCAGAGAAGAGAATGTAGATTGACGGAGAAACTACAGAGTATTTATATGTCTATCTACTGTGTCTGTGTCAGCGTTATTATGATATGCTCACTGAGCATTTGTATAGCATGACTGAGCAAATGTATTGAGCATAGCAATGCGCAGTCATTGCTGTATAAGCATCTTTATACGTCCATTGATCTACACTCTTAGAGTAATTTGGACTTATGGCTTTGCATAGAAGGTAGTTAACAAATCTGTTACCTCCTTCTTTGAGTAGTTTTTCTAAGAAGTATACGAGATCATCACTAGGTGATTTAGACTGTAAATCTCTATTGACTTCTTCTTCACTTGATTCATTAAATGGATCGGTTTCATTATCAGAAGATGATTGTCTATTCAAATCTGGAATAGATTCTCCACCAGAAACTGGTCTTGTTTCTTTAATGGATGATTGTTCAGATTCTGAGGCAGATGGTGTTTTATATTGTTCTGACTCTGTTTCTGATTCTGATATTTCTTCCATTTCTTTATCCATTTCAATTTGTTGTAATGGATTTTGTAAAGCTTTTTGTGAAGAAGTTGGACTAAGGGTAGGTTTGGCTTTCCCTTTGCCTTTACCAAAAACTCTTTTGCTCCACTCTCTAGTACTTTGTATGTCTTTTTCTATTTTGAGAGGAGCTTTCTGACCATATGCATTATCAGGTATGAGTCTTGGTTTTTTGAGGCATGAAGTCCTTCTGAGATATGTGTCATATTTTTCATCTCGTTTGTCCTTTCCTTTTTCAGGACATTTATCTCCAAGTTGTCTCATGGAGATGTCTGGTTGTTCAGGAGGTGTTATTGAATGATTGACATTAGGTTCTATATCCTGATTTCTGTTAGGATTTATGTAAGAATCCTCTAGGCCTTGATTATCCTTATCATGAAACGATCTGCTATAATTGTTGTCTGTAGTATCATGATATACTGGATATCTTTTCTTTTTGTGGGGAGTATCATCATCACTATCACTATCATAGTTGTGATGACTGTGATCCATGTGGGAATTGGAATCAGATATGTGTCCATTATTTTTCTCCCTTGTTTCTATACCTGGTGGACTTTTAAATAGTCTATTTTCTAAGCCTTCTGTTTTTGCTCTAGGAAATTTGGTTTCATCAAATAATGATTGTACTCCAACAAATATAGAGTTATCATTTTTCATGAATTGATAAGCTTTAGAGCCATCTTCATATCCTATGAAGGTCATGGCTTCTGCTTTTGGAGTAAGCTTATTTTGTCTAATTTCTTTAGGTACAAAAACCCAAGCTAGACAACCAAATGTTTTAAAGTAATGAACATCAGGTTTCTTATTATACAAATTTTCATATGGCGTCATCCATTTTGTTCTTCTTAATGGTGTGCGATTATAGGTGTGAATAGCATTTTTCATAGCAAACTCCCACCAAGATTTTGGACATTGGGCATGGAGTCTCATACTTTCTGCTTTTTCTAAGATTGTATTATTCAATCTTTCTGCACATCCATTTTGTTGATGGATGTATGGTGCACTATGTTCACATAATATGCCTTTTTGTTTTAAGAATTGATCAAATTCACCAGACTTAAATTCTCCCCCTCAATCTGATCTGAAACATTTAACTTTTCTTCCTGTTTGGTTTTCAAACAGTGTAATAAAGTTTTTGAAATTTTCAAACGTTTCTGATTTAGTTTGTAGGAATGCCATAAAGGCATATGAAGAATAGTCATCAATAATCATTAAGCACCATTTTTTATGGTGATAAGATTCTTGTGGGAATTCTAGCAAATCAGCATGTAACAACTCTAATGGTTGTTTTGCACATGTTTGTGATATAGGATAAGATTTATTAAGCATCTTTCCTTGTGCACATCCAGAACAAATAGGATTATCAGATGGTATTTTGATTTTATCATCAAAACCTTCTGTATGTTGGCTCATATTTTTTATTACATTTTTATTTGCATGTGCCATCCTATTATGCCATGTAGTGAAATCTACGAGATTCACCAATTTGTTTAATTTTTGTTTTATTGTTACTTTGGCCCAGTGTATCGGTTCAAAGCGATTTTTGGGTTTAGCAACTATAACATCATTTCCTTTGAACAAAAACACTGTATGATCACTGTTTGATGTCTCAACGTAACCACCAATTTTTAATTGCCCAGATGAAATAAGTTTGTGAGAAGCCTTTGGCATGTAACAAACTTCTAATTTAGCGATATGTTTAAGTCCTTTTAAGTTTTCAAACTCAAGAACTATTGTCCCTTGTCCAAGTATCATTGCAGCTGATTTTGAATCAGCTGTCTTGATTTCTTCTGGTTCAGGATATGGATTATACTCTACAAAGTCAAATTTGTTGTTTGTAATGTGCACAGATGCACCTGAGTCTATTATCCAATAATCCTCACGTATTTTTTCACTTTTAAAGGATGATGCAGATTTATTTAAACTAACAGCTATTATGCTATTTTTACATCTGCTGGCTACTGACTTACCAATACCATGATAAGCCTTCTTTTCAAGGTTACATTCCTTGATCTGCAAAGAAGTCTTGGTCATAGTATCCATCATTATATCCATTGAGTTCATCGTCACTGATTTATAATCAGTATTTGGATATTTTTTAGTGAAATTTACATACAATCTGTTGTCCCAGTAACCTGTTTCTACATGTTCCTCATGTATTTCTTCTTCTAGCTCTATTTGAGCTTTCTCATTATCAATACGAGCTTCTGGAATATTCATTGGATTATTTTTCCAGGTGACAAAGTCTTCTTTAATAAGATCTTTTCCTTTCCCTTTAAGATTTTTGATCCTGTTCATTATTTTTAATGTTTCAGGATCGACTTTGTTTGGGCTGATTCTATCAGTGAGTGAAGAAGAATTTTGAGGGACATCCACATCCATCTTATGGCTTTCTGTTATAGCCATATTAGCGAATTTCTTAAGATCCACTCTTTCTTTTCTTGAGAGGTCCCCAGGAGCATTTGTGGCTTTAGCCAAGAGATTTAATTTCTTTAGCTTATTCTCGTGATTTTTCTTATTATGCTCCCAATTTGATCCTGTTCTGTTGCTAGGGGGTACATAGGCTGGTTTATTACTAGGACCAGCCTGTGCATTTGGCTGGGTATTTTTCCCTTTAGGCAAATTAACTCTGGGTTTAAACCCAGATTTAAAGGGTTTTTTGCCTTTATAGGGTTTGCTCCCCCTTGCTACAAAATTTGCAGACTGCTCTTCCTTGTCGCCTCTGTGATGTTGGTACTCATTTTTGATCTCTGGTAGGAGATCTTTAAGTTTTGTTGTTCCTACTTCCATTTTTAGAAGGATGTAGGTTTTGAATGAGTCCCAGGAAGCTGGCATCCTGTCAATAACTTCCATTAATTGGAAATCATCATCAAAGGATTTGCCATTTGCAGCCATTTCAACCCAGAGTTCCATTAACTCTTGAACTGATTCTGCAGGATTTTTGTTTTTGGGGAATTCCCAAGTTTTTGTCTTTTTATAGACATTAAATATCGCTACAGCTCCAGCTTTGGAAAATGCCTCAGTTAGGCCATCCCAAGTTTCTTTGATGTGTTTTGGATATGATGACCCAAAGACTTAGGCAAATTTAGGGTTATTATTCCCCTTGCCTTTCCATCATTTTCAAGAAATTCTTGGTGTAATTTCCAAATTTGGTTGAGTGCCTGGACTTGACCAGCTGTGACAGTTGTGCTACCCATTTCATCTTGGTAGCTGGGTAGCCAAGGGTTATGTGTAATAGTACCCTCAACATACTGTCATACACTTTTTGATTGGAGTGTAGCTTTAACCAATCTGGACCATGTGGCCCAGTTGCTTCTACCTTGTAAGGTAGGAATGGTGACATCACCACTTTTGTTCACTCCTACTGTAAGATTACAGTTAAAGCCTCTGGCCAATTTATCAATATCAGCCCAGCCATAACTATAACCTTCTACAGGTTTGATGTGAAAGCTTCCTTTGCTTTCCCTGTGAATTTTGAAGCCAATCTCTTTCCAGAGTTTATGGCTCAATTGTGACAAATCCTTAACTGTAGGATATGTCAGCCACACATATTTGGATAGCGCTCTATCTTTGATTGCTACCAAATAGCAGAGTCCAGGTTTTTTCCAGACTGGATTCTCTCATGTGTGTTTAAGTTTTCTCTTTGCTGTTTTCACAGGAATGATTTCACCATGCTCAATTGGGGTACCAATTTGAGCTTGTAGGTATGTATCATTTTCATCGTCTGTTAATTCCCAATGGGAATTCTCAGAGCCATATAAGAGATCTTGAAAATCAGTATTTCCAAGCTCTTTTAACTCGTCATGTTTAGGTATGTGAGTTCTAGGCTCTTTGGAGCAAGCGGTGAAGTTTATTTTATTGGCTTCTTTTTTATCTAGCCGATTTTGTTTCTGACGCAGCTTTTTGGCTCTTTTCTTTTCTTGAGCCAGCTTTATTTTGTCAGAATCTAGCCAAGACTCTGCATTTATTGCGTGTGTCTTTGCTCCTTTTAATTCTAATTTGAGATGTCCTATCTCATGTGCCATTTCTCTTTGGTTTTTGAAATAAGTATTATTCTCATTTTGTCTAGCCTGCTGAGATTGACCTAGATGATCTAATGCTGCATCTAGATCATCACGTAATCGATCATTATTATTGATTAAGGTGTTGGAGTTTTGTATAACTCCTTTCACTGTTTGTGAAATCTCAGCTATGTTTTGTTGATGGCTAGCAACCATGATTTTGGCGTCTTCTACCAATTCATTTGCTTGATAGAGGTCATGTAATTTTTTATTTTGAAGAAGGGAATCGCTCCTTCTTTGTTTAATTACACAAATTTTATTGGGTAATGTACCCAATTTCATAAATGCAGTGGCTATTTTGCGCCACTCATTTATTTCCCCTCGTGACCATTTGTCACCTTCCTCCTGTGTCTTTTGTCCTTTCTGGTCTCCCCCAGAGGATTGTACCGGAAGCAGGTCAATCTCCCACTTTGATGCTTCGGCAACAACCCTTGCTCCAAATGTTTTAAGCCACTGTTTGTGGTGTCTGTCTTGTTCTTTGACAGATAAGGAATATGCCTGATTAGGGTCATTCCTTTTTTGGAGGCTAAGGGGACCATGCACATTCTTCATGCCATTTTTAGCAACGGCGGCGTAATTTGGCCCTGAGGAAGGGCCAGGAACAGGAATCGGCATCCTGTTTTCCTCATTGCCTAATCGAGGGAAGGGGGTTAATGGCCGATAAGTGCCATTATTTAGATCGGCAATAAGTTGCTGTGCACCTTCCATAGGCAGTTTGGGATAATCATCCCTGACTTTGTTCCAATTGTTGATTGGAACAGCATTGGGCTTTCTATATTTAGCCTGGACTGTGTGTCCACGTTCCCTGGCTATTTTCCTTTTGTATTCTTGGGTGTGCTGATGAATGCGCTCCTCAAGTATAGCCTTTTGTTTGGCCTCCTCCACTTTTGCCTGGTGCTGGGCGATTGTCTCTTGATCTTGCCAACGAAGATCATCAGCAAGCTTAGAGTCAATCGAGACCGATGGCCCAGAACCAGTAACTCATGCCTTGCTGGCACATTTTTTGTATGAGACAGGGATAAACATCCCTGTGCCATCAAGGGGAGGAGTGATCCTCTCCTGTTTAACCTGAACAGGGGGGGATTGCAGGTGCGATGAGTCAGAGACTGTGTGTAAAGAGGGTAGCAAGGATGGAGTCCTCACTTTAGTAACTGGCGATGCCGGTTTTGATTGCGCTTTATTTGAGCAGGGAGAGTGCATGATGTTGGTGGACTCGCCAACTTCACACTTTTTAATTAATTTAGAATTTTTTTATTTGACCCAATTTAAATTGGGCAATTACCTGTTTGCCTTTATATTTGGCCGCGAGGCCAAACAAGGCGCGTTTATCGGATTCTTCATCCGATTTGACCTCATCCTGAGCCAGTTTGGGGGCGAGGTCGAAGTAGGTAATTTTGTGACCCTTGGAAGGGCCGGCTTGATTGTTTCTGGACAAACTGGAAGAGGAAGCTGCTTTTCCGGCAGCAGAGCCAGAATAGGATTTTACAGAGGAGGATCCAGAGGAAGAGGAGGCAGAGGCAGAGGAAGCGGCAGAGTTGGAGTAAGACATGTTTATCAAAATTTTATTTATTTATTTGAAAATTCAAAAAATAAATTTGAGGTGAGGTTGGTTTGGATTGGTTTGAAGATCTTTGAAAAATATGTTAGCTCATCGTTTTAAGGAACAATTGATGCTATCACTAATCATCAATACTTCCGGTTATGGATGCAACAGATGGATCCCAGGACAGGGACTTGTGGATCACTTTTGGTTTCTTGATTTCATCGCCAGAAAGGGATCCAGCCTTTCAGGAGTGCTTTGGGGCTCCAGCAAATTCCCCAACAGCGGTAAATATCCCATCATTATGTAACTATTTTTAAATCATACTATTGCTGCTAAGGAGCAGTCCTATTACTAAGCAGGAAGCTAAGCTCATGCCTGCCACTGATATGCATAGACAGGGAACAATGTCCCTGTAGCACTATCTTTATATGGAATATTACATAATTATTTAATTAATGAGAAGTGCAGGACGAAAACCCGAAATTGGTATATGTGCTTAATTATTCACGGCCAAAAGGGGGGCACAAAGCCTTTTGATTGGGGGATGGGACAGAACCCAATCCAATCTTTATCCATCATAGGATGGCCCTTAATCTGGAGGATGTTGATAAACCAGTATCCACAAACTGGTCCAGATCTGATCGAGACGATCGATGGATCTTAGATTATGGTTTTATTATATACCTGGGTAACACAGAAACTGGGGGCTGGACAAGTTTGCCATACTAAGTATTATTTTCACACCTCTCCAGGTGGTGCCCAGATCTCTGTCAAGATTGGACATGCTCATATTTCGGGTGAGCTCCCCAGGTTACGTCAGTGGACATAAATGGTGTATACAGTTTCTACAGCCACTAGGGCGCTACTAACAAACCTGATTACCTTATTTGGTCATTACCAAATAGCAATCGACAAAGTCCCCTTGATGGCAACAGCTACATCGTCGAGCTGCTTATCTCCTGCGGTATCGAGGCAATCACCCATCAGGTCTGCAAGCAGATGGGGCCCATAACCTGTCGAAGTCACATGACGATGGGCACAGTGGAATAGTAGAGCTAAGTAAATAAACACTTACTTGTGTAGCTGTAGGTCACTCAGGAGCTGTGGCTCAACTGGTTGATAGCAGAGAAGAGAATGTAGATTGATGGAGAAACTACAGAGTATTTATACATCTATCTACTGTGTCTGTGTCAGCGTTATTATGATATGCTGACTGAGCATTTGTATAGCATGACTGAGCAAATGTATTGAGCATAGCAATGCGCAGTCATTGCTGTGCAGAAAGCTGTGTGAAGCACAGCTTTGCACAGTTGCCATGTGAATACATGAGGTGGCTTTATTGTTCAGAGTTCTGTCCCATCGAACTCTATAATATCTGTCTGGATATAATTACAATGAACTTAGATTATTAGATAATACTGATAAGATATGATAACAATTGAGATCGGATAGATCTGAGATGTTTTCCCACGATACGAAAGACATTCGTCAATGTTTGTTTCAACAGTAGAAACTCTGTTGTATAGTCTATGACTATGACAATCAAGAGCCTGGGGCTCGGTATGCTCCTACACTACCTATATACCCTACACCTCACCTCCACCTCCTGGATCCCTCATGTTCAACACCTGTCATGTCACATGACCTGCTTATGTCATCTTCTGATAAGATATCTGATAACCCGATAAGAGATCACATCTTGATGAGATAAGAGATAAGATAAGATAAAATCTTTAGATAAGATAAAATCGTAACAGCCAGCCATGGAGAAAGCATAGATTTCTCCAGACAAGTTTTCCATGCCACTCTTCCCAATATCCTGTTTCTGTCCCCTCCCTTCCCAAGTCCTTTCCAAGAAGCTGAATGTTGTTCAATGATGCAATGTATAAAAAACAGTAGAAATAGTTGCCAGGGACATGTATCAGTCCAACCAAGTCCTGCCTGGAATGTGATCCATCAATGTTGAAGTATTTCCTAAATTTAACTATGTCTTGGGTAGTAACTTCCTGCCTCTTGGCCATGTACTCTATTGGAATGTACCTTGGACTTGGCTTGTTGAGTGTGCTCCAGCAATAGAGTAGCCATGCATTTATTACTGTGGCAGAAACACTTTCTCCTGGATACAGTGTTTCCATATGTTCAAGAATGTCAACCCATACAATGGGATGCATTAGATAGCTATCTGTTAAATATCAGTCACCATTTATAAAAACTTTCAATGCCCATCACCATCAACAATACAATCATCTGGACTGTCTGCCTTGGAAGGAGCAGGATATGTCTCTGATATTTTGTATGAGCTACTTGAGGCCTCAGTAGATTCACATTCATTAGTCTCATGCTCCTTGCTGGATTCAATTTCCATCCCAGAGAATGCATCTATGGCACCAGTCATATCAGGAGATTGATCTGCCATGTCATTTTCATCTCCATTGAACCCTGATATATTACCTTTCAACAGGTTCAGAAGCTAGGACATGCACTATTGTCACAATCTCACCCAGATTTTCCTCTGATGTATGTAGAGGAACCAGTATTGTGTTTTGCAATACACTAATAGAGGCACCTTCTTCATCTTCATTAATAGAGGCACCTTCTTCATCTTCATTAATATTTGCCAACAACTGTTCCAGTTCCACCTGCTGAGTTGCATATTGTGCTGGCTGCCTCTGGCCTATGGGATGTTGAATATCTTTTGGGTTATATTAACCTTCATAGTCTAATATCTATACTGGTCACCTTTATCAATCTGTGCTAACAGATGCTTCAATTCCTCTTGCTGATTCCTGTAGAGTTCTGGCTGCTCGGGCATAGTGTTGAGTGTGTGAAATGTAAGTAGGGCAAGGGCTAAACCTCAGTCACAAAAGTGTCACACAATTGTACCTCATCTCTTGACAACCATGGCCCCTCAAAGCTTTGTCATGTGCAATCACTCCTGCCCTCACTCCAAGAGTGCCATGTTGCATTCAAGAAGGGCTGATGCCTTAAAGCTTTGTTTCATATATGCATACCCTGCTGTTGAAGGCATCACAAATCATGTTGATAACTCACTATTTCACCCCCATTGCAATGATAGCTGCCATGCCAAAAATGGTACCAAATTTGTCCCTGTTGGAATTACCAGCAATGCATTACAATACTGGTTGCCTATATTGTCATCTCAGTCTGTTTGTTCACCTGGATGTGAGGTCCACAGGTTGCCACCACATCATAGGTTAACTACTCTTCCAGGGAAGGGGGTTGAGGAATATCATGAAAACAAGCAAGGTGCATAATATTGTAGTGCATACTGTGTGCATGCTGATTTATATAAGTATCCAGACAACAATGATGAAACAGCTCATCCTTCAGATACAACAAATGAGGAACATTATGAAACTGAACAAGGTGCATAACATAGTGCATACTCTGTGTGCATCCCAATTTATATACATCTGGAATAATAGCATCATATAACAATGTCCCTGGAAACAATGACAATAATGAAACTCAACCTTCAAGCCTAACAAACAAGAATGTTAGCCCAAGAACTGAGTATAATTGGGCCAAGGAACATCATGAAAATGAACAAGGTACATAACTTTGTAGCCCATATTCTGCATGCATACCGATTTATATAAATCTGGAACAATAGTGTTGCATGACAGTATTACTCATAACAATGACAATGATCTAATGTCTCATCCTTCAAATACAACAGACAAGAATGGTAGCCCAAGAACTGAATGTAAAAGAGGGCCCTTTTCAAGTTTGAATCATCTTTGTGTTTGCAACACAGGTCACATAACTAATTAATTCTCCCATTTTATCACTTATTTATTGCCCACATAGGTGATGGAGGTTGGTCAATGCCTGATCCATCTCAGATGCAGATTCCAGGCAGAAAATTGGTATTAGCATTTATAGAAGACCCAACTGCTTCAGTCAAGGCATTTGATACACAAGGTTCCCCAATTCCTCGATTTTTTCCAGAATGTTGGAATGATCCTGCATGTCAAAAAGCAAAAAAATCATTCCCAGGCCTTTTCCAAAAGGTAGAAGGTGGCTGGATAATATATGAGTGGGTGAGTTCAAGTTGCATTCTCAGGCATAACATGTAACATTTGACATATAACAGCTTGTAGTTCCTGTGGTGATGGATGGTCCTATGGGAGTCTTCCAGTGGGATATAAGCTACATGAGCTGGAAGGAGTTCTCAGGGGCCATTCTTACCAAACAAGGACCAGCTTGGCAGAAGTGTTTGTCTTCAGATCTTATCTTTGGTGGTCTTGATTTTTCCTGTGATTTCATGTGAGACTGTTCATCAAATATTTTGTATTCATTCATTCACAATTTCCAGGGACCCTCTTATGAATTATGGTCTATCAGCCCAAGAAGTTCACCTATATTGGGAAGGCATGTGTGCTCTTTCAGAGCATGTCAGTATCTGGCCCCCTCCTCCAGACCTTCTCAGACATGGCAACAAATTCACTTACCTTCAATGTCTCAAAGAAATTGCAAATGATGTCACCCACTCTAAATATCCTGACATTTTTTATGTCCCAGATCCATTGTCCCCAACAGTCCTCAAGAATAACGAAGTGGTCCTGAAGTGAACTTACAACTCATCACAGAATTCCAGAATTAATGGTAACCCAGCAGATCTTGACATCATAAATGAGAAAGTAATTGCATCTGAGCAATACAAGTACTTTGAAGACTGGATTAAGCCCCAGTGGTTTTCCATGCCTCTTATCCAATCAATGGACTATGGTCAATTGAGGACATTCTTTGTTGGGGGACATCTATCCCATGTTATTTGTACAACCCCTGATGAGAACACCTTTGAAGCTGCAACAATAAACCCTCTATCTTCCTTGAAGTATACAGCCTTGTAACATTCTTTCCATTGCTGACATTGCTCATAGTCTGACAAAAATCATATGTAACTCTTGCATCAATTGCTGGAACTTGGAACAAAGCAATATTAGATTCCTAAACTTTGTTTTACAAACATTCCAAGAACTGGTCAGGAGAGAGGAACTGATCAGTAACTGTCAATCAACTTTGTGGATATTTTGCAGGCTGGATGTTGCTGTCCTGGAGGATGATGGGGAATTGTGCTACTTTGTCAGTGGACTGGAAAGATCACATTGCACAGACTTATATGGTTTCTGTACTGAAAGGACAGCAAGCCTTGCAGTGAGTCTGGCTGATGCTTTGGGCACCTATGTCCTAGGAAGATGGCAGCATAAAAGTAACACCACCTAGATGACACTATTATGTTGTCATTTCATTTTTTAGTACCAAGCATGAACTAATTTGCATAGCACTCAGTGTATTTCTCTAGAGTGTATTTCTCTCTCTACTTTTCCACCAGCCATTGAAATACAAATGAACAGTGATGCATGAATTTCATGAATAGGATGGATTCCAGAGTATAATAAGGAATGACTAAATTCAGACAAGGTATGAGGCAGGGTTTCATGGTTCCAGAGGCTAGGTTGTGGCAGTGCTTATAACATAATAATAGCTACAAAACCATGTGATCTTGGTTCATTTCCTAATTCCACCATCACATAAAATTCCACCATTCACATAATGGATCCCAGGCCTGAAGGTATAAGATTCTTTGTCCACACATATTATCAATATTTCATTCTCAGCCTAGTACATTTGCTGTGGAAGAAGGTTGCTTTTGATATTCATCCACTTGAGATAGACAGGCAGAATATGTGTAAGGACTGTTCCACCACTGTCTCTGGCTGCTATCATCTTATGGGTATTATAGAAAACTTAGTGGGAATATATTTTCCAACATTTCTGGGCTCCAAAACGAAAATAAATCATGCAATGTCCTATTTAGTGCCTCAATCCAACCTTACATCACCTGCCCAGCCACTGTCAATATCTTCTCCCTTAAGCCACTCAACACCCATCTCAGCACCCAGCACATCAAGAAATGGTGCCAGAGAAAGTCCACTGCAAAGTCTATTATTAATGCCCTCAACATTGCCTTCAAATCTTACAGTACATGACTCTGATAATGACTCATATGGACCAGCCAGAGTTAACAATGCCCAGAAAAAAGATCCCTCTTGGCTTCTACAGACAGCTCTGCTTCTGATATATCAATGATCTTTTCTCCAAAGAAGATAAAGTTGGGGCTCAAAATTGAAGAACTGGCTAAGGAGTTGCAGCCTTATAGAAGTGTGCTGGAGAATTTATCACAAAATGAAAATGAAAATAGTCAAGAGCAGATAAGACAGCTTGTTAAAATGTTGAAGAACAAACATTTCTTTATATCACAGAACATTGAACTAATGGCAAAGGAGGTATGAATTTTTTGCTGATCTGTGACTACTTCTCATTCACACTGAATTAGGCAGTTGCACACTGTCCTGAAGTTGTGGAACTTTTTTTAACTGCTGCTAGCAAAATTGGGGCATCGTGGTCAGCCAATTTGGTAACAAAGCATCTAAGGAAATTCTAGTTGCATTGCATTCCTTCATTGTGACATTTAACTACCAGAGTTCCCAAAATTAGAATTTTCAATCATCTGTAGTGTTACTTACTGCTTCAGTTACTTTATCAAGCTCTGAATGTACCTAATACTAATTCTCTATTCTCTAGTTTGTCCTTGCTTAAATATTTTTCCCACATTTAGGACAGGCATATGCAACCCACACCCTGCCAACCACTTCATCAACCCATTTATTATTGACTTTCTTTCTCCAATTGCATGGCATTGTGCCTGTTCTTAGCCACTCCCTAATGGCTGCAACTCTGTATCCAGAACCTGTCAGCTCCCAGCTTGAATGACCCTGATTATTATTCCATCCCCTCATGATGGGCAAATTAGAAAGTTTCTCTAATTCACTTTCTCTTGGTAGATTCATCTCCTTTCCCAATGCCTTCATACAATTTTCATGGTACCACATGCCACACCTTGTGCAATATCTCTGCCTGCCTTGGCATGGGTTATAGAGGGTGTTACAGTTGCAAGTCAAATTCATATCCTTAAACCACAATGATTAATTTTGTGGTTGCCATATAGTAACTCAACAATATGCACCTTTAGGATGCCATTGTTGGCATCTAATGTCATGTGCCAAAACCATTGGTCACTAGCAATCCTGGGATGATAGGGATTTATGTCATCCAGATGCTTTATGCCTAGGATTTCTGCTCATCCTGAATGTAAAAGTTATGGTCTAAATTGGCTTGCACTGACCTACAGCTGATGTGCTGTCAATAATGTCTTCATGATCAGACATCACAAGCTCTTTTCTTTCCATATTCAATAGTATCTTATGGCTAAGTGAAGGCTGTATCAATAGCCTGTATCAATGGCAGAGATAGAACTAACAATTTATCCTGAAGGACCCCAGGCTGAGACAGATATCTCCAGTTATCTCTGTCTTTCTTGACTTTTGAGGCTGCTTCCTTGCTCTTGTTGCCATTACCATGGTAAAAGTTGATTTCAGAACTGTTTGGTCATGTTAGCATGATTATTTTCAACATATTGATGTTGTTTATTTATGTTTGTTGGGGCTTGCTTGTGAGACCATTTTTATGAGAGGATTGACTGATGTACTTTGAGTGACATGTGCTCCATCATGTTTTATTCTAATACTATCAAGTCAAATACACTCCTCAAGTAATCTACACTTTTGACATCTTATCTCTACCTTGGCATGGGTATGAGAGGGTTTCCTGGTCTTAAAGTCTTTTCTTTCTGGGTCTTGCATCTGATTTTGTACATCAATGTTGTATTGAATGGAGCATGGAACAGCCCATTTACCTTGACTTTCATCATCACCCTGGCTTTCTGACCTCCTTCTGATGCCTCTCCTGTCTAGCCAATAATCCATAGTGACATTCTCATTGAGAGAGGGAGGAAACAGTCCATTTATAGCATGGTGATCACCCTCAGTAGACCCATCTTCTATGTCCTCAGATGGCATCACAGTAGCAGACACAGGCTCTATAGCCAGTGGTCCCCCTTCCCAGTCAAAGCTGGTTGCAGCAAGATTACCTCGCTTGCCCCAGCTACCGGAGAAATTTCCATTGAGAAGTGTGTCATACATTAAGCATGCCACAGCATCAGGAGTGCAGGCAAGCAGGAAAGGCTTGAGGTGCTTCTTGTTGTCCTGTACAGAGCATGATAGGGTCATGGCAACCTGCCAAAGTAGGACTTCAAAGAGATCAACAGTCTCAGATGTGGCGACATGCCAGAAACCTTGGATCCAGTAAATGATCAAACAAGCATATCTTCTGGCCTCAACCAGCTTGACTCTTTCTACTGCTGTCATTGGTTTTTCCTGATCATATGAGCCAGGATGCAGGACAGCAGAGAGCTCCAGGATAACACAGAAGAGGACTAGGCCTATGAGATCATGCTCCTGCATGATATCTGGGACATGTTGCTTGTCTTCATCTAAGATTGCTGCACTAAATCAGGACTTTCAACTTACCTGGGTCATCCCTCTGCTCAACCAGAACCTGGTGATAATATATCACCATTCTGTGCAGCAGCTGCCAGGAGCCTCTGCTGTCTGAATTGGTGATGAGTTGTGAACCCACAAATGTCTGGAGAATTCCAGTGCAGGTTTCCTTCAGTGTTGCAGAGCAGTAGAAATGCCCCCCAAAGCAGATGCTGTGGCTTGCTGTTACCACAGTATGTGGTGTGCGGGGTCTCATGTAACTTGAAGACTATCAGGGAAAAGAGGAAGTATGGAAATTTTATTACTCACAGTCTATCCCCAGGCTCCAACATCACAGCATGTATTTCCCACAGTTCAGAATTGACCTCCTGTGGATCAAATTTGGCATAGAGATTGCTACCTGAAAATGCAGGGCCCTCCTTTTTTTCTTTGGCAATGACCCACCATTTCTTTCCTGTCCGGACATCCACATATGTCCCAAAGCCATTGCCATCCACATGCCAGTTGCTGATAGCCCCTCCTGTTGCTGCAAGTCCCCATCTGATATCACTCAATGGCTTTTGGACATCCTTCTTGCAGAAGGGCTTGTCCAATGTGTGGACCCAGGCCACTGTGTCACTAGATAACTGCAAGTCTGGGTCCCTGCAGCCAGTTGGATTGGGAAATTCCAACTCATTCAGGATCCTTCCTTGTGGGTGCTGTGCATGAAAAAACATGTTTTTTTAGTGAGCCTGTCTTGACTCTACAGGCAAGCCCATTGTCATCAGGATCTATAGATAAGTCTGGCCATAGTCAGGCATTTCCATGGGTCAAGTAAGTGGAAGTATATCTTGCCTTGAACAGTTCTTGGCTGTTCCCATTTCCCTAGCCTCTCCAACCCCCTCCTATCAAAGGCTATCCTGCTCTGCCAAAATTGTCTGACCACAACACATTTTTCCCTGAACAGAGTTTGAAGCTCCTGGGCTGACATGTCATCAGCCTCTTTTGCATTGAGGTATGCAAACCCTGACTCCTGTGAGTACTTGGGTACAGCTGCATTCACCAGCTGCTGCAGATATTGACCATCTGCATCTGACTGGGTTTTCTTCAGATTGAGCAATCTGGAGATAAAAAAACAGGCTTACACCAAGTGATGGCTCATACTCAATGAATGTATCCTGATTTTCCCCATACAGGAAGAGTCTGGGGAGAGTCTTCCTCTCAATTGGGGTATCAGGGATGTTGGACTGCTCAGGCTTGTCCCGAAATTTGTAATTAAGAAAGATAAGCTGAACATGAGAAACTATCTCACCCATTCCATTGTAAGATCTATCACTTCCTGTATATTAGTGGGAAAGATCCTTTTCTTCTTCTGCTTGAGCTGTATTGGCTTAGCCTCTCTAACCAGCTTCTTCTGGATCACCTTGGTGGCTGATCCTGCAGACCTGACTGGATACCTTGGAAGTGCCTCCCCAGTACCCTCTCCTTCACTTTCCTCCTCACTTGAATCAGGAGTTAAGCTCAAAGAAGAAGAAGATATGACACCTGACACTGGTGCAAGTACTTGGAAAGGCCTTGCCCTTGGTCTTTGGGCAGGGGTTGGAGGTGTAATCTCCTCATCTTCACTTCCCATTGATACATCCCCATCATCCTTGATCCATCATCCTAGTTAGTGTTCAAGCTTTTAAACAGGGTTTGCATCTCACCTCTCCTTGCTGACTACCTGCAGCCTCACTGCTGCAATTACCCATTGTTACATCTTCTTCACCTCCTGCACCTTCTTCCTCCCCCTCACCTTCCTCAGCCTCCACATTCTCTACTCCCCCTTCCCCCTCCACTCCCATCACTTCCTCCACTCCCCTTTCCTCCACTCCCCTTTCTTCCTCCACTCCCCTCTCTTCCTCCACTCCTTCAACTCCCCTCTCTTCCTCAATTTCTTGCTCCCTAGTGTTCTCTTGTTCTATTTCCTTTTCCACCCCTTTACCCTTTCTGCCAACCACTATTTTTTTCTGGCATTCATCTTCTAGCATGGGGGGCCAATTAGGTGCTCCTTCCACCAAGGCAATTGTGTTTTGGACATATGTGGTGCCCAGTAGCCCAAGTTCTTGTTCAAATGTAAGTAAACCTTTCATTATTGTCAGAAGATATGCAATACCTTCCTGGAACCAACTATCATCTTTTGCATCAAGTTTGTTCTTCCCTATCAGTTCCACTGCAAAACCAGTGAAAGATTGGAGCATCTGCTGGTCATCCATCCAACCATGTGCCATCTCTATCAAACCATTCCACAACTGCTTCTCCAGCAGTGACACTGACTCAGGCCTTTCATTTCCTAGGCACTGCCAAATCTATTCTAAGATTAGACATCATCTTTTATTCATCAGACTATCCAACTCTCACCCCAACCAAAGATGCTCAGTGAAAATCTCTTTTATGCCAAGCAATGGGGCACAAAAGAGCCAGAGGGGTAACAGCCAAAGATATAAATAAGGGAACTCGCATTTGACCTGGATCCTTCTTGTGAATGTCTTGAGGAACAATAATGTCCATTTTTCCCTTGACAAACATAATCAGAGGTTTTGCAATTAAATGACCCAGCTTACTTCAAAAAGGCAGCGGAGATGGTAGGCAGCTACAATGAAATTTAGGCCTATATTGGCATGGGCTGCCTTACTAGAGAAGACACTGAAACACCTCCAGAGTTTTAGCAGCCCATCAGAAAGCCCCTGCATTGTTGTTGATCCTGGTGATACCTCTTGTGCTTCTGGGACTTCCAGAGACATCTGAGGACCAAGAAGCTTTGCTTCCTTGGATCTCAGTAGTTTGTCTGCATTTTGGACCAGATCCTTGATGCTGCTCATGTGCTTGAATGACTGGGGATGTGTGAATGTCAGAACAATACAGATCTTGAATCAAGTAGCCTTACAGTCTTATCAGGTGCTTTGAAATGTTTTCTTGCATGCCTAGGAACTGATCCAATCACTTGAGGAGCATGGATCCATGTCAATATGTCACAAAGCCTGTATTGCAGGAGGACATTTGCCACAGAGGCAAAATGAATTTTGCTTCTCTGCTCCTCATATGATTTCCTTATCAACCTGAGGCCCACTATTTGACAGAAGTATGTCCCTAAGCCAGGCTTTTCTTCTTGAGAGCCACCAAAGGCATTATCATACAGTACCTGCTCCATGGCCATTAGGGTCTTTATGAATACCTGGATGCATCTATCAGTTACTACAATATCAAATGAGGGACATCCATGACCAAATAATCTTGAGACATGTTCAAAATGTCATTGGGGAGAAGGGAGGGATTCTCAATGACAGTATTTGTAGACCATGGCAGGGATACCAGGAAAGTTGAGGTTTTGCAGCATTCAGACATGGATGACATTGACATGGATGACATTGCAAGGTTGGATGTGGGGGAGGAGATCAAAGAACTGAAAGTGATGGTGGTTGGAGATAAGCTGATTCCACCAATGATAATAAAGGAGTGTTTACATAAGCATTCCATTGTACATAATATATGCAAAGGATGCAACTTGCCTTCTCCTTCAACAGGCTATCCACCCCTCAATGCTGAACACATCCATTTCAGACACAAAGATCAGGAACTTGTATTTGTATTTGTATTTATGGGTCACCACTTCATGTGGCAGACACAGGGACAAGGACTATCAAGCCTGAGACCACAGGTGCCAACTTGAGCCCAGCAAAACCTTGGGGGAACCAAGGGCAAACTCAGTGTCCAAGCAGAGGTGAAGGCAGGAGGTATGGTGGTGGTAAGAAGGTGGGGCCTTCTCACAGCATGGTGCCAAGTTTGCCACATGGATTGAGCATGCAGACAGTCCTCATTGTCCCACATGGCTGTTTCTGCACCTGCTTCTGTTTCAGGTGGTGCAACCCATCATTTGCACAGGCATCATCACTCAATTCATGCACATAACTATAATAATCAAAAAACCCTTTCAATGTTGTCAGCTTTAGGAAAGAATGATTTTTAATTCATCAAGTAAAATTCGAATAAATATAGGAAATTCAGGGTAGGTCCTATACCTTGTGAGGCTTATGTGCTAAATCACACGTTACATAATCACTATGTTTGAATGAGATAAAATAGTTTGGTAGAGACACCTCATTGAAAGGGTTTTTTTGCCCAAGTGCTATAATGCTGGATCACATGACTTTGTTGATCATATTGAACCACATCATGTGACCATGTTGAATGCGAGTGCAGAACATCATTTCTGACATCCAACAACCCCCATCACCACCATGCACACCCTTTCACAGAGCAAACAGCAGCACATCCTCTCCCTACTTGATGCTGGCCATACAGCATCTCATATTGCTTCCACCACTGGTTACAGCCTCAGTACCATCTCTAGACTTTGCTTCAAGCATTGCCCTCACCTCTTAAAATCACTTGGAGGTCATCCTACAAAGCTTTCCCCTGCCAATCTCTGCCATGCCACCCATCTCATCAACTCCAGAAAGGCAGAGACAGCCACTGCCATTGCAAAATCTCTTTCTACCATCATCAGCCAACCTCTCTCAGCCCAGACAGTAAGGAATCACCTGAAGAAGATGGGCATGAAGGCAGTAGTGAAACAGAAGAGGCCATTCCTATCCAAGAAGCACCAGAAGGCTAGGCTGGACTTTGCTCTGGCCCACCAGTACTGGACTGTGGATGATTGGAAGAGAGTCATATGGTCAGATGAAACTAAGATCAACAGGTTAGGGTCAGATGGCAGGAAATGGGCATGGAAGAGGAGTGGGGAGAACCTGAGAGAGAGACTGGTGGAGGGAACACTGAAATATGGGGGAGGGTCAGTCATGATGTGGGGTTGTATGACTTGGGAAGGAGTGGAATATGCAACCAAGATTGATGGGAGGATGGATGGTGACCTTTATATCTCAATCCTGGATGGTGAGCTCCAAGCTACCATGAACTTCTATGGTGTTACAACTGACAACATCATATTCCAGCAGGATAATGACCCAAAACATACCTGCAGGAAAGCCAAAGAGTGGTTCCAAGACCATGATATGCAGGTACTCCCATGGCCTGCACAATCCCCAGACATGAATCCCATTGAACATCTGTGGAGTCACCTCAAGAGGAAGCTGGGGGGGTATGAGGAGCCACCAAGGGGAATCAATGAATTGTGGGAGAGGATACAAGTTGAATGGGACAGAATACCAGCACAGGAGTGCCAAAGGTTGATTGAAAGCATGCCTAGAAGGGTTGAAGCAGTTGTGAGGGTTATACTAAGTACTAGAGTCACTGGCAAAAAAACCCTTTCAATGACATGTCTCAATCAAACTATTTTTATCTCATCCAAAAACAGTGATTATGTAACATATGATTTATTACGTAATTGTCACATGGTATAGGACCTACCCTGAATTTCCTATATTTATCCGAATTTTACTTGATGAATTGAAAATCATTCTTTCCCAAAGCTGACAACATTGAAAGGGTTTTTTGAGTCACTGTATAATGGGACAGTGGATGAGCCCCTGTCACTTGCAGCACTGTTTGCAAGTCTGCAACTCAAACTGGATAAGGCAAGGTATAAGGCCAAGGCAGGGATCAGTCAGAGAGGGTTTATCTATCCAGGGAGATGGAGAGGGTCTGGATAGCAAGGGTTTGGATAGCGAGGGTGGGGTGGGGGAGGGTTGGTGTATCATCATTCTTGGAGGAGGGTTGATGGGAGTCTGGTGCTGAATAGGTCCTAACAACAGAAACATCAATAATTGTCACATTATGATTGTTCTCAAACTCTGCAGCACCTTTGAGTGGGCAGGCAGGGCAGAGGAGTGAGCGAGCAAGATAGAGAGCAGGTGGGTAAGCCAGTGAGTGGGCAAGTGAGCTAGAGAGCAGGTGGGCAACCAGGTGAGTAAGTGAGCAAGGGAGAGAGTAGGTGGGCAAGTGGGCGAGGTGAGCAAGGAGTGAGAGAGAGAGCATTGTGGGCAAATGAGTGAGAGAATGGACAGGAGGGGTGAGAGAGAGAGATGGGCGAGTGCAGGCAGGTGGACAGACTAGTTCAGTATTGGCACCTGGAGGAATGATGTTTATAAGTAACCAGGTAAGTTGCTGCAATATGGATGGCCATTACCTGTGATGATGGTCATGGACCACTGCATCAACTGCAGGTCAATGGCCACAAGTTTGCTTATGTGGCTGTACACCATTCCAGCCAGTGGGATGCAGGCACAGCCATGTATTTGACATTGTTGTGTGGCTATACACCATTCCAGCCAGCAGGATGCAGGCACAGCCATGTGTTTGACACTGTTTTGTGGCTGTACACCTAGCAGGCCATGCCCAGGCATTGTCAACGCAGTTTGGTGTCCTGTCCAATCTGGTTCCTGCGCTGAAGCTCGTGAGTGTCCCTGTCACAGTAGATGTGGATGAAGATGAATATCCCACTTGATTGTGCTTGACATGAGTAGTATATAAGTTTTGTTCTAGCAGTACTCACCCAACACCAGACATCCCTACAATTGAAGAACCTTGGTCTATCAAGGCCTTCTATGCAGTGGAAACTCAAGGGGAGGGAGGCAAGTTGCTTGAGCATGTTGGCACTGGGCAGTGGAACATGGTGGAGCGGAGCATAGTCCTGTGGGAAGTTTCTTGGACGACATACAATTGTGGAAACATTATGTCAAATCACACCACTATGTGACATGACTTGGACTTGCCTCACCCATGCATTCGTGTCCTCGGCTACATCCATTTCACACTCTGGATCAGTCAAATTGGGATGAGGGATAAGGTGATTCATGACTTGTTTGCATTCTTTCCCTGACTGCTCAAAACACAGCCCTCTGGGACACCTCTACATGGTCCATATCCAATTGTCTCTTTCGAGTTTGTCCAAATGAATCACAGAGTCGAGGGAGATAGCTTATCTCTTCTGGGTATTCCACATTCCAAATGTGTTTTGGGACTTTAGGTCCGTTGGCAATCCATTGACCATTAAAGCGCTGCACGCTAAACTTCCACTCCAGGTTTAGTGCATTGAAAGTGGTGGTCCACTGTTCAAATCCCCCTGGGATAGACCCTGATCTGGAAGGGTTGCAGTGACAATCATTGTCAAAAGCAAAGAAACATTTGAGCTGTACAGCGGGGAAGGTCTACACCTTTCCCGTGGTTTGGTCACATATTTTGTAGTTGAATGGCTTTTGCAGGAAGACAAAGGGGATCTGCAGACAAGGTTGGGGTAAGGTGATTATGAACTGACCAAATTGTATGGCGCTGTTGGACAGTAATATGGGGCTTGGTGTAGAGTCAAGACAGGTGGGTTTTGGCAATAGCAGATTCAACCCCAGTCATCATGGAGGAGGGAGTTGAAATTCGGGAAGATGGGAAGATGGGTACATTCTGGGAAATTGCCGGTAGATCCTTTGTGGTAAGGTCCCAGATACCATAGTCCATGGCAGCATCCATCAAATAACTTGCGGCAAGAAATGAATTGGTTGAGGGGTGAGGTTGTTGTTCATTGGTCAGTTGAGGATATCCTGTGATGTGGGTTTTATATGAGGTGATCGATATAGTGCCTGCAAATATTTGGGCATCATCAGGTGGGTTTCCTAATCCTTCTGGAAGGGCACTGATGCGTGACAACCCTAGGGCTTCCAGGTGCTCAGACAGGGCTCTAATATGTGATATTTGATGGTAGGGAAGCCAAGCAGTACTGCCATTGGATCCTAAATTTTTAAACACTGCATTATGCTCTGTTCCCGCGTGAGAGGTAATCTGGTCAACCATCCACTCTCGAGCATTTTCTGAATTGCCGAATATGCGAGCCTCAGACTGAGCAGGAAACAACTGATCCTTGCTAGTGTGATGAATCCACAAGAGTGCAGCATGGAACGCATCATGAATCCCACCCCACATTGCTTCAAATCGGCGGGTAATGCAACCTGAAAAGACCTGTTCTTGAAATCTCTGAGCATACAATAAGGGCTGATATATTTGGGTGCCAGTTTTCTCACCAACCCCTTTGGTATACTGATATTTTGAGTAGATATATACACATAGTCCCCAGTTCTGAATGGGACTTCCTGTCATCACCAGTTTGCAATGAAGGTACTCCTCACTCATGCAGTGATTAGGGAATTGTGGGCTTGCATCAATGCCAGTTTGATTCATTGTGCAAGCACTTGCAATCCCATGTATTCAGCATCGTTATTCCACTTCATAGCACAAGGTAGCTGTCCTGTATTCAGGAAAAATTGTGAGTATCATGTCAACTCAGAGCATGAATGTTGACAATGAATTCGACTGCAGGTAGCTGCAGCACCCAATCTTGTTGATCTCAGCTGATGCAATGATGTAGCATCTGTTCAACTATTCTGATAGCATGCTCGGTGGAGCCGTCTGATTGGGGATGGACAGGGAGAGTAGTCCCAATGAGCTCATGAAGTTTTTTCCAGACAATGTTTGTAAAATACTTATTGCAATCACTTATGATTCGTCTTGGTAAGCCATGGTGCTTGTATACTTCAGAAAATACTAATTCCATGACTTGCTTTGCAGTATAATTTGTGTGGCTTGGTACCAAATGAACAGGTAAGGACAGCAGGTCGATACTTAGTGTACACTGACCACTCACCCAATCATGATTGCAAGCTTTCCAATGCATCGCACATCATGTGACAGTTTGAAGTTGGCATCTTTCCATCTCTTCTGCACATCCTCCTCCCGCCACTCATCCCACACTCCATCACAGATGCACCCACAGATGGCCCTCTCAATGCTGCTCTGCTCATCTCCCTCTTCTCCTTTGCTGGCTTCTGGCTCATCTAACAGTGGTACCACCGCTTGCATAACTCCCGTCCCCTTTGAACTTGACCCTCCTGCCGTGCACTCCCTCATTTAACCTTCTGCCCCACTTTCTCCCACCATGCTTTAGGTTGCAGGACCCGACTACCAGGCCATTCCTCTTGTCAATGCACACCTCGAATCCCACCTTGACAATCAAGAAATAATTGCTCCTCACATTGCTAACAGGCGCTACCTCACCAGTTTTGATCCTGCCACATCATTGCACCTCGGCACCTTTCTTGCAGACAATGAAAGAGATATTCAAGAAAAAATATGCAGAGCCACCAATGCTCAAAAGACCTGGAAGCAGACTTCCTTCACTCAGTGCAGGCACATCATCAGGAGTTTACTCAAATGGCTGGTCGACAACCAAGAGGTGTGTGCACGCGTTGCTTGTAGAGATACAGGAAAAACACATGCATTTGCCAAATCGACATATTCTTTTATTGTTGACTGTCCAACAGTGATTGATGCCTCTCTGGGCGAAATTCTTACCACTTGCTCAAAAATGGAGTGGTTGATCAATGACGGAGAGTCAGTATTGAGACCAGAGACAAGATCCAACCCACTGGTCCTGTCATACAAAACATCCCAAATCTACTATGAACCCCTCGGTGTCGTAGCTGCAATTGTCTCTTGGAACTATCATACACACCTTTTACACTATTCCCATGTATATCCCTCCCAGCCCTGCACAATGCCTGCTCACTCATTCTCACCACCATTTTTGCTGGAAACAGTATCATTCTCAAGTGCTCAGAACATGTCATTTGGTCAAGTGTTTGGTTTGTGGACATGATCAAGGCCTGTCTCAGAGCCTGTCATCATGATCCAGCACCAAAAGTTGGCAGCCTGATGTATCAGGCCTTGGTGATGATAGGATAATGATGATATATCCACAGCTGTGGCTGTTGGGTTTTACGATATATCAATCAACTGTAATTACAATCTTCTGATGACTTACACAGTACATTGCCCTGCCTCCCATCTCTATTTGTACAACATTGGTATCTTCTCACTGCCATGCATGCTCCTGCTGCTTGTACCTATTGTTAGAACACTGTTTCATCAAGTTCACGTTACAAATATCCGATGAGATCTCCCAATGGATTGGTTGATAGGATATCCAATAAACTTGGACAGCAAGGCTGCATTCAGGGTCGCAGGGTCACCCACTTGCATGCGCATATCTGAGATCGGAACTCGGTATGTTGCTGCGCTTGTCTTATGTTTTTCAGCTGATATGTTTTTCAGTTTATATTTTTCAACATTGACTAGTCTCTGGGTGTTCATTGCACATCTTATATACCTAAGTACATGGTCTGTGCACTAAACCCTACAACCCTAAAGGCTGTGGAGTACTCTGGGTAACCCTACAATATAAATAACATAGAAGGTTTGAGAAGGATTGCATAAGACAGATCAGTGATCTGCATGAGTCAAAGGAAAAGCATAAGCAAGGCCGCACATCCGTAATCTAATCTAATCGTAATCTAATCTTTGTGCTGATTAGATGATCATTATCTTATCTCTGTTGTTTGGCTGCAGCCTTAGATAAAAACAAAGAAAAAGAATATAAATGTCTTAGAGATGGAACAAAGAAAAGTTGAAAAGGAGCGGTTCATGACATGTCCCAGAGGGCTGTGTTTTGAGCAGTTGACATAATGTCCTACTACAGGTAGTGTCCAGTGATACCATAGTGAACCTACTGTGTGGCGTGACTGCTCGACAAGCCTAGCATCACACATTAGTGGCCTTTTTTTTTTTTCCAGATAGAAATAATATATTGAAGGTGGCTGCAGGCTGCCTTCCACTAATTGAATACTTAAGGACAGTGTACATAGTGGTAAGGGATAAAGGAGTGGTGGAGCCTGCATATGTGTAAGGCCTGTTTGGAGTTGGACGGCTAAGTTGCCTATCTTGTCAGAGTCAGCAAAAATCCTACATAGAAGAAAGGGGGAAAACATAAATTTATCCTATTCCCATGGCGTTGCTGAAAGTGGCCACTGTGGGGTTTTTTTTCAAGAATTGGACAATGCTTCAGTAGTTGTTGTGCATGCCACAGACACTATGTATGGATGAGAAAAGAGGAAAATAGCATATGCACCTGCACATGATATGGGCGCAAGTAAGGGGCAACTGGGCTGGGCAACAGAATAAGCATCCTGGGTCCTGGCCATGGTGAAACTGTTGTCGGTACCCCCCTGATGGCATGTGGTTCATTGCAATGTGGACAAAAGGTTGATGTTGTCTGCAGCTTTCATGAATCAGTATTGCTGGCTGCCAGTGGAGGGCATGACCTTGCCTTTGGAATCATTCAATCAGAGGGTTTGTCTACCTGTCTTGCATGAGTGCCATAGCCCCCTCCACTTTTTGCCAGCCTCCATGCGGAGGCACTGGTTGACCCATGCTCTCAACTTGTTTGCAACGCAGTCCACAGGCAGAGGCACTGAGCTCACCAGCTTGTCTGCTTGTTCATTTTTGTCACTTCCACTGTGACTTGGGCACCATACCTGCATGGATACTGTGCCTAATTACATAATCTATTTATCAACATATAGCCCTGATATCTGCTGTTATTCTGCCCCTTATGTTTTACCCTTGTTTGTCTTTGTTCTTGAGTTATTCTACAAACAGTCCAAAATCACCAAACATTGAATCACTACTTTGAGTCACTGTATGTTCACACTCCATATGCTCCATGAATGGTCAGCATGAACCAAATGATTGATGTCATCAACATCCATTCCATTGCATGGATCAGCATGGTCCCCCATGATCCTCCATGATCCCCAAGACTTCAGCATGTTTCAGCATGTTTCAGCATGAACTCCTGGTTTTTCTTAATTTTGTCCAATATGGACAGTCATTCATAATTGAATAACAAAGTGCACATGACATACCTGTTAGCTGACAACACTGGTGTAGCCTCCCTTGATGATGCATAGCAGAGCACATGGGCACACATGGGCAATGCACCTTGGAAATAGTGACCTTGTCACCATTGACATAGCTGTTGGGTTGTCCACCCAGGCAACCTGTAGCCACTGGAGTTGGACAGATTTTGGTGGTAGAATGGGCAATGCATTGGTGATATGTGACATGCATCAAGAGTGCATTGCCAATGTGTGGGGTACATGTGGTGGGCATTGATGAACAATGATTTGTCCAATTCTGTGGTCCATCAAGGTGCTCTCGACAACTTCATAAATAAAATTTTACAGGGTGAAAGAGTCCGTTACCGTTCGTAACAGCTGGGAGTAGCCGCAGTTTCTCACGCGTCAAGATGACGAGATATTTTTCACTGGAATTTACTCGTAAAGTCACACAAGAAGGGGTGCCCAGATTCTTCTAGCAAGTGATGACGAGAACATGCCTATGCTCATGTATTATAGTGTATACGAGTGCACATAAGAGAGTGTGGTCTGGAATGAAGCCGGTTCACGTTCTTGTGATGCAACAATAAGAACGATAAATAAAATGCAAAGGGTGCATAGGGCGAATCCGCAAGGGCTCAAGGATGAAAGGGGATGACATAATTAAGAGAACTTCCATCTAGCGAACCATTAGTACAGAAGGATGCACTGAATAGCGGGCATACCTATTGCCACAGACGGTACATCTAGAAGAGCTAGTCAGCAGGGAATCAAGAGCCAGATAAATGAGAGACGCACGTAACGAAAGTCTGTAACCCGATAGTCAGAGATGAACCAGTAAACGAAATGATGACATGTCACTCACAGTCATAGGCTCATCTGCACTACGAGTCTGCGCTTGTCTATAGCGGCATTTTCTCTGTAGAGGCATGAGCGTTATTCATCATTCATGACAACGGATACTAACTTGTTTGCATCGTGAACATTGGAAAGCGTCGGTTTCGGCTTGCTGTTCCTCTGCTCCAAGAGATTTGAAAAAGTTGGCTTCTTTGATTTTGCTATCCGCTGCTTTGCGCTCTTCTGATGCCATTTCCTGGTGATACGCAAAACATCGACATGAGAACCGAAACCGGGAGGAGAGGCGTACCTCGCTGGACATCGTTGGCACCTTTTCCGCTGGTATATCCCCGCTTACTATGGTTTCTCTTAGGCCAGGATTGTTCTTGTCCCTCAAATTGACGAAGAGTGAACGAATCTTTGCCTTATAGTTGGCCGTCGTTCCCTCAAAATGTGCATAAGCCGCGGATTCGATGGCATGTGCTCTTTTGTGGATCAATTCCACGGCTAATGAGCATCTCAATGAAGACGGCTCGAAAGGTAGATTTGATAGACTTACGGGCGCCAGAATCGTACGCCAAAGCGTCATATATAAGTTCCATGCATTTATCTCTGGTGGCATCGCCGGTGGAACCTTTGACATTATCGGATTTAGCTGAACGGGAGGCCGCTGTTCCTGTCAGCGTTCCTGGAGTTCCGGAGCTCGCTGATGCGGATCTTTTGCCTTCAAATCAGATGGCACGATCAGGCAAAGCAGACAGCCAACTCGCACGAATACACGCACCTGCGTCCGCAACCTTCCCATTCGTTGTCGCTTTGGGAGTTGTCGCTTGGAACTGCTTCTCTTTGTCCACAGTGTGCTTCCACTTCTTGACGATTTCTTTTGCTAAATCAGAGACATCCTTCGCGCTGTGGGTCCTGAGTTTGCCTACGGCGAGACCAATTTTACTTTCCTGTTGCGATGTTATCAGTTCCCACACTATCTGGCATGGAAAAAAATTGACGAGCAACACCCACCCTTAGGAGAGACTCTGTTACTTGATAATCGCTTTTCAGGATCCTCAATATACCAATCAGCTCCTGAAAGAAAACATGCGTCAGCAAATAGAATGAAAGTACAGTGAAACCCTTCTCACCACCTGATTTGGGGCAGCTTGCAGCTGTTTCGCGAGTTTCTTTAACTCAGCTGCGACCGGAAGCGTCATGTCGTCTACTGAGCCACAGCTCAACTATCTACGGAATACAGCAGGGGAACGTAACGACGATAAGAGCTATGCCTAAGAGAGGACGTCGCTGGGAACTGCACTGTGGACGCGTGATGGAAAGACGGCTTCTGTTTGGTCACCCCAACGCATCGTCAATATGTCCAAACAACATACATCTTCCCAATGTCGACCTCTGCACTCCCGCCGCTGGAAAACCTGCTGAGACAGAGCGCAAAGCGGACATATGCTTTATTTGCAGCAGAGCGAGGCGAAGTTGCCCAGGACGACGAAAAAAGGCGAGTCATCTTTATCACACCGAAATGGCGTCCACCAATGACCATAGCAGTGCGCGCGTGCGGCTTTCCGTCAAAATACGGGATGAGTACCGACATTGCAAAGAGCTACCCGCAGTATTGCTTGCACAGCAAGGCCCTGTTGGGCCAGCAAGGCCAAAGGACACGAGAAAAATGATCACAGCAGGGCGTAAGTATGCATCTTTCCCGTCCACGGCAGTCAGTGAGCTATGGTATTGTAGCCGCAGATAGCAATACATCACGCATGATTGCGACAATAGACAAGACGCCCGCTTATCAACCGTCAACGTTTACATCAAATACCAAACTGTCGCAGGCGTTAATGCTGCACAAGACTGTACGAACAATCAAGCCGACGTACCACCCTCCATGGAAACTTGTACGCGTTATCTCTGGACATTTGGGCTGGGTGCGAAGTGCTGCAGTTGAACCTGGGAATCAGTGGTTTGCAACTGGCGCAGGTGACCGTGTCATAAAGATATGGGACCTGGCCTCGGGTGAACTCAAGTTGTCGTTAACTGGCCACATATCAACGGTGAGAGGACTTGCAATTTCGCCAAGGCATCCGTACCTGTTCTCCTGTGGTGAAGATAAGGTGCGCAATGCACCGTCTGTACTATCTTTTTTGGCTAAATGATATCTAGATGGTGAAATGCTGGGACCTAGAAGCCAATAAAGTAATCCGTCATTATCACGGACATCTGTCTGGTGTATATACTCTGTCTCTCCATCCCACACTTGATGTCCTAGTCACTGCCGGTCGCGATGCCTCCGCGCGAGTTTGGGACATGCGGACAAAGGCACAAATTCATGTTCTCTCAGGTCATACGGCTACCGTGGCGGACGTCAAGTGCCAGGATTCCGATCCACAAGTCATTACGGGTAGCATGGATACGACTGTCAGGTATTCTATGTATACGCTTAGGTTCCATCATGTTCTGAACAGTATGCTCAGGTTATGGGATCTTGCTGCAGGGAAGTCGACGGTGATATTGACGCATCACAAAAAGTCTGTCCGGGCCCTGGCAATCCACCCAACCGAATACTCCTTTGCGTCTGGGTCTGCCGGAGGCAATAACATTAAAAAATGGAAATGTCCCGAAGGCACTTTCGTGTTCAACTTTAGCGGTCATAATGCGATTGTCAACACGTTATCCGTGAACTCAGAAGGCGTCTTCTTTTCTGGAGGTACGTCGTGCCCTGTGACTTGGCGCTCGTGACTGTCCAGTGACGTTTATACATAGCCGACAATGGCACTTTAACGTTTTGGGATTACAACACTGGAACTCCATTTCAGAATCTCGAGGATATACCCCAGCCGGGGTCGCTTGAGGCGGAGGCTGGCGTATTTTGTTCGACGTTTGACCAAACTGGCACACGGCTCATTACGGGAGGCGCTGACAAGACCATCAAGGTACGGTTGGCCTGACTCCTGTGCGATGTAGACATTCATATCGCTTTTTAGATCTACGCAGAGCAAGCGCAGTGATTTTATAATACGACTACGTCCTTGAGTGTATTTTGGCATTCGTCTTACATGTATGGTATCTTAATATCATAGAAAAAATGATTATTGCTCGGAATGTTTAACCTCATGTTGGAATACGATTGAATGCATCATACTGGCAGTAGCACATGAATACGTGTTTTGCGAAGTCCCTTTATACTAATAGAACAGCTGACGAACGGATCATCCAGCAACTTATTGAATTAGAAGGTGATTAAGCGTGAGTAAATTGCCTTAAAAGGCAGAAAATGAAGTCAAAAGAAACCGCAGAGACAAGAAATGTTTCATCCTGCCCATCCCGTTAACGACGAGCTGCTTGCGGAACAGGGAGGATGATAAGACAAAGTAGATGCGGCGGTTGACGTGTAATCCGACGTTGACGTTGGCAGAACGTTCGCTTCTGCCGTCTGCCGCTGTTGCCGGGCCATGCTATACTTCATGGCGTATAGTTGACCTGCCTTGCTGGGAGGCAAATAAGGCAGCGTAGAATAATCATATCCAAGTGTAAAGCTCTGGGCAGAGGCGCCATCTGAGCGCTTTGCTGACAAGGGCACATATGGTTCTGCGAGTTCGGCATATTCGGGATACGCGGGTAACACTTCCTGACGGAACATGACGGTAGTTGCCGCTATATATTCAGGTCCAAAAGTGAAAGGCTCATCGTCCTTCGGATTTGAAGTCGCGGATGTCGAAGATGACGCCTGAGGCCTATCTGCTTTTCCGACCAGACCACGATACAATGCATTCGCAGGAGACTCTTGGATTACCGCCGAATTGATCGTCGTAGCGCCAAGTGATGCGGAAGCATTACCCTGATCCGTGGTCCTTTGATGGTACACTTCAGCTGGAAGATTTGATGAAAAGTTTTCGTCGTAAGGTTGAGAGTGAGAGATGGCAGGATAAGTTTGCGGTATGTACCGATTCTGCGAAGGGTGCCAGTGACACTCCGTCCCCGATTCATAGACGCTATGGCTGTAAGTGAATTGTGGATCTACCGTCGGCAATGATCTATATGGTGGCTCGACGAGCAGAATAGACGCAGACGTCGGCGTGACAGGTTCATAATTTGCAACATGCACAGCGGAGATGGGGGAATGCGTTGCTGCGGCATCATTTTCTGGAGACGACAGACTATTTGGAGAGGTAGATCGAGGCCAGCGCCGTGAGGATGTATCAGTAGGGCTCCTCTGATTTAGGCGAGTTATACGATCCAACCTTGAAAGAGGAACACTTCGGCCACCTGGGGTTAGGGTGATCGGAGAGGACAAGGATGAATCCGTTATTGTCGCAGGGAACGGAAGAACGGATCTCCTATAAGGATCAAATGGAGGGTCATCCCGTTCTCGGAAGAACGGAGGTCTAGGTGGCTTTATTCCATATACTTTCTTCTTCGTGAGACCATGCCTTTGCTGAAGTTGTGCAACGAGGCTAGGGAATTCGGATTGTGTTTGAGACGTCCCGTCATACCCATCGGATGGCTTGGTCGAGCATGAGTCAGGCGGATACGTGCGGGTGCGCCGAGGCGATGGCCTACGATGCATCTTTCAACAAATTCAGTTACAAGAACGGACACTGGGAGTGGGTAGCTTACAGCCGTCTGGGTAACTATCGTATCAGTTATTGTGACGTACTTCGTGAGTCAAAGATTCGAAACGACAGTATATACATATCAACGAACCTTCTTCAGGATGCGGTGAATTGTCATATGTTAATGTGGATGCAGACGGCGGATTATCATTGAGGAGTGGCGTTGCGGACGCCTGGAGCAGAATAGAAAGCTTGGGCACGGAGGTTCCAGTCGACATCATCGTACGATGGTAGGATCGCAGTAGCGTTTCCACCCAAAGAGTATGGGAGGAGGCGTATGAAGCGGTTTAGTCACGGCTTGTCCAATGGGGTGGATGGCGACGTTACTGGTGGAGACGTGGATCCTTATGAGAGCTCCCGTCGGACTTTCTAAATCGTTCGCAAGTCCTCGTGTCGATACAACTATTCTGGCCCCAACGGTACAGTTACGACAGGCTTCCTCCGACTTTCCCACTCTTTTTGAGCCCTGTCGCGCGATCGAATACCAGTAAGTCAAGCTCGTATATCAAGAGTGATGCCACCACCGTTTGCACGATTGATTTAGTTAGATCCCCGAACGATCCGTCCAATTTCTTTTCTCATCATGTCAACTTAGCATCAATGGGGATAGACTTGTCATCACAGAACTCACCTGTGCCGGATAGGTGTCTGAAGGTATGCTCTGTCGGCAGGCGTCGAGGTTTTCACTGAAGCATATCTAAAGGGACGGATGTGGAAGGGCAACGTTAACAACGTTATTAACCGCACGCGGCGGGCACGTGGGCCGCCTCTCTGCAATGAGCATATCCGAAATGCCGCCATCGCATTTTTTCGAATTGGCTTCGTCATTTACTATGTACACAACTCTGAAAGTGCACCCGAACGGATGGAGCGGTTTTTCTGGCAAATTTTGTTCAAATTTTGACTCAAAAGACTGAAATCTTGCATTGATCTTAGCTTTTGAGCCGAACCTGAACGCGCCATTAGATGATGGCTGATCACAGATAGGACCGTCTGGAACCGAAATGGTTGCGCTCGAGGTGAATTCTTGACAAAGATGTTGGCCATTACATAAGTGCGTATTGCCGTGTCGTGCAGTAACTTTAGCCCACTTATGCACAGAATTAGATACTACGTCGTCAAGAGGGTTGACAAAATAGAGGCGCCTGGTGACAAGACAGTAAATGACAACAAATACAACCAGTTCCGATGTTCCGTCAGGGTCGATTGACTCTCCGGCATCGCTACTTACTTCCGCCTCTTGAAGTATCTGTTTCACGGAGCTTTGTTGTTCGCTTACAGCTGAGATTGCCCTGCGCGTCCTAGGCATGTTGAGCATGTGTGAGCACGCCTCACACAGGCTCGAACCCTTTTCGGCATACCTACGGATAGGTAGAATTTTGGCAATTTTGATCGTCGTCGCCGTCGAACAGCCTCCTTAAGATCCGACAAGGTACGTGGACAATTTCAAATGCAACAGGTATTATTTGTCTTTTTGACCGCGCTCCGGTCCAACACCCTCGAGGCACTGCTTAATGGTAACGATCAGCGTCATAACGAAAGGATACCCTCAGCGGCCATATGGGCTACCTCAAAATTTGCATACAATCCAACAACACGGCACAATGATTTCATTACACCTAAACGACCGACACCAGCCCTGCAACACCTCCTTAAAACCGTTCAGTACATGAAGTTATCCATATCCGAACCACGCTGACGAGTCACCTTGTTTTCTGATGCTCATCACTCGTTTTTGCCTATTCGATTGCTAGAAACGAGCGATTTGACACTATCCCGAGCAAGTCTTGTGAGGATGACGTCCGGTGCCAACAGTGACCCTTCCAAAGAGTTGGAGCGTCCCGTCCTATTAATTAATATTGCATCACGCTCTCTTTTTGTGTGCATGCCGAGAAAACTCAGATAAGGCCAGGTAGACCTGACGTCATTCTCAACTGGAATAAATACTAATTGGCATTCCTGAAAGCCTTGCACGTGCAAACATTAAGCGAGACACTACCCCAAAATACCAAGACGAGCCTGAAAGAGCGCTAACCAACACGCTGATGGATATATAATGACGCACACACAGGGCCTTCGAATTTGAAAGATGGTTCTGAAGAACTTTGGTGCTTTATAGATATGAAAGTGTTGGTGTTTTCCCTCTTTAAAGCAATGCCACAATCTTCAATACGTATTTTTTAATCAACAGGTAAATTGTCTATAGTCCAGTAAGGTCTCTAACATGTCTCTTTTTTTTTTGAACCATACAAGGCATCGCCGACGACACCTCAAGGCCTCAGCCCCAGCGATTACGTCTGGAAACCCTACGGCACCAACGGCAACAAAGAATGTCTTCGATGATATTGACTATTGTAACGATAACCTTTTCCGGTCAAGCTGTTCAGTATAATGTTTCGGGACGAACATCTGTTATGATGCATACCGTTGTGACACTGCTGACAACCACCATGATCACATTGGCGATCGCGGAGACGATGGAGTTGATGCCACCACCTATCGCTGAGATAACAGAGCCCTATAAAACAGATGAATTGCGTGCGGTTATCGATAGCAGCCGAAATCACCATGTCGTCTGACGCCTATATGTCTATTGCGAGTGGTGCTTGATAGTGGGAGAGTATGTTAGCTGGCATCGAGGTTTAACGTTAACGTCATGTTAACGCTGCCAAACAAACCCAAGCAAATGATGGCACAGCTAACCCCTGGGAACGTGCTTACCGATTATGGCTACAACCACCACAGGTGAAGGTCCCCGTCCCTACGACGTGAATTTCTGCTTCCACGTGCATGCACTTGAAAATGACCGTGTAAAATTGGTCCCTTTCATCGTAAGCACATGCACTTCTAGCCAGTGGTATTCCGACCTCTTTAGCCAACAATCCATGCAGCGGAGTTCTTCGCTAAACTGCGTTCAAGTCCTCACATTTTCGACTACCTTCCATACGGACCATTCCGAACTTTGGAAGACTACCACCAATTTCTTGCATCGCGTATCAGGAACGATCCGGGAACCGTACTCTTCGCAGTGTATGACACGAGTCAGGAGAGCGAGCTTCTCGCGGGCTGCATTGCATACTTGAATTCATCTGCTCCTCATCTAACAGTGGAGATAGGCCATATGGTGACGTTACCAGCCTTCCAACGCAGCCACGTCACGTCGAATGCGGTTGGGCTGCTGTTGCGTTATGCGCTTGATCCTCCATCCGCGGGCGGACTAGGCCTTCGGCGCGTCCTCTGGAAGGCAAATGCTCTGAATGAACGCAGCATTAAAGCTGCACAGCGCATGGGATTCCGGAAGGAGTGTATAATAAGGTGGGATCGAGTTTTGCCCTTGGGTAAGGAGAAGGCCAGAAATGGAAACCATGTGAGAGAGGAAGATCCGAAGCGCGGATGCGTCGGCCGAGATACCATGGTGTTGGGCTTTTGCTGGGATGATTGGCAAGACGGAAGGCAACATGTAAGCGATATGATGGCACGTAACATGTACATAGACAGCCAACATGTGTAGATCAGAGTGATATTTTTTGTCAAACAAATTCTGTACATAAATTCCTCAAGCACCATAAAGCGTTGCAAAAAAAACACAGATCCATTTTCTTTACGGTAACGCTTCTACGACATAAACCACCTGTAAAAAGATAAAAGTTGCGTCATGGTCATAGTTGGAATGACGTACATATCCATAAACATTTTCCAGAGAATGGAGAACATCAACCCTTGCAACCCGTTCGCCAAGATCCTCGTCTTGAGGCCCCGGCCAAGAAGCCCGCGCCATCCATCAACAACTACAACAGCCCGCGCTGCGTCAACATATCCAATCCGTGTTTCATTCACCTGTCTGTACGTTTTCAAGACACGCAGAGAATTGGACACCGAGTCCGAGCAGATAGATGCCACAAAACCGATGAAAGCCTGCCGTAACAGCTTTTCTGGGGTCGTATGTGGTGGTGGAAGACTTGCATCGAGATAATTGTAGGCGCCGAACCACTATTGGCACGATGAATATCAGAAAAGTGTTACGAAAATGTCGGGACGTACAGGATAATGCCCAACAAACGTAGCAGCAGCAGTTGCAATTGCACCATACCATAGTGTACCGACGCCGTATTGCTTTATCTACAGCCAGAGAATTTCGGAATCAGTAAGCATCTCAGCAACTCGCAGCGCGCTTACACGATTTCTAAGAATTGGTATCCCTGCCCTGCCTTGCGTCTGCAACGTTGTCTTTACCGTGTCAATAGGCGTTAAAATCATTCGGAATCCAGCCGCCGCCAGAGATGCAAAGACGGTCTTGACAATGGTCGGAAGTTTACTCATGAATGGGTTAGACCGAAGGAGGGCAAGAATTCCAACGTTCGCAGCCGTATCCCCAAATCGAGAAACGGGCCCTTGTATGAGTGCTGCAGATATTCCTTGGTAGAAGCGCGCCCAACCTCCATCCGCGTTGAGAGTGCGAATGGCTTGCATAGTTGTAGTCCCATAACGATATTGGTAGTTCATCACAGTTCTTAGCGGCTAGTCTTGTGATTAACCAATGAATGTGCGAGGAACCGACAATCGTTACCATGAGTGTGAGAACTTGTAGTACCATGGCTGTAAAAGAAACGTTCAGCAGTTTGAAAGGGCCATTAGCACTATCAAACGTACCTGCAGCACCGCTAAGTCCTCCGCCAATAGATTTTCGCAAAGCCCCTTTCCAATCGAACTAGATTAAGATGACGAAGCTTCATGGCACATTTCTTGATCTTTCTCTCGATAGACTCACGTGGACATCCCCCGAGTCTATGAACGCCTTGATAAAGAGGCCAAAAGTTACAGATACGAGAATCAGCGTAACGCCATAAACAGTCCACCGTGTCCAGTCCGAGATAGGTTTCTGTGCGGCGATACCGAAGTCGTGTGCCTCCTCATCAACGAGCAGAGGCCTTGACTCCAGGAGCGGCCGTCGCTCGCCGGCTAATGGAAGCTGGTCAGAGGGGATGGGAGTTGAGGACATGAGAACCTACAACGGGGTGAGAATAGTCCGTGACAGTAGCTGACTGTGAGTGACGGCGGAGATCCAACTCATGGGAATCAGTTGATAACAGCGGCAGACCTCACCTCACGTCCGTGCCAATTCTCAAACTATGTATAAGCCTCAAAGCCTCGACAGGCCAAGCAGCAATCCACTCATCGCATAGAGAATATACGCGAGAGTCCTACGCCGTTGGCGAACGTACTTTCTCACGAATTTGCAATCGCCTCCACAATTTAACTTTATGTGCATATCTATGATGCTGATTCCGTACACCAGTGTTATGTAATCGGGACGAAGCTCCTATCAATACATTTGGTCAGTCATGCTATGATGATGTAATGCCACAAGGATTGTCCAAGATGATGGCAACAAAGTAAGCCTGGTGAACATGAGTGGGTAAACAGTGCTGAGCCTTCAAGGTGAGACTCAGGTTTGAGAAGATGATTATAGGCGAGAAGAGCCCATCTTTTCCTTCTTGCAAAAATATTCCTCCCAGCCCAAAATCTGATGCATCTGTTGAAGTAGCATGACGACGGGCACAGCGGAATAGTAGAGCTAAGTAAGTAAACACTTACTTGTGTAGCTGTAGGTCACTCAGGAGCTGTGGCTCAACTGGTTGATAGCAGAGAAGAGAATGTAGATTGACAGAGAAACTACAGAGTATTTATATGTCTATCTACTGTGTCTGTGTCAGCGCTATTGTGATACGCTGACTGAGCATTTGTATAGCATGACTGAGCAAATGTATTGAGCATAACAATGCGCAGTCATTGCTGTGTGGAAAGCTGTGTGAAGCACAGCTTTGCACAGTCACCATGTGAATACATGAGGCGGCTTTATTGTTCAGAGTTCTGTCCCATCGAACTCTATAATATCTGTCTAGATATAAATACAATGAACATTATATAATCATAGATTATTAGATAATACTGATAAGATATGATAACGATTGAGATCGGATAGATCCGAGATGTTTTCCCACGATACAAAAGACATTCGTCAACGTTCGTTTCAACAGCATCCTCCTCTATCTGGAAATGTCCTTCCTCATCTGGAATTTTGAGGACTACCTCCTCTGCCACAAGGCTTTTCAGTCCCTGAAATGCTTCTTGTTGAAATTCTGTCCACATCCATTCCACCTTGCCCATCAGCTTTCTTAATGGCTTGGCTGTCTTTGCAAAATTCTGGATGAATTGTTTATACCCAAAAACTGTTGCAGTTCCTTTTTTGTCTTCAGAGTTGGCCAATTTTTTATGGCTTTGACTTTTCCCTGTTCCATCCTTATTGAGTCCTGGCTAATAACTAAACCCAAGAACTCAATTTCTGCTTTGTCAAACCAACACTTCTCTGGTTTTAGGGAGAGTTTGTGTTCCACTAACTTTGCTAAGATCTGGTTGACATGAGCTTCATGCTCCCTCTGTGTCTTTGAGAAGACCAAAATGTCATAACACCTTCCTGTGCTTCAGGTAGTGGGCTGGTACTGTTTCTTCTAATGTCTGCTCCACTTTCTTTCCTTCAGCTGCGCTTTCAGTAGATTTTGATGTGAAAGCCCTTAAATATAGTTCTGGTTCACCTATGTGAACTGCCAGCAACTTCTCTCCTTCCTTCAAATGTTCTATTGGATCAACCTCTTCTTCAGGTTCCATTACTTCTGATGAGTTCCAACATGTTCCTGGGCATCTGGAGAATCATATTTATCCTTTTCTCAAGTATATGATTGGGTTGTGGTATTTCAACCAGTCAAACCCTAAAAACATGTCTGTCTTCCCTAGCTGGGTTACTCTGAACTCCATTACTTCCTCATGATCATCAATTTTGACCTTCAGTTGTACCATGTACTCCAGATTTCCAGTCACATTTCCATTCCATCTGTGTTGTACACCACTAGTGGTCTGGGCAAGCAACATTTATTGAGTTTGTATTTTTCCACAAACTCTTCACTTATGCATGAACCTGTGCACCCTGAATCTAGCAGTGCTTTCACATTCATCTGTTCCAATGTGTCCATGGTGGTGACAACACAATCAATGTCCATCTGGTTCTTCCCTGTTGTTTTCACAAATCGCCTTTGTTTTAGCAGAGTCAAGAACCACTCTGCATCTGCCTCTGTTGCCTTATTGAGGTCTTCCACTAATTCAGGACAGATCTCATCTCTTTGCAATTTGTGTACCCATTGCTTAAGATCCTTATGGCAATCTCCTGCTTTTGCTCCCAAACTCATCACACCATCCATTTAGTTGACCAAGTTTGTAATTTTCCTCTTGTTGCACTAACAGGTACATTCCATATGTAATGACACTGTTCTTTTACTTCATACAACATTTCTGGTAGACCTACAGTGACCCACAAAACCGTTGCAATGGTTGGCAATCCTAAAGGTATTGGCAACCAGTGCAATGGGTAAAATACAAACAAATAAATAAAAATAAGGGTATGATAGCCCTGCTTATAAGCTTTAATTTGATTTAACATTAAACATATTTGGTTATGTTTTGGTTGAGATATAAATTCCTGAAGTAGGTGATACCATTGCAATGGTTTTGTGGCTGGCATATTTTGATAAGATATTGGTATATTCTAGTACTTTGTGTAGCCCCCCTTTGCTTGTATTACTGCCTGTACCCTCCTAGGCATACTCTCAATCAAGTCCTGGCACACCTTTGCCTCAATCTTATTCCACTCAACCTCCACCCTCTCCCACAACTCAAGCATGCCTGATGGGGATCTCTCATGCTCTGCCAGCCTCCTCTTGACATGTGTCCACAATTGTTCAATTGGATTGAGGTCTGGGGACTGTGCAGGCCATGGTAGAGGTTCAATTTCATGGTCTTTAAACCAAGTCTTGGCCTTCTTGCAGGTGTGCTTGGGGTCATTGTCCTGCTGGAAAATGATGTCTTCTGCACTCTTGCCATAATACTCCAGGCTTGCTTGAAGGTCTTCCTCTAAAATGGACACATAAAGGTCCCCATCCATCCTCCCATCAATTTTGCAAGCATACCCAGGCCCTCCCACATCATACACCCCCAAACCATAACTGATCCTCCCCCAAACTTGACTGTCCCACTCACCAGCCTATCACTGAGCACCTCCCCTGCCTTCTTCCAAGCCCATTTCCTCCCATCTGACCCTAGCCTATTGATTTTTGTCTCATCTGACCATACCACCCTCTTCCAATCCTCTACAGTCCAATCCTTATGTGCCAAAGCAAAGTCCATCCTCTCCTTCTTGTGTCTTGCAGTTAGTAGGGGCTTTTTCTTCTTCACCACAGCCTTCATCCCAGCCTTCTTTAAGTGTCTCCTGGTTGTCTCAGCAGAGAGAGGCTGGTTTATGATGTCTTGAAGGGCTCTGGCAACCTCCACAGCTGTGTCAGCCTTGCCAGAGCTGATGAGTCAGATGGCATGGTTGACATTTCTGTCAGAAAGCTTGCATGGACGACCTCCAGATGACTTGGGAAGGTAAGGGCAGTGCATCCTGTGAAGCCTAGATATGGTAGAATGATGGACACCAGTGATGGAAGAGACCTGGTGGGCAGAATGTCCAGCACTGAGGAGAGAGATGATGTGGGATTGCTGGGCAGTAGAGAGGGATTTCATGGTCAGTTGTCAGAGTTGTTTGGGCTTATTTGGTGTAAGTTGAACTTGTTAAACAAGGTCACATGACTTTAAGCCTAGTCACATGACATCCAGATACCGGTTTTGAGCTTTCACCTGTCAGCCACAAAACCGTTGCAATGGTATCACCTACTTCAGGAATTTATATCTCAGCCAAAACATGACCAAATATGTTTAATCTTAAATTAAATTAAAGCTCAGAAGTAGGGCTATCATACCCTTATTTTTGTTTATTTGTCCCTATTTTAACTGTTGCGCTGGTTGCCAATCCCTTCAGGATTGCCAACCATTGCAACGGTTTTGAGGGTCACTGTATAGTAGAGTTTACATACTCCTCCCTTCCTGTCATGTCTTTCTGACAGGGTGGCCTTTCTGTTCTTTCTTGCACCACAGGTTTTCCTTTGGGTGCCTCCAAAGCCTAGTGCTTTTCCAAGTATCTCTTTCTGCCTTGGAGATAACTTCTTTATCCTTTCAATCCTTTCCTGTCATTCTTTGTCTGACCAGCATCTCTTGGATCATTCCCCTGAATTTGGAATGGATGACCTGTTTCCTGGTGTCCCTCCTTTTCCCAAACTTGGAATGGAGTGCATGTTTTCTGGCATCCATTTTCACTCTTCCTCCTCTTTCTCTTTCCATGCACAGGCCAATCCTGCCCTTTGTTCTGGAATTAACCTGCTGATGTATTGTTTCATACTCTCATTAGGTTTCCACTTCAGTGGTCCTGCCTGAATTTGGCAACCACTCACGCCATTGCCATTAAGTGCATGCATTAGTCGGTTTCTTTCTTTGGCTGACAAGACCAATCCATTGTGGCAAAGGGTGATGATATCCCAACCCATCAATAACAGTTGTACATTTGATGGTGTGTTGAACAACGCTTCTCAAATGACCATTTCTGGCTCAAACTTCTTGAGCACTTCCACCAGCATCTCATACTCAGACTCCTGCCAGTGCATCATCTCCTCTAGCTGTCTTTGCTTGAGGATCTCCTTGCATTGCCAAGTGCCTCATGAAATGTTGAGGGTGAGTGTGAGTGTGAGAAGACTTGAGATTATGTTAAGAGCTATGCTCAAACAACACAACACTCAAGCTCATTGCAAGTGAGTGAAGAGAAGATTGAGAAAAAGAGAGTGAATTGGATTGAAAACTAGGTAGTTGCCTGAGCAAGACAAACTATCTTGAGTCTTAGAGTACTGTCTACCTACAGTAGTCCTTATATACTACTACCTAAGCTCCTCACTCTCCCCTCATGTCCAACTGTGCCTACTGTGCCTCTGCCATACTGCATCCTCATGCTAAGCCTCATGTCCTCCTTATCTTATCTATGATAAGATCCTTGATAACTCCCGATAAGGAATTCCATCCAGATGTGATAAGTGATAAGATAAGATAAGATCCTTTGATAAGATCTTACTCTCCTGATAAGCCTTGCAAGTCATCCAATGTATCCATCATGACCTGTACATTGGTCCCATCTCTGGTACTGCATCCTAGACTGATGATGATGCATGATATAGCTGTCACAACCATTGCACCCACTATGGTCTTGTCTCATCACTGTTACTGTCACCTGTAGTAAGGCTCCCATGTAGTGTATAGTCAACAGAGCCTCTGTTGGTGAGTATATGCCCTATGCCTTGCATTTAAAATGGTTGATAGTCATGGGATGTTAGATAAGGATGAGACACCTGATAAGACATCAAATGCATCAAAGTGTCAAACTTAGGGGCTGATTTGTAACACGACCCAGACCTCCTGTTACCCTGGTCCCCTGGCCATCCTATTGGTCAATGTGAAGCTGGTAACAGTTTATTCTGATATTGGCTGGTTTGTCAAGGAGCCAGGTAATACCTAAGGCTCCCAGGTTGTAATAGGAGGACTAATGTCCTTCCATTGGGTGCGAGGTAACTCACATGGATGCGCAATGCACTGAATCAATGTTTATTGAGACTTGTACTGCACTGTACTAAGTCTGAATCGTGCTGCTTACTTAATGAATAAGACGCGTGACTTATGGTCACACGTCACACTATGGTATAACTGAAATATGTATAAGGGCCCAAGAGGCCCGCAAATGTCTGCGGAGACGACGACGAGGAGGACATGCTGGATATGTTGGCTGGGCCTGACACCCTCCCCTACCAGATTGCCCTGAAGGTGCGATCTACTCAATCAACCAAAGGAAGGGGGTTGAACCTCTTCCAGCTGTGTACGTTGGGTCTGGATGGTTATCCTGGCCCCATCACAACATCCCTCAGGTGTTGGGGCGAGCTGGCTGTCTCTCCCCTTGGTGGATCCTCAAGGTAGGGAAGAGCGGCTGGGGTGGCTTTTCCAAATGGTGTGTTGGGTTGCCCTCCCAGAGCTGGGTTTTGACCCTTTTTCTTTCCTCCCTTTTTTCTCTGCAATAGGGAATGTTACAGTTATGCGCACTTTTCATTTTCTTATGTCAGCACCTGCCTCTTTCGGTGCTTATGCAATCTCTTCTATTTTCATATGCTTATGCAATGTCACACAAACGTTGTTGTGACTCTATTCCTACTTATGCCATATGCCTACCTTAATTCTGTCATACTGACGTTGCTATGACCTCGCTCATGACGCGTTATGACGTCTACTATCATTACATCATACCTATGACATTCTTTACCCTTTACAGACAGTAGGTTCACATATAAATAGCAGAGTTTGTCATAGGTCGAACCTTAAGTTCAACTTAGCTTGTATAAACCTTATTACTTGCTGCAAAGCTTGTAAGTAAGCACAAGTTAGTCTCTGGCAACCTTAACCGGTTGTGGTGAGATCTCAAGTCGTAGTTCACGTGCTCTCGCCTATAACCCTCTTCTCAAACCTGAGTCTCGCCTTATAGGCTCAGCGCTGTTTACCCACTCGTGTTCACCAGGCTTATCTCATCGCCATTGTCTCGGACAATCCTCGTGGCATTACATCATCGGGTAGATTGACAGACAACTTGATCATCATAACAATTTAAGTCGAACTTACCTAAACAGCTTGAGTATTAGCTCGTTAGTGCACAGACCATCGAACTTCCCGAGAGCCGGCTGGTAGGTTACTGGTGCCTGATCAAGATTTCCGGAATCTTCACACGAGGAGCTCCCCCACCGAACAAAGCAACCAGAGGACTTCGAAACACATATACGCTGATATGTCTACTCCGGCACTGCAAGAGCACAGGCCAAATGAGTAGGGGGCTGGGGCAGGTCCTGGAATATTCCTGACACCTCCAGTGGGTGTGGCGAAGCGTTCGGCGGGCGCTGTGTGACGCTGTGATGCTGTGACGATAGCTGGATGCCTGTGACGTAGTACGAAAGTCCAACTGAGACAAAAAGACAACCAGGAAGGCCAAAACAAAGGGAATTATCGGGGGAGGAGTAGGGTATTCATTCCTATGGTGACTACATGTGACAATGTAACTATCAACCAGCTGACTAAGCAGTGGCTATGCTATCTCCATCCAATGCTGAGCCAAAGCTCATCAACACTTCAAGGAGAAGTAATCTACAAAGATAGCCGAGATCAGATCTGGAAATACAGACACTCTGATACCCCTGTCGAGCTACACCATTTTTGGATACCACAGTACAATAACCGCCCACCCAACGGAGCTGTTAGATTCCAAGGATTATACTATCTCGCAGGAGTAGAAGTTATCTTTGACACCAGTAAATCTTGCTGGACTTACTATCAAAATGATGAAGTATGTTGTGTAGAAGATGAAGCTTTTCAAGGACCATACTACGTTCCTGGAGGGATCAATAATGTCCCTGAGCACCTTAGATCACCTAAAGTAACCGGAGAATCTTCTAGCGGAAAGGGCAAATTCCGTGCACCCAGTGACTCAGATTCCAATTCTTCCTGAGAGGAGAATACGATTGAATCTAGTGACCTATTTGAGACTGCCCCATTCAAAGCATTTCAAGAGCTAGGAACAGCATGACCTAGCCCCTTGCAGTTCACTTCCACATTAGGAAACACACCAAGACCACTTTTATCTTTAGATCTTGCACAGACTAGTGGACCATCTTCGGACAAACAACCAGAAGAAGAACCAACTTCTGAATTGCCTATACCTCCATTAAGAACCCCTACTCCACCACCTCCCAGAACCCCTACTCCACCACCACCACCACCAGACAATGACCCTGATATCGAAATGGCTGACGCAAATGCTGATCAACGCATCAAGGGTCCCATGCCCACTAAATTCGAAGGGAACCGCAAGCTAGCCGAGCTATTTATGAATGACTGCTCTAGTCGACTGTGGAGCAGAAGGCCTGTTCATAGATGCATCCATCGCCTCAAACTGGAGATGAATACCCTTGATCCGACCCATCAAAGTCAAGAATGTTGATGGATCAGAGAATGAAGCAGGAGAGATCTTAGAAAGGTGTCTGATCACCTTTAACATAAATGGCAAAACTATGATGCACTGGTTCTGGGTGACGTCATTAGGCGATCAGAACTTTATTTTGGGGCTGCCTTGGCTCGAGGAGCATAACCCAATAATAGACTGGTGAGAAAGAGGTACCTTCTGAGTATATGGAGTGGAACTCAGTATTTGAAAAAGAAGCCTCGGAGCATTTCCCTGAGTCAAGACCCTGGGATCACGCCATCGAATTACGAGACAAGTTCGTCCCTCATAAATCAAAGATCTATAACCTATCACCATTAGAACAAAACTCGCTAGATGAATGGATCAAGGAACAACTAACAAAAGGATATATCTGACAATCAAAATCACCTCAAGCATCGCCCTTCTTCTTTGTTCCAAAGAAGGATAGTAATGCCCTGAGACCCTGTCAGGACTACCACTATCTTAACGAATGGACTAAGCTGAATTCGTACCCCTTACCCTTAATCTCTGACCTGATGATCAAACTTAAAGGAGCATGCTACTTTACAAAGCTAGATCTCAGATGGGGATATAACAATGTAAGGATCAAAGAAGGTGATGAATGGAAGGCTGCTTTTGTCACCAACAGAGGATTATTTGAACCAACAGTCATGTTCTTCGGACTCCAGAATTCACCTGCGAAGTTTCAAGCCATGATGGATGACTATTTTAGGGACATGATCAATGAAGGATGGATTGTCATTTATATGGATGACATCCTGATATGTGTACAAACAAAACAAGAACTCGAGTCACGAACTAAACGCGTTCTGGAATGCTTATGACATCACGACCTATATTTAAAATTAGAGAAATGTAAATTCGCCAAGGAAGAAGTGGAATTCCTCGGCATGATTGTTTCCCACAATACGATCAAAATGGACCCTATCAAACTAGCCAGAATTAGGGACTGGCCTGTACCAACTACAGTCAAACAAGTACACTTGTTTTTAGGATTCGGAAACTATTACCGCCGCTTTATTGTGCATTTTGCACATCTTGCAAAACCCCTTCATGACCTGACAAAGAAGAACAAAATTTGGGACTGGTCACCGGAATGCCAAGTCTCTTTTGATCTTCTGAAAGAACAATTCATGACTGCCCCTGTATTAGCCATGCCTGATGTGACTAAACCCTTTATTCTAGAAAGTGACGCATCCAAAAGGGCTGTAGGAGCAACTATACTCCAAGTGGACAGCAATGGCCAGCTGCATCCATGTGGATATCTCTCCCATGCCTTAACCCCTACCGAATGTAATTGGCAAATATATGACAGGGAACTTTATGCTATAATTCGCGCACTCGAAGAATGGAGATACCTGCTCTTAGGAGCACCTCACACCATCACTGTTCGATGCAATCATAAAAACTTAACCTATTATCGTGCACCTCAGCGCTTGACCGCATGCCAAGCCTGCTGGTGGAATAATCTATCCAGATATAATTTACAACTAGTGCACACCCCTGGAGCTAAACTGACTCAAGCCGACGCTCTTTCCCACCACCCTGACCATGCCGAAGGAGAAGAAGACGACAAAACAGTCACTATGCTCCCACACTCTATATTTATCCAATCGCTATCATTAGACCTTCGCAAACGGATTATTAATAGCAGCACCACTGACGCATTTGTCAAAAAAGTCAGACACTGCCTCGACAAAAATACCCCACTTCCATTTAGAAGCACCATCTCTGACTGGACACTGGACAATGGACTATTATTATACAAAGGAACACCCTATGTTCCTGATGATCTAGATCTACGCTGTGATATCATCAAAGAATACCATGAATCGCCAAGCACAGGACACCCTGGATTCTTCAAAACGCTTGCTTTGCTCAAAACTCGTTATTGGTGGCCAGGAATGACTGTCTTACTAAAGAAATACATAGATGGCTGTGGAACCTGCCAACAGATGAAACCAAACACTCATCCCACTGCCGCACCCCTAACACTGATCATTTTGCATGCCCAACAACCGTTTCAACAGATAACAATGGATTTCATCACCGATCTACCGATCTCTGATGGTTATGATTCTATTCTTGTCATGGTCGACCAAGGCCTTACAAAGGGGGTAATTCTGTTGCCTTGTCACAAAACAATCACCACTGAACAAACAGTGATGCTCTATATCAAAGAAGTATTCAAACGCTTTGGACTTCCTGATATCATGATCTCAGATTGAGGACCACAGTTCGCAGCAAAAGTCTTCAAGGAGATAACCACTGCACTAAATATAAAACATCGAATGAGCACCACCTTTCATCCGCAAACTGATGGACAATCAGAATGTCTAAATCAGGAACTAGAGATCTATCTCCGGATATTCTGTGCTTATGATGTAGCCAACTGGAACAGAGTCTTACCCATCGCCAAGTTTGCACACAACCAACGCACTCATCAAGAGCTGAAACAATTGCCTTTTCACCTCATGTATGGAACAGACCCTGTGGCACTACCAGAAGTAGTTAACAGAACGGATGCACCTGCAGCAGATGCACATTTAAAGCAACTCCACAAAGCAAGAGAAGAAGCGCTTGTAGCACACGAGTTAGCACGTCTAAAAAATGATGAAACGCACCATCCATCACTCTAAACCCTTTAAGGAAGGAGACAAAGTATGGTTAGAGTTGAAGAATCTTCGTATACCATATGAAACATGTAAACTGGCACCTAAAAGGGAAGGACCATTCCAAATAGAGAAAGTCCTAGGACCAGTAACATACAAACTAAAGTTGCCAACCCAATGGCACATTCACCCAGTATTCCATGCAGCTCTCCTTACACCATACAAGGAAACGGACATACATGGACCAAATGACACGAGACCTCCCCCTGATCTGATAGAAGGCCAGGAAGAGTATGAAGTTGAAGTGATAATAGCGCATCGCAAAAAAGGCAACTCATACCAATACCTCGTCAAATGGAAAGGATATGATACGTCATACAACACCTGGGACCCCGAACGCAACTTGACTAATGCAGAAGAAGTCCTAGACAGATATAAAAACAGGAGAAAACTCAACTGAAGACTAGCAATCTTTGCATCGCTATCTAACCACAGTCTATGTCTTCCAGGTCTACCTCCCCTGTTCCCCCTCATGTCTACTCCGCATACTTTTCAGTTGATAAGTCAGGATGACCCACTGACCCTCGCCTCATTGAGCACACCCCTGAATGCCCTGCGCTTGTATACCCTCGAGATGACACACCCTCAGATTTTGACCCTAATGACATCATGCCTGAGCCACATCATGCACCGACCAATGACCCTCAGGGTCCCCTTATGTCACAAACTGTCGAAACCACCACCTCTCAAAACTGCTCCACCCCCTCCCAAGGAGAAGTATCAGCAGGATCTTTGGGACTATACCCTCGTCATGTGGTACCTGAGAGTAATCAGGGACACCTTTCATTGGACGCTCCGATGGATACTGAAACAATCACCAGAGACTGTATTACAGATAGCCCCCAAGCTACCCCCAGTAGTGGAGCGCATATGCTATATTCAGAGAAGGCTGGAGAACCACGAACGATTCCAGCTCACGGAACTATTGGATATTCAGGAGCGTTTAACACTAGTACTACCTATCCACAAATACTTAATCGGATTAGGAGAACCATTGCTTTCGCCTGGATCAAACTGGATCAAGCAATCCCTGTTTGTCTTGCACAAGTCTGGAGAATACTTTCCAGTCAACCACACTCCCTCACCATCAGACAGATTGCGATAGAAAATGCCAACTTCAACTGCACTAACCTCATTGAAATGTTTATTAACGTCACTAATCTAGCCTGGGAACTAACCAACTCTATTCAACTAAACCTGGACCAACTCGCCCTGGATCTTCTTTGCCGACTCCTGATCACCGACATTGAACGATACATCATTGATGCCATCAAACTAGTACATGATGGACAACTGCACATCTATGTACAGCAGAATGACATCAGGAACCTGATCAAGATCAACTCCTGGTTTAACCCCATTTACGTTGTCCCAAACCACTTTGAGATCCTCAATGCAGCAGGCGAAATTCACGATAAGATCGAAGGAATACTCACCCATGTCGAGAAGGCAATCAAATCCATCAATGAGACACATATTTACATCAACAACATGTTCCCTCCTCAACCTTCCAAATCGCCCTGCATTATCCTTAATGGAGATGAAGTCCAAGTCATTATTTGCACCCTCGCTGAATTAGACTCGGCCACACCCCTGATGACAACAATGCCCCTTGTCACAAGACAACCCAAAGGGTCAGCCTCAGCAGCCAAACAGACAGCCCTGAAAGGAAAGTCTATACCAATTTCAGCACTGATGAACCCTCAACCATCAGTGCGACCCTTGACAACAATACCTTTGAATCCCCCTGTCACATTTTCGACAGTCAATCCTGAGACACCACCCAGACAGAAAGGAAAGGGTAAGGCAACGACACCTGCCACTCCCCAAGCCCCTTGAAAACAACCTCGATGCCCTCATTGTCTCATTTGTAATTCTTGGGGACACATCATGTCGCAGCACGACCCTAACCATCATCTCGCATTGCCAAAATCAACACCTAGACGCATTGAGAATGCAGGGTCTACCCCTGGCACATCGCCACGACCATCAAACCGCTCTCAATGCCCTCCTTCGACGTGCCCTCGTCCCCTTCGTTGCACCCACCAAGGATTCCAGCAGGGAACCCATCCTGGGACCGTTACCTTTGATAACGAAGAAGAATGTCGTGCCTGGTTAGCAGGACAACATTGCCCTGATGACGAAGGTGATGAATTCCACCTCGGAAAACCCGATTGGTGGACAGAAACTGAGCACAACAACGTTGAGTAAGTGCTCATTGTACTTTTGTTTTATTAGTGTATAGTATTACTTGTGGACAAGTAATCTAGCGAAGAGCTAGTGTTACAGTTATGCACACTTTTCATTTTCTTATGTCAGCACCTGCCTCTTTCGGTGCTTATGCAATCTCTTCTATTTTCATATGCTTATGCAATGTCACACAAACATTGTTGTGACTCTATTCCTACTTATGCCATATGCCTACCTTCGTTCTGTCATACTGACATCGCTATGACCTTGCTCATGACGCATTATGATGTCTACTATCATTACATCATACCTATGACATTCTTTACCCTTTACAGACAGTAGGTTCACATATAAATAGCAGAGTTTGTCGTAGGTCAAACCTTAAGTTCGACTTAGCTTGTATAAACCTTATTACTCACTGCAAAGCTTGTAAGTAAGCACAAGTTAGTCTCTGGCAACCTTAACCGGTTGTGGTGAGATCTCAAGTCGTAGTTCACGCACTCTTTGTCGAAGTAGCACGACGACGGGTGCAGCGGAATAGTAGAGCTAAGTAAGTTAACACTTACTTGTGGTAGCTGTAGGTCACTCAGGAGCTGTGGCTCAACTGGTTGATAGCAGAGAAGAGAATGTAGATTGATGGAGAAACTACTAGGTTTATATACGTCTATCTACTGTGTCTGTGTCAGCATTATTATGATACACTGACTGAGCATTTATATAGCATGACTGAGCCAATGTATTGAGCATAGCAATGCACAGTCATTGCTGTGTGGAAAGCTGTGTGAAGCACAGCTTTGCACAGTTGCCATGTGAATACATGAGGCGGCTTTATTGTTCAGAGTTCTGTCCCATCGAACTCTATAATATCTGCCTAGATATAAATACAATCAACTTTATATAATCAAAGATTATTAGATAATACTGATAAGATATGATAACGATTGAGATCGGATAGATCCGAGATGTTTTCCCATGAAAGACATTCATCAATGTTTGTTTCAACACTCCCCCTCATTGAGGATCTCAATGCCAATTTCATTTCTTAACTCTTTGAACTTTTGCCAAGTTAAATTTTTTGTTAAGATATCAGCTAGTTGTTCATTTGTGGGAACATATGATATGTTAATATCTTTGTTCTCAACACATTCTCTAACATAATGATAACGAATATCAATATGTTTTGTTCTATGTTCTTGAGCTGGATTCTTTGCTAAGAATATTGATCCTCTGTTGTCAACATGAAGATCAACAGCTCCAATGTCATACCCCAGTTCTTTGAATAGGGATTTTATCCACATGATTTGGCGTGAGCAGTCTGAAAGACTCATGTACTCAGCTTCTGTGGATGACAATGCAACAGTTTTCTGTTTTCTGGAAATCCAACTTATTGGAGATCCTGCCAATAGAACTAGATTACCCGTTACAGATTTTCTTGTGACTGGATCACCAGCCCAATCCGCATCAGAGTAAGCATGCATTCCATCTTTGTTAAAGCCATCATACACCAATTTTCCATTTATGGAAGAATTGACATATTTTATAATATATAAGGCTTTTGCTATGTGTTCTCTAGATGGATTAACCATGAATTGTGACATCATGATTACTGCTTGGGTAATATCATATCTCGTGCCAAGAGTAAGATATAGTAGAGATCCAATAATTGATTGGTAATAACTCCTTTCTTGAGGAGTTGCAGTACCTTCATTCTCCACAGGTGTATATCCTGCTGGTAAAGGAGTACGAACAGGTTTTGAATCTTCTTGACCAAAACGTTTAACTACTTTCTTTGTATAGTTAATTTGATCAAGAATAATCAATTTCTTTTTCCTATCTTGGACAATTGTCATTCCAAGATATTCTTTAATGGGTCCTAGATCTCTACATTCCCATTTTTTCATAAATTTGTGTTTTAGTTCCATGAGTAACTTTTTATTGTTTCCCATGAATAACACATCATCAATATATAATATAGCTACTATAGTTGATTTCTGTTTATAGCAAACATAGACTCCAGTGTCTGTAAGACACTGTCCAAAGCCTAATTCTTGTAGACTTTGATTTGCTTTCTTATTCCAAGCTAATGAAGCTTGTTTAAGTCCATATAAGGCTTTTTTAGGTTTATAGACTTTGTGCTCTTGTCCTTTGATAATAAATCCTTCTGGCTGTTCCATATATATGTTTTCTTCTAAGTCTCCATAAAGGAACGCTGTCTTTACATCTAGCGCTTCGATTTCCCAATCTTCTAGTGCTGCTGTAGCCATAAGGAGTCTCACAGTCTCAAATCATGCAACTGGTGAGAATGTATCATCATAATCTACTCCAGGTATTTGTGAAAATCCTTTAGCAACTAGTCGAGCACATTTTTGGCCATTGCTTTTGACCACATAAACCCATCTACACTTTACAGGTTTACAGTCTTTTGGACATGGGAGCTCTTTACAGTGCCCCACGCATTCCCGGTGGACTCCCGGGACTGTCCCAGGACTCAAACTCAACTCTCATTCCGAGATTTCCAGACTAAAATCTGCCAGGAATAGGCCAGGACTGCACTGGGAGTCCTGTCAAATTCCCAGGAATTGTCAGGAAATCCCGGAACTGAGTGTCCCAGGAGTCCTAGGAATCCTGGTAGAGAGTGAGGCCGAGCCTAATATACAGTTTATTTGGGCTCTCACATGACAGTTGAAGGCGCATCAGACGCGCTGTTGATTGTCACGAGTCATGCTCATGTGACACAATTTGGCGCAACATGGCACAGCCATTCCAACGCATCGATCGATCGATCAATATGCCATCCCACTCTTCCAGGACCACTGCTGCCCGTTCCCCACCGCCACGCTCTGAACAATCAGGCAAGAAACAGACAATGTCAATGAGCTCAAACAAGAGTGTTGAAAAGAAGGGCGCAAAAAGGCCTGGTAAGCATTCCCCTCACCTCTGAATCTGCTAGCTAACAGATCGCAGCTGCACATCAGCCGCGCATGCAAATGATGACATAGCAGCAGCAGAACACGAACCCAGGACCAGGTACGTCACTCCTTCAATCACTGTGATGTTGTCTGCTCACGATTGCCACCTCGTTTTCGCCTTTTCGCCACCACCACCACCTTGCCACACAATTGCCACCTCGTTTTTGCCATCACCCCCCTCTTACTGCTGTCCCCTTTTTGCCACCACCACCACCTTGCTTGCCTCACCACCTGCTTACCCATTTCACCACCACCCTCTCTTCACCCACCTGTCCTGCTGCACCACCACCCTATTTTCTGCTGGCACACTACCACCACCTATCCTGTCATGCTGCCTCCTTTTTTTCTGCCACTCCCTTGTCCTCTTTTTGCCACCACTGCTTGCCCTCATTTTACTACTGACCATTCCTACATTAATATTTCATGTAATATTACTTTTTAAGAGCTGAAATTCTGCTTGCTCAGAGTGGTGTGTCCATTGCACCACCCCCACATTCCCAGGCATCTGTAGCCCAACTTCTTCCTCCCCAAGTATTAAGTCAGGGATCTCGTCAGGTTCAGGCTGAGGAATCAGGTATGATAAATTTATCAATGCAAATCTGTGAGTGACACTTGTCAGGGAGTGAATCCAGTGATAGCAGTGAAAATGAAGAAAGTATTGGGAGCAGAATCACAGAGGTGTGTAATGTAATGGTAGATGAATGGCTTTCTTAAGTAAAATCCAGGAACATGAAGAGGAGAGTGGGAAAGGGCAAACTGGTGTTGAGGAGGACTTTGCTAGTGCTGTGGTATGTTACTGAGCAACTATCCTGTGTGTATGACTTACCTATGTCTTGGGAAGCTTGATGCTCATGACAAGATGAGCAGCAGAGATGAGGGTGATGACAGTTTATATGAGGATAAGGTGAATTGAAAACATAGCTCTTCTTATCTGTAGCTTACATTGCATTGCCAAGATTGCCCCACCAGCTATTGACAGGACAGGGGTAGAGGACACTAGCACAGGGAAAGACACATCTAGGAACAAGGTGAACTACAATGCTACATCCATTCTGGTGGCTGATTTTGCTTTGTGAAGATTGATCCACCTACTGACAAGGCACCTGGAAATGTATTTGATGAAGGTTAGTCATATTCAATCAAGATCCCATATCCCTAACTCTCCAAAGATTTCAGAATGGGCTCTCCACCACCCCTTCATGGTTCATCCAGGACTACAGGTGCAACCACAAGAGGAAGGGCCATTGGGAATGTATTTAACCCTTCAGATGCAGAGGAGTTTGCCCCTTTGCAAGATCAAAGGGGAGTAGTGAAACTGTTTACTAGTATGGGTGAGAGAGAAGCCAACACTACACCATTGGTGGTCAGGACAAGAGTTGTACCTACCATAGCCCCAGTACTAAGGAGATTGGCAAAACTTTCTCCTCAGATTGAAAGTAAGTGATTAATCATATTATCTATGATTATTGAAGGCCTGTCAGGGGGGGATCAACATGTAGTCATGCTTGAGGATGGTCAGTGGAGTATGTTGGGGAGCTATAGTTTGGCTGTGGAAGAAAATGAGGAAATCAAGTGGTTGCAGAACAATGGACCATCAACACTAACTTTGTGCATTGCGAGTCAATTGTTTTCCTGTAATAACTCAGAACTCAAGATATGCAGAGTGCTACTGATCCATTGACAGCTAAATCAGGTGGTGGTAGCAGTGCAGTGACTGCCCTTTCTGCTTCTCCAGCTCCAGAGAGCATAGCTGTTCAGTCTGGAGATCACTCCAGGAAGGAACTCATTGCATTGCTCAATATTCCAGAGCATTTGACTACAGAGACCAAGGGCAAGAATCTTGGTGTTAGAGAATATTATGCCAGGTTCAGGGCATGCCTGGAAGCTCAGCACACCTTGCGTGAGAAGGTGAAGGATGGTACATGGGCTAGCAAGAAACCAAGCAATATCAGCATAATCCAGCTGTTTACATCTAAGACTACATGGTTCAGCTATGTTATACCTGCTTTTTCTGACATCAATAATTTCCCTGAACTTAAAGAATGGCTAGAGGGAGGAGATGATTGCCTTACTGATGTGGAGGTTTGGGGCAAGGAGAAGGCTTCATACACATTTTCAGAATTGAAGGAGGAGAAGGAGAGGAGGACCAAGAAGCCAGAGAAAGGAAAGAAAAAGAGGGTAGATAAGGTTGAAGCTTCTAGGTCCAAAGGTGAATCAAGGAAGCACAAGAAAACTAAGTAAGCAATCTGGTGTACTTAAATTTACATGCCATCTTTATGAATACAGAAATTTTGAAACTTTGCAATATGTCTGTCAGACCAGTTGGCTTATGATTTGGATGATTATATTTTGCCAACTTCCTGTTGTGGGTGCACAAGATGAAGCACCATTCCCTAATATGACATTCAAGATGTTTAGTAAATTTGTGGAGAGCCATTTCAGCTCCTCTGTGATGTTGTCAACAGTCTTGATGACCCTCTTTACTATCACAGAGAACACAGACCTTCTGAGTTTGCACTTCAGACAACAGAGGGGAGAAGGTCCAAGTGAAAGAAGTACAGTAGCAACTGGATGGATTAGGTGTCTTGGTAATGCATTAAACAAAAGGCTGAAAGAGACAAATAGCAGGCTGTTGAAGAGGTCAGATTCCCATCAAGGAATGACTGAGGAGAATTTCAGTATTGCATTGGGTGTCAAACTTGAAGCAATGGCAAACCTCCTTGGGCTTAATCCATACCAAAACACAGATAGATACAAAAGGAACTTGAAACCTATTTCTCACAAAGAGTTGCAACCCATCTTTGTTATATGCCCTGGTAGAGCTGTGTGCCATAAAGTTACTTGTGAAAGGGGGGCTCTATATCAGTGGTCAAGACAAAGAGACATTCCATTGGTGAAATTAATCAAGAATTACTCCAGCTATGACAATGTACCTGTCATTTCAGGGCATTGCAAAAAATGCAAGACAACATACTATGCAGATCATGAGAGAGCCCCTGCTGTGGATGGTGGGCATGCAAGAGTGTACCTCAATGCTGCAAAATATATTAAGATAGGCCAGAACTTATGGGTAGACCACATGTTTACCTCAGCTGTGCTGAGTAGCATGTATAATTTCCATGCATCTGCAACTGCATATGCTGATTTCTGGAATGATGCTCTGATCAAAGTAGGAATGGTGACAAGACATCAAGTTTGGCAGGCCTTTGTGCAAGAATCAATATGCCTTGTTGCTTCACAATCAGCTATTGAGCTTGTATTGCAGGATGGTCTTTCCATAGATGAAGTCACATCTGAAGCTTTCAACATTGTTGGAGAAAATGGAATCATCAGATCTGCTGATCAACACACCTGTAATGAATGTACACAGAAGTACAAGAGATATCCAGATGTAATATCAGCCAATGATCCATCAGCAACATTAGGGGTAGAGGTCATTCAATATAACCAGGGTGCTGCAGGTGATCAGCCAGAAGATGATCAGGATCATGCTCCAGTGAGAATGGTTGTCATGGATGGGATTGTTATAGGTCACACACACTGTGCCTATGGTAACTGTATCAGTGAGTTGCAAAATACACGTGGAGGTGTATATTGTGCCTTACATGAGAATATGTATGGAGGCTTTTGTCATGTTGAAGAGTGTACAAATGCCAAGGTACAAGGCACACTAGCTTGTGAAGTGCATGAGAACACTTGGAAACAGTATCTTCCAAGCCATAGGAAAAATGGATTAGAAGGCTATAGGAGGGCATTGAGAAGGTTAGATGAGAGTTGGCCTTGGATGCCTGAGATGAGGGGCAATGCACAACCACATGATGCTGTGCAGCAAGTACAAAGAGTAAAAAATCATTTCACAGCAGCCAGGTTCTATTGTATTGAGACTATCTGTGCTCCTTGTGGAGTTGTTATTGCATGGGCCAAATTTGCAAAATCTGAGTCCCCTGCAAACATTATGGAATTTTTAGAAAGTGTCTACCCCACAGTAGAGTCCAGACCTGACTATGTTTGCATTGACAAGGCATGCATGGTACTACGCAATTGCCTACAAAATGGTAGATGGGAGGAGTGGAAGGAAACAACAAGATTTATTGTTGACTCATACCACTATATTAATCATTGTGTTAATGATGATTTGTGTCGAACTTGGTGTAATCCTGCTCCATTAAATGGATCTGCACCAAATCTGGTGATTGCAGCCAGAAACAATCAAGGAGAACTTTATTATAAATGTGCATTCAATACACAAGCCTGTGAACAGCTGAATGCATGGTTAGGTGGCTTTGAACAAATACTCAGAAGGATGACTCCTGGGAATTTCAACTGGTTCCTGCATGCAATGCTATTTTACCACACAAAGCATGTCATCCATAGACAGACATTACATGGGAAAAAGGAAGAGGAAGAAGATGCAGAAGATATGAGGGAAGAAGCATTTGCAGCACAAGATGGAGGGGGTGAAGAAGCAGATCCATAGCTTAGTCTATTTGTCATTGATAGCATGCTTGCAGCCAGATGAGTAGTAATAATGTTTGAATATGTTTGAAATGGAAATATCCTTTCTCAAGTTAGGCAGAGTTTGCTTGGAAAATAAGCACAAATATTCCTCATAGGTAGCTGATTACAATTATTGCTTGTATAGCTTAATTGGCTGTTATTTGGGTCATTTACATTTATAGTATACATAAGCCCAAAGAAGAGAGATTGATAAATTATATTGATAAGGTAAACATAACCTGACTGGACCAGGAGTACAGTCTAAATGGCTCAGAACTTTATTTTGTTTATGGTCACATGACTATGCTGTTTGTGATACTCATACTGTGTTGTGCCTATCCCATTGACATTGAGAGCCTGTTGGTGCAGGCTAGGAGGACTTTGCATTCCCAAGTTTGACAGATTTCACTATGATGGTTAGTCATGGTTTTGGAGTCATCATGTAGTTGATTATTTATGGTGGTGGAAAACATGCATAAATATGGTTGGTCAAGACTTTGGTGTCATTGTTTATCATTTTTGTTCAAAATTCCTTTAGCAGAGGAAAATTGACATTCCAAAGTTTTTATCAGTTCCAAAACAGCAAATATGTACACATAAGGTTTGTAGTCCTCATAGGTAGTTTGATTCTATTATTCCTGTCATAATGCATGTAGAATGAGATGGAGAAGCAGATGTATAGCATAGTTGGTGATTACTTATAGTTATTCATGCCATACTTGCACTGAGTTGATCCAATGTATTGGTGTTATTTGTAGGTTGAGATGACCAGGACTGGACCAGGAGTCCTGGCACTATGTCTTTCCCAAACAAAGTCATGACAGAATCAGTAGTCCTGGGAATTTCCATTTTCCAATCTAGACAAATAATTTTTCATGGTGGCAAACATGTACAAACATGGCTAGACAAGGCCTTGGAGTCCCATACATTTAGAGATTGATTGTTATGCTACTCCTGCCAAATTGATCTGTAATTATAAACAGCTGGAAGAAGCAGATGCATACCTCAGTTGAGTGTTATTTGCAGGTGTTTATAATATATTTGCAGCCAAATAAGTGCTATTGATCAAATATATTGGTTTTATTCATAGGTTAACATGAACCAGGACTAAGCCAGGACTAAGCCAGGACTGGACCAGGAGTCCTACCTGGGTTTTGTCCAAAGACCCAGGACTGAGCCAGGAGTCCTGGGAAGTCCCGGGACAGTCCTGGGAGTCCAACAGGACAGGTGGGGCAGTGTAAAGTACTGCTTACATGGCTCCTCATCCACATCAGCTGGAGTTTTATGTGGCAGAGCTTATGGAAATGTGTTCAATATGGCTGATGCAGATAAAATCATGGAGACAGAGATTGGGGCAATGATTGGGAAAGTCAGGATATATAGTACTGGAGAAGATCCTTCTTCTGTGAAGCCTCACATGACCATCAAAGCTGAAGTGAACCAAAATATAGCTCCTGTCCTTGCAGATCTAGGGGAGTTATACTCTCTAATAATTTGATAGAAAAAAATCAGAGAGTATTTGTGTATGAGGAGGGAAACTGGGGTCTGAAGGGGAGATACCAAACAGCTGTAAGGAACAATGACACAGTGACCTGGTCAAAAGATTCAGCAGGGGAACATTCATTGACCATAGCTTTGGTTGAGTCATCTATTGCAATTCACATAAGACATAATTTACTAACTGTACACATAATATTCAGATAATGAAACTATGTTAAAGCATGGTCACTCTCATTCTCCTAGTGCATTGCCTAGTCCCATCACACAGGATATGCCTAATCCTGGACCTCTTTCCAGAGAAGAGATGGCTACATTATTTAACATCCCTACTCATTTTCTAAGGGATCATACAAAGCCAGAAAGGGATGGGAATTTGAGGTCAAGGTACCAAAAGTATTTGACTATACTTACTGCATATGCAACTTTGCAGAAGCTGGTCTCAATGCTAGTCAAAGAGGGAACATGGACTGGTAAAGGGCCAAGTGAGCAGGAGCTTGCTGATTTGGTGGTTTCTAAAACCATGTGGTACTCTCACTATAAGAAGCTGTTTTCCAAAGTGCCCCAGTATCCTGATATGCACAGTTGGTTAAAAAATGATGAAGGAGCACCTGCTGACCATGACATTTGGGGAGAGGAGAAGGGAGTGTACCAGTTCAAGGACTTATCAGAGTGGCTTGATGAAAAGGGGACAAAGAGGAAATCAAAGCAGGTGAAGGGAAAGCAAGGGAAGAAGAAGGATGTCAATGATGTACAGGAGCAGGAGGAAAAGGAGAAGAAGTCAAAGAAGAAGAATCAGAATCAGTAAGGGCCAATTGTAATACATTCTTAACATTTGTTTTACACTATCAAGCATGCTGTTTTTTGTGACTATTTTTAGGACCTTTCCATTGGTGTATGTATGGTTGTGCACATTACTGCTTCTTAGTCATCTTCCAGGAGCTAGGTTTGAGAAGAGGGTTATAGGCAAGAGCACATGAACTACAACTTGAGATCTCACCACAACCTGTTAAGGTTGCCAGAGATTAACTTGCACTTACTTACAAGCTTTGCAGTGAGTAATAAGGTTTATACAAGCTAAGTCAAACTTAAGGTTTGACCTACAACAAACTCTGCTATTTATATGTAAACCTACTGTCTGTAAAAGGTGAAGAATGTCATAGGTATGATGTAATGATAGTAGACATCATAATGCTGATATGTCTACTTCCAGCCCAATGGAGTTTTTAGGCTAAATGGAAGGTACGTGGCAGGTTCTTGAAAATTCCCATCTTCTCGATGAAAGTCTGGTGCATAGGACGGAAGTCCAGGGCATCTGACAGAAGTCCGGTGCATCCAAAGGAAGTCCGGGGTGAAAGTGGGAAGGCTGGGCGGAAAGGCGAAAGTCCAGGGCGAAGGGCAGAAAGTCCGGGTGAAAGGCGGAAAGTCCGGGAGAGCGTAGGGAGTCTGGAGTTGGGGTGGAAAGTCCATTGGCGTAATGACAGAAGATGGCGGAGTGGTGACTAGGCACTAGGCGAAGTCGGGGGATGTGACAGATAGGAAGCGAGTGTTATATTTAGTAATGAGAAAGAGACAGTGATTTGGAGACGGAGACTGAGACAAAGACCGGAACTTCGTGGGCAATACTATGCTACTTCTACCAATGTCCAAAACCCTTTATATACACTCCCTTTTCTCTATGGTACGAGAGGACTTTGGATGAGACAATGTGGTTTGACAGGTGTGATGAACTTGCACCAGAAACGGAAAGCTGAAACAATGTGGATGGCAAGCTAGCGCTTTGATGTCCCTGTGAAGGGCACGCGATCGGGTAATGGCTGGAAAAGACTAGTGTGGCAGGGAACACGCGAACTGAATATTGACTTTGTGCCATTATGTGACTAGTGTGCAACTGAATACTGATAGCCAGCATTTTAGTGTTGTCCACTAGGGGTGAAGTCGGTGGCAAGCATCAAAATTTGTTCTCTATGGCTCTCCACTTTGACATTCCCTTGTATATTCATCACCTTGTTCCGCAGATAGTCTGGTGCATTCATGTGTCCTAAATGTGTGGGCGTATCACTTGTGTAAAGTGGCGTGATAGTGCTTCTTGTATGATGTGGTTGGCATGATGTGGTCCTGGTGGCTTGCTGGAATGCCGATGCCATTGTTCCTGTCCACGCTTGGCTAAACATGCAAATGCCATCGCTATGTCCGGAGTTCCGCTGTTTTGTTACACTGTCCATTCCCAAGTCTGTGCCAGAGTTCCTGTCCACGTGTCCGCTGTACCAGAGATCGCTATTCTTACCAGAGTTCCATTGGATTAATAAGCACAGAGGTCAGGGCATGTCGTTAACCCACAGTACAGCCAAGAGACTGTTGGCATGGTGCTAAGACCAGTGTTTGGTACCCGTTGCGCTATTACCCATGGAGCATGCTCATCAACGCATCATGAGTGAGGTCCTAGCGACATCAGTATGACAGAACAAAGGTAGGCATGTGGCATAAGTAAGAATAGAGTCACAGCAACGTTTGTGTGACATTGCATAAGCATATGGAAATAGAAGAGATTGCATAAGCACCAAAAGAGGCAGGTGCTGACATAAGAAAAATGAAAAGTGCACATAATTGTAACAAAGGAAGTAGGGAGTGAAAGCAAGTAATGAGACCTGAGGATGAATGGGTATCTGAGGCTCATCCTGAGGATAGAGAGAAGTCCAAAGGGATGATACAAGATAACACCCCTCAGGAATAATGGGATTAGGAGAGACAAGAAGAGAAATCAAAAAACTTTCTTTTCTTTCAAGTTGATGTCCAGTAAGGCACTGGGTTATCAAAAGCATGGATCATCTATTCCAGTAATGCACTGGATGAACAAAAGCACAGGCAAAGAACTGTAGCAAGGGAGCCTTAAGTGTTGGCACTTAGGATGGATCACTCAAGGAGGCCCAAGGATTGTAATCAGTGGGATGCCAGAGATTAGATCAGTGCCAGAAGGTGTCAGGAATTTTTCAAAAGCTACAGGATGTCCAGTAGAGGGCTGGAGTATCAAAACTCATTGACTGCAGACTTGGCAAATGACCAAGAAATGACATATGGAGATATGCTTTCTTTTAGAAAGTCAGGATTGTCATAAGACCAGATTGGAGGTCTTCAAGAGAACAACCAATCGACGTGGGTGACAGGCTTAGTCACGCACTTGCTTCTTGGGATGAGAAGCCTTGAGGAAAGGGTAATGTTAGGAATGCAATCCTAGCATATGTTTTTATTTTATTTCTCTGTGGTCCAGGACCACTCCAATCGCTACCATACAGTCTGGGACTGTCATAGGACACTAGGGGAACACTTCGCGTGGGCTAGCGCACCAGGGCACTCACTGGAAGACAAGACAAAGGCTGTATAAGCCAGGACATACACATTAGGAAGGAGGGACACACCCTTATTGCCATCAGTGCTCGGGATCAGTACCTGGCACCTATCAATAGATCAGCCATCATCGCCATCACGCATCAGACAAGTGTGGGACTGTTACAAGGATATGCTGCATGGACATTCATAATGCACACCAGCATATAGCACAGACACATGGCACTGTACAGCAATGGGTCTAGGTAGAATCCAGACAAGGCCCAGCTTTGCACAGTTGCCATGAGGTGTCATGAGGCAGCTTTATTGTTCAGAGCTCTGTCCCATCAAACTCTATAATATCTGTCTAGATCTAAATACAATGAACTTATATAATCATAAATTATTGGATCATACTGATAAGATATGATAATGATTGAGATCAGATAGATCTAAGATGTTTTCCCATGATACAAAAGACATTTGTCTTTGTTTGTTTCAACAGATGGATGCTTACAGGGCAGATATGGGGACCACAGATGCTCAGACACAGTCAAAGTTCAGCTCCACAAAGTACAAATCACACAGGCATATTTCAGAGAACATTGTTTGGACTTTTGACCAGTAATTACAGATTTTGGCCATTGTTCCACAGTTGCAAAAAGAAGGGACATTATGTTACAGTTATGCGCACTTTTCATTTTTTATGTCAGCACCTGCCTTTCTTGGTGCTTATGCAATCTCTTCTATTTTTATATGCTTATGCAATGTCACACAAACGCTGATGAGCATGCTCCATGGGTAATAGCGCAACGAGTACCAAATGCTGGTCTTAGCACCACGCTGACGGTCTGTTGGCTGTACCGTGGGTTAACGACGTGCCCTGACCTCCGTGCTTATTAATCCGGCGGAACTCCGGTAAGAATAGTGATCTCCGGTACAGCAGACACGCAGACAGGAACTCCGGCAGACTCCGACATGGACTCAGGAACTTGGACAGCGTAACGAAACAGCGGATCTCTGGACTTAGCAACGGCATTCGCGAGTTTAGCCATGCACACAGCGTTGGCATTCCAGCAAGTCACCGGGACTGCATCACACCAACCACATTGTACGAGAAGCAGCATCGCGCCACTCTACACAAGCGATATGCCCGTGCATTTAGTACACATGAATGCACCAGTCTATCTGCAGAATAAGGTGACGAATATACAAGGGAATGTCAAAGCGGAAAGCCATAGAGAACAATTTTCGACGCTCGCCACCAACTTCGCCCCTAGCGGACAACCCTAAAACGCCAGCTATCAGTATTCAGTTGCGCACTAGTCACATAACGGCACAAAGTCAATATTCAGTTCGCGTGTTCCCTGCCACACTAGTCTTTTCCAGCCATTACCCGATCGCGTGCCCTTCACAGGGACATCAAAGCGCTAGCTTGCCGTCCACGATGTTTCAGCTTTCCATTTCCGGCACAAGTTCGTCACACCCATCAAACCGCATCGTCTCGTCCAAAGTCCACTCGTACCGTAGAGAAAAGGGAGTGTATATAAAGGGTTTCGGACATTGGTAGAAGCAGCATAGTATTGCCCATGAAGTTCTGGTCTTTGTCTCAGTCTCCATCTCCATATCACTGTCTCTTTCTCATTACCAAATATAACACTCGTTTCCTATCTGTCATGTCCCCTGACTTTGCCTAGTGCCTAGTCGCCACTCCGCCGTCTTCCGTCGTTACGCCAATGGACTTTCGCCCTTCGCCCGGACTTTCCGCCTTTTTGCCCAGACTTTCCACCTTTTGCCCAGACTTTCCGTCTTTCACCCGGACCTTACACCTTCGTCCTGGACTTTCGACAGACGCACCAGACTTTCGCATTTCCGCCTGGCCTTCCCTCGCACGACCCGGACTTTAATCATGAAGACGGGAATTCTCAAGAACCTGCCGAGTACCTTCCATTAGCCTAAACTCCATTGGGCTGGAAGTTGACATATCAAATTGGTGACCACCGCAGGGGAAATTTTTTTGAAAATAACGCCGTCTTCACCAGCTGACTCGCTGAGCAACGAACATGCTCTTCCGGGACATTTGCCAGTAACTCCAGAACAACCATCTAGCAGATTCCGAGGTTTCTACCGCTCTCTCGTTTATTCCGCCCAGGTTGCGACCGAGCTTCTACAAAACAACAACACCAATGGTGCGCTAGCCGTCATCCTTACGGAAGGAGCACTACCACACAGACAATCCCGCCGCCACCACCAGTTACCTCCGGAGTACGTGCTCGATCAGGAAATCGACCAAATTCGACCAAACCGGCCCCACATCCTACCTCCCCGCTTCGAAGCCAACAACTCGTCATCTTCAGAAGACAACTTCCTCTCCTTTCGACAAGGAGAAAGCTCGCGTGTAGAACCTTGGATGGAATCCGAGCCGAAAAGACCACGCTCGCCATTGCCATCATCCGGATCGTCATCCGCCACTTCAAACCTGGAAGGAAATCAAGCCCTCGATCAACCTACCAAATCCGAATTTCCAAGAGCACCAACTCCACCACCAAAGTCCGAGCCATTCGAACCAGCACTACCACTGACTCCGCCTACAAACGTCAAAATGCCATACGAACAATCCCCGCTGCCGACCAGACTCAGGATGCCCGCCCGCAGATCAAACGAGGCACCGAAATTCGACCGAATGCAGCCATGAGAATTACCGATGTACTTTCAGGAACTCGAAATACTTATGGAAGATTGTGGAATCGAAAGCAACAAACAAAAGAAGTCCAGCACTCTCCGGTACCTACAATGGAAAGAGATCCAATTGTGGGAGACACTTGACGAAGCCACCAATGACGCAACTTATGCACAATTCAAGGCGGCGGTCTTCCAGCTTTATCATGGGGTAGGTGAGGCACTGGAGTATACGGAAGCGGACATCGACGAGCTAGCGAACAAAACCAAGTGGACCGGAATCAAAACAAAGGCGGACTTAATCGTGTACTACCAGGACTACATAGTCATCACCAAGGTCCTCCGGAAAACTGCGGTAAACTTTTCCAAGGTGAATCAGAACATCCTATTCACTAAGGGATTCAGACCAGAAATGTGGAGTAGAATCCACCAGCAGCTCCAAATAATGCATCCGGACATCCGCTCAACCCATCCGTATACCCTAGCCCAAACAATGGAAGTGGCGCAGTACGTACTCGATGGAGCCAGCGTCTACGCCTTGGTAGTCAGACCCGCGGAACCGAAACCACAAGTCGAGTCCGCCCCTGCACCTCCGGTGAAGCAGGAGGAGTTCTACTCGTTCCTGAACAAGTATACTGAAACCCTGGTCAATACGCTGAACTCGGCCAAAAACCAATCACGATCCGCCAACACCTCTGCGCTGCTCAATCGAACACCGATAGCCACCAGCTCCAATGCGATCCTGCTCGAAAATACACCGCGATACGCCAACAATTTCCAGTGTAACTTCTGCAACGAAGCCGGTCATTACATCAATCAATGTCCGACGGCGGAAAAATACTTGCAGGATGGAAAGATCAAAAAGAATGAGGAAGGCCGTGTGGTTCTACCCAACAGTCGATACCTTCCGCGTGGCATCGAAGGTCAATGTATGAAGGAATGCATTGATGAGTGGTACAAGCGCCAAAACCTGCCACAGCCAACCATGTTCTACGCAACCACAGACCCATCGCATTCTGATGCCCGCCCCTCCAAACCCGCAATGACGTATAGGACCACGGTCGAAAACGACGTCGACGAGGAAATCAAAAGAGCGACACAGCACCTGTATGCGCTGCAGAACAAGAAGCGGCGTATGGAGTTCGACAGAGTTGAAATCCCGGTGTGCAGCAAGGGAAAAGAGTGGGAACCACACAACGGAGAAAAGGCCGGACCGTCCAAGGAGCTGGTCGAGGAGTTGACATCACTGGCGGTAGGAAATGCTGAACCGCTACACCCGTTCGCCGCCGCACGTGACGCAAATTATCAGCTGCTGAAAGACTGGCCTTACGGAGCCAAAATAAAGGACATGGAATATGCAACAACAGCCCCGGCACAAAACAGCAAAATCGTCGACGAAGTGTTCAAGCGCGCACTACGCAGCAACGCCGCTTACCTCAGCTTCAAGGAGCTCCTGGCAACCTCCGCCGATATCCGCAGCAAGTTCTGGACTTTTCTGATGCCCAAACGAATTCCTGCCGCTAACGTCAACTTCTATTCTGCCGACGGTTCTGCACCCAGTTCGCCGTGAGACATTCTCGTAATGCCAGACATCGCGGAGGTGTATTACATGGATCACAACAAATGGCTCAACCTCCAGACGGTGAAGGAATCGCACTCCATCCGTGCCATGGAGGCAGTTATCGACGACTGGGCCACTGTAGAATGCATCGTGGACAGCAGATGCTCCATGGTATGTATGTCCGATGCGGTCAGCCATCAGCTCGGTATTCCATACAACCCTGCTGTCAAGATAGATCTCGAAGCGGCCAACGGAGAAGTCAATAAGTCCCTCAGACTTGCATGTAATGTCCCGCTGCAAATTGGCGGGATCATTTTATATTTCCAGGTCCACGTCATCAAATCGCCAGCATACGACATTCTCCTCGGCTGCCCTTTCAACGTCCTTGCCGAGTCCATCATCACCAACTACCGGAACGAGGAACAGACGATTACCATCCACGATCCGAACAGCAAGTCCGTCGTCACTATACCCACTGTCCGCCGCGGCAAACCGCGGTTCGTAGAAATGTGCAAAGAACAGGAAAACCAGTCGGGTTTTCACCACATCTCGAGGAATTGATGGAGGATCAAGGAGAGATAGCGTGCGTGATAAACATGGACAATGCCTCATCATCTATAGAAGCCTATACCCGTATATTGTGCACCACGGACTCCGAAAAATACTGTAATAATGTAAATACCGACTACCCACACAATGAAACCATCAGTTGACTCTATCTCGCCGCCGCACTAAGTTTTAAAACCATCGACACCGACCAATGCGACCCTCTGACACACGCATTCCTTGCCTCTCCTACTTCCGACAGCTCCGAATGACCCATCCGCAACAAAGCATCAGCTGACCCCGGTAATCTACAGCAGGCATTCGGAAAATGATATAAGCCCGTCGCAAAGAAAGTCCAACCCATCATCAGTACCCTTCCGCAAGAATTTCGAATTGTCCAGAACATTACCGGAAATCCGTTAGCCGCCTTACCAACATTAAGTCCTCGACCGCCGCCATTTATGCCTACTGGAAGATATACGCAAGAATGAAAGGACGCCCTCGACGAAGCACATGACGGAGATTTCCTATGGCCCGAAGAACGCAAGCTGATGCACCATTTCATGATGGAACAACAGGAAGGCTTTGCATGGCATGATTCAGAACGAGGAAGCTTCAAGACCAAGTACTTTCTGCCTATCAACATACCGACCATCGCTCATGGACCATGGATACAGAAGAACATTCCCATCCCTCCCGGAATTTACGAACAGGTTTGCGAAATCATCTGCACGAAGATTGCCGCCGGCGTTTACAAACCGTCCAACTCTTCCTATCAATCCTGGTGGTTTTGTGTCCTCAAGAAAGATGGGAAACTCTGCCTAGTCCACTCGCTCGAGCCGCTTAACGCCGTCACCATGCAGCACTCCGGAGTTACGCCAATCCCGGAACACCTCACAGAAAATTTTGCCTGCCAGGCCTGCGGCGCAATGCTAGATCTCTACATAGGATACAACAAACAACTCCTGGCAGAAAATTCCTGCAACCTGACCACCTTCCAAACACCGTTCGGCGCACTTCGACTGACCACACTGCCCATGGGATGGTCTAATTCGGTACCAATCTTCCACGACGATGTAACTCACATTTTGCAGCTGGAGATACCGGACTTGACTATCCCCTATATCGACGATGTTCCAGTAAAAGGTCCCAAGACGCGCTATCAACTTCCGGATGGAACTTATGAATGTCATCCGGAAAACTCGGGAATCTGGTGTTTTGTATGGGAACACTTCCAGAATGTAAACCGCATCGTACAACGAATGAAATATGCTGGTGGGACGTTTTCCGGTAAAAAGCTAACCTTGTGTGTGCCAGAAATTACCGTAGTCGGACACCGTTGCACAATTGACGGAAGAGTCCCAGAGAAGAAATTAGTGTCCGCCGTTGCGAATTGGGCACCATGCAAGTCGCTGTTGGAAGTCCGTGCATTCCTAGGCACCATCGGAGTCAGCCGCATCTTTATCAAGAACTTCGCCAAACGCGCCCACCCCCTAGTAGCACTCACCCGGAAAGACGTGCCATTCAACTTCGGTCCGGAAGAAATTGCCGCGCAGGAAGACCTGAAGAGAGTGCTACTACAATCTCTGGCGCTCCGGCCTATCGACTACCAGAATGGCGCTCCGGTAATTCTCGCTGTCGACACCTCGTGGATAGCGGTCGGATTCTTCCTCTGTCAATGCGACCCGGAGAAACCGTCAGTGCGGTACTACAGTAGGTTCAGCTCAATAACGCTCAACGAACGCGAGGCACGCTTTTCCCAGCCAAAACTCGAAATATACGGACTTTACTGCGCTCTCCAATACCTCCGGCTTTACCTCATTGGCGTCCAGAACCTGATTGTGGAAGTCAATGCACGCTACATCAAGGACATGCTATGCAACCCCGACCTTGCGCCCTCTGCATCGATTAACCATTGGATTCTGGCCATACTCACATTCCATTTCAAGCTCGTACACGTACCCGGCAAAAATCACACCCCCAACGGATTATCTCGATGGCCAAAACAGCCACTGGACGACAGCGATGACGAGGACGAAGATTTCAACGACTGGATCGACAACCTGTACGGTTTTATGCATCAAATAAACGAGTCACCTTGGTCTTTAGGTGCCTGCGAGTTCCAATTACAAGTCTGGGTGCAGAGCCAAAACTCCACCGACAATTACTGCAAACAATCCAGATGACTTCGCGCTCCCTTTCCGATACGCCGCACAGGAGACGGTCTCCTGCATTCTTACATGTCGAACGCCGAAATACCAATTGCTGAGCCACACGACCGCGCAACGACACCAGGAGCACCGACTACGATGTACGAAGAAACTTTTCTGTGGAGATAAGAGGATGATAAAGAAGAGCAAGATCTGATTAAGATTCAAGACTTTCTCGAGACCCTGGAACGGCCCGGCGAAACAGCAGACGAAGAATATGGACGATTCATCCAACTCTGTACCAAGTTCTTCGTAGCAAAAGGCTGACTATGGAAAAAGAACCGGAACGGCGCCCACAAGTTGGTTATACCGATCGACCATCGCATGAAGATCCTCATCAGTGCACACGACGATTTAGGACACCGGGGATTTTTCGCAACCCGAACGGCAATCACTCAGCGATTCTGGTGGCCGAAGATGCACAATGATGTCAAATGGTTCGTTAAAACTTGCCACCTCTGCCAGGAACAACAACTGCAACTATTCCGCATCCCGCCTGTCATCGCACAACCGGCTCCAATCTTCACAAAGGTTTATTTGGACACAATGCATTTGCCACCCTCGCATCAGTACAAATACCTAATCCAAGCCCGCTGCTCGCTGACACATTACCTGGAATACCGCGCACTCCGCCGGGAAACGTCAAATGCCGTAGGAGATTGGCTGTTTGAGGATTTAATTTGCCGGTGGGGCAGTCTCATAGAAATCGTCACCGACAATGGAGCTCCAATCATCCGCGCGTGTGAATAACTAGCCAAGAAGTACCATATATGGCACATACGGATCTCTGGTTACAACTCCTGTGCAAACGGCATCATTGAACACAGCCACTACGACATCCAGCAAGCACTGTACAAGGCGAGCGATGGACAAACGTCAAACTGGTCTTCCATCCTCCACTCCATCTTCTGGTCCGAACGGGTAACTACTCACCGCCGTATGGGGGTATCGCCCTACTTCGCGGTCACCGGCATGCAACCGCTACTTCCGCTCGATATCGTTGAAGCAACATACCTATTACCACCACCGGCCGCACTCATGTCAACCACGGAACTCATCGCCCGCCACACAATCGAACTACAAAAACGCTGGGAACAGATGGAGAAACTCCAGGAAAAGGTTTATGAAGCCCGTATCGCCGCCGCAAAACATTTTGAACACGAACACCCGTCCGTCATCAAGAACTTTGACTTCCGGCGTGGCGCTCTCGTCCTTGTCTGGAACACCACAATCGAGAAGTCGCTCAACCGGAAAATGCGACCACGGTATAACGGACCCTACGTAGTCTTGGCATGCAACACCGGAGGCACCTACATCATATCCGAATTAGACGGTTCAGTCCTTGACCGACCTATCGCAGCCTTCCGCATCGTTGATATGTCTACTCCCTGTCTAATGGAGATGTTAGACGCAAGTGGGAGAGGCTTGTGGCAGGTCCTGAAGATTCCTGTCCAACCCAATAAACTCCAGAGATGGCTGCAATAAGTCCGAGTGCCCTAGCAAAAGTCCGAGTGTGTCAAGGAACTCCGGGGCGCGTTTAACAAAGTCCGGAGCTGTGCGGGAAAGTCCGGAGCGGTGCAGGAAAGTCGGGAGCAGTTTAAACAAAGTCCGGAGTTGTGCGGGAAAGTCCGGAGTGGTTGAAACAAAGTCCGGAGCGGTGCAGTAAAGTCCGGAGTTGCGCGGGAAAGTCCGGAGCGGTGCAGGAAAGTCCGGAGCGGTGTGGGAAAGTCCGGAGTTGTGCAGGAAAGTCCGGAGTTGCGAAGGAAAGTCCGGAGTGGTTTAAACAAAGTCCGGAACGGTGCGGTAAAGTCCGGAGTTGCGTGGTAAAGTCCGGAGTGGTGCGGGAAAGTCCGGAGCGGTGCAGTAAAGTCCGGGGTTATGCGGGAAACTCCGGAATTGTAAAAGAAAGTCCGGAGTGGTTCAAACAAAGTCCGGAGCGGTGTGGGAAAGTCCGGAGGTGTGCGGGAAAGTCCGGAGTTGCGAAGGAAAGTCCGGAGCGGTTCAAACAAAGTCCGGAGCAGTGCGGGAAAGTCCGGAGCGGTTCAAACAAAGTCCGGAGTTGCAAAGGAAAGGCTGGAGTGTGTTAAATGAAGCCTGGAGTTGCGCGGGAAAGTCCGGAGTTGCTGGTCCAATGTCGGCAAATGAGAGGGAATTGATCACGTCGAAGAGAATGTATTAACGAGAGTGATAGAACACGGTGAAAACAAACGGCACTTATAACGGTAACTGTGGGTAATGATCTCTTTCTTCTACTAAGTCCAAAACTCCTTTTTATACCTTCCCGCTACTCGAGTAGTCTCTTGGATGACTTTCAACATGTTCGGCGATCCTTTCCGCATATGGCAACTTGAACTGAAAGGCCACCCTGCCTCGGCTAGTTGTCAATCAACTAGTGCGTGTGCCGTTAGTGATTGAATTGCCGCCCGTCCTTGTTCCATAGCTGGTTGGTACAATTCCTCGGCATTCTACCATAGTTCCCGAATGGTCGTCACCCGGAGTTTGCATCGGTAAGCATTCCGCTCCGGAATATCTCGGAAATGTGTCGGAGTTTTGCTGTTTTGCTCGGAAATGCGTCGGTAATGCTCGGAAAATGCTCGGAATATGTTGGAAATGTCCGGAAATGCTCGGAAATGCACGGAAAATGCTCGGAAAACACTGGAGATGCCTGGAAATGCTCCGGAGTTTTGCTGTCTGTTCCGGAATACCTCGGAAATGTCTCGGAGTTGCCGGATTACACTGATAGCCGCGGAGCGTGCTCATCATCGTCCCCTACTTTGCGCGCAAAAAGATAGCAATCCCGGAAAATGTACTCGATGCGGACGAAGAATACATACAGTCCATGATGTCGTCAAAATCCTCCGGTGACGACGACATTGACGAAGAACCACCAGACATCGCGGAGGAACCTATTAACCACTATCCGTCTGACATAGAAGATAACTCCGACCCGCATTAGGCGACTCGACTCTAGAACACCGATTTCTCTTTTTCTTTTCTGATATAAAACATACACCGTCCTTTTAATAACTCAAACACGCACATTTTCATACCACCAGAACAAAGTCTTTTATTTATTTACTTATTTATTTACATAGACTTTTTTTTCAGACAACAAAGCACCGACAAACGTCAAGGAAGGACAGACATGGCAGCATCGGCCTCCGCCTCACCTGCACTCTCGTCCGCAACTTCCTCTGGTCCTCCGACATTTTCCACGATCTCCACAACTCCTGGATGCGACTCCACCTCGCCTGCGCTCTCGTCCGTGATCTCCTCCGGTTCTCCGACATTTTCCATGACCTCCACAACTCCGGGGCTCAACTCTGCCTCAGTCTCGCCCATCTCCAAGTCCACCGATTCTCCGCGCATTGCCAACCCCGACCAACCCTCCAGATATTCATGATTGGCCACCTGACGGTCTAAGCCCTCCCCAACCAGCCAACCGATCCATTTGAGTTCTGCCGCAGAACACCACAACGAGCCTCCAAGTTCTGACAGGTTGGCCTCCATCTGCATTTGCCGCATTTCCATATTGATTTGCCAGTCGTGCATAGACGACAGGAGCTGGACCATCGTCGTGGAGAGAGCGACCAAGTTGCGTGTCTCAACCAGAAGTTCCCGGAGGAAATTGTCCATTTCGTCAGCACCGCCGGCTGGATTTTGGACTTGAACAGCATCGATGGCCTCCTCGACTGCTTCCGTGTCGCTAACGTCGATCACGGCCCGCGACTTGACCGCAGTCTTCCTCGGCAAAAGTGTTGCCACGCCACTGACCGTGCATTGGGCCTTGAGACCCTGGCAGTGCACGCAGGCCTTGCCCCAGCCCAACTGAGGCTTGCAGGTTTGACCCGTCCGCATGCAACTACGCACGTCAGAAATGCCGGAAATCTAACCGACGGACTTACTGGTCGCACACCTGCCACGTATTTGGCGTGATGGACTTTGGCCTTTTTGATGAACTGGCCTCAGCGGTTCCGCTCAATCCCCGCGCTTGCTTTGCCGAACCCTTTGCGCGCGCCGCCTCCGCTTTGTTGGCCTGGACAGCCACCTGCAACCACTCTACATCCCGCTCCACATCAAGGGACTTGTTTTCCTCCACTTCTCGCCGCACCTACGCAACATCTGTGGGTGAAGGGTTCCGAGCCTCCACTCGCCGCTTCCCTTTCGCAGTAGGCTTCGGCCTAGGTGCCGCCTGTGTCCGCTCAAGTTCGCGGAGGCGTTCTTCCTCGGCCTTCTGTTCCCATTGACGCCTCTCGGCAGCCGCCTTTGCGTGTTTTTCGTGTTCAAGAAGTTCCTCCGCTTCGCGTCGCCGTTGTTCGGCTGCCTCTTGCTCCAGTTGCTCCTGCAAAGCCGTCTCCTCTGCCTCCTCCAGCGCCAACACCTCCGCTTCCTCCCATTCCCACTGCTCTCACGCTTCGCGCTCTTGACGCTCCCGTTGTGCCTGCTCCTCGAGATCGCATGCCTGCTGGACTGCCCGGGCTTCTTTCTGGGCACGGAGCTGTGCCAAACGTTCCGCAGCGTTGGTCGAGGGTTGAGACATGGTAAAGAAGAGTTAAGAAAGAAGCGCAAAATTTTAGTTCGACCAGACTTGGCAATATTCACACAAGAAGTCACGTGCACAGTCACAAGTCCAATCGCCGCGAAACGGGAAGTACGAGTACCACATACGACGCAAGCGAATAGCGGATGACTGTAACAGAAAGCTGGCTGGAAATTGGATCACACACTGCACGACAATGCACCACAACGGACTGCCACGGCATTTCGACTTGGACGTAACCGACGATAGGACTGACCAAGGACAGTCAGATTTTTAAGTGGGGGGGAGATGATGAGCACGCTCCACAGGTAATAGCGCAACGAGTACCAAACGCTGGTCTTAGCACCATGCCGATGGTCTGTTGGCTGTACCGTGGGTTAACAACGTGCCCTGACCTCCGCACTTATTAATCTGGCGGAACTCTGGTAAGAATAGCGATCTCCGGTACAGCGGACACGCAGACAGGAACTCTGGCAGACTCCGACACGGACTCAGGAACTTGGACAGCATAACGAAACAGCGGATCTCCGGACTTAGCAACGGCATTCGCGAGTTTAGCCACGCGCACAGCGTCAGCATTCCAGCAAGTCACCGGGACTGCATCATGCCAACCACATCGTATGAGAAGCAGCATCGCACCACTCTACACAAGTGATATGCCCGCGTGTTTAGTACACATGAATGCACCAGTCTATCTGCAGAATAAGGTGATGAATATACAGTGACCCTCAAAACTGTTGCAATGGTTGGCAATCCTGAAGGGATTGGCAACCAGTGCAACAGTTAAAATAGGGACAAATAAACAAAAATAAGGGCATGATAGCCCTACTTCTGAGCTTTAATTTGATTTAATATTAAACATATTTGGTCATGTTTTGGCTGAGATATAAATTCCTGAAGTAGGTGATACCATTGCAACAGTTTTGTGGCTGACAGGTGAAAGCTCAAAACCGGTATCTGGATGTCATGTGACTAGGCTTAAAGTCATGTGACCTTGTTGAACAAGTTCAACTTACACCAAATAAGCCCAAACAACTCTGACAACTGACCATGAAATCCCTCTCTACTGCCCAGCAATCCCACATCATCTCTCTCCTCAGTGCTGGACATTCTGCCCACCAGGTCTCTTCCATCACTGGTGTCCATCATTCTACCATATCTAGGCTTCACAGGATGCACTGCCCTTACCTTCCCAAGTCATCTGGAGGTTGTCCATGCAAGCTTTCTGACAGAAATGTCAACCATGCCATCCGACTCATCAGCTCTGGCAAGGCTGACACAGCTGTGGAGGTTGCCAGAGCCCTTCAAGACATCATAAACCAGCCTCTCTCTGCTGAGACAACCAGGAGACACTTAAAGAAGGCTGGGATGAAGGCTGTGGTGAAGAAGAAAAAGCCCCTACTAACTGCAAGACACAAGAAGGAGAGGATGGACTTTACTTTGGCACATAAGGATTGGACTGTAGAGGATTGGAAGAGGGTGGTATGGTCAGATGAGACAAAATTCAATAGGCTAGGGTCAGATGGGAGGAAATGGGCTTGGAAGAAGGCAGGGGAGGGGCTCAGTGATAGGCTGGTGAGTGGGACAGTCAAGTTTGGGGGAGGATCAGTTATGGTTTGGGGGTGTATGATGTGGGAGGGGCCTGGGTATGCTTGCAAAATTGATGGGAGGATGGATGGGGACCTTTATGTGTCCATTTTAGAGGAAGACCTTCAAGCAAGCCTGGAGTATTATGGCAAGAGTGCAGAAGACATCATTTTCCAGCAGGACAATGACCCCAAGCACACCTGCAAGAAGGCCAAGACTTGGTTTAAATACCATGAAATTGAACCTCTACCATGGCCTGCACAGTCCCCAGACCTCAATCCAATTGAATAATTGTGGACACATGTCAAGAGGAGGCTGGCAGAGCATGAGAGATCCCCATCAGGCATGCTTGAGTTGTGGGAGAGAGTGGAATAAGATTGAGGCAAAGGTGTGCCAGGACTTGATTGAGAGTATGCCTAGGAGGGTACAGGCAGTGATACAAGCAAAGGGGGGCTACACAAAGTACTAGAATATACCAATATCTTATCAAAATATGCCAGCCACAAAACCATTGCAATGGTATCACCTACTTCAGGAATTTATATCTCAACCAAAACATAACCAAATATGTTCAATGTTAAATCAAATTAAAGCTTATAAGCAGGGCTATCATACTCTTATTTTTATTTATTTGTTTCTATTTTACCCATTGCACTGGTTGCCAATACCTTTAGGATTGCCAACCATTGCAACAGTTTTGTGGGTCACTGTACAAGGGAATGTCAAAGCGGAAAGCCATAGAGAACAATTTTCGACGCTCACCACCGACTTCGCCCCTAGCGGACAACCCTAAAACGCTGGCTATCAGTATTCAGTTGCGCACTAGTCGCATAACGGCACAAAGTCAATATTCAGTTCGCATGTTCCCTGCCGCACTAGTCTTTTCTGGTCATTACCCGATCGCGTGCCCTTCACAGGGACATCAAAGTGCTAGCTTGCCGTCCACGATGTTTCAGCTTTCCATTTCCGGTGCAAGTTCGTCACACCCATCAAACCGCGTCGTCTCGTCCAAAGTCCACTCGTACCGTAGAGAAAAGGGAGTGTATATAAAGGGTTTCGAACATTGGTAGAAGCAGCATAGTATTGCCCACGAAGTTCCAGTCTTTGTCTCAGTCTCCATCTCCGTATCACTGTCTCTTTCTCATTACCAAATATAACACTCGTTTCCTATCTGTCACGTCCCCCGACTTCGCCTAGTGCCTAGTCGCCACTCTGCTGTCTTCCATCGTTATGCCAACGGACTTTCACCCTTCGCCTGGACTTTCCGCCTTTTCGCCCAGACTTTCCGCCTTTTGCCCGGACTTTCCGTCTTTCACCCGGACCTTACACCTTCATCCCAGACTTTCGACAGATGCACTGGACTTTCGCATTTCCACCCGGCCTTCCCTCGCACAACCCGGACTTTAATCGTGAAGACGGGAATTCTCAAGAACCTGCCGAGTACCTTCCATTAGCCTAAACTCCATTGGGCTGGAAGTTGACATATCAACGCTGTTGTGACTCTATTCTTACTTATGCCATATGCCTATCTTTGTTCTGTCATACTGACGTCGCTATGACCTCACTCATGACGTGTTATGACATCTACTATCATTACATCATACCTATGACATTCTTTACCTTTTACAGACAGTAGGTTCACGTATAAATAGCAGAGTTTGTCGTAGGTCAAACCTTAAGTTTGACTTAGCTTGTATAAACCTTATAACTCGCTGCAAAGCTTGTTAGTAAGCACAAGTTAATCTCTGGCAACCTTAATCGGTTGTGGTGAGATTCCAAGTCGTAGTTCACGCGCTCTCGCCTATAACCCTCTTCTCAAACCTGAGTCTCACCTTATAGGCTCAGCGCTGTTTACCCCCTTGTGTTCGCCAGGCTTACTTCATTGCCATCGTCTCGGATGATCCTCGTGGCATTACGTCATCGGGTAGATTGACAGACGACTCGATCATCATAACAATTTAAGTCGAACTTACCTAAACAGCTCGAGTATTAGCTCGTTAGCACACAGACCATCGAACTTCCCGAGAGCCGGCCGGTAGGTTACCAGTGCCTGATCAAGATTTCCGGAATCTTCACACGAGGAGCTCCCCCACCGAACAAAGCAACCAGAGGACTTTGAAACACATATACACTTCAAGGAGAAGTAATCTACAAAGATAGCCAAGATCAGATCTGGAAATACAGACACTCTGATACCCCTGTCGAGCCATACCATTTTTGGATACCACAGTACAATAACCACCCACCCAACGGAGCAGTTAGATTCCAAGGATTATACTATCTTGCAGGAGTAGAAGTTATCTTTGACACCAGTAAATCTCACTGGACTTACTATCAAAACGAAGAAGTATGTTGCATAGAAGATGAAGCTTTTCAAGGACCATACTACATTCCTGGAGGGATCAACAACGTCCCTGAGCACCTTAGATCACCTGAAGTAACCGGAGAATCTTCTAGCGGAAAGGGCAAATTCCGCGCACCTAGTGACTCAGATTCCGATTCTTCCTGAGAGGAGAATACGATTGAATCTAGTGACCTATTTGAGACTGCCCCATTCAAAGCGTTTCAAGAGCTAGGAACAGCACGACCTAGCCCCTTACAGTTCACTTCCACATTAGGAAACACACCAAGACTGCTTTTATCTTTAGATCTTGCACAGACTAGTGGACCATCTTCGGACAAACAGCCAGAAGAAGAACCAACTTCTGAATCGCCTATACCTCCATTAAGAACCCCTACTCCACCGCCTCCCAGAACACCTACTCCACCACCACTGCCACCAGACAACGACCCTGATATTGAAATGGCTGACACAAATGCCGATCAATGCATCAAGGGTCCCATGCCCACTAAATTCGAAGGAAACCGCAAGCTAGCTGAGCTATTTATGAATGATTGCGAGATGTTCTTCGAGATCAATACCGGTTATAATACCGATAAAAAGAAGATCATCTTCGCGCTCATGCACATTGGTGGAAATGCAGGCCAATGGAAGCTAGCTAAATTAAGCGACCTAAATGATGCAGCAGCATGGGGAACTTGGGCCGCATTTAAAGAGTCATTTGAGAGTAACTGGAAACAGGTGGATAGCCCTGGAAGGGCCATGACGGAGCTATACAAAATAGTGCGACAACAAAATAAGATGCCAATCCTACTATATATGGACAAGTTCAAGGAACTGATCAAAAAGTCCAAGATCAAGGAAGAAGCCGCCATCATTCCTCTATTTTTGGAAGGACTCCCCCCTGAAAGCGTCCAACAGATCCTTATGCAGAACCCAGCCGATCTACAGGGTTGGTATGACGCTGCACAAAGATATGCAAATGCCAAAAGCAGACTAGGTGTTTTAGCAGGACTATCACACGCTGGAGGAGGAGGAAGACCATCGCCGAGCTACAGAGATCCCGATGCAATGGATATTGATGCAGTCATCATCAATGCATTATCTAAAGATGAGAGAGAGCGACATGTCAAGGAAGGATTGTGTTTCATATGTCACAAAGGGGGTCATCAATCACTGAGATGCCCCATGAGGAAACCAAACAGTGGAAATAAGAAGAAGCATTTTGGGAAGGGAGTAAAGGAGTCACGACCCCACCATCACATCAGAGCGACTTCCACATCTATGGAAGGTGACAAGGTTGAGGGATATGATGAAGAAGAGTCAGAAAATGCTAGTGAGAATACAAGTATGACGGCCATCAGGGCTTTGATGGCGCACTTGTCTTCAGAAGATCATCTCAGTCTGCTTGCTGAACAGGATTTTTAAACAGGGATCACACATCAGTGGATGCTGATCCTCAAACATCGGATTCTATCTATATTTGCAGTGTAACAGTAAAATCTTTAACCAATAAAAAGATTTCCATCTCCATTTCCATCGAATCCAATAAACCCACTGAAACTGCTCTAGTCGACTGTGGAGCAGAAGGCCTGTTCATAGACGCATCCATTGCCTCAAACTGGAAGCGAATACCCTTGATCCGACCCATCAAAGTCAAAATTGTTGATGGATCAGAGAACGAAGCAGGAGAGATCTTAGAAAGGTGTCTGATCACCTTTAACATAAATGGCAAAACTATGATGCACTGGTTCTGGGTGACGTCATTAGGCAATCAGAACTTTATTTTGGGGCTGCCTTGGCTCGAGGAGCATAACCCAATAATAGACTGGCAAGAAAAGACTCTGGAATTCCGTAATTCCGAAAAAGAAGATATCTGTGCACAAATATGGAATCTTTGGATCCAGGCAGATCTAGAAGATGTGACAGAATATGACGACACTCTAGCCAAACAATACACGATGTCACACAGTGGGATTGTCGCCCAGGCAGAGGTCAGCTCGCTGTATGTGGATGAGGACTCGATACCGGAAGTAGTGATTCAGAAAATCACTGCATCACAACAGATGGAGCACTGCTACAGAGGTCAGGTAGAACCTGGATCTACTGAAGGACTAGAGGTACCTTCCGAGTATATGGAGTGGAACTCAGTATTCGAAAAAGAAGCCTCGGAGTGTTTCCCTGAGTCAAGACCCTGGGATCACGCCATCGAATTATGAGATGAGTTCGTCCCTCGTAAATCAAAGATCTATAACCTATCACCATTAGAACAAAACTCACTAGACAAATGGATCAAGGAACAACTAACAAAAGGATATATCCAACAATCAAAATCACCTCAAGCATCGCCCTTCTTCTTTGTCCCAAAGAAGGATAGTAACGCCCTGAGACCCTGTCAGGACTACTGCTATCTTAACAAATGGACTAAGCCAAATTCGTACCCCTTACCCTTAATCTCTGACCTGATGATCAAACTTAAAGGAGCACGCTACTTTACGAAGCTAGATCTCAGATGGGGATATAACAATGTAAGGATCAAAGAAGGCGATGAATGGAAGGCTGCTTTTGTCACCAACAGAGGATTATTTGAACCAACAGTCATGTTCTTTGGACTCCGGAATTCACCTGCAACATTTCAAGCCATGATGGATGACTATTTTAGGGACATGATCGATGAAGGATGGATCGTCATTTATATGGATGACATCCTGATATGTGCACAAACAAAACAAGAACTCGAGTCATGAACTAAACGCGTTCTGGAATGCTTACAACATCACGACCTATATTTAAAATTAGAGAAATGCAAATTTGCCAAGGAAGAAGTGGAATTCCTCGGCATGATCATTTCCCACAATACGATCAAAATGGACCCTATCAAACTAGCCGGAATTAGGGACTGGCCTGTACCAACTACAGTCAAACAAGTATGCTCGTTTTTAGGATTCGGAAATTATTACCACCACTTTATTGCACATTTTGCACACCTTGCAAAACCCCTTCATGATCTGACAAAGAAGAACAAAATTTGGGACTGGTCACTGGAATGCCAAGTCTCTTTTGATCTTCTGAAAGAACAATTCATGACCACCCCTGTATTAGCCATGCCTGATGCGACTAAACCCTTTATTCTAGAAAGTGACGCATCCAAATGGGCTGTAGGAGCAACTATACTCCAAGCAGACAGCAATGGCCAGCTGCATCCATGCAGATATCTCTCCCATGCCTTAACCCCTACTGAACGAAATTGGCAAATATATGACAGGGAGCTCTATGCTATAATTCGCACACTCGAAGAATGGAGATACCTGCTCTTAGGAGCACCTCACACCATCACTGTTCAATGCGATCATAAAAACTTAACCTATTATTGCGCACCTCAGCGCTTGACTGCACGCCAAGCCCGCTGGTGGAATAATCTATCCAGATATAATTTACAACTAGTGCACACCCCTGGAGCTAAACTGACTCAAGCCGACGCTCTTTCCTGCCGCCCTGACCACGCTGAAGGAGAAGAAGATGACAAAACAGTCACTATGCTCCCACACTCTATATTTATCCAATCGCTATCATTAGACCTTCGAGAAAGGATTATTAATAGCAGCGCCACTGACGCATTTGTTGAAAAAGTCAGACACTGCCTCAACAAAAATACCCCACTTCCATTTAGAAGCACTATCTCCGACTGGAAGCTGGATAATGGACTATTATTATACAAAGGAACACCCTATGTTCCTGATGATCTAGATCTACGCCGTGATATCATCAAAGAATACCATGAATTGCCAAGCGCAGGACACCCTGGATTCTTCAAAATGCTCACTTTGCTCAAGACTCGTTATTGGTGGCCAGGAATGACTGTCTTACTAAAGAAATACATAGATGGCTGTGGAACTTGCCAACAGATGAAACCAAACACTCATCCCACTGCCACACCCCTAACACCGATCATTTCACATGCCCAACGACCGTTTCAACAGATAACTATGGATTTCATCACCAATCTACCAATCTCTGATGGTTATGATTCTATTCTTGTCGTGGTCGACCAAGGCCTTACAAAGGAAGTAATTCTATCACCTTGTCACAAAACAATCACCGCCAAACAAACAGCGATGCTCTATATCAAAGAAGTATTCAAACGCTTTGGACTTCCTGATATCATGATCTCAGATCGAGGACCACAGTTCGCAGCAAAAGTCTTCAAGGAGATAACCACCGCGCTAAACATAAAACATTGAATGAGCACCGCCTTTCATCCGCAAACTGATGGACAATCAGAATGTCTAAATCAGGAACTAGAGATCTATCTCCGGATATTCTGTGCTTATGATGTAGCCAACTGGAGCAGATTCTTACCCATCGCTGAGTTTGCACACAATCAACGCACTCATCAAGAGCTGAAACAATCGCCTTTTCATCTCATGTATGGAACAGACCCTGTGGCACTACCAGAAGTAGTTAAAAGAACGGATGCACCTGCAGCAGACACACATTTAAAGCAACTCCACAAAGCAAGACAAGAAGTGCTTGCAGCACACGAGTTAGCACGTCTAAAAATGATGAAACGCACCATCCGTCACTCTAAACCCTTTAAGGAAGGAGACAAAGTATGGTTAGAGTTGAAGAATCTTCGTATACCATATGAAACATGTAAACTGGCACCAAAAAGGGAAGGACCATTCCAAATAGAGAAAGTCCTAGGACCAGTAACATACAAACTAAAGTTGCCAACCCAATGGCGCATTCACCCAGTATTCCATGCAGCACTCCTTACACCATACAAGGAAATGGACATACATCGACCAAATGACACGAGACCTCCCCCTGACCTGATAGAAGGCCAGGAAGAGTATGAAGTTGAAGCAATAATAGCACATTGCAAGAAAGGGAACTCATACCAATACCTCGTCAAATGGAAAGGATATGATACGTCATACAACACCTGGGAACCCAAATGCAACTTGACTAATGCGGAAGAAGTCCTAGACAGATATAAAAACAGGAGAAAACTCAGCTGAAGACTAGCAATCCTTGCATCGCTATCTAACCACAGTCTATGTCTTCCAAATCTACCTCCCCTGTTCCCCCTCATGTCTACTCCACATACTTTTCAGTTGATAAGTCAGGACGACCCACTGACCCTCACCTCATTGAGCATACCCCTGAATGCCCCGCGCTTGTATACCCTCAAGATGACACACCCTTGGACTTTGACCCTAACGACATTGTGCCTGAGCCACATCACACATCGACCAATGACCCTCAGGGTCCCCTCACTTCACAAACCGTCGAAACCACCACCTCCCAAAACTGCTCCACCCCCTCCCAAGGAGAAATATCAACAGGATCTTTGGGACTATACCCTCGTCATGTGGTACCTGAGAGTGATCAGGGACACCTTTCATCGGACGCTCCGATGGATACTGAAACAATCACCAGAGACGGTATTACAGATAGCCCCAAAGCTACCCCCAGTGGCGGAGTGCATATGCTATATTCAGAGAAGACTGGAGAACCACGTACCATTCCAGCTCACAGAACTACTGGATATTCAGGAGCGTTTAACGCTAGTGCTACCTATCCACAAATACTTAATCGGATTAGGAGAACCATTGCTTTCGCCTGGATCGAACTGGATCAAGCAATCCCTGTTCATCTTGCACAAGTCTGGAGAATACTTTCCAGTCAACCACACTCCCTCGCCATCAGACAGATTGCGATAGAAAACGCCAACTTCGACTGCACTAACCTCATCGAAACGTTTATCAACGTCACTAATCTAGCCTGGGAACTAACCAACTCTATTCAACTAAACCTGGACCAACTCACCCTGGATCTTCTTCGCTGACTCCTGATTGCCGACGTCGAACGATACATCATTGACGCCATCAAACTAGTACGTGATGGACAGCTATGCATCTATGTACAGCAGAATGACATCAGAAATCTGATCAAAATCAACTCCTGGTTTAACCCCATTTACGTTGTCCCAAACTGCTTTGAAATCCTCGATGCAGCAGATGAAATTCACGATAAAATCGAAGGAATACTTGCCCATGTCGAGAAGGCAATCAAATCCATCAACGAGACACATATTTACATCAACAACATGTTCCCTCCTCAACCTTCTAAATCGCCCCACATTATCCTTAATGGAGACGAAGTCCAAGTCATTATTCGCACCCTCGCCGAATTAGACTCGGCCACACCCCTGATGACAACAACACCCCTTGTCACAAGACAGCCTGAAGGGTCGGCCTCAGCAGCCAAACAGACCACTCCGAAAGGAAAGTCTATACCGATTTCAGCACTGATGAACCCTCAGCCATCAGTGCGACCCTCAACGACGATACCTTCGAATCCCCCTGTCACATTTTCAACAGTCAATCCCGAGACACCACCCAGACAGAAAGGAAAGGGTAAGGCAACAACACCTGCCACTCCTCAAGCCCCTCGAAAACAGCCTTGATGCCCTCATTGTCTCATTTGTAATTCTCGGGGACACATCACGTCACAGCATGACCCTAACCATCACCTCACACTGCCGAAATCGACACCTAGATGCATTGAGAATGCAGGGTCTACCCCTGGCACATCGCCATGCCCATCAAACCGCTCACAACGCCCTCCTTCGATGCGCCCTCATCCCCTTCGTTGCACTCGCCAAGGATTCCAGCAGGGAACCCGCCCTGGGACCGTTACCTTCGATAACAAAGAAGAACATTGTGCCTGGTTAGCAGGACAACATTGCCCTGATGATGAAGATGACGAATTCCACCTCGGAAAACCTGATTGGTGGACAGAAACTGAGCACAACAACATTGAGTGAGTGCTCACTGTACTTTTGTTTTATTAGTGTAGAATATTACTTGTGGACAAGTAATCTAGCAAAGAGCTAGTGTTACAGTTATGCGCACTTTTCATTTTTTTATGTCAGCACCTGCCTTTCTTGGTGCTTATGCAATCTCTTCTATTTTTATATGCTTATGCAATGTCACACAAACGCTGTTGTGACTCTATTCTTACTTATGCCATATGCCTATCTTCGTTCTGTCATACTGACGTTGCTATGACCTCACTCATGACGTGTTATGACATCTACTATCATTACATCATACCTATGACATTCTTTACCTTTTACAGACAGTAGGTTCACGTATAAATAGCAGAGTTTGTCGTAGGTCAAACCTTAAGTTTGACTTAGCTTGTATAAACCTTATAACTCGCTGCAAAGCTTGTTAGTAAGCACAAGTTAATCTCTGGCAACCTTAATCGGTTGTGGTGAGATTCCAAGTCATAGTTCACGCGCTCTCGCCTATAACCCTCTTCTCAAACCTGAGTCTCACCTTATAGGCTCAGCGCTGTTTACCCCCTTGTGTTCGCCAGGCTTACTTCATTGCCATCGTCTCAGATGATCCTCGTGGCATTACGTCATCGGGTAGATTGACAGACAACTCGATCATCATAACACCCACTTTCCAATGTCAATCATGTTCGTTTAACTGATGCTGCTGTTTCCAATGCCCATCTGTGCCCATCTGACATTTGCCACACCTGTTTTATGACTTTTACAACAAGTCTTGTGACAAATGCTGACTATACACAGTGATGCACCCACTTTCTGATACTGGTGCCCTCCAATCACATTCATTTTGCCAACACTGCTGTTTCTGATGCCCACAGCCCATGTCTACCTTCATTTAGCACCCATCTGACATTTGCCACACTGATATTATGACTTCTAGGACCAGTCTTGTGATGAGCTCCCACCATACACCATGGAGCACCCACTTTCTGACACCTGTGCCCCCTGATCACATTTGTTTCACTGATGCCACCATTTCCAACACCCACAACCAACACATCCACCTTTGTTTATGACCCCTACAACCTACCTTTCAGTCTTCTGCTATCAACTACAGCCCAACCATGACTCATTCAGTACATGCACCACAGCACAAGTCCCAGCTGTTGCCCTGCACCTCACACCATCAAAAACATCACCACTGCCTGCTCCTACACAGCCACTGCCATTCCCATCACATCCACTCTGTCACCAGTGCCCACTTCTCAACATCACTGCCCTTCATTTGCCTGTCCCACCTATTCAACATCATGTAGCCATTGATGCTGCTTCATTTATGACTGCTGCCACCAGTTTGCAGCCAGCTGCCCTTCATATTTTATCCACATTTTTCCACCAGTGCCCACTTTTCAACATCTCAGCACTTATCTGCCACTGTGGCCAGATAACTGCCCTTCATCAAGTCTGTACATGTACATTAGAATTATCAATGAGTTTCTTTGTGCCCAGTTTACAACATCTAAGCAGCTGTCTGCCCAAGTTCAGCTGTCACCCAACTTCACCAATCTGTGGTATTTGGCATGTTGTTGACCAAGGATGGTCAAATCTTTAAGTTGGATGGGGATGATGAGCTTTGGCTCAGCATTGGATGGAGATGGCATAGCCACTGCTTAGTCAGCTGGTTGATAGTTACATTGTCACATGTAGTCACAATAAGCAATGAATACCCTACTCTGTCATGGACCATTCATTTTCACTTTTCATCGTTTCGTTTCTAAGTCATTTTATATTCATTTTCTTTGTTTTTATCTAATGTCGCAGCCAAACAATCTAGATAAGATAACGATTATCTAATCAGCACAAGATAAGATAACGATTAGATTAGATTAGATAACGGAGATGCGGCCTTGCTTACAATTTCCCTTTGACTCATACAGATCACTCATCCATCTTATGTAAACCTTCTCAAACCTTCTATGGTATTTATAGCTAGGGTTACCCAGAGTACTCCACAGCCTTTAGGGTTGTAGGGTTTAGTGCACAGACCATGTACTTAGGTATATAAGAAGTGCAACGAACACCCAGAGACTCCATTCGAGTTCTCTTGGGGTTTCCCCTCAGTCAACTCTAGTCCTCTCCTCTACAGTCTTGCCATTGGGGCCCTGAGTCAGTCACTGACAAGGGTAGTCCTGATATACTCCTCCCTTGCTAATTGCCTTTGTTTTGGTCTTCCTGGGTGTCTTCCTGTCTTGGTTGGCCTTTCATACTATGTCACAGGCATCCAGCTATCATCACAGCATCACAGCATCACACAGTGCCCACCAAATGCATTGCTGCACCCACTGAAGGTGTTGGGAATACTCCAGGACCTGCCCCAGCCCTCTACTCCATTGGCCTGTGCTCCTGCAGTGCTGGAGTAAGCTTATCACTGGGAGATGGATCAACAGCAGGAGATATAGAGAATTGGTACACAAAGGTGATGGAGCTGAACAAACCATGGAGGGATGCTAGGAAATTCTACAGAAACATAGGATTTGGAAATCCAAGGCAAGGGCAGCACCAACAACATGCATCAAATATGGGGACACAAAATACCCAGAATAAGGTTGCACCAAATTTTGTACCCCAAGGGAATGGAGCAATGTGAGGACCTCCACCCCAAGTGCCATCAGGATCAGGCATGTGTGACCCTAATGCCATGGATGTAGATAGAAAAAGGGGACTGATAACCTGCTATAATTGCGGCAAGACAGGCCACATAAGCAGAGACTGTAAAGAACTGAGGAACTGGAAGGGAAAGATGCACATTAGGGAAGTTGGATGGAAGGAGTATCTGAGTGATGTGACAGAAGAGGACAAGAAGGCCATAAAGGAGCCATGGATTTTTAGAAGGCTCAAAGGGAATCAGTTCCAACTCAATGAGCAAGGACCTTATTTCTACCAATTCATCATGTAATTATGACAAGAAAATGATTCACAGGTTGAATTAAATTACATCAAGTATGAAATAAGGTCTAAGGAACACCAAATCAGAAATCTACCAATAAGTGCAGTAGCACCTTGCTTGAGGGCCTGGCAGACTCCATGGATGTTGAGGCAGATATGGGAGAATCCACTTGAACAAGCTCTAGAAGCTCTATGAATGTGGACTCATGAGTCATGACAGGATGAGGTGACAGAAGAACTAGTGAAAGGATTGAATGTGGCAACAGAAAGAGAGACAATGTGGTACCTGAATCACTTGAAATGGCAACCAAAATATGTTATAGGAATGGGAAAAAGACAGATGAACTTACCAGTGGTAGCCACTGATATTATGACCAGACAATGTATATCACTGATGGCATTGTTGGATTTGGGATGTACAGGATCATGTGTAAACTGGAAATTTGTGTGGTGGAACAATTTGAACACCCAAAAACTCACCCACCCAGTTCCTGTATACAATGCAGATGGATCAGAGAACATAGATGGCAAACTGTCAGAAATGGTCCAACTGAAAATTAAAATACGAACACAGAAAGAAATATGGGAGTTTGGAGTCTCCTCTCTTGGCAAAACTGATGTATTTCTGGGACACAATTGGCTTAAATACCACAATCCAGATGTAGACTGGCAGAAAAACACACTGAGGTTCAGCAAATTCCCAGGCACATTGATGAGCTTTGGCTCAGCATTGGATGGAGATGGCATAGCCACTGCTTAGTCAGCTGGTTGATAGTTACATTGTCACATGTAGTCACAATAAGAAATGAATACCCTACTCCTTCCTCAATAATTGCCTTTGTTTTGGTCTTCTTGGGTGTCCTCTTGTCTTGGTTGGCCTTTTGTACTCTGTCGCAGGCATCCAGCTATCGTCACAGCGTCACAGCGTCACACAGCGCCTGCCAAACACATTGCCACACCCACTGGAGGTGTCGGGAATATTCCAGGACCTGCCCTAGCCCTCTACTCCATTGGCCTAGTGCTGGAGTAAGCTTATCAATGTGCCAACCAAATATGGAGGTAGAAGAGTCCAAGGAAGAAAGTGAGGGGGGATGATAACAAAGAATACAAAATGAATTGGGAGGAGGGCAATAGATTGCTAGTGGTTACAAAGGAAGATGTAGATGTGGAATGGATATGAGCATATGAATCAACAGCAACCAAAATAGCATCAGAGAATAGGAACAAGTGGACCCTAGGTGAAATTGTGCCTGAGCACTATTTAAAACACCAGAAGGTATTTGAAAAACAGACCTTGAATGAATTACTGCTGAGAAGACCATGGGATCACACAATTGAACTTATTCCAGGGTCAAAGCCATTGGACTGTAAAATATATCCATTGAGTAAAGGGGAACAAGAGAAATTAGAAGAATTTCTCAAAGAAAATCTGGATACAGGAAGGATCCAATCAAGCAATCCCCAATGGCATCACCATTCTTTTTTGTAAAAAAGAAAGATGGATCATTAAGACTGGTACAGGACTATCAAAAGTTAAATGAGATGATGATAAAGAACCAATATCCATTACCACTGATATTGGAACTCATGGACAAACTGTCTCATGCAAAAGTATTCTTGAAAATGGATTATTCAAACCCTTAGTCATGTTCTTCAGACTAACAAATTCACCTGCCACTTTCCAAACCATGATAAACAGTTTATTTTGAGAAGAAATCACAGAAGGATGGGTAGTCATCTACATGGATGACATCCTAGTATTTTCTACACATCAGAAAAGCCATATAGATCATGTAAACAGAATTTTGGCAAAGTTGGAACAACACAAGCTATCATTGAAACTGGAAAAGTGTTGGTTCAATAAGAAAACCATCGAATTCCTGGGAATCATAATTTCACATAACTTGATCAGCATGGACAAAGCAAAGGTTCAGGCAATAACAGAATAGCCAGTTCCACAATCCAAGAACATACAACAGTTTTTAGGATTTGTGAACTTTTACAGAAGATTTGTATGAGGATTTACCTCAGTATCCAAACTGTTGACCAGATTAATGGGAAAAGAGGAATGGAAGTGGACTGGAGAACAACAGGAAGCTTTTGAGGAACTCAAAAGAAGAGTAGCAGAGGAAGTTGTGCTGGCAATACCAGCAGACAAAGGACAATTCAGAGTGGAAGTTGATGCCTAGACTTTGCAATAGGTGGAATCTTATCACAGCAACAAGAAGATAATGCTTGGTGACCAGTCGCATTTATTTCAAAGTCTTTGAATCCAGCTGAGAGAAATTATGAGATCTATGACAAAGAAATGCTAGCAATCATGCATGCATTTTATGAATGGTCTCATTATTTGAAAGGCATGAAAATAGTGGTTGAAGTTCTGATGGATCATCAAAACTTGATGTATTTTTGAAAACCCCAAAATATCAATTGATGACAGGCCCATTGGATTTTGGATTTGCAAGAATACAATTTTACCATAAAACACAGACTGGGTAAGTCAAATTCAAAAGCAGATCTTCTGTCATGGAGGACAGACCATAAGGGGGAGGAGATTGACAACAAGGGGATGATACTGTTGAAAGAAGACCTGTTCATCAGAGTATATGATGATGATGATGCCCTAATGGGGATACAGGAGAAAATTGCAAAGACCAATAAAAGACAATGGGAATTGCAAGTGCTAGAAGGATTGAAGAGTGGAAACAAAGAATGGAGACAGGAGAAGGGACTGATATACTGGAAAGAATGGATTTATGTGCCAGTCAACTGAAGGCTGAGAGAAGACCTCATACAAATTCATCATGAATGGGGACACTATGAAATTGACAAGACCATGGAAGTGATGACAAGGAATTACTGGTGGCCACAAATGCAACAAGATGTCAAACTATATGTGATGGGATGTAGGACATACCAAATGGTGAAACCAGACAGGACAAAATGGGCAGCTCCCTTAAAACTGTTGAGCATACTGGCACAACCATGGCAAGACATCTCAGTGGACCTGATGGGACCATTTCCAGAATCTACGGGATATGATACAATAATGGTGGTAGTGGACTGATTCTCAAAGAAGGCCTTCTTCTTACCCACAAATATCATGGTTACATCCCTAGGAGTAGCAATATTGTTCCAAGACAACATATTCTGGCAACACAGAATACCACATTGAGTTATAAGTGACCAAGGACCACAGTTTGTGTCACAATTCATGAAAGATTTGTATAGACTGTTGGATATCAAAGGGAATCCATCTATGGCATATCACCCACAAATGGATGGCCAAATGGAACAAGTAAATCAAGAAGTTTGAGAATTCCTGTCCACATATACAAATGACAAACAGGATGACTGGAGTGAACATTTAACTCTAGCACAAATCTGTCACAATGACAGAGAAAACTCCTCTATGGGACATACACCATTCTTTTTGAATTATGGAAAACATACCAGTACCAAATCAATTATTTGGCTGGGAAGATGGGCAGTTTGAGAGGGACTATCTGGACAAGTTACAATGGATGGAAGTTGATTTATGAAGAACTGGACAATTGTGGGACATTCATATGACAAACCACTTAGGTTCTCATGGATGCAAACCTTTAAGAGGGGGGTAATGTTATGATTTGATCTTATCTAAACATCTTATCTCATCTCTTATCTCATCAAGATGTGATCTATTATCGGGTTATTGATTATCTTATCTGGGAGATGACACAAGCAGGTCACATTATCGGGTTATTGATTATCTTATCTGGGAGATGACATAAGCAGGTCACATTGATGAGCATTGGTTGGAGCCAATGCTGCATCCGTGACTTTGGGACATGATTAGTAAGCCGGTTTTGGTACAGTCAGTTGATAGTATTAATAAGCAAGTCTGGCACTCCTCATATTTTCACCATAATGCCATAGTCTTTCCTTCACTTTACCTTTGTTGCTTGTTGCCCTTCTTTGCTGCTCATCTCTGTCACACACTGTCACTGTCGCCATCACAGCACCCAATGACAATGATATTGCGCCCAGACTAGGTGTCAGGAATCTTCCAGGACCTGCCCCAGCCTCTCTACCCACAGTTGACCTGTGCTCCTGCAGTGCCAGGGAGAGTATATCATAATGGTGACCACCACAGGGGATTCAAAATAGGAAGACTATGCTGACACCACTGCTTGACAAGACCGTTTGACAAAGACACATTTGTTTTTACCTGCCATGCCCATCTGATGGCCCCAACACCTTCATTTATGACTTCTATGATCATTTTTGCATGCAGCACATGCCCCCTTTGTGAAAGGTGCATGTGTTTTTCAACAGCTGGGTGGACCACCACAATGGACACATTCATTTTCACCTCACACACACATCTGATGCTCACTGCTGATGAGCATGCTCTGTGGCTAGCAGTGTAATCCAACAACTCTGAGACATTTCTGAGGTATTCTGGAACAGACAGCAAAACTCCAAAGCATTTCCAGACATTTCCAACATATTCCAAAGCATTTCCAAGCATTTTCCAGGCATTGCCAAGCATTCCTGACATATTCTGGACATTTCTGAGAATTACTGATGCATTCCGGAGCAAACAGCAAAACTCTGATGCATTGCTGAGCACTTCTGAGCATTTCTGGGGTATTCCAATGCAACTCTGATGCATTTCCAAGATATTCTGGAGCAACCAGTGAAACTCCAAGACACAGGTGCAGGTGTTCAAGACTCTGGAGCAGAATGCTTACTGATACAAACTCATGCTGGCCTCAGTTCAAATGCAATCACTACATGCTTTTGTTGTCATCTATATTATGGTGGCAACATGTCATATCCATGTTGGATGGATACAGTACATGCATGGATGTATACAATACATGCACTCACTACATGTGCTCATTGTCATCTATCCACAATACTGGTACCACAGCAGTAGATAAACATGTCATGTCCATCTTGGATGGATACAGTACATGCATGGATGTATACAATACATGCCCTCACTACATGTGCTCATTGTCATCTATCCACAATACTGGTACCACAGCAGTAGATAAACATGTCATGTCCATCTTGGATGGATACAGTACATGCATGGATGTATACAATACATGCACTCACTACATGTGATCATTGTCATCTATCAGTGATACTGGTATCACAGCAGTGGCTAGACCTCACATGTCATCTCTGTCTTGGATGGATACAATGTCTGCTGTGCTGGCCTCAGTTCAAATGTGCTCAAGCAGCAGCTAGACCTCACATTGTGTCACTTCAATACATGTAACCTGGATGGATATGATATCCTGCATTGACAAGCTAACAGTGACTTTTAACAAACACAGTTTGTAGGTCCCATTACCCATTTACTTCAACCATAAATCTAAAGTTTGAACCCTAGACTAGGGTTAAACCCTTCCTATGTTTGTCCTATGAATCCCAATCAACACTGAACCCTAAGGAACCCTACATAATGTAGGTCTATATGCTTGAAGGCAGCTTCCAGGTCATGAATTACTTCAGAGTCTCATTACTTGCAGGTGTGGACAAGGCACATGTGCCAGATGTCACACAGCAGCATGACCTCACAGGGCTGGTTCTCTTCTGCATTGTCCTGTGTCATGAACTGCTCCTGTTCACTTTTTCTTCATTTCATTTCTAAGACATTTATATTCATTTTCTTTGTTTTGATCTAAGGTTGCAGCCAAACATCAAAGATAAGATAACGATGATCTAATCAGCACAAGATTATATTATGATCAGATAAGATAAGATTATGGATGCACAGCCTTGCTTATGTTTTCCTTATGACTCACTCAGATCACTGATCCACATTATGTAAACCTTCCAGAACATTCTATGCTATTATTAGATAGGGTTACCCAGAGTACTCCACAGCCTTTAGGGTTGTAGGGTTTAGTGCACAGACCATGTACCTAGGTATATATACAGTGTAACTAGCACCCAGAGACTGCATTCAAGTTCTCTTGGGATTTCCCCTTGTCAACTCTAGTCCCTTCCTCTCTCTTGTTTACTAGTGGGGCCCTAAGTTGTCACAATGAGGGTAGCCTTGATATCCTGGGGCTGTCAAATGTCCTGCATCCTGGTTCCTATGACCAGGTGTATCATATCTTGGCTTAAGGCATTCTGGGTTGTGACCCAGGAATCAACAGGTACAGAGGTAGATGTTTTTGAGGTGCTCCTGTGGCAAGTTGCCATGACCTTGTCCTCCTCCATGGAGGATAACAAGGAGAATTTAAAGCCTTTCCTCCCTGATTGTACCCATGGCTTGCACACTGTATGATACTCTCATCCAGAGGAAGAATACTTCCAGCTGGAATATGAGAGGTAGGATCCATGCAAGAGCTATGATTGGGAAGGTGGGGCCCTGGTCATAACACCCAGGTCTGGGGCTGCAATGCCCTCAGATGACACAGAAGATGGTATGACTACAGGGGACCACTATGCCTTGGATGGGATACAGCCTCCTTCATTTGATGATAATGTAACAATGGCCACCTTGGCTTCAGGGGAGAAGTGCAAGAAATGTCAGAAGGATGAGGAACCAGGATGATGAGGGTGGGATACAGCCTCCTTCATTTGATGATAATGTAACAATGGCCACCTGGCTTCAGGGGAGAAGTGCAAGAAATGTCAAAAGGATGAGGAACCAGGATGATGAGGATGACTGAGAGGAAGGTGAAGGTGAGTAAATCATTTTCTCTCATGTTGAATAGCAATGTAATTGGAACCAGATGCAAGGCCAAGGAAGAAGAGAGCCTGAACTGTTCAATGGAAGTGGATGCATGTAATGGTCCATCTTTTGCTGCAGGCAGGAATGTATCTCAGGCAGGCTGAAACAGTGCAGATTAGAATAGAATATTTACATCAATGAGATTTGCAATGGGTGCACCTATTGATTCTTCAAATTGAGTTAGAAAAGTGTAACAAAATTTTGCATACATTTTCATTTGCAAATCTCCTGCATCTTCATATGGTTGTTTGCAGATCCATGAGTAATTATTCTATACCAAACTTTGGGACCCCTATGTTGATGACACACTTCTTGTACCATTGCAATTTGTCACTGTGGAGTTGTGTGCATCCCCCATAACCACACAGTCATGCCCTCAGCACAGACACTACTGGTTGGCACTCACACTGATATACTCTCCCTGGAACTGCAGGAGCACAGGCCAACTGGGGGTAGAGGCTGGGGCAGGTCCTAGAAGATTCCCAACACCTATAGTCTGAGCATGATGTCATTGTTGTTGGGCACTGTGATGGTGACAGTGACAGTGTACAACAAAGATGAGCAGCAAAGAAGGGCAACAAGCAATGAAGGTGAAGTGAAGGAAAGACTATGGCATTATGTTGAGAATACAAGTAGGCTGAATGTGTTACGATTTGATCTTATCTAAAGATCTTATCTAATCTTATCTCTTATCTCATCAAGACGCAATCTCTTATCGGGTTATTGGATATCTTATCAGAAGATGACATAAGCAGGTCACGTGACATGACAGGTGGACATGAGGATGAACATGAGGGATCCAGGAGGTGGAGGTGAGGCTGGGGGTATATAGGTAGCATAGGAGTATACTGAGCCCCAGGCTCTTGATTGTCATAGTCATAGACTATACAACAGAGTTTCTACTTTTCTCATCTTGATTTCTTTCTGGTTGTGTCTCTGGTCTATTGACCTTTTTGACATAATTAAGAGCCTTCAGGATCATCGACACAACAAAAACATTTTATCACAATAGGAAATGTTTTACAGCAATGAACACCATTGAATTAGTAAAGAGTGGTGTTGTCCAAATTATGGATAAGGGCATTGGGGCAAAAGTCCAGACTGATGCAGGTATGAATTCCAATCAGCAGATCAGGACCATGCTGCTGACACAACTGCACTCATTGAGAGTGTCTGACCACCCTGGGATAGTGAGTCAGGGGCACTGGCAGACGGTGCAGTGGAAAAGCCTGGGAAAACAGGCAAAACAAACTTCTGAGGAGCGCCGGGGTATCAAGGCCATGATAAGACCTGTATGGGTGAATCGCCAGGCCCCCACCCCTCAGGAGTCAAGGAAAGGACTCAGCAGCAGGAATCACCTGTCTAAGGTGACCCCACGGAAAGCTCCTTGTGTGAGGGTGCCAAGTGACCTTGGCAAGATGGAGTTTTTATTACAGGGAATGATAGAAACAGAACGCGAGCAAGCATCATATGCAAGGTGGTGTGACCAGGAGTACCATCGACAACAACGAGCAGTACAGCAACAAATTCCGGTACAGCACAACATGCATGTACTATGGTGGATGCTGTACAATGCAGCGGAAAAGAAAAAGACGCTGAGCAAAGAGACATATCATCTTCTTGCAGAAGCGGACCGCACGGCTCATGAAGAGCAAGACAACACCTGGAGCAAACTCCTGAAACAGAGAGAGGCAGAGTGTGTAGCACGCAAAAGAAAGGAGGTGCAAAAAACAGTGGAAGTCAAGCATGTTGCAATGACACCAACCCCTGTTAAACAGGACAGGGTTAGGAATGTGACAGAGGAGAAGTTCAGCAGGGATGAACTTGCCAGACGATTACCGATAAAGAAATCTTGGACCAAGCAATGTAAAGCAGTGGTAGAGCTATATGAATATGCATATGGACATTATGACAAGTTAATCAGTAAACTCAAATCCATGAAGGGAGTCCGAATTGAATACAAACCCAAGCATATGTACAATAGGGTGTTTATTCAACAAAGCAACAAAGAGATAAGGATGCAGAAATCCAAGTGGGAACAGGGTGCATTCGTAAGCCTTGAGAAAGTCAGCAGCACAGGATTTGGCGATGGCCAAGATCTTGTACTAGAAATAGGAATTGAGATTCCTGTTTTGGCAAGTTACATAAAGAGGGTGTTTGATTGTACACCACAGGACTTGGAATTGGTGGCTTGTGTGAGCTCCAACATGCACTAAATGGCAATATAATGAAGCCACAGCAGTACAGAAAAGATCGGAATTCTCCATATAGTCAAACCAAACCAACAGAGAAAGCATTACCGACAACACCAAAAGACTATATAGGATGAGGAGTACTGCATGGGTGTCAAGGCCTCAGCATGAGGTCTTTCATTGAAGTGTGTGGAGAAGAGACGTTAAAACAACACAAATGCAGGGTCAAAAAGTGGACCAAAGCCATAGATTCACAATTACCTGGGAAACCAGGAGTTTACAAACGCATGGTGGCAGACCCATGGAGGGAAAAAGGGTACTGTTACATGTACCTTTTCCAACCGTGATTCTACAATCATTTCAAATGGCCAGCATACCCAACTGTGGAGCAGATTGCAGGATGGGAGTGTGATCTTAGGAAGAACAATGTAAAGTTCATCCTGGAGGACAGAGAAGGGGAGAAAGTGTACCACATACACCCCCACAATGAAAAGCCTGTGAGGATGCAGGACTTAGAGGAGTACAATGTCATCTACAAATGGGAACATATCAATGAGATCAAAGATTGGACTCAATGGAGAGACATCAAATTTGGAGTGCAGGAGGAGGAGGAAGTGGTATATCCACGCAACCTCTTGACCACGACACAGCGGGTGACAAGGTGAATGACAATGCAGCAGTACGGCAGACTGCATGGAGACTGATTCACACAACAAGTCGGAGAACAGCTCAGAGACATGTCAATGGCCTATATTGACATGAATATTTGGGCATGACAAGTGAAGCATGCGAACCAGTTGATGTTACTGCCTCCAGGATTCTCAAACTATACCCCTGAAATGTCAGGATTGTGTTATCTATGGTTATTCAAACCTCAATATTGGAATGCATTTGCATGGCCAAGAAACCCGTCATGGAAGCAAATCGCAGAGTACAAGCTGGAAATGCAAAACCCAGAAGTTAGAGTTTGGGTGTCCCTAAACTGGGGACACATGAAATACCATGTGGAGCAAGACAAGGAGGGATGTACTGCTGAGGATGTACTTGAAGAAATGTCCAACGGGGCAGGACAACATGTACCTGTGGGATACACAGTAATGGATGCATTGATTTCTGCATTCCTACTATGTATCACAACATGGTTGACATTGTTTGCACCAACGGATATAAATCAGAGATGGCATATGGCATCAGACAAAGAGAGGAGGACAGCAGCAACTAACTTGGCCAACTTGGTAAATCCGATCATTGAAGCAATACAGGGTCCATGAGAAGAGAGAGCACCAGTGGTCAAAATTGATATGCCAGACTACTACAAAGGGCAACCAGAACAGATTGCAAACTGGTTGAGAAACATGGCTATCTATTTTCGACTTACAAAAATTAAGGACTCCACATGGATGACAGTGTTGGCTCTAACACAAGGACCTCCACCCCAAGCAGCATCAGGATTGGGTGCATGTGACCCCAATGCCATGGATGTAGATAGAACGAAGAAGCCAATCACCTGTTATAATTGTGGCAAAACAGGCCACATATGTAAGCAGAGATTGCAAAGAGCCAAGGAACTGGAAGGGGAAGACACAAATTAGGGAGATAGGATGGTAGGACTACCTGGAGGATGTAACAGAAGAGGACAAGAAGGCCATAAAAGAGGCCATGGATTTTTAGAAGGCTTGAAGGGAACCAGTTCTGACCCAAAAAGCAAGGACTTTATTTCTACTGATTCACCATGTAATTATGATAAGAAAAATAATTCATGGGTTGAATTGAATCACATCAAATATGAAATAAAGTCTAAGGAACAACAATTCAGAAATCTACCAATAAGTGCAGTAGAACCTCACTTGAAGGCCTGGTGGACTCCATGGATGGTGAGGCAGATATGGGAACGTCCACTTGAACAAGCTCTAGAAGCTCTACAGACATGGACTCATGAATCACAACTGGAGGAGGTGACAGAAGAACTAGTGAAGGATTTGAATAAAGCATCAGAGAAAGAAGCAATGTGGTACCTAAATCACTTGAAACAACAACTGAAATATGTTATAGGAATGGGAAAGAGACAAATGAACTTACTGTTGGTAGCGACTGACATGAATACAGGACAGCACATGTTGGTGACAGCGCTGTTTGTCATGGATCGCTCATTTTCACTTTTTCATCGTTTCGTTTCTAAGACATTTATATTCATTTTCTTTGTTTTGATCTAAGGTCGCAGCCAAACAATCTAGATAAGATAACGATTATCTAATCAGCACGAAGATAAGATAACGATTAGATTAGATTAGATACCGGAGACGCGGCCTTGCTTATGATTTCCCTTTGACTCATACGGATCAATCATCTGTTGTATGTAATCCTTCTCAAACCTTCCATACTATTCATAGCTAGGGTTACCCAGAGTACTCCACAGCCTTTAGGGTTGTAGGGTTTAGTGCACAGACCATGTACCTAGGTATATAAGATGTGCAATGAACACCCAGAGACTCCATTCGAGTTCTCTTGGGGTTTCCCCTCAGTCAACTCCAGTCCTCTCCCTCTACAGTTATACTTTTGGGGCCCTGAGTCAGTCACTGACGAGGGTAGTCCTGATACTGTTGGACTCAGGATGTACAGGATCATGTGTGAACAGGGAATTTGTAAGGCAAAACAACTTGAACACCAGAAAACTCGCCCATCCTGTCCCTGTATACAACACAGATGGATCAGAAAATATGGACGGTAAACTACAGTGACCCACAAAACTGTTGCAATGGTTGGCAATCCTAAAGGTATTGGCAACCAGTGCAATAGGTAGAATAGAAACAAATAAATAGAAATAAGGGTATGATAGCCCTGCTTCTAAGCTTTAATTTGATTTCACATTGAACATATTTGGTTATGTTTTGGTTGAGATATAAATTCCTGAAGTAGGTGATACCATTGCAACAGTTTTGTGGCTGGCATATTTTGATAAGATACTGGTATATTCTAGTACTTTGTGTAGCCCCCCTTTGCTTGTATCACTGCCTGTACCCTCCTAGGCATACTCTCAATCAAGTCCAGGCACACCTTTGCCTCAATCTTATTCCACTCAACCTCCACCCTCTCCCACAACTCAAGCATGCCTGATGGGGATCTCTCATGCTCTGCCAGCCTCCTCTTGACATGTGTCCACAATTGTTCAATTGGATTGAGGTCTGGGGACTGTGCAGGCCATGGTCGAGGTTCAATTTCATGGTCTTTAAACCAAGTCTTGGCCTTCTTGCAGGTGTGCTTGGGGTCATTGTCCTGCTGGAAAATGATGTCTTCTGCACTCTTGCCATAATACTCCAGGCTTGCTTGAAGGTCTTCCTCTAAAATGGACACATAAAGGTCCCCATCCATCCTCCCATCAATTTTGCAAGCATACCCAGGCCCCTCCCACATCATACACCCCCAAACCATAACTGATCCTCCCCCAAACTTGACTGTCCCACTCACCAGCCTATCACTGAGCCCCTCCCCTGCCTTCTTCCAAGCCCATTTCCTCCCATCTGACCCTAGCCTATTGAATTTTGTCTCATCTGACCATACCACCCTCTTCCAATCCTCTACAGTCCAATCCTTATGTGCCAAAGCAAAGTCCATCCTCTCCTTCATGAAACTGTTCCAATGGTATCACCTACTTCAGGAATTTATATCTCAGCCAAAACATGACCAAATATGTTTAATATTGAATCAAATTAAAGCTCAGAAGTAGGGCTATCATACCCTTATTTTTGTTTATTTGTCCCTATTTTAACTGTTGCACTGGTTGGCAATCCCTGCAGGATTGCCAACCATGGCAACAGTTTTGAGGGTCACTGTATCAGAAATGGTCCAGTTAAGAATCCAAATAGGGACACACAAGGAAACCTGGGAGAGTCATAGAGCTATAGAAGTGACCACCAAAGCATATACTGTGTTCAACTGTAACAACAGCATGTGGAGTATGAGGTCTCATATAGCTGGGATGATGAGATAAGTGAAGATCATTTGGATAATATAAAATGATTTACAGTTTATCACCAGGTCCAAGCATTATAGCATGGATTTCCCATAGATGTTCATTGACCTCTTGTGGGTCAAAGGATGAGTAGATATTCTTGCTGGAAAATTTAGCTCCTGTTTGTCTCTCCCTCGCAACCAACCACCACTTCTTGCCTGTCCATACTTCAACATAGGTACCAAAGCCATTGCAATCAATGTGTAAATGACTTATGGCACCTGTAGTGGCAGCCAAGCCACATCTGATGTCACTTCTAGGAATTTCTGCATGCTTCTTGCAAAATGGATGGTTTGGACCCATGCTACACCATCACTTGACAGATGGTCATCTGGAACTTCACATCCATGTGGAGTAGGGAATTCCAGTGCATTCAGAATTCTGCCCTCTGGGCCCATGCTCATCAGGTTCAATAGACAAATCTATCCTAAGTCTGACATTTATCATGTTTTCTGGTAAACACCTCCTTACCTTGGATGGCTATGGGAGTGTCCCAACTTCCCAGCCTCCCTAGGCCCCTCCTATCAAATGCCATTTTTTGGTGACCCCTCTCCCTGACAACTACATTATTCTTGGTAAAGAGAGCTTGAAGCTCTTCAGATGGCATTGAGTTGAACTTTATTGCCTCCATGACCATGAAGCCAAGGCCCTCTGATTCCTTTGGAACACTAACCTTTGCCAACTTCTACAAAAACTCCCCATCTGCATGTGTCTGCTTAATGTTAGATTTTTTTGTATGTTATATGGTGGTAAAACAGCTTACACCAAGTGAGGACTTGTAGGAGTGGAATGTATCCACATCACTTTCAAAAAGGTGCACCTCTACTAAATATAAGCTTGCCCTCTTGATTAGTATTCCTGGTATACAGTAGGATCCTCAAACTCCTCCTATAATTTGGACATCAGTAAACAATACTCAAAATAAATTAAAATGTATTGCTTTCACCTGTTCTTTGGTGAGATCTATGATTTCATGTATTTGAGTAGGGATATTTGTATTTTTCTTGGCCTTTCCTAGCCTATGCTTAACAGATTGCTGTGCAACCACCAAACCCATGGATGGTTTTGATGAGACATTCTGACCTTTTTTATTTGATGTGTAAATGAGCTTATACATCCATGGAGTAGGACTGACTTACTCTCCTTGAACCATACATCTTCTGCTTCTGAGATACCATCCAATGTATGCTTTCAAAGGAAATAAAATTCTTGAGGAGTTGCTCCTCATCTGCATCATCTCTTGCAAGTGTAAAGATTATCTCCCATACTACCTTCTCAACCTGTTCTATGGGAACAGGCCTGCAGTTTCCTAGGCTTTGCCAAATCTGTGTTGAGCAGCTCAGAATGTTGAACAGCTTAGAAGTGATTCCTAAAATTATAACTTTTTGCAACTGACACCAATCAGAGAAGCCCTGCTAAAATCTCTTGTGTGCCACTGCATTCCACAGAGAAGGGCAAGAGGAGATACATACAGCAAGAGATAAGAACAGAGGAAGTCACAGCTTGGAATCATCTTTCTTGTGCACTCCTTGGCTCAGCAGTTGCAGTATGATCCAGTACAACAAGCTGAATTGGTGACTCTGAATGTAGGCAGGTTAAATGAAGAGAAGACCAATGTGTTCAATCCAGTCATGGACTCTGTCAACAACAATAGAGGGAAACTTATGTTTGTTCACAGTGCTGGAGGATGTGGAAAAACTTTTGTCTGCAGCACCATTGCTGCAGCTGTCAGATCTCAGAATCAGGTAGCTCTCTGTGTGTGGCATCATCTGGGATTGCTTCTCTGTTGCTCCAAGGTGGAAGGACAGCTCAACCTACCTTCAAAACTCCAATTCCTGTCACAGAAGCTTCCATAGCAGGAGTCAAAAGAAACTCCAAGATGCATCAAGTATGAAACAAACAGATCTACAGTATGAAATATGAAACACTGACATGGAACTGGCAATGGCCTTCCTCTTATATTCAATGCTACTACCATTGAGGGGGATTGACAGCCTGGGATTCAAAAAACATAGACATTTTTTAACCTTCTAAGGCTGCCCTCAATTCAGAGATGGAGCCCATTGTCCTTCACTGGCACCAACTAGCTGGTGTTCATGCAATAAATCACATTTCAGATAGCAACCCCTGTCTAGGAGAGTCCTCATCACTACCCAGCCTACCCCATCTGATTGTGGTTCCTGGGACCTTGTTATCCCAATGGGAGATGGAGTTGAAGATACTCTTCAAACCTAAATCAGTTGACATTCTCTTGTATGGAACCACAAAGCAAGCTCATACTCAGTTCTGGGCACCCAATGGACCATTTTATACATCAAAACATCTTGGTAAGTATATTCCCCAGATTGCATTGCATTAATGACTCAAACTTATTATAGGTTTTACAACAAGACTTTGGTATGATTTATGCATGGCATAAGCCCTCATCATCAGATTTGCCCTGGCACCACCCTCCCAAGCTCCCTACTTATAACTTGCATGCCAAGAATACCTTATATGGACAGGAATACCTTTCCATTACTTTGGATGAAGCTCATGCATATTGCAATGTGGGCTCCAAGCACTCATCTGCCCTCCTTCTCCTTGAATGGTCTCAGCTTCACTTCATATTGACTGCAACCCCACTTCAAACTTCAACAAAAGTGAGTTTGTTGTTGTGCTGGATTGTCTTGTCATTAATTCTACAAATGACTAGGATATTCTGGGATGGGTCTTGCCCTACTTCATGGTAGACAGTGCTCTTTCAGAAGAGAAAATGGATAACAGCAACATCTGAAAGGCAAAGTGCAGCATTATATCAAATGAAGAGCCAACCTTTGTCAATATTATGAAGGATTGTCAAGTAGTTATTGCACAGAGAATGCAAAGCCAATTTGAGGGGCAGATTCTCCACTGTACAATTGCCAGCCTGAACTGGAAAGGCCAACCTCTCATCAGCCTTCCTCTTATGAGGAGATCATGGCAGTAGTTAAACCAACTGCAAGAGAAATGGAGATCATAACTGAATTGGCTGATCGAGTCAAAGAAAGGTATGTCTTTTGAACTCCTTCTCTTACCATATCTAACAATCCATGACCAGCGTCTCTGCATCAAATGGAGTACTAATGATAGTCTCCCAAAGTTTTTACATTGAGCACTGCATGTGCATTGGTTTTGCCAGGTATGACCTGGAGGAAAAGATACCCACTTTCCATAGCCTCCAGGAGTGGGAGGGGAAGAAATCTACGAAGCTGGATGCCTGCACATGCATGTGTCAACATATTCTGGCCAGAGATGATGCTCCCACAATGGTTTTTAAAGATAGCACAGTCATATTCCCCCCATGCTGCTTGCAAAAACTGGGGAAAGGATTATGCAAGAGATGAAAATCATTATCTATCAAGAATCTCCATCCCTTGGACCCCTAGTCCAGAATGTAAGGCCCTGAATACTTTAATTCAAGCACTATTGTTGATGCTCCCAGGTTTTGGATTTATATGGCATCAAGCACCTTCACATCAATGGCCAAACTACATTTCAACAATGAGCCAAGGTTGTTAAGAAGTTCTGTATGGACTCCTCTCACTGAGTACTCATCATCTCATCCTTGGGCATAGTTGGTTTAAATCTTTCTGTGGCTTCAGTCATAATATTCCTGGTTCATAGTCTCCTTCTTCATAAGGTTAATATCTTATTAGCATCAGGACCAACTATGGAGTGCTCAGGATGAGTGACAAATCTGTGGATGCACCCATTGCCAGCCACAAAAGAGGGTGGTGGTATCACACTACTTCCAAAGCCCATACATTACATGGCAGGGATCATCAACTGAGGCAGGGCAGGGGCCTTTAAATCCTAAACAAAAGACCAAGGTAATGAAGATGAGCAAGCAAATGATAGGCCCAGGCACAGATGCCATTGACAACAAATCCTCAACAAAAGACCAAAGCAAAAAAGATGAGTGCACATATGGAGACACAGGCACTGTTGACAGCTGCCATGCAAATGGCAACATCAACAGAAGCTGATAAAGAGGAGCAATATGGTTTTACCACAAGCAATGCAGATGGCCTTGACAGTAGCAATATCAAGGACCCCACAATGGATGATGCTAGAACTAGCAAAGGATTCACAGATGTTGACAGTTTGGATTTAATATTGGATGGTATGGCAAGGGATGGTAGTACCTTCTGTGACTGCCAGGCCCCATCTGAATTATTTCTGAGGCATTTCACAATACTTTATACACAATAGCAGGTGCATGGTCTAAATCAAGGCCATGGTATCACTTGAGAGACATTCATCTGGATCCTCACAGCCATTTTGTGTTGGAAAATCTAACCCATTGAGTATTCTTCCATGAGGAAGGTTTGAATGAAGCAATACATCCTTCAAGGTGCCTGTCATCAGTTCTCTTATCAGAAAGCTGACATAAGCAAGTCATGTGACAAGACAGGTGTGGGACATGAGGATGGGCATGAGGGAACCAGGAGGTGGAGGTGAGGCTGGGGGTATGTAGGAGCATGTAGAGCCCCAGGCTCTTCTTGATTGTCATTGTTGTAGACAGTGCAACAGTTCTTCTCTTTTCTTTTCTTCTTGTCACTTCTTTCTGGTTGTGTTTTTGGTCTATTGACCTTCCTGACAGCACCAGTCTGTATGATTGATGCAGAGGCAAATAGTACATGCCAGATGTGATGTGTCTATTTTGTGTTTTTTCCTGCAGAAAGATTGTGCTGTATTGATCATTTTGTCACCCTCATGTGTATATGGAACTTTACACTGTGCTGCTTCATTCTGGATATGCATGATAAGTTGACCAATGGGCATCAGAATTTTCTTCAACTCCATAACTGTTCCAATCATCAAATTGACCCATTTGGCATATGAGCACAGTAGTGAACAAAGTAAATGGAGTTTGAATAGATCATCATTGATCTCCCAACCCATCATTTGAAGCTCAACCTGGTATTGCTTCATCTGGTTAAGATGCACTGTAAGATCTTCTTCTTCCATCACATGTTGTGCCAAGCTGGCATGTATAATTTGGGACTGGTATGGTAGTGCAGAGCTGTGGTTATTATTAGGTCAGGCACACTATGTACTTATATAGGTCTGACAAATATGGCTCAGATAATCCCAATAATATATGTATTTGTTTACAAGCTATTCAAGAAATACTCAAAGAGTGTGAAACATTGACTCAGTTTTGTGAGCCACTATATGTTGACAAATTCTCAGGCAATTGATAGAATACTGTTTTACCATCAGCATGAGCAGACCACCAATATGCCATTTGCTCAATGTTTGGCTTATTTTGTGTGCACCAATCAGGATTGATTTTGCAAACAATTCAAATTCTCCTTTGGTATGGGCTGGTGTTACAGCAAACTTTGTCCCTTGTACTTTAGCAAGGAATGCATAGATATATTTCCAATCTCAATGAAGTCTTGGAACATGGAGATTTAATGATTGTACTAGTTGTACTGACTTCTGTAGATTAAGATCTGCTCCAACAAAGTTGCATGCATGAAATGCCAAACTGTTCCACTGTAGGACCTGTCAAAAAGGTTGAAGACCAAAGACACAACCAGAAGAAAAACAAGAAGAAGGAAAGAAGAAACTCTGTTGCACTGTCTACAACAATGACAATCAAGAACCTGGGGCTCCACACATTCCTACACTACCTATATACCCCCAGCCTCACCTATACCTCCTGTATCCCTCATGCCTATCCTCATGTTCCACACCTGTCATGTCATGTTGATATACTCTCCCTGGCACTGCAGGAGCACAGGCCAACTGTGGGTAGAGGCTGGGGCAGGTCCTGGAAGATTCCTGACACCTAGTCTGGGTGTGATGTTGTTGTTGTTGGGTGCTGTGATGGTGACAGTGACAGTGTGTAACAGAGATGAGCAGCAAAGAAGGGTGACAAGCAACAAAGATGAAGTGAAGGAAAGACTATGGCATTATGGTGAAAATATGAGTAGGAGTGCCAGACTTGCTTACTAATACTATCAACTGACTATACCAAAACCTGCTTACTAATCATGTCCCAAAGTCACTGATGCAGCATTTGCTCCAACCAATGCTCATCATATCGCCCCCACTTAAAATTTTGACCACCCTTGGTCAAACTCCATGATGCAAAAGAAACTCTGGGGTGGCAGAAACAAAATCCAGGTTGTCAAACAAAATCCATGTTGCACAAAAAACAGTCCTTGTCATCAAGTAAAATTCCAACCTTTGGGCAGCCACTGAGATGTCGCAAACTGGGTGCAAAGAACTGAAAGGTACAGCACAGACTTGAAGAAGGGCAATTATCTGGCCATCATGGTGGCAAATAACTGCAGAGATGTCAACAAGTGGGTGCATATCATGGCAAACTGAGTTGTACAGACTTTGTGAAGGGTGGCTGGTCTGGAAAATTGGGAATTGAGCTTAGCAAGGTGGCAGCAGTGTGCAATGGAAAAAGTCTGGGGGTCTGGAAAATCATTGGCAGTCGGAAAATGAGGTGGAGGTCAAGCAGCATGGTCATCTTGCATAACAGAAGGTGGTGGCCTTCAAACAGTTTGAAAACAGAGATGGGGTGATGGTCAGTTGAGCAGTGGAAAATGATGGAACTAGAATTTTGATGGGGTCATTGAGCAGGGAATGTGGGTGCGAAGTGCAAATTGAAGGGTGTTGGCAGAAAATTGGCTGGCAAAATGGCACTGAGGGTTGAAACAGAGTTTTTGAGCTTGGAGGAAAATTTGTTGAGTGTGGAAACTTGGGTGTGCAGCCAAAAACCATGCAGCAATCACAGGACAGTCCATAAACAAATGTGTTGTGTGTGGTTGGGGCTGGCTAAATGACACAGAGGGTTGAAATGAAGTTGTTCAGCTTAGAGGGAAATTCATTGAGCATGGAAACTAACATACAAACTAAAATTGCCAACCCAATGGCACATTCACCCAGTGTTGCATGCAGCACTCCTTACACCATACAAGGAAACTGATATACATGGACCAAATGACACAAGACCTCCCCCTGATCTGATAGAAGGCCAGGAAGAGTATGAAGTCAAAGTGATAATAGTGCATTGCAAAAAAGGCAACTCATACCAATACCTCATCAAATGGAAGGGATATGATACATCAAACAACACCTGGGAACCTGAACGAAACTTGACTAATGTGGAAGAAGTCCTAGACAGATATAAAAACAGGAGAAAACTCAACTGAAGACTAGCACTCTTTGCATCGCTATCTAACCACAGTCTATGTCTTCCAAGTCTACCTCCCCTGTTCCCCCTCATGTCTACTCTGCATACTTTTCAGTCAATAAATCAGGACAACCCACTGACCCTCACCTCATTGAGCACACCCCTGAATGCCCCGTGCTTGTATACCCTCAAGATGACACACCCTCAGACTTCAACCCTAATGACATCATGCCTGAGCCACATCATGCACCAACCAATGACCCTCAGGGTCCCCTTATGTCACAAACCATCGAAACCATTGCCTCCCAAGACCATCCCACCCCCTCCCAAGGAGAAGTATCAGCAGGACCTTCAAGACCACACTCTAGTCATGTGGTACCTACAAGTAATTGAATGAGACCTTCTACACCATGTAGGGATTGATTTCAACATACCTTGGTCAAAACAGAACAAAGAGTTAATTGGCAATGTCATGTGAATTGTAAGTCATTCACTCATATTACTCTAATACATGGCTGATTACAACTAGGCTTGAGAATGGCACACAATTCTTCAAAAGTTCTCCCACAATTGGGCCACAGAAGAGATGATCAAGCTTACCATCAAGAACAAGAGGTCATATAGGCATCGACAAGGATACAATGTGAGTGAGGCTCACAATGGAGAGGATGAAGGGACAGCCGCTGGGGATGCTGACAAGAATAACTGAGAAGCTCAAGGCATTGTATCATCAAAACATCAAAACATCAAACCAAATTTATTATTGTCAATCTAAATATTATGTAAAATATTATATCAGCACATTGAAAACATCGAATCATTGAATCAAAATTTAAATATTAAGTCAAGTTTTAAATATTATTCAAATATTATATAAGTGCATCAAAACATCGAAATATTATATAAGCATGAGCCATACAAAGTGTTGAAAACAAACCAAAAAAATAAACATTATATGTGTTGCTTTTTGCATGTTTGGTGTGTGGTATTATGCTCACAAGAAGTGGTGATAAAACAACACCTACATTGTAAAATTCATTACATTATACATGAGAAAATCTCCAGTGAAAAATGTGGAATTCATGTGATGAATTGTTTCATATATAGGATGAATTTCACACCCTGAAAATGTGCACCATTGTGGTATAATTCCACAGACAAAAGGTGGCATTATTAGTGCAATTCCACATATCATAGGTTATGTTTTCAACTATATATGTGTCCTGTATTCAACACATGTACTTGGGGTTTTTACACATATTATATTATATTTTCACAGTGGGAATTTCCACCTTCTCATGGCCCTCTGTGTCAAAAGGGTTCATTGCCAGCAACATCTAAAGTTTGCCCAATACCATGCAAACTGGACTGTGGAGGACTGGAAGAGGGTGTTGTGGACAGATGAGACAAAAATCAACAGGATTGGGTCAGATGGGGAGGTGTATGTGTGGAAGCAACATGGGGAAGCACTATCAGACAGGACCACCACACCAACTGTCAAGCATGGAGGGGTGAATAACTTGATGGTTTGGGGATGTATGGTCTGAAATGGGGTGGGGAAGATGGTAGAGGTGCAGGGGAAGATGGATGCTGAGCAATATTGTGAGATTTTGGAGGTGGTGGTGGAGGAGAGTTTTGAAAGCTTGGAGATGAAGGAGGATGAGAGGTACTTTCAGCAGGACAATGACCCCAAGCACACCTCCAAAAAGCAGTACTTTTCACTCCCCCCCCCCTTCCCACTGGAATCCATGTGGAATCCTCATGCATTTCACTAAATATGTAGGTTTCTGAATGTGTTGATTATGTAATTCCATGTGGAATCCATATGGAATCAACACCCATTTCAACACATTTGCAATCATGTTCCCATATGACTGACCACATTCTCACCATGCTCCCACACCACATATCCACTTTCCCACCATGTTTTCACACAGTTTCTACAATGTTTTCACACTTATGCTTACATTTTCACTGTGTTCCCATTGACCTGCCCATTTTCCCACCCAGCCCACATTCCCATGATGTTTCTACACTTAATATTCACTTTCCCAACATGTTTCCACACTTCATCTTCACTTTCCCACCATGTTCTCACACAATTCCTGCAAGGTTTTAACAGTCATGCTTACATTCTGACTGTGTTCCTCTTCACCTGCCCATTTTCCCACCTGGCCACATTCCCACAATGTTTCCACACTTCATATTCATTTTCCCACCATGTTCACACACATTCATACAATGTCATAACAGTCATGCTTATGCAACAGGCTTTGCAGCAAATTCATAAGGTTTGATTACAAGCTAAGTTCAACTTATAGTTTGAGGTACAACTGAACTCTACTAGTTATACTAAACCTAGAGTCTGTAAAAAGTAATAAATGTCATAGATATGATGTAATAGGCATAGATGTCACAGCACATCATGAGTGAAGTCATAGCAATATCAGTATGATGAAAAAAGGTAAGCATGTGGCATGGATGAAAATATAGTCATAGCAAGTGATGTGTGACATTGCATAAACATAAGAGAAGATGAAGGGATTGCATAAGCACCAAAGAAGGAAAATGCTGACATAATAAAATGAAAGTATGCATAATTATAACATCCTCAGTGTTAATACATCAAGAGCTACTGCATTCCAAGCTGACTGATCTTAACTAAGCATTATCTAAGTGTCAGTGGTTAGTTAGCATGTGCCTGGTATTTTCTTTTGTCCCCTGTGTTATAAATGAGGGGAATAGATGAGATATGGGTTCCATGTGAAAGGAAGGAGGCTAAATATGGTCTTAAAAATAAATTTAAGAAACAAAATTGAGAATGTAGGTAATGTGTGAATGTGGGAAAATGAACATGAAGTGTGCATTGTGAGAATGTGGTCAGGTGGGAAAATAGGCAGGTGAATGGAAACATTGTTGGAATGTGGGTCCAGTGGGAAAATGGGCAGGTCAATGGGAATACAGTGAAAATGTAAGCATAAGTGTGAAGACTTTGTAGAAACTGTGAGAGAACATGGTGGGAAAGTGAAGATGAAGTGTGGAAACATGTTCAGAATGTGAATATTAAGTGTGGAAACATTGTGGGAATGTGGGACAGATGGGAAAATGGGCAGGCCAATGGGAACACAGTGAAAATGTAAGCATAAGTGTGAAAACATTGTAGAGACTGTGTGAAAACATGGTGAGAAAGTGCATATGTGGCATGGGAATATAGTGAGAATGTCATCAGCCATATGGGAACATGATGGGAATTTGAATGGGACAATGGTGGGAGTAAATGAGATGTGGGTACACAATGTATGTGGATTCCACTTGGATTCCACATGGATTCCACATGGAATATTCTGTGTGAACATTCCGATTCAATTCCACATTCCACACAGAATTCACATAGAATCCACATGGAATCCACATGGAACCCATGTGGAATAGACTAAAAATGGTGTAAATTCTGCCCAGAATGGGGGGGGGGGGAGTGTAAAGACCTTGGGTTGTTGTCAAAAAGGTCGATAGACCAAAGACACAACCAGAAGAAAACAAGAAAGAGAGAAAAAGAAACTCTGTTGTATTGTCTACAACAATGACAATCAAGAGCCTGGGGCTCAACATGCTCCTACACTACCTATATACCCCCAGCCTCACCTACTCCTGCTGGATCCCTCATGTCTATCCTCATGTCCAACACCTGTCATATCACGTGACCTGCTTATGTCATCTTCTGATAAGATGTCCGATAACCCGATAAGAGATCATGTCTTGATGAGATAAGATATAAGATAAGATAAGATCTTTAGATAAGATCGAATCGTAACATTACCCCCCTCTTAAGGGTTCGCGTCCACGAGAACCTAAGTGGCTTGTCATACAAAAGTCCCATTAGTGTCTGGTTCTTCATATATTAGCTTGCGGTCTCCTTTCCATCATTGCCAATTCCATTGTAGCTTGTCCAAATAATCTCACTCGAACTGCCCATCCTCCCAGCCAAATAAATGATTTGGTACTGGTGGGCATGTGAGATTCTCATATCTTTGGAAGGCATTACGCGGTATGTTCTGGGGAGCTGGTGCATTTGGCTTCTGCTTGTGAAATTCCTTCACTAGTTCACTAGCATTCGAGACATTTGTCGCTGGTTCCCAGGATGATTCTTCGACTGGGTATCCTTTCCACTTGACTAGGTATTGAATACCCCTTCCTTTCATTCTACTGTCCAAAATTTCCTCTACCTCATACTCCTTTCCTTGAATCTTTCCCTCTTCTTCTTTCCTTCATTCTTCTAACTCTGCATTCCTCCTTTTCTGTCCTGGGAATACTGGTTCCATGTATGGCTTCAATAATACTTTGTTAAAAATGTTGTATACTCTCCATGTTGTGGGTAATTTTAAACGGTATGCAGCTGATCCAATTTTCTCAATGATTTCATACAGTCCATAAAACTTGTTATCCAGTTTTTTGGATGCTCGTACATGTGGTAAATGTTCTGCGTTTACATATACTTTATCACCAATTTCATATTCTCTTGATGGTTGTTTGCCTTTATCATACTGTTTTGCCATTCATTCTGCCATTTTCTCCAGGTTGTCTGCTGCAGAGTTCCATGCCTTTTTGATCCCTCCCATGAATGTCTCTACACTTGGGATTGTTGTTGTCTTTATTGGGTCGAACCACTTCCTTGGATGTCTTCCATAGTTTAAGAAGAATGTGTTATGATGGTCAAGTCATCTGTCAATCTACCCGATGACGTAATGCCACGAGGATCATCCGAGACGATGGCGATGAGATAAGCCTGGCAAACATGAGTGGGTAAACAGCGCTGAGCCTATAAGGCGAGACTCAGGTTTGAGAAGAGGGTTATAGGCGAGAGTGCGTGAATTACGACTTGAAATCTCACCACAACCGATTAAGGTTGCCAGAGACTAACTTGTGCTTATAACAAGCTTTGCAGCGAGTTATAAGGTTTATACAAGCTAAGTTGAACTTAAGGTTTGACCTACGACAAACTCTGCTATTTATACGTGAACCTACTGTCTGTAAAAGGTAAAGAACATCATAGGTATGATGTAATGATAGTAGATGTCATAACACGTCATGAGTGAGGTCATAGCGACGTCAGTATGACAGAACAAAGGTAGGCATATAGCATAGGTAAGAATAGAGTCACAACAGACATTGTGTGACATTGCATAAGCATATGAAAATAGAAGAGATTGCATAAGCACCGAAAGAGGCAGGTGCTGACATAAGAAAAATAAAAGTGCGCATAACTGTAACAGAATGGTGTGTGTCCAGTTGAAGAGTTTTCTCGGTCATTATGACAAAACTGTGCCAGCACTAAATGTTCGCTCCAATCATCTTGTTTGTCATTAGTGTACATTGATAGAAACTCCCAGACTTCTTGATTTACCCGCTCTGTTTGACCATCTGTTTGTGGGTGATATGCTGTGGATGGGTTTCCCTCTATGTCTAGTAGCTGATATAGTTCCTTCATGAATTGTGACACGAATTGTGATCCTCAATCACTTATTACTCGATGCGGTATTCCATGTTCTCAAAATACGTTGTCACAGAATAGTCTTGCCACTCCCAGGGAGGTGACTGTAGTGTTCGTGGGAAGAAAGAATGCTTTCTTCGAAAATCTGTCCACCACTACCATCACTGTATCATATCCCATAGATTCTGGGAACGGTCCCATTAAGTCTACCGAAATGTCTTGCCATGGTTGTGCTGGTACACTCAATGGTCATAAGGGATTTGCTCGTTTTGTCTGGTCTGGCTTAACTGTTTGGCATGTTCTGCAACCTGTTACATATAGTTTGACATCTCGTTGCATTCTTGGCCACCAGTAGTTTCTTGTTATCACTTCTATGGTTTTGTCCACTCCATAGTGTCCCCACTCATGATGGATTTCGATGAGATCTTCTCTCAATCTTTGGTCCACTGGTACATAGATTCGTTCCTTCCAGTACACCAATCCCTTTTCTTGTCTCCACTCCTCGCTTCCACTCTTTAATCCTTCTTTTACTTGCAGTTCCCATTGTCTGTTGTTGGTCCTCGCAATTTTCCTTTGTATATCCATTAGAGCATTGTCATCGTTGTATACTCTAATGAACAAGTCCTCTTTCAACAGTATCATTCCCTCATTGTCAATCTCCTCTCCCTTATGATCTGTCCTCCATGACAGAATATTGGCCTTGGAATTTGATTTACCTGGTCTGTGTTTTATGGTAAAATTATATTCTTGAAGGTCCAATATCCAATGGGCTTGTCATCGATTGATATTTTGGGGCTTTCAAAAGTACATCAAGTTTTGATGGTCTGTTAAGACTTCCACTGCTATTTCTGTACCCTTCAAATAATGAGACCACTCATAAAATGCATGCATTATTGCAAGCATTTCCTTATCATAGATCTCGTAATTTCGTTCGGCTGGATTCAAAGATTTTGAAATGAATGCAACTGGTCTCCAAGTGTCATCTCATTGTTGCTGTGACAAGATTCCTCCTATTGCGAAGTCCGACGCATCCACTTCTACCCTGAATTGCCCCTCATCTGCTGGTATTGCCAGCACTACCTCTTCCACTACTCTTCTTTTGAGCTCTTCAAAAGCTCTTTGTTGTTCCTCCATCCACTTCCATTCTTTTCCCATTAATTTCGTTAACGGCTTGGATACAGATGCAAATCCCCTTACAAATCTTCTGTAAAAGTTCACAAATCCTAGAAACTGTTGTACATGTTTTTTGGATTGTGGGACCAGCCACTTGGTTATTGCTTTAACTTTCACTTTGTCCATGCTGATCGAGTTGTGTGAAATTATAATCCCTAAGAATTTGATGGTTTTCTTGTCGAACCAACATTTTTCCGGTTTTAGCGATAGTTTGTGTTGTTCGAGTTTTGCTAATATTCTGTTCACATGTTCTGTGTGGCTTTTTTGATCTGTTGAGAATACTAGAATGTCATCCATATAGATGACTACCCATCCTTCTGCAATTTCTTCTCGAAATACATCGTTCATCATGGTTTGGAAAGTAGCCAGTGAGTTTGTTAATCCAAAAAACATGACCAAAGGTTCAAATAGTCCTCTATTTGTTCGGAATGCCACTTTCCATTCATCTCCCTCTTTGATCCATATGTTGTTATATCCCCATTGGATGTCCATTTTTGAGAATACTTTTGCATGAGATAATTTGTCTACTAATTCCAATATTAGTGGTAGTGGGTATCGGTTCTTTATTGTCATCTCATTTAGTTTTCGATAATCCTGTATGGGTCTCAATGATCCATCTTTCTTTTTTACGAAGAAGAATGGTGATGCCATTGGAGATTTGCTAGATTGGATCCTCCCTGTATCTAGATTCTCTTGGAGAAACTCCTCCAGTTTCCCCTGTTCACCTTTGCTCAGTGGATAGATTTTACAATCTAATGGTTTTGATCCTGGGATGAGTTCGATGGCATGATCCCATGGTCGTCTCAGTGGTAGTTCGTCGAAGGTCTGTTTTTCGAATACCTTCCAATGCTTCAAGTAGTGTTCAGGTACAATTTCGCTTAAAGTTCGCTTGTTCTTATTCTCCGATGCTATTTTCATTGCCATTGACTCATAAGCTCGTATCCATTCTACATCCACATCTTCTCTTGTTACCACCAGTAGTCGATCTCCTTCTTCCCAATGCATCCTGTCTTCCTCGTAGTCCTCCCCTTCACTCTCTTCCTCGGGCTTGTCTACCTTCATATCTTGTTGGCACGTGCCAGGACACCGATTGAAACTCAGGATGTTCTTTTGCCAATCTACATCTGGGTTGTGATATTTAAGCCAATTGTGTCCCAGAAATATGTCTGTTTTGCCGAGTGACAATACTCCAAATTCCCAGGTTTCTTTGTGTGTTCCCACTTGGATTCTTAACTGGACCATTTCTGATAGTTTGCCGTCCATGTTTTTGGATCCATCTGCATTGTACACAGGGACAGGGTGGGTGAGTTTTCTGGTATTCAAGTTATTCTGCTGCACGAACTCCCTGTTCACACACGATCCCATACATCCCAAGTCCAACAGCGCTGTCACCGATATGCGTTGTCCTGTCATTATGTCCGTCGCTACCAATGGTAAGTTCATTTGTCACTTTCCCATTCCTATGACATATTTCAGTTGTTGTTTTAAGTGATTCAGGTACCACATTGCTTCTTTTTCCGATGCTCTATTCAGGTCTTTTACTAGTTCGTCTGTCACCTCTTCCAGTCATGACTCATGAGTCCACGTTCGTAGAGCTTCTAGAGCTTGCTCAAGTGGTCGTTCCCATATCCATCTCACCATCCACGGAGTCTGCCAGGCCTTCAAGCAAGGTTCTACTGCACTTATCAGTAGATTTCTGAATCATTGTTCCTTCGACTTTATTTCATACTCGATATGATTTAATTCAACTCGTGAATTGTTTTTTTTATCATAATTACATGGTGAATCAGTAGAAATAAAGTCTTTGCTCATTGGGTCGGAACTGTTTCCCTTCGAGTTTCCTAAAAATCCATGGCCTCTCTTATGGCCTTCTTGTCTTCCTCTGTGACATCCTCCAGATATTCTTTCCACCCTATTTCCCTAATTCGCGTCTTTCCCTTCCAATTTCTTGCTTCCTTACAGTCCTTGCTTATGTGACCTGTCTTGCCACAATTGTAACAAGTGACCGTTCTTGGCTCTTTGCAATCTCTGCCTATGTGGCCCGTTTTGCCACAATTGTAACAAGTGATTGGCTTCCTTGTTCTATCTACTTCCATAGCATTTGGGTCACATGCACCCGACCCTGATGCTGCTTGAGGTGGAGGTCCTCGCGTCGCTCCATTTCCTCGAGGTCCAGAATTTTGTGCTACCTTGTTCTGGGTATTCTGTGTCCCCATATTCAATGCACATTGTTGGTTCTGCCCTTGTCCTGGATTTCCAATCCTTATATCTCTGTAAAACTTCCTGGCATCTCTCCATGCCTTGTTCAACTCCATCGCCTTTGTGTACCATTTTTCTAAATCCCCTGTAGTTGATCCATCTCCTGGTTGTCCTGATTCTGTGACTTTTAGTCCCAGATTTGGGTTCAGTCCCCTTCTAAACTGCGCAATGAGCGCTATCTCATTATAGCCCATTAGTTGAGCTAATCCTCTGAAGTCGATGATGTAGTCTTCAATGTTATGTTTCCCTTGAGACAACTGTTGTATTTTTCTAATCCCATTGTCTCACGTCTCCATCATCAAGAAGAACTGCTTTGCCTGTTCTTCGAAGTCTGCCCAATCTCTGAACGGTGATTGGTGGATGAGTGGTTGTTGCATCATTTCTCCATCTCCTGCTCCCGTCAATAAGAGAGGAATCCCATCTCTCTCCTGCTCTCTTGTTGTTCCTGCCACATACATTCCATCTGCCTTCCGCTGATCTTTCTCTGTGGCATAATCCAATATTTGTTGGATTTTCACCCCGGCCCAGTTACTTGCTCAATTAGCTGACCCTCCTCTTATTCATTGTAAAGCCAACACTGTCATCCGCATGGAGTTCCTGGTGTGTCCAGACTGTAGTTCGAAAATCTGGGTGGCGGTAATACTGATTGATTTGTGTGTCTTACTTGTCATGCCCAGATATTCATGTCGATATATGCTTTCAACATGTCTCTGAGCTGATCTGCGATTTGTTCAGTGAACCAATCTCCACGAGGTCTACCGTATTGTTGTGTGGTCATCCGCCTCATCACTCTCTAAGTCATGGTTAAAAGGTTTCGTGGGTATACCACCTCCTCATCTCTTTGTGCTCCAAATTTGATATCTCTCCATTGGGTCCAATCTTTAATTTCATCGATATGTTCCCATTCGTAGACGACATCGTACTCCTCTAAGTCTTGCATCCTCACAGGCTTCTCATTATGGGGGTGTACGTGATACACTTTCTCCCCTTCTCCATCTTCTAGGATAAACTTTGCATCATTCTTCCTAAGATCTCATTCCCACCCTGTGATCTGTTCCACTGTTGGATATGCTGGCCATTGGAAACGATTGTAGAATCGCGGTTGAAAAAGGTACATGTAGCAGTAACCTTTTTCCCTCCATGGATCCGCCACCATGCGTTTGTAAATTCCTGGCTTTCCAGGTAATTGTGAGTCTACAGCTTTGGTCCACTTTTTGACTCTACGTTCATGCTGCTTTAGTGTTTCCTCTCTGCACGCCTCAATGAACGATCTCATGCTGAGACCTTGGCATCCGTGTAATACTCCTTGTCCTACATAGTCCTTTGGCATTGTAGGTAATGCCTTCTCTGTTGGTTTGGTTCGACTATAAGGGGAGTTCCGGTCCTTTCGGTACTGCTGCGGTTTCATTATGTTGCCATTCAACGCGTGCTTCATGTGACAAGCACCAATGATGAGCTACCAACTCTAGGTCTCTTGGCATACAATCAAACGCCCTTCTTACATAACTTGCCAAAACAGGAATTTCAATTCCTATTTCGAGTACGAGGTCTAGACCATCGCCAAATCCTGTGCTGCCAACTTTTTCAAGACTGACAAATGTGCTCTGTCCCCATTTGGATTTTTGCGTTCTTATCTCCTTATTGCATTGTTGAATAAATACCCTGTTATACATGCATTTGGGTTCATATTCAATTCGTACTCCTTTCATAGATTCGAGTTTATCAATTAACTCGTCATATCATCCATATGCATATTTGTATAGCTCTACTGCAGCTTTACGCTGTTTTGACCAAGACTTCTTGATCAGTAATCATCCGGCAAGTTTGTCCCTGCTGAACTTTTCTTCTGTCCCATTCTTAACCCTGTCCTGTGTAACAGGGGTTTGAATGATTGTAGCGTGCTCTATTTCTACCATCTTTTGCATCTCTTTTCTTTTGCGTGCTACATGCTCCATCTCTCTTTGTTTCAAGAGTTCCATCCAAGCATCATCTTGTTCTTCATGTGCCATGTGGTCAGCTTCGGCAAGAAGATGACGTGTCTCTTCACTCTGCTTTTGTTTCTGCTCTCTGGCCATGTGCAACATCCACCGTAACACATGCATATTATGCTGTGCTGGAATTTGTTGATGCGCCGCTCGTCGTTTGCAACGGTACTCTTGATCGCACCACCTTGCATATGACGCTCACTCATGTTCGGTCTCTATCATCCCCTGTAACAAAAACTCCATCTTGCCGAGGTCGCTCAGCACCCTCACACAAGGAGCTTTCTGGGGGGTTGCCTTAGATGGGTACTTCCCGCTGCTGAATCCTTTCTTTGACTCCTGAGGAATGGGGGCCTGGCGATTCACCCATACGGGTCTTATCGTAGCCTTGATACCCCGGCATTCCTCAGAAGTTTGTTTCGCCTGTTTTCCCAGGCTTTTCTGGTGTACCACCTGCCAGTACCCCCGACCCACTATCCCAGGGAGGTCAGGCTCTCTCTGTTACAGTTATGCGCACTTTTATTTTTCTTATGTCAGCACCTGCCTCTTTCGGTGCTTATGCAATCTCTTCTATTTTCATATGCTTATGCAATGTCACACAACGTCTGTTGTGACTCTATTCTTACCTATGCTATATGCCTACCTTCGTTCTGTCATACTGACGTCGCTATGACCTCACTCATGATGCGTTATGACGTCTACTATCATTACATCATACCTATGATGTTCTTTACCTTTTACAGACAGTAGGTTCATGTATAAATAGCAGAGTTTGTCGTAGGTTGAACCTTAAGTTCGACTTAGCTTGTATAAACCTTATAACTCGCTGCAAAGCTTGTTAGTAAGCACAAGTTAGTCTCTGGCAACCTTAATCGGTTGTGGTGAGATTTCAAGTCGTAATTCATGTGCTCTCGCCTATAACCCTCTTCTCAAACCTGAGTCTCGCCTTATAGGCTCAGCGCTGTTTACCCACTCGTGTTCGCCAGGCTTATCTCATCGCCATCGTCTCGGACAATCCTCGTGGCATTACGTCATCGGGTAGATTGACAGACGACTTGACCATCATAACAATTTAAGTCGAACTTACCTAAACAGCTCGAGTATTAGCTCGTTAGCGCACAGACCATCGAACTTCCCAAGAGCCGGCCGGTAGGTTACCGGTGCCTGATCAAGATTTCCGGAATCTTCACAAGAGGAGCTCCCCCACCGAACAAAGCAACCAGAGGACTTCGAAACACATACACACTTCACGGAGAAGTAATCTACAAAGATAGCCAAGATCAGATCTGGAAATACAGACACTCTGATACCCCTGTCGAGCCATACCATTTTTGGATACCACAGTACAACAACTGCCCACCCAACAGAGCAGTTAAATTCCAAGGATTATACTATCTCACAGGAGTAGAAGTTATCTTTGACACCAGTAAATCTCGCTGGACTTACTATCAAAACAACGAAGTACACTGTGTAGAAGACGAAGCTTTTCAAGGACCATACTACGTTCCTGGAGGGATCAATAACAACCCTGATATCGAAATGGCTGACGCAAATGCCGATCAACGCATCAAGGGTCCCATGCCCACTAAATTCGAAGGGAACCGCAAATTAGCCAAGCTATTTATGAACGACTGCAAGATGTTCTTCGAGATCAATACTGGTTATAATACTGATAAGAAGAAGATCATCTTCGCACTCATGCACATTGGCGGAAATGCAGGCCAATGGAAGCTAGCTAAATTAAGCGACCTAAACGATGCAGCAGCATGGGGAACTTGGGCGGCATTTAAAGAGTCATTTGAGAGTAACTGGAAACAGGTGGACAGCCCTGGAAGGGCCATGACGGAGCTATACAAAATAGTGCGACAATGCAAGAAGATGCCGATCCTACTATATATGGACAAGTTCAAGGAACTAATCAAAAAGTCCAAGATCAAGGAAGAAGCCGCCATCATTCCTCTATTTTCGGAGGGACTTCCCCCTGAAAGCGTCCACCAGATCCTTATGCAGAACCCAGCCGATCTACAGGGTTGGTACGACGCTGCACAAAGATATGCAAACGCCAAAAGCAGATTAGGCATTTTAGCAGGACTATCACATGCTGGAGGAGGAAGACCATCGCCGAGATACAGAGATCCTGATGCAATGGATATTGATGCGGTCATCATCAATGCATTATCTAAAGACGAGAGAGAGCGACATGTCAAGGAAGGATTGTGTTTCATATGTCACAAAGGGGGTCATCAATCACCAAGATGCCCCATGAGGAAACCAAGCAGTGGAAACAAGAAGAAGCGTTTTGGGAAGGGAGTAAAGGAGTCACGACCCCACCATCACATCAGAGCGACTTCCACATCTATGGAAGGTGACGAGGTTGAGGGATATGATGAAGAAGAGTAAGAAAATGCTAGTGAGAATACAAGTATGACGGCCATCAGGGCTTTGATGGCGCACTTGTCTTCAGAAGATCGTCTCAGTCTGCTTGCTGAACAGGATTTTTAAACAGGGATCGCACATCAGTGGATGCTGATCCTCAAACATCGGATTCTATCTATATTTGCGGTGTAACAGTAAAATCTTTAACCAATAAAAAGATTTCCATCCCCATTTCCATCGAATCCGATAAACCCGCTGAAACTGCTCTAGTCGACTGTGGAGCAGAAGGCCTGTTCATAGACGCATCCATTGCCTCAAGCTGGAAGCGAATACCCTTGATCCGACCCATCAAAGTCAAGAATGTTGATGGATCAGAGAATGAAGCAGGAGAGATCTTAGAAAGGTGTCTGATCACCTTTAACATAAATGGCAAAACTATGACGCACTGGTTCTGGGTGACGTCATTAGGCGATCAGAACTTTATTTTGGGGCTGCCTTGGCTCGAGGAGCATAACCCAATAATAGACTGGCGAGAAAAGACTCTGGAATTCCGTAATTCCGAAAAAGAAGATATCTGTGCACGCATACGGAATCTTTGGATCCAGGCGGATCTAGAAGATGTGACAGAATATGACGACACTCTAGCCAAACAATACACGATGTCACACAGTGGGATTGTCACCCAGGCAGAGGTCAGCTCGCTGTATGTGGATGAGGACTCAATACTGGAAGTAGCGATTCGGAAAATCACCGCATCACAACAGATGGAGCATTGCTATAGAGGTCAGGTAGAACCTGGATCTACTGAAGGACTAGAGGTACCTTCCGAGTATATGGAGTGGAACTCAGTATTCGAAAAAGAAGCCTCAGAGCGTTTCCCTGAGTCAAGACCCTGGGATCACGCCATCGAATTACGAGACGAGTTCGTCCCTCGTAAATCAAAGATCTATAACCTATCTCCATTAGAACAAAACTCGCTAGACGAATGGATCAAAGAACAACTGACAAAAGGATATATCCGACAATCAAAATCACCTCAAGCATCACCCTTCTTCTTTGTTCCAAAGAAGGATAGTAATGCCCTGAGACCCTGTCAAGACTACCGCTACCTTAACGAATGGACTAAACCGAATTCATACCCCTTACCCTTAATCTCCGACCTGATGATCAAACTTAAAGGAGCACGCTACTTTACGAAGCTAGATCTCAGATGGGGATATAACAATGTAAGGATCAAAGAAGGCGATGAATGGAAGGCTGCTTTTGTCACCAACAGAGGATTATTCAAACCAACAGTCATGTTCTTCGGACTCCGGAATTCACCTGCGACGTTTCAAGCCATGATGGACGACTATTTTAGGGACATGATCAATGAAGGATGGATCGTCATTTATATGGATGACATCCTGATATGTGCACAAACAAAACAAGAACTCGAGTCACGAACTAAACGCGTTCTGGAACGCTTACGACATCACGATCTATATTTAAAATTAGAGAAATGCAAATTCGCCAAGGAAGAAGTGGAATTCCTCGGCATGATTGTTTCCCACAATACGATCAAAATGGACCCTATCAAACTAGCCGGAATTAGGGACTGGCCTGTACCAACTACAGTCAAACAAGTACGCTTGTTTTTAGGTTTCAGAAACTATTACTGCCGCTTTATCGTGCATTTTGCACATCTTGCAAAACCCCTTCATGATTTAACAAAGAAGAACAAAATCTGGGACTGGTCACCGGAATGCCAAGTCTCTTTTGATCTTCTGAAAGAACAATTCATGACTGCCCCTGTATTAGCCATGCCTGATGCGACCAAACCCTTTATTCTAGAAAGTGACGCATCCAAATGGGCTGTAGGAGCGACTATACTCCAAGCAGACAGCAATGGCCAGCTGCATCCATGTGGATACCTCTCCCATGCCTTAACCCCTACCGAATGAAATTGGCAAATATATGACAGGGAGCTTTATGCTATAATTCGCGCACTCGAAGAATGGAGATACCTGCTCTTAGGAGCACCTCACACCATCACCGTTCGATGCAATCATAAAAACTTAACCTATTACTGCACACCTCAATGCTTGACTGCACGCCAAGCCCGCTGGTGGAATAATCTATCCAGATATAATTTACAACTAGTGCACACCCCTGGAGCTAAACTGACTCAAGCCAATGCTCTTTCCCGCCGCCCTGACCACGCTAAAGGAGAAGAAGATGACGAAACAGTCACTATGCTCCCACACTCTATATTTATCCAATCGCTATCATTAGACCTTTGCGAAAGGATTATTAATAGCAGCGCCACTGACGCATTTGTTGAAAAAGTCAGACACTGCCTCGATAAAAATACCCCGCTTCCATTTAGAAGCACCATCTCCGACTGGACACTGGACAATGGACTATTATTATACAAAGGAACACCCTATGTTCCTGATGATCTAGATCTACGACATGATATCATCAAAGAATACCATGAATCACCAAGCGCAGGACACCCTGGATTCTTCAAAACGCTCGCTTTGCTCAAAACTCGTTATTGGTGGCCAGGAATGACTATCTTACTAAAGAAATACATAGATGGCTGTGGAACTTGCCAACAGATGAAACCAAACACTCATCCCACTGCTGCACCCCTAACACCAATCATTTCGCATGCCCAGCGACCATTTCAACAGATAACAATGGATTTCACCACTAGTGTTTAAAAGTCAAGTCATGTAACCCAAAATTGACTGCGACTTAACTTAACTTAATTGATTTTTAACCTGACCATCAGTCACAGTTAAGGGTTTTCAAAGAATCAAACAGTTACAGTCAAGCCAAAAGTGCTCTTTTGATTAACTGGTCCATGACTGGTCATAACTGGTTATGACCGGTCAATGACCAGTGTTTTCGTAGAGGCTAAGCAGGCGAACAAACACAAAAAAATAGATGTAGTACACACCCAATACTACAAAAGTACATACATGACACTGGTCCTTTATCATGCGGACGCCAGCACATGGAGTGAGGGGTCCAAGCCCGCTTTGATGCTGCCCTTCCCCTCTGCCATCCATGCCTTTCCTCTCGCGCAGCTTCATGCATCAAGTTTCCCGCTCATTTTTGACCCTCGTCCCCCAACTCGACGACTCATCCACCCCCGAACTCAGACGTCCTGCCAATCGCAATGTATTCCCGCACCCTCATACCCCACTGAACTCCTTCGTCATGCCCTTCCACTCTCGTTTATCCCCGAACTCGGATATCAGCCACACCCCGCCAATCGCAATGTATTCCCACGCCCTCACTGGCATACCCCACTGAACTCCTTTATCGCGCCCATCCACTCTCATTTATCCCGACCTTGGATATCAGCCACACCCGCCAATCACAATGTATTCCTGCACATCTATACTGCTCTCGCCCTCTCAATTACCCCTCTGGTCATTACCTACTCCCCATGCCATCCCCTGCTATCTCTAATCCAGCACCTTCATACTATATTCCAGCACCCACACTTCCCTTGTGCGATCCATCTGCCCTCGATTTCCCCCCTTGATAGCCATTGCTTCCCTGGCCTCTGTGCTTATTCCCCGCCTTCCCCTTTTACCACTTCCCAGTCCTGTCCGGATCCAAACTACATACGCCTGTCCCATCCAATGTATTTAAAAAATCTACCTATTGACTGGTCTTTAACCGGTCAAACGACTCGACCAAAATCTCATGACCACTAGTAACCGGTCATCACCTGTTACGGTCATGTTATAGTGTTTTTACAATATTCTGTGACTGGTCATGGTTACAGTCAATGAAAAAAAAGGTAATTAACCAGACTTGACTTAACCTTCAAACACTATTCATCACTGATCTACCGATCTCTGATGGTTATGATTCTATTCTTGTCGTGGTTGACCAAGGCCTTACAAAGGGGGTAATTCTATTGCCTTGTCACAAAACAATCACTGCCGAACAAACAGCGATGCTCTATATCAAAGAAGTATTCAAACGCTTTGGACTTCCTGATATCATGATCTCAGATCGAGGACCACAGTTCGCAGCAAAAGTCTTTAAGGAGATAACCACCGCACTAAATATAAAACATCGAATGAGCACCGCCTTTCATCCGCAAACTGATGGACAATCAGAACGTCTAAATCAGGAACTAGAGATCTATCTCCGGATATTCTGTGCTTATGATGTAGCCAACTGGAACAGAGTCTTACCAATTGCCGAGTTTGCACACAATCAATGCACTCATCAAGAGCTGAAACAATCGCCTTTTCATCTCATGTATGGAACAGACCCTGTGGCACTACCAGAAGTAGTTAGCAGAACGGATGCACCTGCAGCAGACACACATTTAAAGCAACTCCACAAAGCAAGAGAGGAAGCGCTTGCAGCACACGAGTTAGCATGTCTAAAAATGATGAAACGCACCATCTGTCACTCTAAACCCTTTAAGGAAGGAGACAAAGTATGGTTAGAGTCGAAGAACCTTCGCATACCATATGAAACACGTAAACTGGCACCTAAAAGGGAAGGACCATTCCAAATCGAAAAAGTCCTAGGACCAGTAACATACAAACTAAAGTTGCCAACCCAATGGCGCATTCACCCAGTATTCCATGCAGCACTCCTTACACCATACAAGGAAACCGATATACATGGACCAAATGACACAAGACCTCCCCCTGATCTGATAGAAGGCCAGGAAGAGTATGAAGTTGAAGCGATAATAGCGCATCGCAAAAAAGGCAATTCATACCAATACCTCGTCAAATGGAAAGGATATGATATGTCATACAATACCTGGGAACCCGAACGCAACTTGACTAATGCGGAAGAAGTCCTAGACAGATATAAAAACAGGAGAAAACTCAACTGAAGACTAGCAATCCTTGCATCGCTATCTAACCACAGTCTATGTCTTCCAAGTCTACCTCCCCTGTTCCCCCTCATGTCTACTCCGCATACTTTTCAGTCGATAAGTCAGGACGACCCACTGACCCTCGCCTCATTGAGCACACCCCTGAACGCCCCGCGCTTGTATACCCTCGAGATGATACACCCTCGGACTTCGACCCTAACGACATCGTGCCTGAGCCACATCACGCATCAACCAATGACCCTCAGGGTCCCCTTATGTCACAAACCGTCGAAACGGCCACCTCCCAAGACCGTTCCACCCCCTTCAGAGGAGAAATATCAGCAGGACCTTTGGGACCACACCCTAGTCATGTGGTATCTATGAGTAATCAGGGATACCTTTCATCGGACACTCCGATGGATACCCAAACAAACCCCAGAGACAGTATTGCAAATAGCACCCAAGCTACCCCCAGTAGCGGAACGAATATGTTATATTCAGAGAAAACTGGAGAGCCACGAACGATTCCAACTTCAGGAACTCTTGGATATTCAGGAGCGTTTAACGCTAGTGCTACCTATCCACAGATACTTAATCGGGTTAGGAGAACCATCGCTTTCGCCCGGATCGAACTGGATCAAGCAATCCCTGTTCATCTTGCACAAGTCTGGAGAATACTTTCCAGTCAACCACACTCCCTCGCCATCAGACAGATTGCAATAGAAAACGCCAACTTCGACTGCACCAACCTCATTGAGACATTTATTAACGCCACTAATCTAGCCTGGGAACTAACAGATTCTATTCAATTGAACCTGGACCAACTCACCCTGGATCTTCTTCACCAACTCCTGATCGCTGACGTCGAACGATACATCATTGATGCCATCAAATTAGTACGCGATGGACAACTGCGCATCTATGTGCAGAAGAATGACGTCAGAAATCTGATCAAGATCAACTCCTGGTTTAACCCCATCTATGTTGTCCCAAACCGCTATGAGATCCTTGACGCAGCAGACCAGATCCATGATAAGATCGAAGGAATACTGGCCCATGTCGAGAAGGCAATCAAATCCGTCAATGAGATGCACATCTATGTCAACGACATGTTCCCACCTCGACCTTCGAAATCACCTCGTATAGTCCTCAATGGAGACGAAGTCCAAGTAGTCATTTGCACCCTCGCCGAATTAGACTTGGCCACACCCCTGATGACAACAACGCCCCTTGTCATGAGACAACCTGAAGGGTCGGCCTCAGCAGCCAAACAGACTGCCCTGAAAGGAAAGTCTATACCGATTTCGGCACTGATGAACCCTCAGCCATCAATGCGATCCTCGACGACGATACCTTCGAATCCCCCTGTCGCGTTTTCAACAGTCAATCCAGAGACACCACCCAGACAGAAAGGAAAGGGCAAGACAACGACACCTGCCACTCCTCAGGTGCCCCGAAAACAACCTCGATGCCCTCATTGTCTCATTTGTAACTCCCGAGGACACATCACGTCACAACATGACCCTAATCATCATCTCGCACTACCGAAATCAGTTCCTAGACGCATCGAGAATGCAGGGTCTACCCCTGGCGCATCGCCACGCCCAGCGAACCGCTCACAACGCCCTCCTTCGACGCGCCCTCGTCCCCTTTGTCGCACCCGCCAAGGATTCCAGCAGGGAACCCGCCCTGGGACCGTTACCTTCGATAACGAGGAAGAACATCGAGCCTGGTTAGCAGGACGACATTGTCCTGACGATGAAGATGACAAATTCCACCTCGGAAAACCCGATTGGTGGACCGAAACCGAGCACAACAACGTTGAGTGAGTGCTCATTGTACTTTTTGGTTATTAGTGTATAGTATTACTTGTGGACAAGTAATCTAGCGAAGAGCTAGTGTTACAGTTATGCGCACTTTTATTTTTCTTATGTCAGCACCTGCCTCTTTCGGTGCTTATGCAATCTCTTCTATTTTCATATGCTTATGCAATGTCACACAATGTCTGTTGTGTTATAGGCTCAGCGCTGTTTACCCACTCATGTTCACCAGGCTTATCTCATCGCCATCGTCTCGGATGATCCTCGTGGCATTACGTCATCGGGTAGATTGACAGACGACTTGACCATCATAACACTCTCGGTGTGCACACTTTTGTTGCCAGTGTGGTCCTGCTCTGCGAACTAAACTTCATACCTGCGTTGGTCTGTTCTTTCGCCCCAATGCCCTTATCCGTGATTCAGACAACTCCTGCTCTGACTATTTTGATAGTACTCATTGCTTGGCCTGACAACAATGTATGATGCTTTTCTCATTGTGTGGTTGGTCTTGTAGGCTCTTGATTATGTCAAAAAGGTCGATAGACCAAAGACACAACCAGAAGAAAACAAGAAAGAGAGAAAAAGAAACTCTGTTGTATTGTCTACAACAATGACAATCAAGAGCCTGGGGCTCAACACGCTCCTACACTACCTATATACCCCCAGCCTCACCTACTCCTCCTGGATCCCTCATGTCTATCCTCATGTCCAACACCTGTCATATCATGTGACCTGCTTATGTCATCTTCTGATAAGATGTCCGATAACCTGATAAGAGATTGTGTCTTGATGAGATAAGAGATAAGATAAGATAAGATATTTAGATAAGATCGAATCATAACAGTTGTGGGGTATGTAGAATGTCTGCATTCCTTGTGGATTCCCACTGGATTCCACATGGAATAGGGGGCTGAGCATAAAGTACTCCCAAAAAGGCAGATCAGTGGTTTTCTGACCACAACATCACTCCCATCAAGTGGCCTGCCCAATCCCCTGACTTAAATCCTATTGAACACCTCTGGCAACAGCTCAAGGCCAAGCTCCAACAATATGATACACCACCTGCAGGAGTACATGAATTGTGGGACAGGGAAGCAAAGGAGTGGACTGAAATACCACCAGAGACATGCCAGAAGCTAATAGAAAGCATGCCTAGGAGGATACAAGCAGTATTAAAGGCACAGGGGGGTCATACAAAGTATTAGGATGTAAAATAATAGAGGGTCAAAAAACTGCCCCAATGATTGATTATTTTGTTTGATTTATTGCGCAATCAATTTTGATTGGAATTACATAACGTTTAATTTGTCAAGTAGCCAACATGTCCTAGTATGTCATGTGACTTTTCCAAAAATTTTGCTTATGTCATTTCTTCGCACCATGTCAATCTTTGCAAAACATGCAAACATTGGGGCAGTTTTTTGACCCACTGTATGTTTAAGTCCTTTTAAGTTTTCAAACTCAAGAACTATAGTCCCTTGTCCAAGTATCATTACAGCTGATTTTGAATCAGCTGTTTTGATTTCTTCTGTTTCAGGATATGGATTATACTCTACAAAGTCAGACTTATTATTTGTAATGTGCACAGATGCACCTGTGTCTATTATCCAATAATCCTCACATATTTTTTCACTTTTAAAGGATGATGCAGATTTATTTAAACTAATAGCTATTATGCTATTTTTACATCTGCTGGCTACTGACTTACCAAAACTATGATAAGTCTTCTTTTCAAGGTTACATTCCTTGATCTGCATAGAAGTCTTGGTCATAGTATCCATCATTATATCCATCAAGTTCATCATCACTGATTTATGATCAGTATTTGGATATTTTTTAGTGAAATTTACATACAATCTGTTGTCCCAGTAACCTGTTTCTACATGTTCCTCATGTATTTCTTCTTGTAGCTCTATTTGAGCTTTCTCATCATCAATATGAGCTTCTTATCAGGGCTACCCTTGACATGACGTCTTAGGGCCCCACTAGGAACTGAAGAGGAGAGAGGAGAGGGACTGGAGTTGACAAGGGGCAATCCCAAGAGAACTCAAATGGAGTCTCTGGGTGTTCGTTGCACATCTTATATACCTAGGTACATGGTCTGTGCACTAAACCCTACAACCCTAAAGGCTGTGGAGTACTCTGGGTAACCCTACATATAAATAGCATAGAAGGTTCTGGAAGGATAACATAATGCGGATCAGTGATCCGAGTGAGTCAAAGGGAAAGCATAAGCAAGGCCGCGCATCTGTAATCTTATCTAATCTAAACGTAATCTAATCTTTGTGCTGATTAGATAATCATTATCTTATCTTGCTTGTTTGGCTGCGACCTTAGATAAAATGAATATAAATGTCTTAGAAATGAAATGAAGAAAAAGTGAAAAGGAGCGGTCCATGACATTCTGGAATATCCATTGGATTATTTTTCCAGGTAACAAAGTCTTCTTTTATAAGATATTTTCCTTTCCTTTAAGATCTTGTATCCTGTTCATTATTTTTAATGTCTCAGGATCAACTTTGTTTGGGCTAATTCTATCAGCAAGTGAAGAAGAATTTTGAGGGACATCCACATCCATATTATGGTTTGCCATTATAACCACATTAGCAAATTTCTTAAGATCTGCTCTTTCTTTACTTGAGAGTTTCTCAGGAGCTTTTGCAGCTTTAGCCAAAAGATTTATTTTCTTTTGTCTATTGTCAAAGTTTTTCTTGTTATGCTCCCAATTTGGTCCTGTTCTGTTGCCAAGGGGCACATAGGCTGGTCTATTACGAGGACCTGCCTGTGCATTAGGCTGGGTATATTTCCCTTTAGGCAAATTAACTCTGGGTTTGAACCCAGACTTAAAAGGTTTTTTGCCTTTATAGGGTTTGCTCCCCCTTGCTACAAAATTTGCAGACTGCTCTTCCTTGTCACCTTTGCAACATTGATACTCATTTTTGATCTCTGGTAGGAGATCTTTAAGTTTTGTTGTTCCTACTTCTATTTTTAGAAGGATGTAGGTTTTAAATGAGTCCCAGGAAGCTGGCATCCTATCAATGACTTCCATTAATTGGAAATCATCGTCAAAGGTTTTGCCATTTGCAGCCATTTCAGCCCAGAGTTCCATTAACTCTTGGACTGATTTGGCAGGATTTTTCTTTTTGGGAAATTCCCAAGTTTTTGTCTTTTTATAGACATTAAATATTGCTACAGCTCCAGCTTTGGAGAATGCTGCACTTAGGCTGTCCCAAGTTTCTTTTGATGTGTTTTGGATATGATGACCCAAAGACTTAGGCAGATTTAGGGTTATTATTCCCCTTGCCTTTCCATCATTTTCTAGAAACTCTTGGTGCAATTTCCATATTTGGTTAAGTACCTGGACTCAACCAGCTGTGATGGTTGTGCTGTTCATCTCAGATTGATAGCTAGGTAGCCAAGGGTTGTGTGTAATAGTACCCTCAACATACTGCCATACACTTTTTGACTGGAGTGTAGCTTTAACCAATCTGGACCATGTGGCCCAGTTGCTTCTACCTTGTAAGGTAGGAATGGTGACATCATTACTTTTATTTGCTCCTACTGTACGATTACAGTTCAAGCCTTTGGCTAATTTATCAATATCAGCCCAGCCATAGCTATAACCTTGTGCAGGTTTGATGTGAAAGCTTGCTTTGCTTTCCCTGTGAATTTTGAAACCAATCTCCTTTTGGAGTTTATGGCTCAAATTTGACAAATCCTTAACAGTAGGATATGTCAGCCACATGTATTTGCATAGTGCTCTATCTTTGATTGCTACCAAATAGCAAAGTCCAGGTTTTTTCCAGACTGGTTGCTCTCATGTGTGTTTAAAATTTCTTTTATCCATTTTCACAGGAATGATTTCACCATGCTCAATTGGAGTACCAACTTGAGCTTGCTGGTATGTATCATTTTCATCATCTGTTAATTCCCAATGGGAATTGTCAGAGCCATATAAAAGATCTTTGAAGTCATTATGACCAGATTCTTTCAATTCATCATGTTTAGGTATACAATTTCTAGGCTCTTTGGAGCAAGCAGTGAAGTTAATCTTATTGGCTTCTTTTTTATCCATGAGCCACTGCTCATGGCATCTGTCTTGTTCTTTGACAGATAAGGAATAGGCCTGATTAGGGTTATTCCTTTTTTGGAGGCTAAGGGGACCATGCACATTCTTCACACCATTTTTAGCAATGGTGGCATAGTTGGGCCCTGAGGAGGGCCCAGGAACAGGAATTGGCATCCTGTTTTCCTCATTGCCTAATCAAGGGAAGGGGGTTGATGGCCAATAAGTGCCATCATTTAGGTTGGCAATAAGTTGCCATGCACCTTCCATTGGTAACTTGGGATATGCATCCCTGACTTTGTTCCAATCATTGATTGGAACAGCATTGGGCTTTCTGTAAAGAGCCTGAATTTTTTCATCATGGCAGACCATGTGTCCATGTTCCCTGGCTATTTTTCTTTTGTATTCTTGAGTGTGCCAATGAATGCGCTCCTCAAGTATAGCCTTTTGTTTGGCCTCCTCCATTTTTGCCCAGTGCTGGGTGATCATTTCCTGATCTTGCCAATGAAGATCATCAGCAAGTTTGGAATCGATCAAGGCCAATGGCCCAGAACCAGTAACTTGTGCCTTGCCAGCATGCTTTTTGTATGAGACAGGGATAAACATCCCTGCACCATCAAGGGGAGGAGTGATCCTCTCCTGTTTAACCTGAACAGGAGGGGATTGTGGGCATGATGAGTCAGAGACTGTGCATAAAGAAGGCAGTGAGGATGGACCCATTCCCCAACAGTGGTAAATACCCCATCATTATGTAACTATTTTTTAATCATACTATTGCTGCTAAGGAGCAGTCCTATTACTAAGCAGGAAGCTAAACTCATGCCTGCCACTGATATGCATAGACAGGGAACAATGTCCCTGTAGCACTATCTTTATACAGAATATTACATAATTATTTTAATTAATGAGAAGTGCAGGATGAAAACCTGAAATTGGTATAAGTGCATAATTATTCATGGCCAAAAGGGGGGCGCAAAGCCTTTTGATCAGGGGATGGGACAGAACCCAATCCAATCTTTCTTTATCCATCAAAAGATGGCCCTTAATCCAGAGGATGTTGATAAACCAGTATCCACAAACTGGTCCAGATCCAATCAAGATGATCAATGGATCTTAGATTATGGTTTTATTATATACCCAGGTAATGCAGAAACTGGGGGCTGGAGAAGTTTGCCATACTAAGTATTGTTTTCACACTGCTCCAGGTGGTGCCCAGATCTCTGTCAAGATTGGACATGCTCATATTTTGGGTGAGCTCCCCAGGTTATGTTAGTTGACATAACAGGTGTATACAGGGTCTACAGCCACTAGGGTACTACTAACAAACCTGATTACCCTATTTGGTCATTACCAAATAGCAATCAACAAAGTCCCCTTGATGGTGACAGCTACATCATTGAGCTGCTTATCTCCTGCAGTATTGAGGCGATTGCCCATCAGGTCTGTGAGCAGATGGGGCCCATAACCTGTCAAAGTAGCATGACAACAAGCGCAGTGGAATAGTAGAGCTAAGTAAAGACTTACTTGTGGTAGCTGTAGGTCACTCAGGAGCTAGGGCTCAACTGGTTGATAGCAGAGAAGAGAATGTAGATTGATGGAGAAACTACAGAGTTTATATACATCTATCTACTGTGTCTGTGTCAGCATTATTATCACCTCAATACCACAGGAGATAAGTGGCTTGACGATGTAGCTGTTGCCATCGAGGGGACTTCATCGATCACTATTTGGTAATGACCAAATAAGGTAATCAGGTTTGTTAATAGTGCCCTAGTGGGTGTAGACCCTGTATACACCTGTTATGTCAACTAACATAACCTGGGGAGCTCACCCAAAATATGAGCATGTCCAATCTTGACAGAGATCTGGGCACCACCTGGAGCAGTGTGAAAACAATACTTAGTATGGCAAACTTGTCCAGCCCCTGGTTTCTGCATTACCTGGGTATATAATAAAACCATATGCCCTGCCCATCCCTACTGTCATGGACCACTCCTTTTCACTTTTCTTTCATTTCATTTCTAAGCCATTTATATTCATTTTCTTTATTTTTGTCTAAGGTCACAGCCAAACATCAAAGATAAGATAACGATTATCTAAGATCAATGATCCATCTTATGCAATCCTTCTAGTACATTCTATGCTATTTATAGATAGGGTTACCCTAGGTACTCCACAGCCTTTAGGGTTATGGGGTTTAGCACACAGACCATGTACTTAGGTATATATACTGTGCAACAAACACCCAGAGACTCCATTTGAGTTCTCTTGGGGTTTCCCCTCAGTCAACTCCAGTCCTCCCACTCTAAGTCTTTCCATTGGGGCCCTAAGTCGTCACAATGAGGGTAGTCCTGATACCTACCTGGTTCTGTTACAATTATGTGCACTTTTCATTGTTCTTATGTCAGCACCTGCCTCTTTTGCTGCTTATGCAATCTCTTCTATTTTCATATGCTTATGCAATGTCACACAAACATTGCTGTGACTCTATTCTTACTTATGCCACATGCCTACCTTTGTTCTGTCATACTGACATTGCTATGACCTCACTCATGATGCATTATGATGTCTACTATCATTACATCATACCTATGACATTCTTTACCTTTCACATAGCAGGGTTGAACCTTAAGTTCAACTTAGCTTGTATAAACCTTATTACTCACTGCAAAGCTTGTAAGTAAGCACAAGTTAAATCTCTGGCAACCTTAACAGGTTGTGGTGAGATCTCAAGTCATAGTTCATGTGCTCTTGCCTATAATCCCCTTCTCAAACCTGAGTCTCACCTTATAGGCTCAGCACTGTTTACCCACTCATGTTTGCCAGGCTTATTTCATTGCCATCATCTTGGATGATCCTTGTGGCATTACATCATCAGGTAGATTGACAGACAACTTGATCATCATAACAATTTAAGTTGAACTTACCTAAACAGCTCGAGTATTAGCTCGTTAGTGCACAGACCATTGAACTTCCCAAGAGCCAGCCAGTAGGTTACTGGTGCCTGATCAAGATTTCTGGAATCTTCACAAGAGGAGCTCCCCACCAAACAAAGCAACCAGAGGACTTCAAAACACATACATGCTTCAAGGAGAAGTAATCTACAAAGATAGCCAAGATCAGATCTGGAAATACAGACACTCTGATACCCCTGTTGAGCTACACCATTTTTGGATACCACAGCACAATAACCACCCACCCAATGGAGCTGTTAGGTTCCAAGGATTATACTATCTTGCAGGAGTAGAAGTTATCTTTGACACTAGTAGATCTCACTGGACATACTATCAAAACAACGAAGTTCATTGTGTAGAAGACAAAGCTTTTCAAGGACCTTACTACATTCCTGGAGGGATCAACAACGTCCCCGAGCACCTTAGATCCCCTGAAGTAACTGGAGAATCTTCTAGCAGAAAGGGCAAATTCCATGAACCTAGTGACTCAGATTCTGATTCTGCCCAAGAGGAGAATATGATTGAATCTAGTGACCTATTTGAGACTGCCCCATTCAAAGTGTTTCAAGAGCTAGGAACTGCATGACCTAGCCCCTTAACTTTCACTTCCACATTAGGAAACACACCTAGACCACTTTTATCTTTAGATCTTGCACAAACTAGTGGACCATCTTTGCACAAACAACCAGAAGAAGAACCAACTTCTGAATCACCTATACCTCCATTAACAACCCCTACTCCACTGCCTCCTAGAACACCTACTCCATCACCACCACCAGGAAATGACCCTGATATCAAAATGGCTGATGCAAATGCCAATCAATGCATCAAGGGTCCCATGCCCACTAAATTTGAAGGGAACTGCAAATTAGCTGAGCTACATATTTATGAACGATTGTGAGATGTTCTTCGAAATCAATACTGGTTACAACACCAATAAGAAGAAGATCATCTTTGCTCTCATGCACATTGGTGGAAATGCAGGCCAATGGAAGCTAGCTAAATTAAGTGACCTGAATGATGCAGCAGCATGGGGAACCTGGGCCACATTCAAAGAGTCATTTGAGAGTAACTGGAAACAGGTGGACAGCCCTGGAAGGGCCATGACAGAGCTATACAAAATAGTGCAACAGCGCAAGAAGATGCCAATCTTACTATACATGGACAAGTTCAAGGAACTAATCAAAAAGTCCAAGATCAAGGAAGAAGCCGCCATCATTCCTCTATTTTCAGAGGGACTTCCCCCTGAAAGCATCCAACAGATCCTTATGCAGAATCCAGCCAATCTACAGGGTTGGTACAATGCTGCACAAAGATATGCAAATGCCAAAAGCAGACTAGGCATTTTAGCAGGACTATCACATGCTGGAGGAGGAGGAAGACCATTGCTGAGATACAGAGATCCCGATGCAGTTATCATCAGTGCATTATCAAAAGACAAGAGAGAGTGACATGTCAAAGAAGGGCTGTGTTTCATATGTCACAAAGGGGGTCATCAATCACCAAGATGCCCCATGAGGAAACCAAGCAGTGGAAAGAAGAAGAAGCGTTTTGGGAAGGGAGTAAAGGAGTCATGACCCCACTGTCACATCAGAGCAACTTCCACATCTATGGAAGGTGACAAGGTTGAGGGATATGATGAAGAAGAGTCAGAAAATGCTAGTGAGAATACAAGTATGATGGCCATCAGGGCTTTGATGGTGCACTTGTCTTCAGAAGATCATCTCAATCTGCTTGCTGAACAGGATTTTTAAACAGGGATTGCACATCAGTGGATGCTGATCCTCAAGCATCAGATTCTATCTATATTTGTGGTGTAACAGTAAAGTCTTTAACCAATAAAAAGATTTCCATCCCCATTTCCATTGAATCTGATAAATCTGCTGAAACCACTCTAGTCAACTGTGGAGCAGAAGGCCTGTTCATAGATGCATCCATTGCCTCAAATTGGAAGCAAGTACCCTTAATTCGACCCATCAAAGTCAAGAATGTTGATGGATCAGAGAACAAAGCAGGAGAGATCTTAGAAAGGTGTCTGATCACCTTTAACATAAATGGCAAGACTATGATGCACTGGTTCTGGGTGACATCATTAGGTGATCAGAACTTTATTTTGGGGCTGCCTTGGCTCGAGGAGCATAACCCAATAATAGACTGGCAAGAAAAGACTCTGGAATTCTGTAATTCTGAAAAAGACAATATCTGTGCATGAATATGGAATCTTTGGATCCAGATGGATCTAGAAGATGTGACAGAATACGATGACACTCTAGCCAAACAATACACAATGTCACACAGTGGGATTGTTGCCCAGGCAGAGGTCAGCTCACTGTATGTGGATGAGGACTCGATACTGGAAGTAGTGATTCAGAAAATCACCGCATCACAACAGATGGAGCACTGCTACAAAGGTCAGGTAGAACCTGGATCTACTGAAGGACTAGAGGTACCTTCCAAGTATATGGAGTGGAACTCAATATTTGAAAAAGAAGCCTTGGAGCATTCCCCTGAGTCAAGACCCTGGGATCACACCATTGAATTATGAGACGAGTTCATTCCTCATAAATCAAAGTGTTGAAACAAACGTTGACAAATGTCTTTCATATCATGGGAAAACATCTCGGATTTATCTGATCTCAATCGTTATCATATCTTATCAGTATTATCTAATAATCTATGATTATATAAAGTTCATTGTATTTATATCTAGACAGATATTATAGAGTTCGATGGGACAGAACTCTGAACAATAAAGGCACCTCATGTATTCACATGGCAACTGTGCAAAGCTGTGCTTTACACAGCTTTCCACACAGCAATGACTGCGCATTGCTATGCTCAATACATTTGCTCAGTCATACTATACAAATGCTCAGTCAGTGTATCATAATAACGCTGACACAGACACAGTAGATAGACGTATATAAACCTAGTAGTTTCTCTGTCAATCTACATTCTCTTCTCTGCTATCAACCAGTTGAGCCACAGCTCCTGAGTGACCTACAGCTACACAAGTAAGTGTTTACTTACTTAGCTCTACTATTCTGCTGTGCCCGTCATCGTGCTACTTTGACAGGTTATGGGCCCCGTCTGCTCGCAGACCTGATGGGTGATCGCCTCAATACCACAGGAGATAAGCGGCTCGACGATGTAGCTGTCAATGTCGAGGGGATTCATCGATCGCTATTTGGTAATGACCAAATAAGGTAATCGGGTTTGTTAGTAGCGCCCTAGTGGCTGTAGATGACTGTATACACCGTTTATGTCCACTAACATAACCCGGGGAGCTCACCCGAAATATGAGCATGTCCGATCTTGACAGAGATCTGGGCACCACCTGGAGAGGTGTGAAAATAATACTTAGTGTGGCAAACTTGTCCAGCCCCCAGTTTCTGCGTTACCCGGGTATATAATAAAACCATAATCTAAGATCCATCGATCATCTCGATCGGATCTGGACCAGTTTGTGGACACTGGTTTATCAACATCCTCCGGATTAAGGGCCATCTTATGATGGATAAAGATTGGATTGGGTTCTGTCTCATCCCCCGATCAAAAGGCTTCGCGCCCCCCTTTTGGCCATGAATAATTAAGCGCATATACCAATTTCGGGTTTTCGTCCCGCATTCTCATTAATTAGATAATTATGTAATATTCCGTATAAAGATAGTGCTACAGGGACATTGTTCCTTGTCTATGCATATCAGTGGCAGGCACGAGCTTAGCTTCCTGCTTAGTAATAGGACTGCTCCTTAGCAGCAATAGTATGATTTAAAATAATTACATAATGATGGGATATTTACCGCTGTTGGGGAATTTGTTGGAGCCCCAAAGCACTCCTGAAAGGCTGGATCCCTTTCTGGCAATGAAACCGAGAAACCAAAAGCGATCCACGAGTCCCTGTCCCAGGATCCATCTGTTGCATCCATAACCGGAAGTATCAATGATCAGCGCTAGCATCTATCGTTCCTTAAAACGATGAGCTAACATATTTTTCAAAGATCTTCAAACCAATCCAAACCAACCTCTCCTCAAATTTATTTTTTGAATTTTCAAATAAATAAATAAATATTTTGATAAACATGTCTTACAACAACTCTGCCGCTTCCTCCACCTCCACCTCCTCTTCCTCCGGATCTTCTTCCAGAAAATCCACTTCCAGCTCCGCTGCCAGAAAAGCAGCCTCCTCTTCCAGTTCGTCCGGAAACAACCAAGCTGGCCCCTCCAAGGGTCGCAAAATTACCTATTTCGATCTTCTTCCTGAACTAGCTCAGGAGAAGAAACAAGCTCAGGATGAGCTCAAATCGGATGAAGAATCCGATAAACGTGCCTTGTTTGGCCTCGCGGCCAAATACAAAGGCAAACAGGTAATTGCCCAATTTAAATTGGGACAAATTAAAAATTCTAAATTAATTAAAAAGTGCGAAATGGGCGAATCCGCTGATATTATGTGCTCTCCCCACTCAAATAAAGTGGGATCAAAACTGGCATCGCTGGTTACTAAAGTAAAACAGGAGAGGATCACTCCTCCCCTTGATGGTGCAGGGATGTTTATCCCTGTTTCATACAAAAAGCGTGGCGGCAAGGCACAAGTCACTGGTTCTGGGCCATCGGCCTTGATCGACTCTCAGCTTGCTGACAAACTTCATCGGCAAGATCAAGAGACGATCGCCCAGCACCGGGCTAAAGTGGAGGAGGCCAAACAAAAGGCCATACTTGAGGAGCGCATTCATCGGCACACTCAAGAATATAAAAGGAAAATGGCCAGGGAACGTGGACACACGGTCTGCCATGATGAAGCTGTCCAGGCTAAATATAGAAAGCCCAATGCTGTTCCAATCAATGATTGGAACAAAGTCAGGGATGAATATCCCAAGTTGCCAATGGAAGGTGCGCGGCAATTAATTGCTGACCTTAATAATGGCACTTACCAGCCATCAACCCTCTTCCCTCAGCTAGGCAACAAGGAAAACAGGACGCCGATTCCTGTTCCTGGCCCTTCCTCAGGGCCAAATTATGCCGCCATTGCTAAAAACGGTGTGAAGAATGTGCGTGGTCCCCTTCACCTCCAAAAAAGGAATGACCCTAATCAGGCATATTCCTTATCTGTCAAAGAACAAGACAGACGCCACGAACAGTGGCTTAAAACATTTGGAGCGAGGGTTGTTGCCGAAGCGTCGAAGTGGGAGATTGACCCGCTTCCGGTACAATCCTCTGGGGGAGACCAGAAAAGACAAAAGATGCAGGAGGAAGGTGACAAATGGTCACGAGGGGAAATAAATGAGTGGCGAAAAATAGCCACTGCATTTATGAAATTGGGTGCATTACCCAATAAAATACGTGTAATTAAACAGAGAAGGAGCGATTCCCTTCTCCAAAATAAAAAATTACATGAACTCTATCAAGCAAATGAATTGGTAGAAGACGCCAAAATCATGGTTGCTAGCCATCAACAAAATATAGCTGAGATTTCACAAACAGTGAAAGGAGTTATACAAAACTCCAACACCTTAATCGATAATAATGATCGATTACGTGATGATCTAGATGCAGCTTTAGATCATCTAGGTCAATCTCAGCAGGCTAGACGAAATGAGAATAATACTTATTTCGAAAACCAAAGAGAAATGGCACATGAGATAGGACATCTCAAATTAGAATTAAAAGGAGCAAAGACATGCGCAATAAATGCGGAGTCTTGGCTAGATTCTGACAAAATAAAGCTGGCTCAAGAAAAGAAAAGAGCCAAAAAGCTGCATCAGAAACAAAATCGGCTAGATAAAAAGGAAGCCGATAAAATTAACTTCACCACTCGCTCCAAAGAGCCTAGAACTTGCATACCTAAACATGACGAGTTAAAAGAGCTTGGAAATACTGATTTCCAAGATCTCTTATATGGCTCTGAAAATTCCCATTGGGAATTGTCAGACGATGAAAATGATACATACCTACAAGCTCAAGTTGGTACCCCAATTGAGCATGGTGAAATCATTCCTGTGAGAACGGCAAAGAGAAATCTTAAACACACACGAGAGCATCCAGTCTGGAAAAAACCCGGGCTCTGCTATTTGGTAGCAATCAAAGATAGAGCACTATCCAAATATGTGTGGCTGACATATCCTACAGTTAAGGATTTGTCACAATTGAGCCATAAACTCCGAAAGGAGATTGGCTTCAAAATTCACAGGGAAAGCAAATCAAGCTTTCACATCGAACCTGTAGAAGGTTATAGTTATGGCTGGGCTGATATTGATAAATTAGCCAAAGGCTTTAACTGTAATCTTACAGTAGGAGCAAACAAAAGTGGTGATATCACCATCCCTACCTTACAAGGTAGAAGCAACTGGGCCACATGGTCCAGGTTGGTTAAAGCTACACTCCAGTCAAAAAGTGTATGGCAGTACATTGAGGGTACTATTACACATAACCCTTGGCTACCCAGCTACCAAGAAGAGATGGGTAGCACAACTGTCACAGCTGGTTGAGTCCAAGCACTCAACCAAATTTGGAAATTACACCAAGAGTTTCTAGAAAATGATGGAAAGGCAAGGGGAATAATAACCCTGAATCTGCCTAAGTCTTTGGGTCATCATATCCAAAACACATCAAAAGAAACTTGGGATGGCCTAACTGAGGCATTTTCCAAAGCTGGAGCTGTAGCAATATTTAATGTCTATAAAAAGACAAAAACTTGGGAATTCCCCAAAAACAAAAATCCTGCAGAATCAGTCCAAGAGTTAATGGAACTCTGGGCTGAAATGGCTGCAAATGGCAAATCCTTTGACGATTATTTCCAGTTAATGGAAGTCATTGACAGGATGCCAGCTTCCTGGGACTCATTTAAAACCTACATTCTTCTAAAAATGGAAGTAGGAACAACAAAACTTAAAGATCTCCTACCAGAGATTGAAAATGAGTACCAACGTCGCAGAGGTGACAAGGAAGAGCAGTCTGCAAACTTTGTAGCAAGGGGGAGCAAAAACTATAAAGGCAAAAAACCGTTTAATTCTGGGTTTAAACCCAGAGTTAATTTGCCTAAAGGGAAAAACACCCAGCCAAATGCACATGCAGGTCCCAGTAATAGACCAGCCTATGTACCCCCTGGCAACAGAACAGGATCAAATTGGGAGCGCAATAAGAAAAATCACGCAAATAAGCTAAAGAAATTAAATCTTTTGGCTAAAGCTGCAAAAGCTCCTGAGGACCTAAGGAAAGAAAGAGCAGATCTTAAGAAATTCGCTAATATGGCTATAACAGAAAGCCATAAGATGGATGTGGATGTTCCTCAAAATTCTTCTTCACTTGCTGATAGAATCAGCACAAACAAAATCGATCCTGAGACGTTAAAAATTATGAACAGGATCAAAGATCTTAAAGGAAAAGGAAAAGATCTTATCAAAGAAGACTTTGTAACCTGGAAAGATAATCCAATGGATATTCCAGAAGCTTGTATTGATGACGAGAAAGCTCAAATAGAGCTACAAGAAGAAATACATGAGGAACATGTAGAAACAGGTTACTGGGACAACAGATTGTATGTAAATTTCACTAAAAAATATCCAAATACTGATTATAAATCAGTGACGATGATAACATCAGAGGATACCAAGAAGAATATTATGATAATGACTTCTTCGCAGATGATGGAATGTAACCATCAGAAGAAGGCTTATCATGATATTGGTAAGTCTGTAGATAGCAGATGTAAAAATAGCATAATAGCTATTAGTTTAAATAAATCTGCATCAACTTTTAAAAGTGATAAAATACGTGAGGATTATTGGATAATAGACTCAGGTGCATCTGTGCACATTACAAACAACAAGTCTGACTTTGTAGAGTATAATCCATATCCTGAACCAGAAGAAATCAAAACAGCTGATTCAAAATCAGCTGCAATGATACTTGGACAAGGGACTATAGTCCTTGAGTTTGAAAACTTAAAGGGACTCAAACATATCGCTAAATTGGAAGTTTGTTACATGCCAAAGGCTTCTCACAAACTTATTTCATCTGGACAATTAAAAATTGGTGGTTACGTTGAGACATCAAACAGTGAACATACAGTGTTTTTGTTCAAAGGAAATGATGTTATAGTTGCTAAACCCAAAAATCACTTTGAACCGATACACTGGGCTAAAGTAACAATAAAACAAAAATTAAACAAATTAGTGAATCTCGTAGATTTCACTACATGGCATAATAGGATGGCACATGCAAATAAAAATGTAATAAAAAATATGAGCCAACATACAGAAGGTTTTGATGATAAAATCAAAATACCATCTGATAATCCTATTTGTTCTGGATGTGCACAAGGAAAGATGCATAATAAATCTTATCCTATATCACAAACACATGCAAAACAACCATTAGAGTTGTTACATGCTGACTTGCTAGAATTCCCACAAGAATCTTATCACCGTAAAAAATGGTGTTTAATGATTATTGATGACTATTCTTCATATGCCTTTATGGCATTCCTATGAACTAAATCAGAAACGTTTGAAAATTTCAAAAACTTTATTACACTGTTTGAAAACCAAACAGGAAGGAAAGTTAAACATTTCAGATCAGATCGAGGGGGAGAATTTAAGTCTGGTGAATTTGACCAATTCTTAAAACAAAAAGGCATATTATGTGAACAAAGTGCACCATATATCCATCAACAAAATGGACGTGCAGAAAGATTGAATAATACAATCTTAGAAAAAGCAGAAAGTATGTGACTCCATGCCCAATGTCCAAAATCATGGTGGGAGTTTGCTATGAAAAATGCTATTCACACCTATAACTGCACACCATTAAGAAGAACAAAATGGATGATGCCATATGAAAATTTGTACAATAAAAAACCTGATGTTCATTACTTTAAAACATTTGGTTGTCTAGCTTGGGTTTTCGTACCTAAAGAAATTAGACAAAATAAGCTTACTCCAAAAGCAGAGGCCATGACATTCATAGGATATGAAGATGGCTCTAAAGCTTATCAATTCATGAAAAATGATAACTCTATATTCATTGGAGTTCAATCATTATTTGATGAAACCAAATTTCCTAGAGCAAAAACAGAAGGCTTAGAAAATAGACTATTTAATAGTCCACCAGGTATAGAAACAAGGGAGAAAAATAATGGACACGTATCTGATTCCAATTCCCACATGGATCATGGTCATCACACCTATGATAGTGATAGTGATGATGATACTCCCCACAAAAAGAAAAGATATCCAGAAAATCATGATACTACAAACAATGATTATAGCGGATCGTTTCATGATAAGGATAATCAAGGCCTAGAGGATTCTTATATAAATCCTGACAGAAATCAGGATATAGAACCAAATGTTAATCATTCAATAACACCTCCTGAACGACCAAACATCTCCATGAGACGACTTGGAGATAAACGTCCTGAAAAAGGAAAGGACAAACAAGATGAAAAATATGACACATATCTCAGAAGGACTTCACGCCTCAAAAAACCTAGACTCAAGCCTGACAATGCATATGGTCAGAAAGCTCCTCTCAAAATAGAAAAAGATATACAAAGTACTAAAAAATGGAGCAAAAGAGTTTTTGGTAAAGGCAAAGGGAAAGCAAAACCTACCCTTAGTCCAACTTCTTCACGAAAAGCTTTACAAAATCTGTTACAACAAATTGAAATGGATAAAGAAATGGAAGAAATATCAGAATCAGAAACAGAGTCAGAACAATATAAAACACCATCTGCCTCAGAATCTGAACGATCATCCATTAAAGAAACAAGACCAGTTTCTGGTGGAGAATCTATTCCAGATTTGAATAGACAATCATCCTCTGATAATGAAACCGATCCATTTAATGAATCAAGTGAAGAAGAAGTAAATAGAGATTTACAGTCTAAATCACCTAGTGATGATCTTGTATACTTCTTAGAAAAACTACTCAAAGAAGGAGGTAACAGATTTGTTAACTACCTTCTATGCAAAGCCATAAGTCCAAACTACTCAAAAAGTGTAGATCAATGGACATATAAAGATGCTTATAAATTAAAAGCTTCTAATCCCAAAGAATGGGAATTATGGCAAAAAGCAATGAGAGAAGAAGTACAGGCCTTAGAAGACCGTGATGTATGGGAATTAGTACCATGTCCAAAAGACCATAAACCTGTAAAGTGTAGATGGGTTTATGCGGTCAAAAGCGATGGCCGAAAACGTGCTCGACTAGTCGCTAAAGGATTTTCACAAATACCTGGAGTAGATTATGATGATACATTCTCACCAGTTGCATGATTTGAGACTGTGAGACTCCTTATGGCTACAGCAGTGCTAGAAGATTGGGAAATCGAAGCGCTAGATGTAAAGACAGCGTTCCTTTATGGAGACTTAGAAGAAAACATATATATGGAACAGCCAGAAGGATTTATTATCAAAGGACAAGAGCACAAAGTCTATAAACTTAAAAAAGCCTTATATGGACTTAAAATAAGAAAGCAAATCAAAGTCTACAAGAATTAGGCTTTGGACGGTGTCTTACAGACACTGGAGTCTATGTTTGCTATAAACAGAAATCAACTATAGTAGCTATATTATATGTTGATGATGTGTTATTCATGGGAAACAATAAAAAGTTACTCATGGAACTAAAACACAAATTTATGAAAAAATGGGAATGTAGAGATCTAGGACCCATTAAAGAATATCTTGGAATGACAATTGTCCAAGATAGGAAAAAGAAATTGATTATTCTTGATCAAATTAACTATGCAAAGAAAGTAGTTAAACGTTTTGGTCAAGAAGATTCAAAACCTGTTTGTACTCCTTTACCAGCAGGATATACACCTGTGGAGAACGAAGGTACTGCAACTCCCCAAGAAAGGAGTTATTACCAATCAATTATTGGATCTCTACTATATCTTACTCTTGGCACGAGATATGATATTACCCAAGCAGTAATCATGATGTCACAATTCATGGTTAATCCATCTAGAGAACACATAGCAAAAGCCTTATATATTATAAAATATGTCAATTCTTCCATAAATGGAAAATTGGTGTATGATGGCTTTAACAAAGATGGAATGCATGCTTACTCTGATGCGGATTGGGCTGGTGATCCAGTCACAAGAAAATCTGTAACAGGTAATCTAGTTCTATTGGCAGGATCTCCAATAAGTTGGATTTCCAGAAAACAGAAAACTGTTGCATTGTCATCCACAGAAGCTGAGTACATGAGTCTTTCAGACTGCTCATGCCAAATCATGTGGATAAAATCCCTATTCAAAGAATTGGGATATGACATTGGAGCTGTTGATCTTCATGTTGACAACAGAGGATCAATATTCTTAGCAAAGAATCCAGCTCAAGAACATAGAACAAAACATATTGATATTCGTTATCATTATGTTAGAGAACATGTTGAGAACAAAGATATTAACATATCATATGTTCCCACAAATGAACAACTAGCTGATATCTTAACAAAAAATTTAACTTGGCAAAAGTTCAAAGAGTTAAGAAATGAAATTGGCATTGAGATCCTCAATGAGGGGGAGTGTTGAAACGAACGTTGACGAATGTCTTTCGTATCGTGGGAAAACATCTCGGATCTATCCGATCTCAATCGTTATCATATCTTATCAGTATTATCTAATAATCTATGATTATATAAAGTTCATTGTATTTATATCTAGACAGATATTATAGAGTTCGATGGGACAGAACTCTGAACAATAAAGGCACCTCATGTATTCACATGGCAACTGTGCAAAGCTGTGCTTTACACAGCTTTCCACACAGCAATGACTGCGCATTGCTATGCTCAATACATTTGCTCAGTCATACTATACAAATGCTCAGTCAGTGTATCATAATAACGCTGACACAGACACAGTAGATAGATGTATATAAACCTAGTAGTTTCTCTGTCAATCTACATTCTCTTCTCTGCTATCAACCAGTTGAGCCACAGCTCCTGAGTGACCTACAGCTACACAAGTAAGTGTTTACTTACTTAGCTCTACTATTCTGCTGTGCCCGTCATCGTGCTACTTTGACAGGTTATGGGCCCCGTCTGTTTCTACACAGCAATGACTGCGCATTGCTATGCTCAATACATTTGCTCAGTCATACTATACAAATGCTCAGTCAGTGTATCATAATAACGCTGACACAGACACAGTAGATAGACGTATATAAACCTAGTAGTTTCTCTGTCAATCTACATTCTCTTCTCTGCTATCAACCAGTTGAGCCACAGCTCCTGAGTGACCTACAGCTACACAAGTAAGTGTTTACTTACTTAGCTCTACTATTCCGCTGTGCCCGTCGTCGTGCTACTTTGACACAAAGATCTATAACCTATCACCATTAGAACAAAACTCACTAGACAAATGGATCAAGGAACAGCTAACAAAAGGATATATCTGACAATCAAAATCACCCCAAGCATCACCCTTCTTCTTTGTTCCAAAGAAGGATAGTAATGCCCTGAGACCCTGTCAGGATTACCACTACCTTAATGAATGGACCAAGCTGAATTTGGACCCTTACCCTTAATCTCCAACCTAATGATCAAGCTTAAAGGAGCATGCTACTTTACAAAGCTAGATCTCAGATGGGGATATAACAATGTAAGGATCAAAGAAGGTGATGAATGGAAGGCTGCTTTTGTCACCAACAGAGGATTATTTGAACCCACAGTTATGTTCTTTGGACTCCAGAATTCACCTGCGACATTTCAAGCCATGATGGATGACTATTTTAGGGACATGAATGACAAAGGATGGATTGTCATTTATATGGATGACATCTTGATATGTGCACAAACAAAACAAGAACTCAAGTCACAAACTAAACATGTTCTGGAATGCTTATGACATCACGACCTATATTTAAAATTAGAGAAATGCAAATTCGCCAAGGAAGAGGTGGAATTCCTCGGCATGATCGTTTCCCACAACACGATCAAAATGGACCCTATCAAACTCAGGGAATCTAGTGTCCTCCAGCCGTGGGAAAAACCTGGGGTGGTGGTAACTGTTACATCAAGGAGCAACTTTGAACAACCATGTCAAGCACATCCACCGTCACCCGACCCATCGTCTTCATGGACATTCAAATCGGAGAAACACCTGCAGGCAGGCTCAAAATGGAGCTCTTTAGCGATATTGTGCCCAAGTATGTCTTGTCCCTTCCCGGAGGCTGGCGGCAAGTGATGAATGGATAGGACCGCAGAGAACTTTAGACAGCTGTGTACGGGCGAGTTTAGGTTCGTTTTGGACAGAGTTGCGTTGCGGAGAGCTGACCGGAGGATAGGCTCAATTCGAGACCACAAGGATACAAGCATGCGACGTTCCATAGGTCTGTGATCTCTGTGCATTTATCAAGGAGTCTGACTGAGAGTGGATATTAGAGTGTGAGTTTGAAGCTTTTGCTGGAGTAGTACTGCCGCAACTCATCAATTGGATGCAGCGTGCCCAACTTTATGTGCCAAGGTATCCTCGCTCGGTCTCACCACTCTGTCATCCGCTGATCATCGTGAAGGAGGAGACTTTATGAAAGGCGACGGCACAGGGTCGTTTTCCATCTACGGTGACAAGTTCCCGGTGCGTGCGCCTACAGTCTTGCCACTCACACATGCTTAATCACGACGGCAGGACGAAAACTTTCGGGAGAAGCATATCGGACCTGGTCTGCTTTCCATGGCCAATTCGGGCCCAGACACGAATGGATGCCAAGTGAGTATCTTGGTGCATCTATCAAACGCATAGACAATGCCCGTAGTTCTTCGTCACGACCGCCATGTGCGATTTCCTGGACGGCAAACACGTCGTATTTGGCCGGGTGATCGATGGGATGCTCACGCTACGCAAGATCGAGCATGTGCCCACTGGGGTCAACAACAGACCCAAGTTGACCGTCAAGATTGTGGGTAAGTGAATCTTCAAGCTCACCCGTCGTGTCGTGGTGGCTGATGGAGGTTGAATAGAATGCGGTGAAATGTAGCTATAGCAAGTGTAGATGGTATATATATCTGAGAGTTCGCAAAAGCAAAACAAGACAAGTTTAGGTGTATATGTACAGGGTAGTGCGAATCTACACTTCGTCTCCGATCTTCGGTGCCAAGTAATACCGAATGTGTCCTTGCTTAAAGTCATAAGAGACCTATTTTACCCGTCAGTGATAGTCCCGGTCGCCATAAGAGCACCTCACTAATAATGGTACGTCGTTGCTCATCATGAGCTGCACCTTGTTGCAAATGTTGGAGCTTTTAGCGAAGTTGACGAGGTACTTGAGTGAGAATGTCAGTGACACATGTGAGTTGAGCTCAATGATCACTCCGGACACTCCGGCCCCTTCCTCATCTTCGGCATCATCGTCTTTCTTCTTTGACTTGGAGGAGGTCTTGGCTTTTTTTGCCGATTTTTTGGTACCATTGGCCTGACCTCATCATCAATGCTGTACCCTAGCGGTTGGGACCCTTGGACCATACCTTCTTTTTTCGTTTCTGTCCAGTCTCTTCCTCATCGTCATCGTCCCGTTCTTGCTCTTCCTCGCCGTCTGATGCGGGCCCTTCCTCCTCTTCATCTTCCATATCCACATCACCATCCTCTTTTTTCACCTTCTTCGACGAGCCCGGCTCGTCGTCTTCCGGTTTTTTGACTTTGCGGATTGGACCACTCTCATCAGACTGACGGAGCAAGATGTTGGCATTGGCCGCTTCACCATCACAGGTGAAACGGACGCCTTCCTTGCTCACGTCGATACGTACGCTCTCACCTAGCGAGGCTAGGTCGCGCACAATACGCGCAAACTCTGACGAGGGCATGGTTATGCGAGCCTCGTACTCTGTGTCTGGGATCCCGAGTGAGTCGGTGTCAATGTCCATCAATTTCATGTCGTATTCGGCAACGCGGTCAGAGTCTGCGCGACGTCGGCTCAGCGTGCTGTGGCACAGCTCCACGTCAGGCATGTCACTCACGCTTAGCTTCGTAGATCAGATTGAGGGTATCTGCGTCATCCAGGGCCTTGAGCGTGCAAATGTCATCGTCTTTGGCGCACTTGAGGACTTTGAAGAGACTGCTGAGGTTCACGCCCAGCGGCATCGGGCGGTCACACCTGTAGTTTTCAAACTCGCCTGCCTGGAGCAGAACAGAGACGAGCGCGACGTGTGAGTTGTCCATTGCTTGCAAATTGATGCCCTCTTCATTGCATTCAAAGTTGGCATCTGTTACGAGCTCCTTGACGGCTAACAAGCGGCGGTAAGTCTTGATTCTGAAACGAAACTCGTGTCCTGAGCAGCTCACAATCAAGCAGCTTCTTTAACAGCCCGGCTTCGACTAGCTTGGCTTCGAGCATGATGGTGGGCAGAATCTAAAGGCAGTGGGAGGAGCTGTGCGCGAGCGCGCGCGTTACGCGCAATTCAGGCGGAGTCTGAATGCACGGTATGTCACAGTATGTCACTAGGCTGTCTGTCACGCCTCCACCGTGCCAGCCGCCGATTTATATGTCGGCTGGCGTCTCCTAGCCAACTTTGCCTCTGACGCCCATCATGTCCACGCGTGCTGAACAGCGCAGACTCAGACAGCTCGAAATTGAAACCGAGCAGCGTCTGGAGGACGACGAGGCTCTTAAAATGACTGACGTACGTCTGTCGGACTAACTGCGTACATCCCCCTTGGGCTTATCTTATGTGCAGGAGCAGCATCAGACACTCTTACGCTCATTTCAGTCTGTTAAATTTGAATTTTATGATTTGGACGGTCTTTCTTGGACAGACTCTGTCCGCCAGAAGTTACGGCAGGTGCGTGGCGCCCAGGCCATGTGATAAGTCACGTATCTTGACGCCCCAAGTCAGGATGCGCAAGCCGTCATGAGTAAGCCCCCTTTTGCGATGCTCACAAGGGCAGATCTGGCCTCGTTTGCACCAGAAGAGACCATTCGCCCTTCAGCGCTTCGGGCGCTCCCATCACAACAGGTACAGGAAACACAGCAGTCACAGCACAACGGCTATTTACCGACCCCGGCGCTGAGGAGTGGGAAGAGGGACGGCACTCGCGCGCGTTCCCCCATCAAAGGCCTGTTCTCCGCCTCGGATACGGTGCAAGAATTGCCTGCTTCCGTTGCGTTTGATTCGGACGTGGACCCGTTCTTGACTGGTCCGCCATCAAGTCCTCCAACTCGTCCGCAGGCACCCACACCCTCGGACTCGGGCACCATCACGTCCATTTATTGCTCACCCATTTCTACCCCAACGCACGGAAGAAAGAGGTCCCAGACGCGCTCCATCGCAGCCACGCCCAAGCCCTCTCCAATCCTGGCGCCCATACCAAGCTTTTCCGCTCCTTGATCGCTTTACACTTTTACGAACAACCTATATCACACTCGTTTTACACTGGATAAAGTCAGCGAGCTGACTTGGACAAATTTACGGATTTATCTTATTTATCATTATACCTGCTTCACTCAAATAACACAAGGTCTTTCTTCCTGGAAACAATGATATGGTTGTGACTGTAATAAGAACGATTTTGATATGTATGCGATTGGTATGTATGGTTTGTTTAATCTGCCAAAAATGATGAGCTAGCACAACTGCGACAACACTTTGAAAAAGCGAACGAACACACAAGTACTAGCAATGCAATGAACGCAACCAACGAGAGCTAAATGAAATGGAAAATATATATATATATAGTCCAAACTAACATAACCAATTAGCGTCCGTCGCGATTGGAGCGACCATCGTCAGCCTGTAGTTTTCGAGCAAAACCCGAATCTCAGCAATACACTCCACCAACGTCGCATGCACCTCCTTCGCATTCTCGACTAGCGGCTTGATGTTTTCCGGTGTCATCGCCAGCCTCAGTTCCGGCATCGGCTGTGGTGGCATCGACCGCACAGATCCATTCTTGGGCTCCTTGGGCTTCCTTCCCCCATAGTACCGCGACGACGTCCGAGGCGGGGGTGTCAATGGCGTCACAGCATTCGAGCTGCTGGAAGGAGAAGGCGGAGGTCTCGACGGAGCTCGCGCCTGCGCAGCACCACATCCATTGCCACCCCCATCCTCATCCACATTCGACAATCGAGCCTGCATCACGTTATGCGAGCTACTACTGCTCGGCGAATCTTCATACAACGACGTCTGAGAGCTGTCCGCCGTCGGTAGTGGCTGCCTGTTGCCAGTAGACCTGCTCGGCGAATGTCTTCTCACCCCGCCCCCGCCCCCACCCCCTCCAAATGACGAAGGAGGTGCTTGCTGGAGGTACGGAGACCGGCCTTTGCCGCGCACCGTCGTCATCCCCTCGGCCACACTCTGCGTTTTCGCCGCCTTGGCAAACTCGACAGTAGAATCAATCCTGTCCCAGTCCTCCTTTGCAGGACTATCCGGTCCCCCCGCCCCCGTCTTATCCGGCTGGACAGAAGAGACCTTGGTCGGCTTCAACGGATTCGGAATCCTGAAAATCGCCGCGAGAGACGGCCGCCCTCTCTGCCTGGCAGGAAGCGGCGTGGTCGCATCGTCATACAACAATGGCAGGTCGCGCGTCGATCCCGTCAACGACTCTGGGCCAAAACTCGTTTTCGCCCTCCTCCGGCCGTACGTCACCGGTCTCTCACCGTGGCCCAGATTGCTTGACGAAGAAGGATACCATCCACCACTGTGTTGCTGGTGCATGTCGGAAGACGAGTTGGTGGCGCTCGCGAGCGAAGAGGTAGATGGCGGGATAGACCCAAATGACGGCATAGGGTGCACAGGATGCGCAGTATAGTGCCGTTTGAGCATTTTGAGCAAATCACGCAGTCCTGCCATGCCAAGCTTGCTCGCACGCCGCTTCTTCTTTCCATCACCACCAACTCCAGCCATGGAGGACGGTGGTCGAGTCCCAGCCCCGCCACCACTACTCTCTGAAGGCGGGAGCGTCACAGTCGAGTTGGATGGATCCCCCCACTTCCATTCCCTGTTCACTGAACTCGCGTGCGTCGGCGACGACGACGACGACGGCTCTTCAGGAATCCCTACATCCCCCGGCCTCAACCTGTCCGCCAAAGCCAAATTCGAATCGGCACTGTTCAGAAGCTCCTTGAGCAGGATCATCTGTCTCTGGTTGAGCTCATGCCGGCCGGTCGACGCGCGCCATGCCGCCGCCCCGGAGCTGCAAGAGGTAGGTGACACAAGGGCAGCACTTGAGCTCGAGCCCTCCAACATCCTGATGCCCTGTAGTGGAGAAGGCGGCTTTGACTCGTCACCAGCCAGAGTGATCGCCCGTTCCCTTCCTGTCCTCTTGGCCCACGACGAAGACGCGGAGGACAACAACAAGTCGTCACCGCCTCCTCCTCTTCCCTGGCCCATCACTGGAGCAGACACGCTCGTCGTTGGACCAGGAACTGGTCCTCCACCACCGCCTAGCTCGATTAACAACTCCGCACATTCCCACGTAATCCGGTACTTTGAATTGATGGTGTAAAACGCCGAAGCGAGCTGCTTGTATGTCAGGTGCTGCGGCGAAACAGGCAGCGGCCCCGGATTGGTGTTGGACCGTTTCCGCCCTACGGGGCGGGAAAAGAAACTGGGAGACACGCTCCGCACGGCTTGCTGTTGTCGTTGGTGCTGCTGCTGCTGGATGGCGTACAGGTGGGCTTGATCATCCAGCAGCGCTTGGATCTCGACGACCAATCCATGGTATACACCCTGGAGCTCTCTCAACTCTATAAACGCAAAAAAAAAAAAAATCACAGACGGTTTTTTTAACGTTACGGAAAAGGAAAATGTAGGGAAGCGCGACTCACGCTCGACACTATTCGCAAACTCTTTCACCATCCCCAAGTCTCGTCTTAGTCCTATTTGCGCTTGACTGATCCTAGCAGGTATCTTGAGATCGCCGAGCGAGCTCCTTCTTGGGATCGACTTTTCCTCTGGACTAGCCTTGTTCTGCGTCGGCGAGTACGCTGACCGGCCCAGCGACGCCGACTGAGGCGATGTGGGCGACTTGGTGATTGGACAACCCCCCCGCTTTGGAGAGGAAGGAGGGGTGGTGAAATTATTGTTTGACAAAGGCGGCACTCCCTTGCGAGGCGTTTGCAGATCAATAGTGGCTTCGATTTCAGGTGCGGATGCGAGGACTGGCTTTGGTGGTAGTGGGGTATCTTGAATCTCGACAGGTGGCAACAAATCCAGAGGCGGAGCCGCTTCTGCTTCTCTCGCTGGTTCCGGCGGGGGCCATTCATTCACCTGCTGCGACTGAAACCGAGGTGGCGCCAGCACCGTCCCACTCCTTTCACGTTTATGCCTTCCACCAACGATACTGACCCTTGTCACACTCCTCATCAACAACTTGCCCGCATCTTGCAGCGGGAGTTTCTCTGCAGCATCCGCCTTGGCCTTGATGGCGGTCGTAGGGACAGACAGCGACTGTCTCCGGCTGCGGTCTTTATCAACGAGTAGCGGGGGAGACGTTGTGAGCTCTCTGTCAAGGAAAACATCCGACTTGTCGAACTCCCCATGATCATTGGTCTTGTAGGACACGACACCTCCATAGGACGCGTGTCTCTCAGGTGTACTACCAGGTGTACGCGGCACGCCAGGGGATTCCCCACCCGCTGGCGTTGGGCCAGAAAATCCGGAAAGAGTCCTCCTGAGCTGTACAAAACCCAAGCTCTTCTTCTTCTTCAACAGCTTGGAAGGTGTATCAGGCTTTTCTGCACCCAGAAAAGTATCGAGAGCTCTGCTTCGGCTCGGTGTCCTGGTCCTATTCCCGGTTCTGGTTCGACTGGAGCCCGCTCCTTGCACCACGGATGGGTCTGCCGAGCGTCCGCGGCGGTCTAGGTCGGCGTCGAGATCTGGTGCGGCCTGTAGCGGATCGAGTGACACTACATCCTCTGTGTCACCGCTTCCGGTATAGCCCAACTCGGTGGCCGGGTCGCCGGTCCGAAAAAACCACGTTCCTCCACCAGTGGCCTGGTTAAGGAAAGACGTGGGCCTGGCAGCGGCTGAGTTTGAAGAGACATGCGATTGATGCGTTTGGTGGGACGAGGTGGTGGAGAGAGGCAAAGAGGACAGCGAGCTTGTGGGGCGGCTTGGGTTCGTGTCATCTAAGCGGGGGCATGTGAGAAAAAGAGGGGGCTTCAAACAAAAACTTACCGGTCTGGGTCTGGCTCGACTGGCCTTGGCTCACCCCTCGTTTGCGCCTGGCCACACCCCCCCACTTTGCAATCCTGCTCAACAATGCGCCGCCCTTTGTGCTCGTCATCGAGCCGGGCGATCCGGGGGACATGGATGCCGGAACTGGGGGAGAAGAGAATGGGGAGCAAGGCGTACTGGAGGTGTTTGAAGTGGTGGACGCGGGTGTCTGTGGCGTGCGGGGGCGCGAATGGGCCTCGCTCTGAGTGCTGTTTCTCGCCGGAGATGGGGAGGGAGAGGAACATGGGGAGTGATGCTGGTCACCAGTCCCGTTCCCGTTGCCATTCACGACTTCGTGCAGCGCTACTAGTCCCGACGGGTGGTGGTGGTGGTGGTGGTGGTGTTGGTGGTGGTGGTGAACAGGGATGAGCTCAAACACACCCTGAGACTGCGGCCTGCTTTTTTTCCTCAGACGTCTCCGTTCGCGGTCCCTGTCGCGTTCTTTGTAGACAATGGGTTCCCTGAAGGGTGGGGGAGGTAGCCTGCTTCCTCCACTCGGGTAAAGGTGGGCAGTTGAGCCATAGTACGCCGAATCGCCCGCAATTGTCGTGGGCAGGGAGAAGACAGAGGAGGAGGGAGATCGTGGAAAGGGCTGTGGGTGTCGGGATGGTAACGGTGGAGGCGGATGCGAGGTCTGGTATGAAGCACGGCCAATGACCGTCTGGTCCTCGTCTTCAAGCCTGTCCGCGAACCCAAACTCGTCTTCGTCCGAGGCGTGACGCGCGTAATAGTGCGCAGAAGTACGGCGGACGGGGGTGTCGTTCTTGTCTTCAAACTCATCATCCCAGTTCTCAGCCACAGAGAATCGCCTGGCAGGCGCACCAGAGCTGTCCGGGCGCGTGTTGAACTCGAAATCGTCGTCCCAGTTTTCTGCGCGCGAGTCGTGAGCAGACATTCGCGTCGCCGTTAAGGTTAGGGTCATGCTCTGATTTCAAATAATTTGATTCATTACAAAAACTAATCTTATCCGAAATACAAAACCGTTACCCGACGAACTGTCCCTTCATCGTCCGACTCGAGTCCAAGCAGACGCTCCTCGTCCATCATCAGCCCATCAAATCCATACACGTCTTGTCCATAGCGCACCACACACGCCAGCTTCATCCTCACATCCTCCGCAAACACTCCCTGGTGATCGAGCTGGTCCCCGTCACCGACAGGCCCTAGCCACCGTGCATGGTACGGGTTGAAATCCACAAGGGTGATCCTTCCCTGATGGCCCTCATCAGCTTCGGCGTCTGCGGCCGCGCCCGGCTCCAACAGCGCCCATCGCTGGCCAGTAGTTGTCGTAATCCACTTTGTCTGCGCCACCTCCACATTAAACCATCTCGAGATGGGTGGACCCCATTCCGACCAGGGAATCGAATGGACCACATACGTCCTCCCAAGAGGACCCCCATGGGCACCAGGCGGCTCCGCAGCGAACGACGAATACGCGTACTGCCGCTTGCAGTCGGGATCGTGCTCCACGACGGAAACGGTGGTGTTGTAGTGGCACTGCAGAGCCTCGCCCTCGTCCTCGTCCTGGCTGCTCGCATCGTCAATGGCATCGAGGTGCCTCAAAATCATATCGTGCAGCGCGCGCCGATGCATGAACAAGCTAAACGCGGCACCCATCGTCCCCGGAAACGTCGCCACTCTCAGATTGGTGATGATGATCGCCTGGTCGTCAGATAGATAAAAAGGCCGGACGGGCGCGTGGGGCAGGAGACCGCGTGTCGACGGGTTCGGCTCCCCCCTACAGCTCAGAGTCAACATAAAGTACCCCTTGGAGAGGGTAGGAAACCGGAGGTTCATGATCTGCTGTGGAAACACGCCATCGGCACGCGGGGGGATAAACCATATTTCATAATGGGCCTGCACGAGGTTTGGGACGAGGAGCAGCTCGGGGGAGACAAATGTCAAGCTGGAATAAGCATTTTCTGCCGTTTCGTGCTGGAGTCGTTTATCGCCCGACTTCCAGTCAAATATAAAGAGCCTGTCCCGCGCTTGCCGATTGCTGACGGCAAGAGCGAGGTTGTCGCCAACGATTTCGAGCGCGATCGCGGGGCGGACTACAAACGAAGTTTGGACGTTGATTCGCGCATGTCGCGCGAGCGGATGGTAGGCGCCGGTCGAAAATTGAAGAAAGATCAGGTCTAGAGCGTATCCGCGAACTGCGAGAGATCTGTGTAGTGCGATATGAATGAAAAAGCAAATGAGTGACAAAGTGGGATGCGCACGAGATGACGTTGACGATGAGGTCGTGCTCATACACGGCCATGCCCATGTCGACCACAATTCCATCCCAGCCCTTGTTCGGGCCGTGTCCGTGGATGCGAGTCCAGCGCGGGATATCGCGCAGGGAGGACGGCAGTCGACAGTAGTGCAAATCACGAAGGTTGGAGTCACCGAGTAAATAAGCACTGGCCGTCAGATCGTATATCGTAGAGGACTCGTGCTTGACATTGAATATGGCTGTGAATTGGGGCTGGAGATGGGTCCAAGCGTGCTCACGCTTTTTCAGAGCAGCAAGACGTTCTGCAAAGGAGAGTTTACAGCGAGGATCAGGGTTATCTATGAGTCCGGCCTTGTCACATGCGATGAGGTACTGCAGGACTGCGGAAGAGCGTATGAGCGCGTTTATGCCATGACTGAGGATGCGGCAGGTCAGCAGGGTGTGTGTGTCGAGGTGGAGAAGAATGCGGTGGATGAGTTCAGGAGGCAGCATCAGGGCCGAGTTCAAATGTTTGCAAGCCTCGATTTCAATTCCAAAGTTCGTTTGTAATAACTCAACCGTTCACTGTTCAGATCATGTTCAACCCACCCAAGTCCGCCTCCTCCCCTCTCATCCGCTCACCCCCTCTCGGTCCGCCCCCGCCCTACTCCTCCTCCATGTATCCCCATCCCCCGCCACCTCGAGACAAAGACTCTAGCGACGACGACAGCCACAGCGCCATATACACCGCAACCTCGCGCTCTCGCCCAGACATCCGTTCCCGCTTTTTCAGTGGCCTCAAGCAACTCGGCGCTCCCCCGCGCAACTCCAAATTCAAAACAATCTCAACCGCACCCGGCCAGCTCTGCGCAGGCGAAACAGAAACAGAGGCAGACGAACCGCCTCGCCGCCTACCCACCGCACGCATCGTCCCCGCCTCTGCCCCCATCGTCCCCCCAAACACCTTGCAACAGCGCCTGACACCCATTCTCTTTGAATTTTCCCGTCTCCTCGCCATCGTTCCCGCCCTTGTAGGAACTCTCTACAACCTCTATAGGCTGTACAGCCCTCCCGCCTCTTCTTCGCCCTTCCCAGGCCGCAAACCACCAGAACGCATCGACTATCTTGTTTCCGCCCTCTGGGTAACGACCCATCATAACTTATTCACCCCTTTCACTCGCTCACCACCATATCCGTCTCAGGCAATCCTCACCGGTTACCAATGCCTCGCGCTAACAACCGGCCTCCTCACACGCTGGCGCCTTTACTACCCGCCCCTGTCAACGCTCGTCCGGCTCCTCGCTCTCCAGGGCATCTGCTGGCCCGCAACACAGCTGACTCTTTCCATCTTTGAACACGAAAAAAGGCCGGTCGTTGTTTGGGCGCTGATCGGGACGACAACGTGCATGAGTCGCAGCGTTCAGATCTGGGTCACGAGTAACCTTTGGTGGGATGGCCCATCGGCAGCGGATGATGTGGCGTCTGCGTCTCCCCTCTCAGCTCCTCCTCCTGCGAGCAAGAGACAAGAAGGTGAGATGGGCACGATCAAGGATCACATTGCACGTCTTCGCACTCGCCGCGGTCACTGGCGAAGGTGGGGTGGAAAATGGGGTGGGCGGCGGTGGGATTGGAAAGAGGTGGGCATCAAGTGTGCCTTGCCTGCTGGAATGATGTACTTTGTCATGGCTTGGGCAGACCAGTTGCGTCGAGAAATGTATTTTAATAATTAAAAACCTTTTTTATTTATTTAAATATTGAAATTTTATAATATTTGCTCAAGTCATTATATGTCAATAAATAAATAAATGCATTAATTCAATAAATCATTAATATTAAATAATAGATACATAAATTTAAATAAATTAAATGATATTTTAGTATTTATTTATAAGAATAATTCATAAAATATCCACAAAAATTTTCTCCAAGGGAAGACTAGCCCAAACAAAACCCACAAACCTCACACAGGAGGTAAAAGCAATGAGAAGACAAGTGTATGTTGAAGTAGCACAACAATGGGCGCAGCAGAATAGTAGAGCTAAGTAAGTAAACACTTACTTGGTAGCTGTAGGTCACTCAGGAGCTAGGGCTCAACTGGTTGATAGCAGAGAAGAGAATGTAGATTGATGGAGAAACTACTAGGTTTATATATGTCTATCTACTGTATCTGTGTCAGTGTTATTATGATATGCTGACTGATCATTTGTATAGCATGACTGAGCAAATGTATTCAGCATAGCAATGCGCAGTCATTGCTGTGTGGAAAGCTGTGTGAAGCACAGCTTTGCACAGTTGCCATGTGAATACATGAGGCAGCTTTATTGTTCAGAGTTTGGTCCCATCAAACTCTATAATATCTGTCTAGATATAAATACAATGAACTTATATAATCATAGATTATTAGATAATACTGATAAGATATGATAACAATTGAGATCAGATAGATCTGAGATGTTTTCCCATGATATGAAAGACATTTGTCTTTGTCTGTTTTCAACACTCCCCCTCATTGAGGATCTCAATGCCAATTTCATTTCTTAACTCTTTGAACTTTTGCCAGGTCAAATTCTTTGTTAAGATATCAGCTAATTGTTCATTTGTGGGAACATATCATATGTTAATATCTTTGTTCTCAACACATTCTCTAACATATTGATAATGAATATCAATATGTTTTGTTCTATGTTCTTGAGCTGGATTCTTTGCTAAGAATATTGATCCTCTATTATCAACATGAAGATCAACAGCTCCAATGTCATATCCTAATTCTTTGAATAAGGATTTGATCCACATTATTTGGTGTCAGCAGTCTGATAGACTCATGTACTCAGCTTCTGTGGATGACAATGCAACAGTTTTCTGTTTTCTGGAAATCCAACTTATTGGAGATCCTGCCAATAGAACTAGATTACCCGTTACAGATTTTCTTGTGACTGGATCACCAGCCCAATCCGCATCAGAGTAAGCATGCATTCCATCTTTGTTAAAGCCATCATACACCAATTTTCCATTTATGGAAGAATTGACATATTTTATAATATATAAGGCTTTTGCTATATGTTCTCTAGATGGATTAACCATGAATTGTGACATCATGATTACTGCTTGGGTAATATCATATCTTGTGCCAAGAGTAAGATATAGTAGACATCCAATAATTGATTGGTAATAACTCCTTTCTTGAGGAGTTGCAGTTCCTTTGTTCTCCACAGGTGTATATCCTGCTGGTAAAGGAGTATGAACAGGTTTTGAATCTTCTTGACCAAAACATTTACTTTCTTTGCATATTTAATTTGATCAAGAATAATCAATTTTTTCTTTCTATCTCAGATGTCATGGACTGCTCATTTTCACTTTTCATCATTTCATTTCTAAGTCATTTATATTCATTTTCTTTGTTTTGATCTAAGGTCACAGCCAAGCAATCTAGATAAGATAACGATTATTTAATCAGCACAACGATAAGATAATGATTAGATTAGATTAGATACCGGAGATGCAGCCTTGCTTACAATTGTCCTTTGACTCATATGGATCACTTATGCAATCCTTCTCAAATGTTCCATTCTATTTATATGTAGGGTTACCCAGAGTACTCCACAGCCTTTAGGGTTGTAGGGTTTAGTGCACAGACCATGTACCTAGGTATATAAGATGTGCAACGAATACCCAGAGACTCCATTCGAGTTCTCTTGGGGTTTCCCCTTGTCAACTCAAGTCAACTTCCTCTCTACTCCCTCAGTTCCTAGTGGGGCCCTAAGATGTCACGTCAAGGGTGTCCTGATAGAAGAACTCAAATAGTCACTCTTACTGTGTTACAATTTGATCTTATCTAAAGATCTTATCTTATCTTATCTCTTATCTCATCAAGATGCGATCTCTTATCGGGTTATCAGATATCTTATCACAAGATGACATAAGCAGGTCACGTGACATAACAGGTGTTGAACATGAGGATAGACATGAGGGATCCAGGAGGAGTAGGTGAGGCTGGGGGTATATAGGTAGTGTAGGAGCGTGTTGAGCCCCAGGCTCTTGATTGTCATAGTCGTAGACTATACAACAGAGTTTCTAGCATCTTTCTCTTGTATTTCTTTCTGGTTGTGTCCTTGGTCTATCGACCTTTTTGACATAATCAAGAGCCTTGCAAGACTACCGACACAATGACGTTGTCAAAGTGAACAATGAGCAGTATCACACTAGTAAAAAAGAGAGGAGTTGTCTGTGTCATGGACAAGGGCATCGGGGCGACAGTCCAGACCGATGCAGGTATGAAGTCTAGTCAGCAGATCGGGACCACGCTGCTGACACAACTGCACTTGTTGAGAGTGTCTGACTGCCCTGGGATAGTGAGTCAGGGGTACTGGCAGACAGTGCAGTGGAAAAGCCTGGGAAAACAGGCAAAACAAACTTCTGAGGAGCACCGGGGTATCAAGGCCATGTTAAGACCCATATGGGTGAAACACCAGGCCCCCACCCCTCGGGAGTCAAAGAAGAACAGCAGCGGGAATCACCCATCTAAGGCAACCCATAGGAAGACTCCTTGCATGAGGGGGCCGAGTGACCTTGGCAAAATGGAGTTTTTATTACAGGGTCTTATCGAGACAGAACGTGAACGTGTGTCATATGCAAGGTGGTGCAATCAGGAGAGTGAGGAGATGCGTTGTCTTCTCGCCAAGGCTGACCATGTGGCACGTGAAGAGCAAGATGATGCTTGGGCAGAACTCTTGAAACAAAGAGAGGTGGAGCGCATAACACACGAAAGAAAGGAGGTGCAACAGAAAGTGGAAGTCAAATGCGTCACACCCACTCCAACCCCTGTTAGACAGGACAGGGTTAGGAATGTGATGGAAGAGAAGTTCAGCAAAGATGAACTAGCTGGACAATTATTGATCAAGAAGTCTTGGTCAAAACAGCACAGAACTGCAGTGGAGCTATATGAGTATGCATATGGACGATATGACGAGTTAATCGATAAACTCGAATCGAATATGAACCCAAGCGCATGTATAACAGGGTATTTATTCAGCAATGCAATAAAGAGATAAGAATGCAGAGATCCAAGTGGGGACAAAGCGCATTCATAAGCCTTGAGAAAATCGGTGGCACAGGATTTGGCGATGGCCAAGATCTTGTACTAGAAATAGGAATTGATATTCCTGTTCTAGCAAGTTATGTAAGGAGGGCATTTGATTGCACGCCAAGAGATCTGGAGTTGGTGGCTCGTCACTGGTGTTTGTCGCATGAAGCATGGAACAAACTCCAACATGCATTAAACAGCAATATAATGAAGCCACAGCAGTACCAAAAAGACCGAAACTCTCCATATAGTCAAAACAAACCAATGGAAAGGGCATTACCTACGACGCCAAAAGACTATGTTGGATGAGGAGTACTGCATGGTTGCCAAGGTCTCAGTATGAGATCCTTCATTGAAGTGTGTGGAGAAGAGATGCTGAAACAATACGAGTGTAGAGTCAAGAAATGGACTAAAGCTGTAGATTCACAATTACCAGGAAAACCCGGAGTCTACAAACATACAGCAGCAGATCCATGGAGAGAAAAAGGCTACTGCTATATGTACCTTTTTCAACCGCGATTCTACAATCGATTTCAATGGCCAGCATATCCAACAGTGGAGCAGATCGCAGATTCACGATTACCAGGAAAACCCGGAGTCTACAAACATACAGCAGCAGATCCATGGAGAGAAAAAGGCTACTGCTATATGTACCTTTTTCAACCGCAATTCTACAATCGATTTCAATGGCCAGCGTATCCAACAGTGGAGCAGATCGCAGGATGGGAACGAGATCTGAGGAAGAATGATGTAAAGTTCATCCTGGAGGATGGAGAAGGGGAGAAAGTGTACCATGTACACCCCCATAACGAAAGACCTGTGAGGATGCAGGACCTAGAGGAATATGATGTCATCTACGAATGGGAACATATCGACAAAATTAAAGATTGGACCCAATGGAGAGACATCAAGTTTGGAGCGCAGAGAGATGAGGAGGTGGTATATCCACGAAACCTCTTAACCATGACTCAGAGAGTGACGAGGCAGATGACCACACAACAATATGGTAAACCTCGCAGAGATTGGTTCGCTGCACAAATCGCAGATCAACTCAGAGACATGTCGAAGGCATATATTGACATGAACATCTGGGCATGACAAGTAAGACACGCAAATCAATTAGTATTACCACCACCCAGATTTTTGAACTACAGTCCGGACACACCAGGGTTATGCTATCTGTGGTTATTCAAACCACAGTACTGGAATGCATTCACATGGCCCAGGAACCCATCGTGGAAGGAAGTCGCAGAGTACGAGTCAGAAATGCGAAACCTGGAGGTTAGAGTAAGAGTGTCCCTAAACTGGGGACATATGAAATACCATGTGGAACAAGCCAAAGAGGGATGTACTGCAGAGGACGTATTAGAGGAAATGTCCAAAAGAGCAGGATGACATGTACCTGTGGGGTATACAATAACAGATGCATTAATTTCAGCATTTCTACTATGCATCACAATGTGGTTGACACTGTTCACACCAATGGACATAAATCAGAGATGGCACGTGGCATCTGAAGAAGAAAGGAGACCGCAGCAACCAATTTGGCACACTCAGTAAACCCAATCATCAAAGCCATATGAGGCCCATGAGAAGAGAGAGCACCAGCAGTGAAAATAGATATGCCAGACTACTATGAAGGACAACCAGAACAAATCGCGAACTGGTTGAGAAATATGGCAATATATTTTCAACTGACGAAAATCAAGGACTCCACGTGGATGACGGTAATGGCTCTACAATGTATAAGAGGAGGGTCAGCCAATCAAGCAAGTAATTGGGCTGGAGTGAAAATCCAACAAATACTGGATTATGCCATGGAAAAAGATCAGCGAAAGGCAGATGGAACGTATGCGGCAGGGACAACGAGAGAACAAGAAAGGGATGGAATTCCCCTTTTATTAACAGGAGCAGGAGATGGAGCGATGATGCAGCAACCACTCATCCACCAATCACCATTCTGGGATTGGACGGACTTTGAGGACCAAGCAAAGCAGTTCTTCTTAATGACAGAAACGCGAGATGATGCGATTAGAAAAATACAACAGTTGTCTCAAGGAAAGCGTAACGTCAAAGACTACATAATCAACTTCAGAGGATTAGCCCAGCTGACAGGCTATAATGAGATAGCGCTTATTGCGCAATTCAGAAGGGGACTGAATCTGAATTTAGGATTGAAAGTCGCAGAATCAGGTCAACCTGGAGACGGTTCGACTACAGGGGATTTAGAAAAATGGTACACGAAAGCAATGGAGTTGAACAAAGTGTGGAGAGACACAAGGAAGTTAATACCCAAAACAAGGTAGCACAAAATTCTGGACCCCGAGGGAATGGGGCAACTCGAGGACCCCCACTCCAAGCAGCATCCGGATTGGGCACGCATGACCCCAATGCCATGGACGTAGATAGAAGGAAGGGACCAATCACCTGTTACAACTGTGGCAAAACAGGTCACATAGGTAGAGATTGCAAAGAGGTGAGAACGATCACCTGTTACAATTGTGGAAAAACGGGTCATACAAGCAAGGAGTGTAAAGAACCAAGAAATTGGAAGGGAAAGATGCAAATTAGGGAGATAGGGTGGAAAGAATATTTGGAAGACATCACAGAAGAAGACAAGAAGGCCATAAGAGAGGCCATGGATTTTTAGGAGGCTTGAAGGGAACCAGTTCCAACCCAATGAGCAAGGACTTTATTTCTACAGATTTGCCATGTAATTATAATGAGAAAAATAATTCATGGGTTGAATTAAATCATATCGAGTATGAAATAAAGTCTAAGGAACAACAAATCAGAAATCTACCGATAAGTGTGGTAGAACCTCGCTTGAAGGCCTGGCAGACTCCGTGGATGGTGAGACAGATATGGGAATGACCACTTGAGCAAGCTCTAGAAGCTCTATGAATGTGGACTCACAAGTCACGACTGGAGGAGGTGACGAAAGAACTAGTAAAAGATCTGAATAGAGCTTCGGAAAAAGAAGCAATGTGGTACCTGAATCACTTAAAACGGCAACCGAAATATGTTATAGGAATGGGGAAGAGACAAATGAACTTACCATTGGTAGCGACTGACATAATGACGGGACAACACATATCGGTGACAGCGCTGTTGGACTCAGGATGTACAGGATCATGTGTAAATAGGGAGTTCGTGCGGCGAAATAACTTGAATACCAGAAAACTTGCCCACCCTGTCCCTGTGTACAATGCAGATGGATCTGAAAACATGGATGGCAAATTATCAGAAATGGTCCAGTTAAGAATCCAAGTGGGAACGCACAAAGAAACCTGGGAATTTGGAGTATCGTCACTCGGCAAAACAGACATATTCCTGGGACACGATTGGCTTAAATATCACAACCCAGATGTGGATTGGCGAAAGAACATACTGAGTTTCAATCGGTGTCCTGGCATGTGCCAACAAGATATGAAGGTAGACGAGCCCAAGGAAGAGAGTGAAGGGGAGGATTATGAGGAAGACAGGATGCATTGGGAGGAAGGAGATTGACTACTGGCAGTAACAAAAGAAGATGTGGATGTGGAATGGATATGAGCCTACAAATCTACAGCAACGAAAATAGCATCAGAGAATAAGAACAAGCAGACCCTAAGCGAGATAGTACCTGAACACTATTTAAAACACCGGAAGGTATTTGAGAAACAGACCTTTGACGAATTACCACCAAGGTGGCCATGGGATCATGCAATTGAACTTATTCCAGGATCAAAGCCATTAGACTGTAAAATATATCCATTGAGCAAGGGCAAACAAGAGAAACTAGAGGAGTTTCTCAAAGAAAATCTAGATACAGGGAGGATTCAATCAAGCAAATCTCTGATGGCATCACCCTTCTTCTTTGTAAAAAAGAAGGACGGATTGTTGAGACCAGTACAAGATTATAGGAAGTTAAATGAGATGACAGTAAAGAATCGATACCCATTACCATTAATATCGGAATTAGTGGACAAGTTATCTCATGCGAAAGTATTCTCGAAAATGGATATCCAATGGGGATATACCAACATACGGATTAAAGAAGGAGACGAATGGAAAGCAGCATTCTGAACAAACAGAGGACTATTCGAACCTTTGGTCATGTTTTTTGGATTAACAAACTCACTGGCTACGTTCCAAACCATGATGAATGACCTGTTTCGGGAAGAAATCACAGAAGGATGGGTAGTCATCTATATGGACGACATTTTGGTGTTCTCAACAGATCAAAAAAGCCACACAGAACATGTGAACAGAATACTAGTGAAACTGGAACAACATAAACTATTGCTAAAACCAGAAAAATGTTGGTTTGACAAAGAAACCATCGAATTCCTAGGAATTATAATTTCACATGATTCGATCAGCATGGATAAAGCAAAAGTCAAAGCAATAACTGAGTGGCCAGTTCCAAAATCCAAAAAACACATACAACAGTTTTTAGGATTTGTAAACTTTTACAGAAGATTTGTATGAGGATTTGCATCTGTATCTAAACCGTTAACCAAATTAACGGGAAAAGAGGAATGGAAGTGGATGGAAGAACAACAGGGAGCTTTTGAGGAACTCAAAAGAAGAATAGCAGAAGAAGTGGTACTAGCAATACCAGCAGATGAAGGACAATTCAGAGTAGAAGTGGATGCCTCAGACTTTGCCATAGGAGGAATCTTGTCACAACAACAACAAGATGACACCTGGAGACCAGTTGCATTTATTTCAAAATCTTTGAACCCTGCAGAACGAAACTATGAGATCTATGACAAGGAAATGCTAGCAATTATGCATGCATTTTACAAGTGGTCTCATTATTTGAAAGGGACAAAAATAGCAGTGGAGGTTTTAATGGATCATCAAAACCTGACGTATTTTCGAAAACCACAACACATCAATCGACGACAAGCCCGTTGGATACTAGACCTCCAAGAATACAATTTTACCATAAAACACAGACTGGGTAAATCAAATTCGAAGGCTGATATTCTGTCACAGAGGACAGACCATAAGGGGGAGGAGATTGACAACGAGGGAATGATACTGTTAAAAGAAGACTTGTTCATCAGAGTATACGATGACGATGATGCATTAACAGATATACAAAGGAAAATTGCAAAAACCAACAACAGACAATGGGAACCGCAAGTAAAGGAAGGATTAAAAAGTGGAAGTGAAGAATGGAAACAGGAAAAGGGGTTGGTGTACTGGAAACAACAAATCTATGTACCAGTTGACAGAAAATTGAGAGAGACTCTCATTGAAATCCACCACAAATGGGGACACTATGGAGTAGACAAGACCATGGAGTTGATAACAAGAAACTAGTGGTGGCCAAGAATGCAATGGGATGTCAAACTATATGTAACAGGTTGCAGGACATGTCAGACAGTCAAACCTGACCGGACAAAACGAACAGCTCCCTTACGACCCTTGAGCATACCGGCACAACCATGGCAAGATATTTCAGTAGATCTAATGGGACCATTCCCAGAATCCATGGGATATGACACAGTCATGGTAGTGGTGGATGGATTCTCGAAGAAAGCATTCTTTCTACCCACAAACATTACTGTCACTTCCCTGGGAGTAGCAAGATTATTCCACGACAATGTATTCCAAGAACACACAATACCTCATCAAGTAATAAGTGATTGAGGGTCACAATTTGTATCACAATTTATGAAGGAACTATATCGACTACTAGACATAGAAGGGAACCCATCCACACCTTATCACCCACAAACGGATGGTCAAACTGAACGGGTGAACCAAGAAGTCCGAGAATTCTTATCAATGTACACGAATGACAAACAAGATGATTGGAGCAAGCACTTAGCTCTAGCACAATTCTGTCATAATGACCGAGAAAATTCTTCAACAGGACACACACCATTCTTTCTGAACTATGGAAGACATCCGAGGAAATGGTTTGACCAAACCAAGACAACAGCGATCCCAAGTGTGGAGACATTTGTGGAAGGAATTAAGAAGGCGTGGGACTCTGCAATGGACAACCTGGAGAAAACGGCAGAAAGAATGGCCAAACAATACGACAAAGGCAAATGACCATCCAGAGAATACAACATCAGTGACAAAGTATACGTAAATGCGGAACATTTACCACATGTACGAGCATCCAAGAAACTAGACAATAAGTTTTATGGACCATACGAGATCATTGAGAAAATTGGGTCAGCCACGTATCGCCTGAAACTGCCTACAACATGGAAGGTGTATAACGTCTTTAATGAAGTACTATTAAAACCATACACTGAGCCAGTATTCCCGGAGCAGCGGAAGAAAAATGCTGAGTTGGAGAAACGAAGGAAAGAAGAGGAGGAGAAAATTCAAGGAGAAGAATATGAGGTAGAGGAGATCCTGGATAGTAGAACGAGAGGAAGAGGTATTCAATACCTAGTCAAGTGGAAGGGATATCCAGTGGAAGAATCATCCTGGGAATCAGCAACAAATGTCTCGAATGCTAGTGAACTAGCGAAAGAATTTGATAAGCAGAAGCCGAACACACCAGCTCCCTGGAACATACCGCGTAATGCCTTCCAGAGATACAGTGGGTCAAAAAACTGTCCCAATGTTTGCATGTTTTGCAAAGATTGACATGGTGCGAAGCAATGACATAAGCAGAATTTTTGGAGAAATCACATGACATACTAGGACATGTTGGCTATTCGACAAATAAAAAATTATGTCATTGCGATCAAAACTGATTGCGCAATAAATCAAACAAAATAATCAATCATTGGGGCAGTTTTTTGACCCTCTATTATTTTACATCCTAATACTTTGTATGACCCCCCTGTGCCTTTAATACTGCCTGTATCCTCCTAGGCATGCTTTCTATTAGCTTCTGACATGTCTCTGGTGGTATTTCAGTCCACTCCTTTGCTGCCCTGTCCCACAATTCATGTACTCCTGCAGGTGGTGTGTCATACTGTTGGAGCTTGGCCTTGAGTTGTTGCCACAGGTGTTCAATAGGGTTCAAGTCAGGGGATTGGGCAGGCCACTTGATGGGAGTAATGTTGTGGTCAGAAAACCACTGATCTGCCTTTTTGGAGGTGTGCTTGGGGTCATTGTCCTGCTGAAAGTACCTCTCATCCTCCTTCATCTCCAAGCTTTCAAAACTCTCCTCCACCCCCACCTCCAAAATCTCACAATATTGCTCAGCATCCATATTCCCCTGCACCTCTACCATCTTCCCCACCCCATTCCAGCTCATACATCCCCAAACCATCAAGTTATTCCCCCCTCCATGCTTGACAGTTGGTGTGGTGGTCCTGTCTGATAGTGCTTCCCCACGTTGCTTCCACACATACACCTTCCCATCTGACCCAATCCTGTTGATTTTTGTCTCATCTGTCCACAACACCCTCTTCCAGTCCTCCACAGTCCAGTTTGCATGGTATTGGGCAAACTTTAGACGTTGCTGGCGATGAACCCTTTTGAGCATGGGGACTTTCTTCTTTGTTGCTGACCTAAAGCCAGCCTCCTTCAACACATTCCTGATGGTCTGAGGTTTAACAGGGGTAGGGATGATGGAATTTATGAACTGGGTGGCTTGGACAGCATTGTCCAGTTTCCCAGTGCTGATTTGATGGATAATTGACCATTTATCATGGGAAGAGAGTTTGGAAGGACGACCACCAGGATGATTTTCCTTATGCCCCTCCACCTCCTTGCTAATTCTGCCAATGGTACCCTTCCCCAGACCAGTCCTAGCTTGGATTTGACGATGGGAATACCCCTCATTGAGGAGAGAAACAACAGAAGTGTGCTTTTCAGCAGAGATGGATTTCATGGTGGTGGTAAAGAGTCAAGAAGATGAATGGATGAAGTTCAACATGACAAACTGATGCAAATAATGTCATGTGACATTGTTTATTATTCCCACGGCCCATTCCTGCCTTGTACTGGTGTGTAATATTGAAAGTCAGAGAAAATATTTGAGAGTCAAAAAACTGCCCCAATGATTGGTTATTTTGTTCGATTTATTGCGCAATCGGTTTTGATCAGAATTACATAATTTGTAATTTGCCAAATAGCCAACATGTCCTAGTATGTCATGTGATTTCTCCAAAATTTTTGCTTATGTCATTGCTTTGCACCATGTCAATCTTTGCAAAACATGCAAACATTGGGGCAGTTTTTTGACCCACTGTACGAGAATCTCACATGTCCACCAGTACCAAATCATTTATTTGGCTGGGAAGATGGACGGTTCGAGTGAGATTATTTGGATAAGCTACAACAGAATTGGCAATGCTGGAAAGGAGACTGCAAGCTAATATACGAAGAACCAGACACTAATGGGACCTTTGTACGACAAGCCACTTAGGTTCTCGTGGACGCAAACCTTTAAGAGGGGGGTAATGTTATGATTTGATCTTATCTAAAGATCTTATCTTATCTCATCAAGACGCGATCTCTTATCGGGTTATCAGATATCTTATCACAAGATGACATAAGCAGGTCACGTGACATAACAGGTGTTGAACATGAGGATAGACATGAGGGATCCAGGAGGAGTAGGTGAGGCTGGGGGTATATAGGTAGTGTAGGAGCATGTTGAGCCCCAGGCTCTTGATTGTCATAGTCGTAGACTATACAACAGAGTTTCTAGCATCTTTCTCTTGTATTTCTTTCTGGTTGTGTCCTTGGTCTATCGACCTTTTTGACATACTGCCCCACTCGATGAGCAACATGCTCACACATACCCAGACTCCAGGGTTAAGGAGATCGCTTTTGGATCCCACTGGCATGCCATCTACTAGACGTTAAACTTTTGTGTTTTCTGTGGTGTCACTAGAACAAAAACCACATACCTTTGTTCCTGGTCATTGCAAACCAAAGATCCTACCCCGGATTATAGGGTCCGCTGTGCACAGCATACCAGTGCCAGAATTATCACACGTAATGTGATATGCGATCAGGGACCAGCTTTGTCAGCCCCTTGATTACGTTAAATTACCCTGACCTAGGCTCCCTGAAGAGCTATACTGTATATACCATACATATCATCATTCTGTAATCCTTGAGAGTAGCTGCTGCTTGGTCACACACTCTTGAGAAAGATCTGTTCCCCTTAAGGGAATAGTGATACAGGGACAACCATTTGGCCCCCTGTTAGTTTACATCCGATTCATTTATAAATAGAAAGGTACATAGGAGTTGCAAGAACAGTTGTGGATCTTGAACTCATACATACATAGGTGACAGGTCACAAACCTTCCTCACCTCGTACCTTTCTCACAATGGATCAAGAAGACATCAGAGATCTTCTGTGAAGAGGTGGTTCATCGGAGACCGAAATCAAAACAACGATTCATTGGATTCTCATGGGACAGCATCTCACTGATGAGGACGTAGAAAATCTATTTGAGGATCCACCTCCTTTAGAATCTAATAGTGATTTGGATAACAATAATAACAATTGAGATTCTACCAGTAGTTCGGATTCAATCAGAGAACAACCGCATCATTGGGAACCAGCACCTTTCCCAGTGATCACCCGAGATCCAGCTACACTCGATATCAACAACCTTATCAGTTCCGATGCCACCTACATTGGAGCCACTGCACCACCTTGGTCTCCACCCCGAGAATACACATGACTGCCTCAATCCCACACCACCACAGATTCAGACTACGATTCGGACACCGAATCATCCCAAACCAGATTCAGATCTCTACCACTGCCTTACCCACCATCAATGTCGGACTTTGGCCCAGAACCCAAAATCGAAATGAATTTGGCTCAGCTGTTAGCTCAGCTAAACGCTCAGGCCACCACCATCACCACGCTGCAAGCACAACTGCAGCATCTCCAGACCCAAATGATAGACGCCACGGCCACAGCAGCCGCAGCCCCAACACCACCAATCCCCGCACTGGTAGCACCGGTAGCCCCGGTTGTCAATATAATGGAAGGAACTATCTTTAATATCACCCAACCCGCTGGACATGCATTGTCCAAAATAGATGCAGCAAAGCTGCCGGTCTTTACTGGTAAGATGGTAGAAGTTGATGGATTTGTCAACTCATGCAGATTGTACATGTGGCTCAAAATGGAGCACGCTCAGGAGGAGGATAAAGTTTACTTTGTCCTATCATACATGTCAGAAGGATTCGCTCTAGATTGGCGAGACAATCTATTAGAGCAACACAAAAATGACAAGGACATTCCCACAACAGTGGAGGACTTATTTCAAAGGATTAAAGAGGAATTTGGAGACATGGATGAGCAGTCTTCAAAAATAGCAGAGTTGTGCACGATTCAACAAGGTGCAAACACGTGTGAGGAACACGTGCAAAAATTCAAAAAAATAGCTCGAGGCACGGGATATGAAGGATGAGCTCTTCTCGAAGAGTTTAAATGGAGTCTCAACACAGGACTCTGAAAAAGGATCTTGGAATCTGATGAGGTTCCACAAATGGCTAACGGGTGGTATGCCAAAGCCATCTGACTGGATCGCCAATGGCACCAAGCACGTGCAGAGGAAAAGTATTATTCCTCATGGAACAGTAACTCCGCCAATAGGAGTGAAGGAGCAGCAAAAGGACCAGCTATGTCATCAAAGACGGTAATGAGTATATTCCCGGCACTGCTGGAGCGCAGGCCAGATGGGAATGTTGTCGGCAGGTCCTGGGATTTGCCCTGACATCGGTGGGCGTGGAGTTGGCGTCGGTGGGCGCTGGTGATGGTGACGGTGATGTGGCTGCGTACGACTAAGCCATAGTAGAAGAGACAGTAAAGCGAGCAAAGGAGACGGAAACGAGGGTGAAACAAAGGATTAATCCATCCAGTGGGGGTAAAATCGAAGTACCAGACTTGCTTACAAATCCTACTACTGACTACATTAAGTCCTGCTTACCAAATCCTGTCCCAAAGTCATGGATGCAGCATTGGCTCCAGCCAATGCTCATCATATCCCCCCCACTTAAAATTTTGACCGTCCTCGGTCAAACTCTGATGCAAGAGAAACTCCAGGGTGGCACAAACAAAATCCAGGTTGTCAAACAAAATCCTTGTTGCAGAAAAAACGGTCCTTGTCATCAAGTAAAATTCCGAGCATCGGGCAGCCACTGAGATGTCGCAAACTGGGCGCAAGAACTGAAAGGTACAGCACAGACTTGAAGAAGGGCGATTATCTGGCCATCACGGTGGCGGATAACTGCAGAGATGTCGACAAGTGGGCACATATCACAGCAAACTGAGTTGCGCAGACTTTGCAAAGGGTGGCTGGTCCGGAAAATTGGGAATTGAGCTTAGCGAGGGGGCAGCAGTGTGCAACGGAAAAAGTCTGGGGGTCCGGAAAATTGTTGGTAGTCGGAAAACGAACCTGGGGTGGGCTAGGGGTTGGTTTCGCATTGCGAACGGCGGGTGGCGGGTGAAACGACGAGGGCGGCGGTCGGAAAATGGACCTGGGGGGGGGATAGGGGTTGGTTTCACCTTGCGAACGGTGGGCGGCGGGCGAATCGTTGGGGCGGCCGTCGGAAAACGAACCTGGGGGGGGGCCTAGGGGTTGGTTTTGCCTTGCGAACGGCGGGTGGCGGGTGAAACAACGAGGGCGGCGGTCGGAAAACGAACCTGGGGGAGGTAGGGCATGACCTTGCCTTGCGAACGGCGGGCGCCGGGCAAAACGATGAGGGCGGCGGTCGGAAAGTCATTCATTTCGTTCGTAAACGAATGCAGCGGGGTGCGATTGGACGGGTTCGTCTTTGCAAAAGGCGGGCGCCGGTGAAATGGGTCATTGACGAGTGCGGTCGTTTTGTTTTGTTCGTAAACGAACACGGCGGGGTGCTAGGGGACGGATTCGTCTTGCGAAAGGCGGGTGCCGGGCGAAATGACGAGGGCGGCGGTCGGAAAACGATTCATTTCGTTCGTAAACGAATCCGGTGGTGCGGGATGGGCGAGGGCTGTGGTTGAGGCATCGAAATTTGCGGAGCGCCGGGCTCCTTGATTCAGCGAAGGACTGTCGAAGCCAGTGGGACGTGGTCCATGGCGAAAAACGGCGGAGCGAGCGAGTAAAACCTGTAAAACGAAAATAATAAAAAATTTTCACCGGGGTTGCCAGCGGAAATGGGCGCGTTGTGCAGGAAAACTGGTGCCAGTCCAGTAAGCGGTCGTAATGTCTTAACGAAAGTGTTGCGCGAGGGGTTGGAGTTGTGAAAACGGATGCGGCGTCGAAACAAATGTGTTGCTGCTACCGGAAATTTTTCCGGTCGGCGTCGAGTGGCTGCGCTGCTGTGTGAAGGACCATCCACGAATGTTGAAAAGAGTGTGGTGGCGGCCGTTCGATGGCATTAAAACAATATTAACAAAAAAATCTACTTGAGGCAAAGTCGTCGGCTGGTGATGTTGGTGGTCGATCTCCCGAAAAGAGGCCCCTGCGGTGGTCACCATTTAATGAGTATATTCCCGGCACTGCTGGAGCGCAGGCCAGATGGGAATGTTGTCGGCAGGTCCTGGGATTTGCCCCGACATCGGTGGGCGCGGAGTTGGTGTCGGTGGGCGTGGAGTTGGTGTCGGTGGGCGCGGAGTTGGTGTCGGTGGGCGCTGGTGACGGTGATGGTGACGTGGCTGCATACGACTAAGCCATAGTAGAAGAGACAGTAAAGCGAGCAAAGGAGATGGAAACGAGGGTGAAATGAAGGATTAATCCATCCGGTGGGGGTAAAATCGAAGTACCAGACTTGCTTACAAATCCTACTACTGACTACATTAAGTCCTGCTTACCAAATCCTGTCCCAAAGTCATGGATGCAGCATTGGCTCCAGCCAATGCTCATCAACGGCCCCGACTGGCCAGCCAAAACCCAGATGGACTTTCCCATGTCCATCAGGATCAGTGAGTCAGTCGCAACTGGTAGCAGGCCCCTCTGCGAGTAGTAGTACTAGGCCTCTGCATGGCCCAAATGACATGGATGTCGATAGAAACAATCGCCCACCACCAAGATGCTACAAATGCGGAAAACTTGGACACATACAAGCAAATTGCAGGTCTGGTCTGGATGTCAGGTCCATGACCTTTGACAAAATGAAGGAATTCTTCGCAAAAGGCAAAGAGTTAAAAGACAACAAGAGCCAGTGAGTCCCACTCTGGACTCTTGTAATAGATACAATGTATTACCTACGGACGAGCTAACGGACATAGAGGTTGGCAGTCACACTTCCCATGATATAGTGCTCGGCACTGAAAGGAAATGTGATTGTGGAGAGGGAGTCTCAAGGACTTCAATGACCCCACGAGAGGCAGTCTCTGGTACAAAAGTACAGGAGCGCGGCAGGGTGGTAACACCTGTGCTTAATTCCTCTATTGCTCAACAGAAAATACGAAAAGGGACAAAAGATTTCTTCATCAGAACAATAGGTCCAAAAGAAGAAATCCTGATGCAAGTCAGTCGGGAAACTATGGACACGCACGACAAACATGAACAAATGGTGCTTCTTGACTCAGGAGCTATGGGTTTGTTTATGAACAAATCATTTGCTAAGCGCATGAATTACAAACTAATTCCCTTAGCCAATCCCATCCCAGTTTGAAATGTGGATGGAACTCTAAATGAAGGAGGAATGATAACCCATGAAGTAGACTTAATACTTCATTATCAGGGTCATATGGAGAGAGCTACGTTTGAAATATGCGAATTAGGAAAAACAGACGTAATCATAGGATCTACATGGTTATGTAGACATAACCTGGAAGTAAATTGGGAAACCAGGGAAATCAAATTAACAAGGTGCCCACAATCATGTGGTCATAAGCAAAGAGAGTGGACTGCAGAACAGGAAAAGAATACTAGATTAGCAGAGCACTGGGAGGCTTTGCAATACTTATGGGAAAAAGAATGTGAGTTGGACTTCGCGTGCTGGTTGGAAGAAAAATGAATGGAAGATGTAGAATCATCTTTCATAGAGGAAGCAAAGCACCCGAAACAGTACAAGTATGGAAATAAATATCCATTCTTGCCCTTGTTTCCACCACAGTCACCGAAAGCAGGGTCTTTCTCCAAACAAATAAATGAATTACAAAAACAAATGCCAGAAGAGATGGTACCTGAAAAGTATCATCAGTACTTAAAAGTATTTGAAAAGAAAGCATCAGAGCGGATGCCGGTTTGAAAACCATGGGATCACACCATTGATACCAAACCAGGCTACAAACCTAGAAAAGGAAAGGTATACCCTTTATCTCCAGATGAACTTCAGGAAGTACAAGACTTCCTTGATGACCAAATTAAAAAGGGATACATAAGACCTTCCAAGTCACTGCAGACATCACTGGTGTTCTTTGTAAAAAAGAAAGACGGAAAAAAGAGAATGGTACAGGACTACTGTTACCTAAACAAGTGGACAATTAAAAATAATTACCCACTCCCCCTCATATTGGAGCTTGTAGATCGAGCTGGTAAAGCTAGGCACTTCACCAAACTAGACTTATGTTGGGGTTACAACAATGTATGAATCAAGGAAGGTGACAAATGGAAAGCAGCCTTCACTACACTGGAAGGAGCATATGAACCAGTGGTCATGTTTTTTGGGCTGACTAACTCACCAGCCACGTTCCAACACATGATGAACGATATTTTTAGGGATATGATAAACACAGGAAAGGTTATCATATACATAGATGATATCCTTATCTTTACTAAAGATAAAATGGAACATGACGAAATCATACTTGAAGTACTCCAAAGGTTGCAGGAAAATGACCTTTATGTAAAACCGGAAAAATGCATATGGGATGTAGACAAAGTTGAATTCTTAGGGGTCATCATTGGACCTAATGGAATTCAAATGGATCCTAATAAAGTGGAAGCAATCTTAAACTGGCCAGTACCGGCATGTGTTAAAGATGTGCAATGCTTTTTAGGACTTGCAAACTATTATCACAGATTTGTCAAAGACTTTGCGAAAATAGCACAACCCTTACATGCATTAGTAAAAAAGGATAAAAAATGGGAATGGACAGAAAAGGAGCAAAGGGCTCTAGAAACTTTAAAAAAAACATTCACCAGACCACAAAAACCTTGAATACTTTATGAGTGCAAAAAAGTTAAACAGAAGACAGGCCAGATGGGCCTTATATCTTAGTAGATTTAACTTCAAAATCATTCATAAAGCTGACAGTACAATGGGCAAAGCGGATTCTCTGTCCAGGAGGCCAGACCTTAAAGAGGGGGTGGAGTCTGATAACAAGGATGTGACCTTGTTGAAACCGGAGCTTTTCTTCATAAAAGCTTTACAGCAAGGACACTTGCTCATTGATGGTGCAGAAAAGGGACTCTTAAAAAAGATTAGAGAGTCAGAAGCATGTGATGAAGAAGTGGTCAAGGCTGTGGAAGCAATGAAAAAGGCTAAAGTAAAAACGATAAATGCAGGAGAATGGCAGATGGAACAAGGGCTAGTCCTTTGGAGAGGGAAGGTGTATGTCCCTAAAGACGAAAAATTACGAATGGAGATAGTTAGACTCCATCATGACACACCTATTGCAGGACATGGAGGACAATGGAAGACAGTTGAACTCATCACAAGAAACTATTGGTGGCCAGGAGTCACCAAGTTTGTCAAAAAATATGTCACTGGATGTGACAAATGCCAAAGAAGCAAGAATTTCCCAGAACCACCAGCAGGGAAATTAATGCCAAACTCTGCACCAAGTTGTCCATGGATGCATATCTCAGCAGATTTCATAACAAAGCTTCCTGAATCACATGGACATAATGCGATATTAGTAGTATGTGACAGAATGTCGAAAATGTCACATTTTATACCCACATCCAAAGAAACATCTGCACAGGGATTAGCAACTCTATTTAGAGATCATGTTTGGAAAATACATGGTCTTCCAGAGTCAATAATCTCTGACAGAGGCCCTCAGTTCGCCGCACAAATGATGAAAGAACTGAACCAGATGTTAGGCATTTCAACAGATTTGTCTACAGCCTTCCATCCACAAACGGATGGACAAACAGAAAGAATGAACCAGGATTTGGAACAGTACCTAAGGATATTCGTGGACCATAGACAAGAAACCTGGTCTGAATGGCTAGCTATCGCTGAATTTAGTTACAATAGCAAAATTCAGTCATCAACTAAAGAAACACTGTTTCTCGTAAACTATGGAAAACATCCACGTATGGGAATGGAACCCAGGAGAGAGGGATCTCATCCAGCAGCTACAGAGTTTGCTCAAAAAATGAAAGAAATTCATGAGGAAACTCAAGCTGCCTTGTGCAAATTGCAGGATGATATGAAGTTATACGCAGACAGGAAAAGAGGAGAATCTCCTCAATATAAAGTTGGAGACAAAGTCTGGTTATCAACCAAAGATCTGCAATTGGTCAACAGGCCTACATGAAAATTGGCAGAACAATGGATTGGACCTTATCCAATCAAACGAATCATCTCCTCTAATGCGGTGATGAGCACGCTCCGTGGCTATCAGTGTAATCCAGCAACTCCAAGACATTTCCGAGGTATTCCAGAACAGATAGCAAAACTCCGGAGCATTTCCAGGCATCTCCAAGGTTTTCCGAGCATTTTCCATGCATTTCCGGACATTTCCAAGGTATTCCGAGCATTACCGACACATTTCCGAGTAAAACAGCAGAACTCCAACGCATTTCCGAGATATTCCAGAGTGGAATGATTACCGATGCAAACTCCAGGTGACAACCATTCGGGAACTATGGTAGAATGCCGAGGAATTGTACCAACCAGCTATGGAACAAGGACGGGCAGCAATTCAATCACTAACGGCACGCGCACTAGTTGATCGACAACTAGCCGAGGCAGGGTGGCCTTTCAGTTCAAGTTGCCATATACAGAAAGGATCGCCAAAAATGTTGAAAGTTGTCCAAGATATCAGGACCACCCTAGTTGCGACGACTTAGGGCCCCACTAGTGAATTGAAGAGTAGAGGAGGTGAGAAGAGATGACTTAGGGGAAACCCCAAGAGAACTCGAATGGAGTCTCTGGGTGTTCGTTGCACATCTTATATACCTAGGTACATGGTCTGTGCACTAAACCCTACAACCCTAAAGGCTGTGGAGTACTCTGGGTAACCCTAACTATAAATAGTATGGAAGGTTCGAGAAGGATTACATACAATGGATGATTGATCCGTATGAGTCAAAGGTAAATCGTAAGCAAGGCCGCATCTCCGGTATCTAATCTAATCTAATCGTTATCTTATCTTTGTGCTGATTAGATAATCGTTATCTTATCTAGATTGTTTGGCTGCAACCTTGAATCAAAACAAAGAAAAAGAATATAAATGTCTTAGAAACGAAACAATGAAAAAGTGAAAATGAGCGGTCCATGACAGTACCCCCTCTTTAAGGTTCGTCTTCCATGACGAAAACTATTTGTATAGACCGCTTCTTCAGCGCTGTGTGCTATATCATAAAGAAGTGTATTAGTTTCCTTCATCCTGAGGTTTCATAGGATACGTGTCTGTTTAGACCATTTCGCTTGAGAAACATATAGTGTTGCCAGGCATTGAATGCCTTTGGTGACAACGTCCAAGGATCTTGTCCTGCATTTACTTTGTCCAACTGAACTTCAATGGCGCGGGACATGGTGATTTTGGGGCGGAGTGTTCGTGGAGGGGTTCGTTTAATTTGTTCATCTTCAGAGTGGCATTTAGACATGCCTGAGCATTGGTGTGAAATGTTGGATGTAGCTCCCAATGTAAGAATGGTTTGTTGTGATTTTTTACAGTTACGTGTGCGGTTGTTGCGATTTTTACCCATGTTTGACTGGGAAGGCCGAGTACGACCTTTGTAACTGATTGAAGCAGTTTAAGGCCCTACTCCAGGGCCCATTCTTTTTTAATATTCACAACTGTTGCAATCGCAGGGACCATCTTTGTCTGATGGTTCATTTAACTGCGTGAGCAAGCTCTGGCCCTTCCATTTTCTCCAATTATTTTCCCATTGTGCAGTTTCTGCTACTGCATTAATGTCGATCCTGGATACTATTGGTCCACTATATTCCGTGAAGTTCTCATAGGTTTTGAACTTCAGTTCATTAAATGTGTCTTGACCTATAACGCGTATTCCTCCTGGATGTTTACTATAAAAGTCCTTTATTTTCTTTTTTGCATTTTTAACATTTTCCACTGGTTCCCATGAGTTATGTTCAGCAGTATATCCTTTCCATTTTACAAGATACTGCAATTTATTTCTTTTTAGATGAACGTCGATTACTTCTTCGACTTTGTATTCTTTTTGTCCCTCTGTTTCTACCGGAGGTGGCGGTGCCAGTTTCTGTCCTTTTAATGGTCTCACGTAAGGACGGATACATGATACATTTATGACCAGGTGGATTTGTTGTGAGAAAGGTAAATCCAGTTCTACCACATTAGGAGAAATGATTCTTTTGATTGGATAGGGTCCAATCCATTGTTCTGCTAACTTTCGTGTAGGTCTATTGACCAGTTGCAGATCTTTGGTTGACAACCAAACTTTGTCTCCGACTTTGTACTGAGGGGATTCTCCCCTTTTCCTATCTGCATAAAGCTTCGTGTCATCCTGCAATTTTCGCAAGGCAGCTTGAGTTTCTTCATGAATTTCCGTAGTTTACGAAAAACGGTGTTTCCTTAGTAGATGCCTGAATTTTGCTATTGTAGCTAAATTCGGCGATTGCTAACCATTCTGACCATGTTTCTTGTCTATGGTCCACAAAGATTCTCAGGTACTGTTCCAAGTCCTGATTCATTCTTTCTGTTTGTCCATCTGTTTGTGGATGGAACGCCGTAGACAAATCCGTTGAAATGCCTAACATTTGGTTCAATTCTTTCATCATTTGTGCGGTGAATTGAGGACCTCTGTCTGAGATTATTGACTCTGGGAGACCATGTATTTTCCAAACATGATCTCTAAATAGAGTTGCTAATCCCTGTGCTGATGTTTCTTCAGATGTGGGTATAAAATGTGACATTTTGGACATTCTGTCACATACTACTAATATCGCATTATGTCCGTGCGATTCAGGAAGCTTCATAATAAAATCTGCAGATATATGCATCCATGGACGACTTGGTGCAGAGTTCAGCATTAATTTCCCTGCTGGTGGCTCTGGGAAATTCTTGCTTCTTTGGCATTTGTCACATCCAGTGACATACCTTTTTACAAATTTGGTGACTCCTGGCCACCAATAGTTCCTTGTGACAAGTTCAACCGTCTTCCACTGTCCTCTGTGTCCTGCAATAGGTGTGTCATGATGGAGTCTTACTATCTCCATTTGTAATTTTTCGTTTTTAGGGACATACACCTTCCCTCTCCAAAGGACCAAGCCTTGTTCCATCTGCCATTCTCCTGCGTTTATTGTTTTTACTTTGGCTTTTTTCATTGCTTCTACAGCTTTAACTACTTCTTCATCTCGTGCTTCTGACTCTCTAATCTTTTTTAAGAGTCCTTTTTCAGCACCGTCAATGAGCAAGTGTCCTTGCTGTAAAGCTTTATGAGGAAAAGCTCTGGTTTTAACAAGGTCACATCCTTGTTATCAGACTCCACCCCCTCTTTAAGGTCTGGCCTCCTGGACAGAGAATCTGCTTTGCCCATTGTACTACCAGCTTTATGGATGATTTTGAAGTTAAAATGACTAAGATATAAAGCCCATCTGGCTTGTCTTCTGTTTAACTTTTTTGCACTCATAAAATATTCGAGATTTTTATGATCTGTCCAAACCTCGAATTCTTCCTTTCCTCCTTCTAAATAGTGTCTCCATGTTTCAAGACACCTCATAATGCCCAACATTTCTTTGTCGTGCACATCATAGTTTCTCTCGGTTTCGTTTAAGGTTTTTGAGAGAAATGCTGCTGGTCGCCATTTCTCATCATCACAACGCATTGATAATACTCCTCCCATTGTGTAATCCGAGGCATCAGACTCTATTCTGAACTTCCTGTTAGAGTCCGGAGCCACCAATAGTGGCTGTTCTGTAAATGTTTTTTTAAAGTTTCTAGAGCTCTTTGCTCTTTTTCTGTCCAATCCCATTTTTTATCCTTTTTTACTAGTGCATGTAATGGTTGTGCTATTTTCGCAAAATCTTTAACGAATCTGTGATAATAGTTGGCAAGACCCAAAAAGCGTTGCACATCTTTAACACATGCCGGTACTGGCCAGTTTAAGATTGCCTCTACTTTTTTGGGATCCATTTGAATTCCATTAGGTCCAATGATGACACCTAAGAATTCTACTTTGTCTACATCCCATACACATTTTTCTGGTTTTACATAAAGGTCGTTTTCCTGCAACCTTCAGAGTACCTCAAGTACAATTTCATCGTGTTCTGTTTTATCCTTAGTGAAGATCAGGATGTCATCTATATAAATAATGACTTTTCCTGTGTTGATCATATCTCTAAAGATATCGTTCATCATGTGGAACATAACCACTGGTTCGTATGCTCCTTCCGGTGTAGTGAAGGTGGCTTTCCATTCGTCACCCTCCTTGATTCGTACGTTGTTGTATCCCCAACGTAAATCTAGTTTGGTAAAGTGCCTGGCTTTACCCGCTCGATCCACGAGTTCCGATATGAGTGGTAGTGGATAATTGTTTTTAATTGTCCACTCATTTAAGTATCGGTAATCCTGTACCATTCTCTTTTTTCCATCTTTTTTCTTAACAAAGAATACCGGCGACATTTGTGGTGATTTAGAAGGTCTGATGTACCCTTTTTTAATTTGATCGTCAAGGAAGTCTCGCACTTCCTGGAGTTCATCTGGGGATAAAGGGTACACTTTTCCTTTTCTAGGTTCATAACCAGGTTTGGTATCAATAGCATGATCCCACGGTTTTCGAACTGGCATCCACTCCGATGCTTTCTTTTCGAATACTTTCAAGTATTGATGATACTTTTCTGGTACCATCTCCTCTGGTGTCTGTTTTTGTAGTTTGTTTATTTGTTTGGAGAAGGACCCTGCCTTCGGTGATCGTGGTGGAAACAGGGGTAAGAACGGATATTTATTTCCGTACTTATACTGTTTCAGATGTTTAGCTTCCTCCATAAGAGATGATTCTACATCTTCCATTCTTTTCTCCTCTAACCAGTACGCGAAGTCCAATTTGCATTCCTTTTCCCATAGATATTGCAATGCCTCCCAGTGCTCTGCTAATCTAGTATTCTTTTCTCTTTCTGCCGTCCATTCTCTTTGCTTATGACCACATGATCGTGGGCATCTCGTTAGTTTGATTTCTCCGGTCTCCCAATTTACTTCCAGATTGTGTCTTCGTAACCATGTAGATCCGATGATTACGTCTGTTTTTCCTAGTTCACATATTTCAAATGTGGCTCTCTCCATATGACCCTGATAATGAAGTATTAGATCTACTTCGTGGGTTATCATTCCTCCTTCATTTAGAGTTCCATCTATGTTTCGAACCGGAATGGGGTTGGCTAAGGGAATTAGTTTATAATTCATGTGCTTAGCAAATGATTTGTTCATAAACAAACCCGTAGCTCCTGAATCAAGAAGCGCCATTTGTTCATGTTTGTCGTGTGTGTCCATTGTTTCCAGACTGACTTGCATCAGGATTTCTTCTTTTGGACCTATTGTTCTAATGAAGAAATCTTTTGTCCCTTTTTGTATTTTCCGTTGAGCGATAGAGGAATTAAGCACAGGTGTTACCGCCCTGCTGCACTCCTGTACTTTCGTACCAGAGACCGCCTCTTGCAGGGACATTGGAGTCCTTGAGACTCCCTCTTTACAATCACATTTCCTTTCAGCGCTGAGTGCTATATCACGGGAAGTGTGACTGCCATCCTCTATGTCTGTTAGCTCATCCGTAGGTAATACAGTATATCTATTATGAGAGTCCAGAGTGGGACTCACTGGCTCTCATCGTCTTTTAACTCCTCGCCTTTTGCAAAGAATTCTTTCATTTCATCGAAGGTCATAGACCTGACGTCCAGGCCGGACCTGCAGTTTGCTCATATGTGTCCTAGTTTTCTGCATTTGTAACATCTTGGCGGTGGATGATTATTTCTGTCAACATCCATGTCATTTGGGCCGCGTGGAGGTCGAGCGGCATTACTACCCGAGGAGGGTCCAGCTGCCTGTTGCGGCTGGGGCGCTGATCCTGATGGTCGTGTGAAAGGCCATCTGGGTTTTGGCTGCCCAGCCAGTGTCGTCTTAGTTGCTGACGAAGCAGGCCCTTTAGAGCCACCTTCACTCCTATTGGCAGAGTTACTGTTCCTCGAGGAGTAATACTTCTCCTCAGCGCGTGCTTGGCACCATTGGCGGTCCAGTTGGATGGCTTTCATGTACCACCCGTTAACCGTTTGCGGGACTTCATCCGATTCTAGAATCCTTTTTCGAAGTCCTGTGTTTAGACTTCGCTTGAACTCTTCCAAAAGAGCTCATCCCTCATAGCCCATTCCTCGAGCTATCTTTTTAAATTTTTGCACGTGTTCTTCACACGTGGTTGCGCCTTGCTGGATTGTGCGCAATTCCGATATTTTTGATGATTGTTCGTCTGTGTCACCAAAATCGTCTTTGATCTTCTGGAATAGTTCCTCAGCCATTCCGGGGACTTCCTCGTCATTCTTATATTGCTCCAATAGATTGTCTCGCCAATCTAAAGCAAATCCTTCCGACATATATGAGAGAGTAAAGTAAACTCTCTCTTCCTCCGATGCATGCTCCATTTTGAGCCGCATGTACAGTCTGCATGAGTTAATGAACCCATCAACTTCTGCCATTTTACCAGTAAAGACTGGCGGCTTTGCTGCATCTATTTTGGACGATGCGTGTCCAGCAGGTTGGGTGATATTGAATATAGTTCCCTCCGGTATATTGACGACCGGAACTACCGGTGGTACCGGTGCGGGTACTGGCAGTGCAGGGGCTGCTGCTGCTGCTGCCGCGGCGTCGATCATCTGTGTTTGGAGGTGTTGCAGTTGTGTTTGCAACGTGTTGATGGTGGCCGCTTGTGCGTTCAGCTGGGCCAACAGCTGTGCCGAGTTCATCTCGACTTCGGGTTCAGGTCCGAAGTCCGACATTGGTGGATATGGGGGTGGGAGAGATCTAAAACTGGTCTGGGATGATTCGGTGTCCAAATCGTAATCTGAATTTGTTGTTGTGTGGGACCGAGGCAGTCGTGTGTATTCTCGTGGAGGAGACCAAGGTGGTGCAACTGTTCTGATATAGGTGGCATCAGAACTGATTAGGTTATTGATATTGAGGGTGGCTGGATCTCGTGTGATAACAGGAAAAGGGGTTGGTTCGAAATGATGTGGTTGCTCTCGTATTGAATCTGAACTACCCGTGCTATCCCTATTTCTATTGTTATGATCCGAGTCACTATTGTTTTCTAATGGAGGTAGATACTCAAATAGATTCTCTGCGTCTTCCTCTGTGAAGTGCTGTCCTGTGAGAATCCAATGAAGCGTTGCTTCGATTTTGGTCTCCGATGAACCGCCTCTTCGTAGAAGATCTCTGATATCTTCTTGATCCGTTGTGAGAAAGGTACGAGGTGAGGAAGGTTTGTGACCTGTCACCTATGTATGTATGAGTTCAAGATCTGCAACCATTCTTGCAACTCCTATGTACCTTTCTATTTATAAATGAATCGGATGTATACTAACAGGGGGCCGAACGGTTGTCCCTGTATCACTATTCCCCTAATGGGAACGGATCTTTCTCAGAAGCGCGTGACCAAGTGGCGGCTACTTCCAAGGATTATGGAATGGAGATAATTATGGTATATACGGTATAGCTCTTCAGGGAGCCTAGGTCAGGGTAATTTAACATAATCAAGGGGCTGATGAAGCTGGTCCCTGATTGCGTATCATGTTACGTGTGATAATTCCAGCCCTGGTATGCTGTGCACAGCGGTCCCTATAATCTGGGGTAGGATCTTTGGTTTGCGATGACCAGGAACGAATGAGGTGGTTTTTATTCTAGTGACACCACCAAAAACACAAAAGTTTATTGTCTAGTAGACGGCGTGCTGGTGGGATCCAAGAAGGTCTCCTTAACCCTGGAGTCTGGGTATGGGTGAGCGTGGTGCTTGACAAGTGGGGCAGTAAGTGATTTGTGAATTCGAGTTCTACTATCAGGACCACCCTAGTCGCGACGACTTAGGGCCCCACTAGTGAACTGAAGAGTAGAGGAGGTGAGAAGAGATGACTTAGGGGAAACCCCAAGAGAACTCGAATGGAGTCTCTGGGTGTTCGTTGCACATCTTATATACCTAAGTACATGGTCTGTGCACTAAACCCTACAACCCTAAAGGCTGTGGAGTACTCTGGGTAACCCTAACTATAAATAGTATGGAAGGTTCGAGAAGGATTACATACAATGGATGATTGATCCGTATGAGTCAAAGAGAAATCGTAAGCAAGGCCGCATCTCCGGTATCTAATCTAATCGTTATCTTATCTTTGTACTGATTAGATAATCGTTATCTTATCTAGATTGTTTGGCTGCGACCTTGAATCAAAACAAAGAAAAAGAATATAAATGTCTTAGAAATGAAACGATGAAAAAGTGAAAATGAGCAGTCCATGACACAAGAGACTACTCGAGTAGTGGGAAGGTATAAAAAGGAGTTTTGGACTTAGTAGAAGTAGGATACCGTTACCCACAGTTACCGTTATAGTGCCGTTTGTTTCTACCATGTTCTATCACTCTCGTTAATACATTCTCTTCAACGTGATCAAATTCCCTCTCATTTGCCGACGTTGGACCAGCAACTCCGGACTTTCCTTCACAACTCTGGACTTTACTGCACCGCTCCGGGCTTTGTTTAAACCACTCCGGACTTTCCTTTGCAACTCCGGACTTTCCCGCACTGCTCTGGACTTTATTTAAACCACTCTGGACTTTCCTTTGCAACTCCGGACTTTCCAGCATAACTCTGGACTTTACTGCACCGCTCCGGACTTTCCCACACTGCTCCAGACTTTCCTGCACTGCGCCGGACTTTGTTCAAACCACTCCAGACTTTCCTTCACAACTCCGGACTTTCCTTCGCAACTCTGGACTTTCCTTCACAACTCCGGACTTTCCTGCACAACTCCGGACTTTCCCACACCGCTCTGGACTTTCCTGCACCACTCTGGACTTTGTTTCAACCACTCCGGACTTTCCTTTGCAACTCTGGACTTTCCCACACAACTCCGGACTTTGTTTAAACCGCTCCAGACTTTCCTGCACCGCTCCAGACTTTCCCGCGCAGCTCCGGACTTTGTTAAACGTGCCCCAGAGTTCCGTCACACACTTGGAGTTTATTGGGTTGAATGGGAATCTTCAGGACCTGCCACAAGCCACTCCCACTTGCGTCTAACATCTCCATTAGATGGGGAGTAGACATATCAGCGGTAGAACTGGATTTACCTTTCTCACAGCAAATTCATCCAGTCATTAACGTATCACGTATTCATCCTTACATGTGACCATTAAAAGGACAGAAACTGGCACCGCCACCTCCGGTAGAAATAGAGGGACAAAAGGAATACGAAGTCGAAGAAGTAATCAACATTCGATTAAAAAGAAATAAATTGCAGTACCTTGTCAAATGGAAAGGATATACTCTGAACACAATTCATGGGAACCAGTTGAAAATGTAAAAAATGCAAAAAAGAAAATAAAAGATTTTTATAATAAGCACCCAGGAGCAATCCGCATCATAGGCCAGGACATTTTTAATGACTTAAAGTTCAAAAAATATGAGAACTTCACTGAATATAGTGGACCAATAGTGTCCAGGATTGACATTAATGCAGTAGCAGAAACTGCAAAATGGGAAGACAATTGGAGAAAATGGAAGGGCCAAAGTTTGCTCATGCAGTTAAACGAACCATCAGACAAAGATGGTCCCTGCGATTGCAACGGTTGTGAAAAGTAAATAGAATGGGCCCTGGAGTAGGGCCTTAAACTGCTTCAATCAGTTACAAAAGGTTGTACTCGGCCTTCCCAGTCAAACATGGGTAAAAATTGAAACAATCAAGCATGTAACTGTAAAAAATCTCAAACCACCATTCTTATGTTGGGAGCAACATCCAACGTTTCACACCAATGCATGGGCATGTCTAAATGCCACTTTGAAGAGGAGCAACCTAAACCAACCCCACCCAGAACTCTCTGACCCAGAATTACCATGTCATGCACCGTTGAAGTCCAGTTGGACAAAGTAAACACAGGACAAGATCCTTGGACGCTGTCAGAAAAGGCTTTCAATGCCTGGCAGTATTACATGTTTCTCAAACAAAATGGCCTTAACAGACATGTATCCTATGAAACCTCAGGATGAAGGGAACTAATACACTTCTTTGTGATATAGCGCATAGCGCTGAAGAAGAAGTCTATACAAATAGTTTTCATCATGGAAGACGAACCTTAAAGAGGGGGTACTGTCATGGACTGCTCATTTTCACTTTTCATCATTTCGTTTCTAAGTCATTTATATTCATTTTCTTTGTTTTGATCTAAGGTCACAGCCAAGCAATCTAGATAAGATAACGATTATCTAATCAGCACAAAGATAAGATAACGATTAGATTAGATTAGATACCGGAGATGCGGCCTTGCTTACAATTGTCCTTTGACTCATACAGATCACTTATGCAATCCTTCTCAAATGTTCCATTCTATTTATATGTAGGGTTACCCAGAGTACTCCACAGCCTTTAGGGTTGTAGGGTTTAGTGCACAGACCATGTACCTAGGTATATAAGATGTGCAACGAATACCCAGAGACTCCATTCGAGTTCTCTTGGGGTTTCCCCTTGTCAACTCAAGTCAACTTCCTCTCTACTCCCTCAGTTCCTAGTGGGGCCCTAAGACATCACGTCAAGGGTGTCCTGATATCAGACAATTGTCATTCCAAGATATTATTTAATGGGTCCTAGATCTCTACATTCCCATTTTTTCATGAATTTGTGTTTTAATTCCATGAGTAACTTTTTATTGTTTCCCATGAATAACACATCATCAACATATAATATAGCTACTATAGTTGATTTTTGTTTATAGCAAACATAGACTCCTATGTCTGTATAAGACACTGTCCAAAGCCTAATTCTTGTAGACTTTGATTTGCTTTCTTATTCCAAGCTAATGAAGCTTGTTTAAGTCCATATAAGGCTTTTTTAAGTTTATAGACTTTATGCTCTTGTCTTTTGATGATAAATCCTTCTGGCTGTTCCATATATATGTTTTCTTCTAAGTCTCCATAAAGGAATGCTGTCTTTACATCAAGCGCTTCAATTCCCAATCTTCTAGTGCTGCTGTAGCCATGAGGAGTCTCACAGTCTCAAATTGTGTGACTGGTGAGAATGTATCATCATAATCTACTCCAGGTATTTGTAAAAATCCTTTAACAACTAGTCAAGCATGTTTTTGACCATCACTTTTGACTGCATAAACCCATCTACACTTTACAGGTTTGCAGTCTTTTGGACATTGTACTAATTCCCATACATCATGATTTTCAAGGGCCTGTACTTCTTCTTTCATTGCATTTTGCCATAATTCCCATTCTTTGAGATTAGATGCTTTTAATTTATAAGTGTCTTTATATGTCCATTGATCTACACTTTTTGAGTAGTTTGGACTTATGGCTTTGCATAGAAGGTAGTTAACAAATCTGTTACCTCCTTCTTTAAGTAATTTTTCTAAGAAGTATAGAAGATCATCACTAGGTGATTTAGACAGTAAATCTCTATTGACTTCTTCTTCACTTGATTCATTAAATGGATCGGTTTCATTATCAGAAGATGATTGTCTATTCAAATCTGGAATAGATTCACCACCAGAAACTGATCATGTTTCTTTAGTGGATGATCTTTCAGATTCTGAGGCAGATGGTGTTTTGTATTGTTCTGACTCTGTTTCTGATTCTTCCATTTCTTCCATTTCTTTATCCATTTCTATTTGTTGTAACAGATTTTGTAAAGCTTTTCATGAAGAAGTTGGACTAAGGGTAGGTTTGGTTTTCCCTTTGCCTTTACCAAAGACTCTTTTGCTCCACTCTCTAGTACTTTGTATGTCTTTTTCTATTTTGAGAGGAGTTTTCTCACCATATACATTGTCAGGCATGAGTTTAGGTTTCTTTAGGCATGAAGTCCTTCTGAGATATGTGTCATATTTTTCATCTTGTTTGTCCTTTCCTTTTTCAGGATGTTTATCTCCAAGTCATCTCATGGAGATGTTTGGTTGTTCAGGAGGTGTTATTGAACGATTGACATTGGGTTCTATATCCTGATTTCTATCAGGGTTTATATAAGAATCCTCTAGGCCTTTGCTATCCTTATCATGAAACAATCTGCCATAATTGTTGTCTGTAGTATCATGATATTCTGGATATCTTTTCTTTTTGTGGGGAGTATCATCATCACTGTCACTATCATAGATGTGACGATCATGATCCATGTGGGAATTGGAATTAGATATGTGTCCATTGTTTTTCTCCCTTGTTTCTATACCTGGTGGACTATTAAATAGTCTATTTTCTAAGCCTTCTGTTTTTGCTCTAGGAAATTTGGTTTCATCAAATAATGATTGAACTCCAACAAATATAGAGTTGTCATTTTTCATGAATTGATAAGCTTTAGAACCATCTTCATATCCTATGAAGGTCATGGCTTCTGCTTTTGGAGTAAGCTTATTTTGTCTAATTTCTTTAGGTACAAAAACCCAAGCTAGACAACCAAATGTTTTAAAGTAATGAACATCAGGTTTCTTGTTGTACAAATTCTCATATGGCATCATCCATTTTGTTCTTCTTAATGGTGTGCAGTTATAGGTGTGAATAGCATTTTTCATAGCAAACTTCCACCATGATTTTGGACATTGGGCATGGAGTTGCATACTTTCTGCTTTTTCTAAGATTGTATTATTCAATCTTTCTGCACATCCATTCTATTGATGGATGTATGGTGCACTATGTTCATGTAATATGCCTTTTGTTTTAAGAATTGATCAAATTCTCCAGACTTAAATTCTCCCCCTCAATCTAATCTGAAATGTTTGACTTTTCTTCCTGTCTGGTTTTCAAACAGTGTGACAAAGTCTTTGAAATTTTGGAATGTTTCTGATTTAGTTCATAGGAATGCCATAAAGGCATATGAAGAATAGTCATCAATAATCATTAAGCACCATTTTTTATGGTGATAAGATTCTTGTGGGAATTCTAGCAAATCAGCATGTAACAACTCTAATGGTTGTTTTGCACATGTTTGTGATGTAGGATAAGATTTATTATGCATCTTTCCTTGTGCACATCCAGAACAAATAGGATTATCAGATGGTATTTTGATTTTATCATCAAAACCTTCTGTATGTTGGCTCATATTTTTGATTACATTTTTGTTTGCATGAGCCATCCTATTATGGCATGTAGTGAAATCTACGAGATTCACCAATTTGTTTAACTTTTGTTTTATTGTTACTTTAGCCCAGTGTATTGGCTCAAAGCGATTTTTGGGTTTAGCAACTATAACATCATTTCCTTTGAACAAAAACACTGTATGATCACTGTTGGATGTCTCAATGTAACCACCAATTTTTAATTGTCCAGATGAAATAAGTTTGTGAGAAGCCTTTGGCATGTAACAAACTTCCAATTTAGTGATATGTTTAAGTCCTTTTAAGTTTTCAAACTCAAGAACTATAGTCCCTTGTCCAAGTATCATTGCAGCTGATTTTGAATCAGCTGTTTTGATTTCCTCTGGTTCAGGATATGAATTATACTCTACAAAATCAGATTTGTTGTTTGTAATGTGCACAGATGCACCTGAGTCTATTATCCAATAATCCTCATGTATCTTTTCACTTTAAAGGACAATGCAGATTTATTTAAACTAATAGCTATTATGCTATTTTTACATCTGCTATCTATGGACTTACCAATACTATGATAAGCCTTCTTCTGATGATCACATTGGTCTTTCACCATCATCTGCAAAGAAGTCATTGTCATAGTATCTGTCATTATATCCATTGACTTCATTGTCATCACTGATTTATGATCAGTATTTGGATATTTTTTAGTGAAATTTACATACAATCTGTTGTCCCAGTAACCTGTGTCTACATGTTCCTCATGTATTTCTTCTTGTAGCTCTATTTGAGCTTTCTTATCATCAATACGAGCTTCTGGAATATCCATTGGATTATTTTTCCAGGTAACAAAGTCTTCTTTTATGAGATCTTTTCCTTTTCCTTTAAGATCTCTGATCCTGTTCATTATTTTTAATGTTTCAGGATCAACTTTGTTTGGGCTGATTCTATCAGCAAGTGAAGAATTTTGAGGAACATCGATATCCATTTTATGGCTTTCTGTTATAGCCATATTAGTGAATCTCTTAAGATCTGCTCTTTCTTTTTTTGTGAGATCCCCAGGAGCTTTCGCAGCTTTAGCCAAAAGATTTGCTTTCTTTTGTCTATTGTTGTGATTTTTCCTGTTATGCTCCCAATTTTGTCCTCTTTTGTTGCCAGGGGGGACATAGGCTTGTCCATTACTAGGACCTGCCTGTGCATTAGGCTGGGTATATCTCCCTTTAGGCAAATTAACTTTGGGTTTGAACCCAGAATTAAAAGGTTTTTTGCCTTTATAGGGCTTGCTCCCCCTTGCTACAAAATTGGCAGATGGCTCTCCCTTGTTGCCTTTGTGATGTTGGTACTCATTTTCAATCTCTGGTAAGAGATCTTTAAGTTTTGTTTTACCTGTTTCCATTTTTAGGAGAACATAGGTTTTAAATGAGTCCCAGGAAGCTGGCATCCTATCAATGACTTCCATTAATTGGAAATCATTGTCAAAGGTTTTGCCATTTGCAGCCATTTCAGCCCAGAGTTCCATTAACTCTTGGACTGATTCTGCAGGATTTTTATTTTTGGGGAAATCCCAAGTTTTTGTCTTTTTATAAATATTAAAGACTGCTACTGCTCCAGGACTGTTAAAAGCAGTGACTAGTCCATCCCAAGTTTCTTTTGATGTGCCCAGAATATGATGATTCATAGATGTAGGCAATCTTAGGGTTATTATTCCCTTTGCCTTTCCATCATTTTCAAGAAATTCTTGGTGCAACTTCCATATTTGGTTAAGTGCTTGGACTCGTCCAGCAGTTACAGATATACTTTCCATTTCCTGCTGATGGCTTTGTGTCCAAGGGCAATGAGTGATTGTCCCTTCAATGTATTGCCATACACTTTTTGATTGGAAACCAAGCAGTCAGAGGGGTGCGTCTCAGATGTCCCCTCTCAACAACATCATCCAGCATGTCATCCTGATTGAAATAAACCAACTGTTGATCCTTGTCATGGACAGGCAGCCTTTGCACAGATGGAAGTTCCTTGTGCATGTTGAACTCAAAAATGCACCAGCAAGACTCTGCAGCAGAGATGTATCTTGAATCAAGATACTCCTTGATCTCATTCCTCTCCTGAGCTCTTCCACCAATCTCCAGAGTGGTCCTATCATGCCCTTTGTAAATGTACTTGTGGATGTATTTGACTGCATGCACAGAAGCACACACTTCCACATTGATGTGGCAGTTGTATTTTGCAGACAAATATGGGTTGTAAGGAACCACATTCCTGTTGTCATACCTGTTCCCATGCTTCTCAAAGAAGATGCCATTATCAGGTCTGGCATACTTGGGATAGCCATCTTCACCAAAGTGAGTGGTTGGATGAAACTCCTTTGGGAATTGCTTTGAACATCTCCCATTGACCATGCATTTGGCATTAGGTTTCTGAGCACCACATGGACCATGGACCATGTTCTTGCTCACCACCTCATACAGGACAGACTGAGTCACTGGATCTGGAATTTGAGCAGAGACAATGGTATCCACATCAGCTGCATTTCTGATCTTGTCTCCAGCAGCAAGAAACACCAACAGGTGAGACCCCTCTTCTGGAACTCTATTGTATAGACCATGGCCACTGCTTTGCCAAAAAGTCCCTTCTGAATCTCTTTGTAGAGGGCTGCCCTTTTCCCCTCAAACACCCTTGACATGATGTCAGGTCTATCAGATGCAGTCTGAGGACTGCCATGGGGTCCAGCTTCTGTCAAAAGTGCACCCTTCACCTCTGCCCAGTTGGGGTTGGCTGTCATGGTGATAAAGAGGTCTGGCCTTTGGAACTCTCTGCAAATAGCCATGGAGTCTTGGAACAATTGCAACATGTGCCTTTCACTTCCAATGTGAGTTGAGGGCAAGATAACCCTTTGACCCACATGTTCCATGTTAGCATTGCCATCTCTGTCACCTTGAGCTGCATCTCTTGGTAGGAGTTTCAGCCATAATTTGGTGGGCTGACTTGTACAGTGCCACATAGGGATGAGTTTGAAGGATCATAGCTTGCAACTCTATCATGATAGCAGGCTCCAGCTGTGGATTGTTGGCCATCCTCAGGTTGATCTGTGTCTCAGCATCATCATGAATGTAGATTTGAGCATAGTGCTCTGGCTGATTGGCTACAGGGACCAAAGCACCTGAATGATGATGCAGTTCACCTTGAATGTGAAATGAGTATGGCCCAGGGGCATTGGTGACAGCATGGTCAATCTTGACACCCAAAGAAGTGAAAGCAAAGGCAGCATTGTACTGCCTGATATCCTTTTTGAATCTTTTTGAATGGGGAGACACACCACATAAGAGATCGCTGAGAACTCTTGGAGACTCTCTGAGTGGAGGCAACTGAATTTGGCCTTGCAAACAGCACATGCCAAACTTGAGATTCCTAGCAGTTGAAGCAGACAATTTCTCAAAGTCCCAATGCAAGGCATTGCAGTGAGAGCACACAATGGTCATGGGACCCAGGCTATGGATTTGATTTTGCTGAAGATCTACATAGGGTTGCCTGCCTCTTGGTAAATCTCTGGGATTTCTTGGAGCAAGATAGTCAGGAATATCATCCTGTGGGTGTTGCATTTCCCTTCTGACATCATTCTCAAATCTCCTGTTCTCTCCATAATTCTCAGCATCTTGCTGTTGCTGAACCTCATTGACAGGCAAAGCCAAAGCCTGAGTTATGGCCTCATCCAGTCTTTGCCAGTCCTCAGCATCAAAGTCTTCAAAGTCAAAGTCATTGATCTCAGGATCCAGCTCTCTGTCATGCTCTTCCCTCCATTGATTGTGAATGAGATTCCTGACTTGGGGGTACATATTCCAAACCCAGAGCATCACGCAGAAGCTCCTCCTGCTCCTGTTGCCTTTGAGCTTCCAAAGCTAATTGCCTTTCATTCTTGTCATGTACAGGCAACCTTGTCACAGAAGGAAGTTCTTTGTGCATGTTGAACTCAAATATATGCCAACAGGATTCTGCAGCAGAGATGTATCTTGAATCAAGATACTCTTTGATTTCATTCCTCTCCTGACCTCTGCCAACCTCCAGAGTAGTCCTGTCATGTCCCTTGTAAATGTACTTGTGGATGTATTTGACTGCTTGGACTGAAGCACAAATCTCCACATTGATATGACAGTTGTACTTTGCAGACAGATAGGGATTGTAAGGAACCACATTCCTGTTGTCATATCTGTTGCCATGCTTCTCAAAGAAAGTGCCATTGTCAGGCCTGGCATACTTGGGATACCCATCATCACCAAAATAGGTGGGAGGACAAAATTCCTTGGGGAACTGCTTTGAACACCTCCCATTAACCATACATTTGGCTTGAGGTTTCTCAGCACCACATGGACCATGAACCATATTCTTGGTTATCACCTCATACAGCACAGGCTGAGTGAGTTGGTCTGGGATTTGAGCACAGACAATAGAATCCACATCTGCTGCATTCCTAATCTTATCTTGTGCAGACAGAAACACCAAGAGGTGCATGTGAGGAAGTCCTCTCTTCTGGAACTCAATTGTGTACACCATGGCCACAGCTCTGCCAAAAAGTCCCTTGTGAATTTCTTTGTAGAGGGATGCCCTCTTTCCCTCAAACACCCTTGCCATGATATCAGGTCTATCAGATGCAGTCTGAGGACTGCCATGGGGTCCAGCTTCTTTCAAAAGAGCCTCCTTTACCTCTGGCCAATTAGGGTTGGCTGTCATAGTGATAAATAGATCTGGCTTTTGAAACTCTCTACAAATAGCCATGGAATCTTGAAAGAGTTGGAGCATATGCCTTTCACTTCCAATATGTGTTGAAGGCAGGATCACCCTTTGACCCATATGTTCCATAGTGGCATTGCCATCTCCTCTGTCACCTTGTGCTGCATCTCTCAGTCCTTGGTAGACATCAGCTCTGAGCTCCTTTTGATGAGTTCTAGCCCAGTTCAATCCACTCTGCTCAGTTGAAGCCCATCCATCCACAATGTACTGTTGAAACAGTTTTCCAGCCCTGAAAAGTGGAGGCTGTTGGTCTTGTGGTCTGACATGGAGCCTGTATGCATAGTAACACCTCTGAGTCACCTTGGCTGTTCTAGCCCTGCCATCAGCTCTTGGCTGAGTTGGGATGTTCATGTGCCAGCCATCTTCACCATGTGGAAACAGCAATACATAATGTAATGGGGAGTATGCTGGATTCAAATGACTTATCTGATGCAGTCCACCACCTTGAAGGCACAGCACAATGTCTCTGTGCTCAGAGACCTCTTCAGAACCATCTCCTGGAATAACAGCTGCTATCTCATCAGCAGTTGGCAAGTTATATCTCCTTGCATCCTGATTCCTCTCCATGTGCAACAGCACTCAAATGTTTTGCCTTTGGTTGGCAGGAGTTTCAGCCATAATTTGGTGGGCTGACTTGTACAGTGCCACATAGGGATGAGTCTGAAGGATCATGGCTTGCAACTCTATCATGACAGCAGGCTCCAGCTGTGGATTGTTGGCCATCCTCAGGTTGATCTGTGTCTCAGCATCATCATGAATGTAGATTTGAGCATAGCACTCTGGCTGATTGGCTGCAGGGACCAAAGCACCTGAATGGTGATGCAATTCACCTTGAATGTGAAATGAATATGGCCCAGGGGCATTGGTGACAGCATGGTCAATCTTGACACCCAAAGAAGTGAAAGCAAAGGCAGCATTGTACTGCCTGATACCCTTTTTGAATGTTTTGGAATGGGGAGAGAGGCCAGATAGCAGGTCTCTGAGAACTCTTGGGGCCTCTCTCAGTGGAGGCAACTGAATTTGGCCTTGCAAACAGCACATGCCAAACTTGAGATTCCTGGCAGTTGAAGAAGACAGCTTCTCAAAGTCCCAATGCAAGGCATTGCAGTGAGAGCATGCAATGTTCATGGCACCCAGGCTATGGGTTTCATCTTGCTGAAGGTCTACATAAGGTCTCCTGCCTCTGGGTAGATCTCTGGGATTTCTTGCAGGATAATCCTCAGGAATGTCATCTTGTGGGTGCTGCATTTCTCTTCTGACCTCATTCTCAAATCTCCTATTCTCTCCATAGACATCAGCCTCTTGCTGTTGTTGCTGCTGATTGACATCCAAAGCCAAAGCCTGAGCTATGACCTCATCCAGTCTTTGCCACTCCTCAGCATCAAAGTCTTCAAAGTCAAAGTCATTGATCTCAGGATCCAGCTCTCTGTCATGCTCTTCCCTCCATTGATTGTGAATGAGATTCCTGACTTGGGCATTATTTGCATCTAGAGGTACATATTCCAAGCCAAGAGCATCACGCAGAAGCTCCTCCTGCTCCTGTTGCCTTTGAGCTTCCAAAGCTAATTGCCTTTCATTCTCTGCTTGTCTTTGCAGCTCTGCCAAATCTCTCTGCCTTTGTTGCTCAAGTATTCTCTGCTCCTCAAGCAACTGAGCCTGAGCAATTAGTCTCTCCTGTTCCACTTGCAGATCCCTTTGTCTCTGCTCCTCAAGGAACTGATCCTGAGCAAGTTGTCTCTGCTGCTCCACTTGCAGATCTCTTTGTCTCTCCTCCTCAACCAACTGATCCTGAGCAAGTTGTCTCTGCTGCTCCACTTGCAGATCTCTTTGTCTCTGCTCCTCAACCAACCGAGCTTGTGCAAGTTGTCTCTGCTGCTCAACTTCCAGAGCTCTTTGTCTCTGCTCCTCAAAAAACTGAGCCTGTGCAAGCTCTCTTTGCTGTGCAGCTTCCACATCTCTCTGTCTTTGCTCATTAAGCCTCTGCACCTGAGCAAGCTGTCTTTGTTGTTCAGCTTCCAAATATCTCTGCTCCTGTAACTGTTGCAAAAGAAGAGCCTGTCTTTCCCTAGCCTGTTCTGCTTCCAAAGCTTGGACTCTGAGCCTCTCTTGCAGCTGAGCATCCAAAACAGCTTGTCTATGGTTATCCACATGCTCTCTGTGAGCAATCTGTCCCCTATGGACATTATTCAGATTCACATTTGCCTCTGCCCCAGACAATGTATATCTTGATGCTCCTCTGCCTCTGCCTCTGCCTCTGCCTCTTCCAGCTTGCATAGGAGGCAACTGAGCAGCCATATCCCTCCACCCAAGAATAGGTCTATCTTGAATGTTAACTCCAGCTGGAGCCATGACAGGCATGGGAAATTGCATGGGAGCATTAATATGCTCAGGTATCTGCACTTGTGGAATTTGAGCAGCCAATGTCAATCCAAAGTTGGGCTGTTGAATGCCCTGAAGTGAAACAGGCTCTCTGAGAAGCCTAGCCTGCCTTCTTCTCTCATCTGGATCAGTCATATTCTCAATCCTGTGCATCCTAGATTCAGCTCTTGTATTTTGATGCTCATCTTCAGGAGTGGTAGGTCTAGACCTATGTGGATAGTAGTTGATATCAACACTGCTATATGCAAGATAGGGCAGTTGAAAGCTCTTACATTGTTATAGAATTAGAATAGAATAAGTGACTGGAAGGGCAAATTAGATTTGTCAATGAATTGGATGTAATGACTCACTTGCTTGGTTAGGGAATATATATATATATGGGATGACTTGTGAAAGTTGATTATTATATGCAAGCGACTGGAAGTTCAACACCAATTTATCAATGGTTTTGACTTGTTTATTAACAATGACTCACTTTCTCAGTCAGAAAACAAATTGACTTCAAGAATATGTCAAAGCTGAGTATAATCAACCCAGTATATGTTTTCTAAAGCCTTATCAGTTCCATCTGTCATGAAAAAACCAAACTGACCATACATGGATTCAAATGATCCAATTACTATGTAAAAGACATTAGATACAGTTGACCCAAGGCATAACACTAACAATGACTCACTTACTCAGTCAGAAAACAAATGGACTTCAAGAATATGTCAAAGCTGAGTATAATCAACCCAGTATATGTTTTCTAAAGCCTTATCAGTTCCATCTGTCATGAAAAAACCAAACTGACCATACATGGATTCAAATGATCCAATGACTATGTCAGAAACATTAGATACAGTTGACCCAAGGCATCCAAGAGTTTACTCACATTTTTCAGCAATTTTCCTGAATTTGAAACACTGTTTGACTGCTTGAATAACAGGCTATGGCTTTATCAGTACCATCATAAGCCTTGTGTGCACATTTGACATACCTGTCACTAAAACACTGTGCCAAATGTATTATATCAGACTCAAAAAGTACATCTACAATTTTTCCTACATTTTTCTAATTTTATTGTATTATACAATGTGGGGGGAAAGGCAGAGAGATGGATTGATGATAATCTGATCTCTTAAGCAGCTGCGACCTTCTGTTTTGGTCTGTTTACCCCTTTGCTTACATAACAGAGGCTGATTGCACTGCTTACCAATTGCTTAGTCAATTTATTAGTCAGGCTTTGTCAGCTTAGTGTTACGATTTGATCTTATCTAAAGATCTTATCTTATCTTATCTCTTATCTCATCAAGACACAATCTCTTATTGGGTTATCAGATATCTTATCCAAAGATGACATAAGCAGGTCACGTGACAGGACAGGTGTTGGACATGAGGGATCCAGGAGGAGTAGGTGAGGCTGGGGGTATATAGGTAGTGTAGGAGTGTGTGGAGCCCCAGGCTCTTGATTGTCATAGTTGTAGACTATACAACAGAGTTTCTGTTTTCTTTTTTATCTTGTTTTCTGTCTGGTTGTGTCTCTGGTCTATTGACCTTTTTGACATAATCAAGAGCCTACAAGATCACTGACACAACAAAATGTTTAAATGCAACAAGAAATGTTTCATAGTCATGAACACCATCGAGTTAGTTAAGAGAGGAGTTGTCTGTGTCACGGATAGGGGCATTGGGGCAAAAGTCCAGACCAATGAAGGTATAAAGTCCAGTCAACAGATTGGGACCACCCTGTCGACACAACTGCACTCGTCGAGAGTGTCTGACCGCCCTGGGATAGTGAGTCAGGGGTACTGGCAGATGGTGCAGCGGAAAAACCTGGGAAAACAGGTGAAGAAAACTTCTGGAGAGTGCCAGGGTAACAAGGCTATGCTAAGACCCGTATGGGTGAAACACCAGGCCCTCACTCACCAGGAGTCAAAGAAAAAGGAGGGCAACAGCAGGAACTACCTGTCTAAGGTGACCCCCTGGAAAGCTTCTTGCATGAGGGTGCCGAGTGACCTCGGCAAAACGGAGTTTTTGTTACAGGGGATGATAGAGACTGAATGCAAGCGAGTGTCATATGCAAGGTGGCGCGATCAAGAGTACCATCGCAAACAATGAGTGGCGCATCAACAAATTCTGGCACAGCATAACATGCATGTGTTATGGTGGATGCTGCACATGGCCAGAGAACGGAAACAAAAGCAGAGTGAGGAGACACATCATCTTCTTGCCGAAGCTGACCGCGCAGCACGTGAAGAGCAAGATGACGCTTGGATGGAACTCTTGAAGCAAAGAGAGGCGGAACATGTAGCACATGAAAGAAAAGAGAGGCAAAAGACGGTGGAAGTAAAGCGCGTCACAACCACTCCAACCCCTGTTAGACAGGACAGGGTTAGGAATGTGACAGAAGAGAAGTTCAGCAAAGACGAACTAGCTGGATGACTACTGATCAAGAAGTCTTGGTCAAAACAGCGTAAAGCCACAGTAGAACTATATGAATATGCATATGGACAATATGATGAGTTAATTGATAAACTCGAATCTATGAAAGGAGTGTGAATTGAATATGAACCCAAGCACATGTATAACAGGGTATTTATTCAGCAATGCAATAAGGAGATAAGAATGCAGAAATCCAAGTGGGAACAAGGCACGTTCATAAGCCTTGAGAAGATTGGTGGCACAGGATTTGGCGATGGCCAAGATCTTGTACTAGAAATAGGAATTGATATTCCTGTTCTAGCAAATTATGTAAGAATGGCATTCGATTGTATGCCAAGAGACCTAGAGTTGGTAGCACATCATTGGTGCTTGTCACAGGAAGCACGAAACAAACTCCAGCATGCATTGAATGGCAACATAATGAAACCACAGCAGTACCGGAAGGACCAGAACTCCCCTTATAGTCGAACCAAACTGTCATGGACCACTCATTTTCACTTTTTCATCGTTTCGTTTCTAAGACATTTATATTCCTTTTCTTTGTTTTGATCCAAGGTCGCAGCCAAACAATCTAGATAAGATAACGATTATCTAATCAGCACAAAGATTATATTACGATTAGATTAGATTAGATACCGGAGATGCGGCCTTGCTTACAATTTCTCTTTGACTCATACGGATCAATCATCCGTTGTATGTAATCCTTCTCGAACCTTCCGTACTATTTATAGCTAGGGTTACCCAGAGTACTCCACAGCCTTTAGGGTTGTAGGGTTTAGTGCACAGACCATGTACTTAGGTATATAAGATGTGCAACGAATACCCAGAGACTCCATTCGAGTTCTCTTGGGGTTTCCCCTAAGTCATCTCTTCTCACCTCCTCTACTCCTCAGTTCACTAGTGGGGCCCTAAGTTGTCGTGACTAGGGTGGTCCTGATAGTAGAACTCGAATACATAAATCGCTTACTGCCCCACTCATCGAGCACCACGCTCACCCACACCTGGACTCCAGGGTTAAGGAGACTTTCTCGGTTCCCGCCGGCACACCATCTACTAGATGTTAAACTTAGTGTTTTTTGTGGTGTCACTTGATCAAAAACCATATCATTCGTTCCTGGTTATCGCAAACCAAAGATCCTGCCCCGGATTATAGGGACCGCTTTGCACAGCATACAGTGCTGATCTTATCACACGATACGTGATACGCATTCAGGGACCAGCCTCACCAGCCCCCTGACACGTTAAATTGCCCTGGTCTAGGCCTCTGAAGGCTATACATATAAATACCGTATTTACCAAATTCGTAATCCTTGGAAGTAGCCGTCGCTTGACCACGTGCTTCTGAGAAAGATCCGTTCCCCTTAAGGGAATAGTGATACAGGGACAACCGTTCGGCCCCCTGTTAGTATACATCCAATTTGTTTATAAATAGAAAGGTACATAGGAGTTGCAAGAACAGTTGCGGATCTTGAACTCATACATACATAGGTGACAGGTCACAAACCTTCCTCACCTCGTACCTTTCTCACAATGGATCAAGAAGATATCAGAGATCTTCTATGAAGAGGCAGTTCATCGGAAACCGAGATCGAAGCGACGCTTCATTGGATTCTCACAGGACAGCACTTCACAGAGGAAGATGCAGAGAATCTATTCGAGGATCTACCTCCATTAGAAAACAATAGTGACTCGGATCATAACAATAGAAATAGGGATAGCACGGGTAGTTCCAATTCAATATGAGAGCAACCACATCATTTTGAACCAACCCCTTTTCCTGTTATCACACGAGATCCCACCACCCTCGATATCAACAACCTAATCAGTTCCGATGCCACCTACATCGGAACAGTCGCACCACCTTGGTCTCCCCCACAAGAATATACACGACCGCCTTGGTCCCACACAACAACAGATTCAGATTACAATTTGGACACCGAATCATCCCGGACTGGTTTTAGATCTTTCCCACCCCCATATCCACCAATGTCAGATTTCGGACCAGAACCCGAAGTCGAGATGAACTCAGCACAGCTGTTGGCCCAGCTGAACGCACAAGCAGACACCATCAACACGTTGCAAACACAACTGCAACATCTCCAAACACAGATGATTGACGCCGCAGCAGCAGCAGCAGCAGCCCCTGCACTGCCAGTATCCGCACTGGTACCACCAGTAGTTCCAGTCGTCAATATACCGGAGGGAACTGTATTCAATATCACCCAACCTGATGGACATGCATCATCCAAAATAGATGCAGCAAAGCCGCCAGTCTTTACCGGTAAAATGACAGAAGTTGATGGGTTCATCAACTCATGCAGACTTTACATGCAGCTCAAAATGGAGCATGCATCGGAGGAAGAGAGAGTCTATTTTACTCTCTCATACATGTCAGAAGGGTTTGCTTTAGATTGGCGAGACAATCTATTAGAACAATATAAAAATGACAAGGAAGTCCCCAGAACAGCCAAGGAATTATTCCAAAAGATAAAGGATGAGTTTGGTGACACCGATGAACAGTCATCAAAAATATCGGAATTGCACACCATTCAGCAAGGCACACACACGTGTGAGGAACACGTGCAGAAATTCAAAAAAATAGCTCGAGGAACGGGCTATGAGGGACGAGCTCTTTTAGAAGAGTTCAAACGGAGTCTAAACACAGGACTCCGAAAAAGAATTCTAGAATCAGATGAAGTCCCGCAAACGGTTAACGGGTGGTACATGAAAGCCATCCGACTGGACCGCCAATGGTGCCAAGCACGCGCTGAGGAGAAGTATTACTCCTCAAGGAACAGTAACTCCGCCAATAGGAGTGAAGGTGGCTCTCAAGGGCCTGCTTCGTCAGCAACAAAGACGACACTGGCTGGGCAGCCAAAACCCAGATGGCCTTTCACACGACCATCAGGATCAGCGCCCCAGCCACAACAGGCAGCTGGACCCTCCTTGGGTAGTAATGCCGCTCGACCTCCACACAGCCCGAATGACATGGACGTTGACAGAAATAACTGTCCACTGCCAAGATGTTACAAATGCGGAAAACTAGGACACATACGAGCAAACTGCAGGTCCGGCCTGGACGTCAGGTCCATGACCTTTGATGAGATGAAGGAATTCTTCGCAAAAGGCGAGGAGTTAAAAGATGATGAGAGCCAGTGAGTCCTACTCTGGACTCTCGTAATAGATACCATGTATTACCTACGGATGAGCTAACGGACATAGAGGATGGCAGTCACACTTCCCGTGATATAGTGCTCAGCACTGAAAGGAAATGTGATTGTAAAGAGGGAGTCTCAAGGACTCCAACGTCCCCGCAAGAGGCGGTCTCTGGTACGAAAGTACAGGAGCGCGGCAGGGCAGTTACACCTGTGCTTAATTCCTCTATCGCTCAACGGAAAATACGAAAAGGGACCAAAGATTTCTTCATTAGAACAATAGGTCCAAAAGAAGAAATCCTGATGCAAGTCAGTCTGGAAACTATGGACACGCACGACAAACATGAACAAACGGCGCTTCTTGATTCAGGGGCTACGGGTTTGTTTATGAATAAATCATTTGCTAAGCGCATGAATTATAAGCTAATTCCCTTAGCCAATCCCATTCCTGTTCATAATGTAGATGGAACTCTAAATGAAGGAGGCATGATAACACATGAAGTAGATTTGATACTTCACTATCAGGGCCACATGGAAAGAGCTACTTTTGAAATATGCGAATTAGGAAAGACAGATGTAATCATAGGATCTACATGGTTATGATGACATAATCCAGAAGTAAATTGGGAAACCGGAGAAATAAAATTAACATGGTGTCCACAGTCATGTGGACATAAGCAGAGAGAATGGACGGCGGAAAGAGAAAAGAATACTAGATTAGCAGAGCACTGGGAGGCATTGCAATATCTATGGGAAAAGGAACACGAATTGGATTTTGCGTACTGGTTAGAAGAGAAAAGGATGGAAGATGTAGAATCATCTCTTATCGAGGAAGCTAAACATCCGAAACAGTATAAGTACAGAAATAAATATCTGTTCTTACCCCTGTTTCCACCATGATCACCGAAGGCTGGGTCCTTCTCTAAACAAATAAACGAATTACAAAAACAAATGCCAGAAGAAATGGTACCTGAGAAGTATCACCAATACTTAAAGGTATTCGAAAAGAAAGCATCGGAACGAATGCCGGTTCGAAAACCATGGGATCATGCTATTGACACCAAACCAGGTTACGAACCAAGGAAAGGAAAAGTATATCCTTTATCCCCAGACGAATTGCAGGAAGTACGGGACTTCCTAGATGATCAAATAAAAAAGGGATATATCAGACCTTCCAAGTCACTGCAAACGTCACCGGTGTTCTTTGTAAAAAAGAAAGATGGAAAGAAACGAATGGTACAAGATTACCGTTACCTAAATGAGTGGACAATAAAAAATAATTATCCACTTCCACTCATATCAGAACTCGTGGATCGAGCAGGTAAAGCAAGGCACTTTACCAAATTGGATTTACATTGGGGTTACAACAACGTACGAATCAAAGAAGGCGACGAATGGAAAGCTGCCTTTACCACACTGGAAGGAGCATATGAACCGGTGGTCATGTTCTTTGGGCTGACTAATTCACCAGCCACATTCCAACACATGATGAACAATATCTTTAGAGATATGATTAACACAGGAAAAGTCATTATCTACATAGATGACATCCTTATCTTCACTAAAGATAAAACGGAACACGATGAAATTGTACTCGAAGTACTCCGGAGGTTGCAAGAAAATGACCTCTATGTAAAACCAGAAAAATGTGTATGGGATGTAGACGAAGTTGAATTCTTAGGAGTTATCATAGGACCTAACGGAATTCAAATGGACCCCAAAAAAGTGGAAGCAATCTTAAACTGGCCAGTACTGGCATGTGTTAAAGATGTGCAATGCTTTTTGGGTCTTGCCAACTATTATCACAGATTCGTTAAAGATTTTGCGAAAATAGCACAACCATTACATGCACTAGTAAAAAAGGATAAAAAATGGGATTGGACAGAAAAAGAGCAAAGAGCTCTAGAAACTTTAAAAAAAACATTTACGGAACAGCTGCTACTAGTGGCTCTGGACTCTAACAGGAAGTTCAGAATAGAGTCTGATGCTTTGGATTATCCAATGGGAGGAGTATTATCAATGCTCTGTGATGATGAGAAATGGCGACCAGCCGCTTTCTTATCTAAAACGTTGAATGAAACCGAAAGAAACTATGATGTCCACGATAAAGAAATGTTGGGCATTATGCGATGTCTTGAAACTTGGAGACATTATTTGGAAGGAGGAAAGGAAGAATTCGAGGTTTGGACAGATCATAAAAACCTTGAATACTTTATGAGTGCAAAGAAATTGAATAGACAACAGGCGAGATGGGCATTATATCTCAGTCATTTTAATTTCAAAATTATTCATAAAGCTGGTAGCACAATGGGCAAAGCAGATTCTCTGTCCAGGAGGCCAGACCTTAAAGAGGGGGTGGAGTCTGATAACAAGGATGTGACCTTGTTAAAACCGGAGCTTTTTCTTATAAAAGCTTTACAGCAAGGACACTTGCTCATTGATGGTGCAGAAAAAGGACTCTTAAAAAAGATTAGAGAGTCAGAAGCACGTGATGAAGAAGTAGTCAAAGCTGTGGAAGCAATGAAAAAGGCCAAAGTAAAAACAATGAACGCAGGAGAATGGCAGATGGAACAAGGCTTGGTCCTTTGGAGAGGGAAGGTGTATGTCCCTAAAGACAAAAAATTACGAATGGAGATAGTTAGACTCCATCATGACACACCTATTGCAGGACACGGAGGACAGTGGAAGACGGTTGAACTTGTCACAAGGAACTATTGGTGGCCAGGAGTCACCAAATTTGTAAAAAAGTATGTCACTGGATGTGACAAATGCCAAAGAAGCAAGAATTTCCCAGAGCCACCAGCAGGGAAATTAATGCCGAACTCTGCACCAAGTCGTCCATGGATGCATATATCTGCAGATTTTATTACAAAGCTTCCTGAATCACACGGACATAATGCGATATTAGTAGTATGTGACAGAATGTCCAAAATGTCACATTTTATACCCACATCCGAAAGAAACATCAGCACAGGGATTAGCAACTCTATTTAGAGATCATGTTTGGAAAATACATGGTCTCCCAGAGTCAATAATCTCGGACAGAGGTCCTCAATTCGCCGCACAAATGATGAAAGAATTGAACCAAATGTTAGGCATTTCGATGGATTTGTCTACGGCATTCCATCCACAAACAGATGGACAAACAGAAAGAATGAATCAGGACCTGGAACAGTACCTGAGAATCTTTGTAGACCATAGACAAGAAACATGGTCCGAATGGTTAGCAATCGCCAAATTTAGCTACAATAGCAAAATTCAGGCATCTACTAAGGAAACACCGTTTTTCGTAAACTACAGAAAACACCCCAGAATGGGTATGGAACCCAGGAGAGAGGGATCTCATCCAGCAGCCACAGAATTTGCTCAGAAAATGAAAGAAATTCATGAAGAAACTCAAGCTGCCTTGCGAAAATCGCAGGATGACATGAAGCTTTATGCAGATAGGAAAAGGGGAGAATCCCCTCAGTACAAAGTTGGAGACAAAGTTTGGTTGTCAACCAAAGATCTGCAACTGGTCAATAGACCTACACAAAAGTTAGCAGAACGATGGATTGGACCCTATCCAATCAAACGAATCATTTCTCCTAATGCGGTAGAACTGGATTTACCTTTCTCACAACAAATCCATCCGGTCATAAATGTATCACAGATTCATCCTTACGTGAGACCATTAAAAGGACAGAAACTGGCACTGCCACCTCCGGTAGAAATAGAGGGACAACAAGAATATGAAGTTGAAGAAGTAATCGACATTCGTTTGAAAAGAAATAAATTGCAGTATCTCGTAAAATGGAAAGGATATACTGCTGAACATAACTCATGGGAGCCAATAGAAAATGTTAAAAATGTAAAAAAGAAAATAAAAGACTTTTATAGTAAACACCCAGGAGCAATCCACGTTATAGGTCAAGACGCATTCAATAAGTTGAAGTTCAAAACCTACGAGAACTTCACGGAATATAGTGGACCAATAGTATCCAGGATCAACATCAATGCAGTAGGAGAAACTGCACAATGGGAAGAAAATTGGAGAAAATGGAAGGGTCAAAATTTGCTCAAGCAGTTAAATGAACCATCAGATAAAGATGGTCCCTGCGATTGCAACAGTTGTGAAAATTAGAAAAGAATGGGCCCTGGAGTAGGGCCTTAAACTGCTTCAATCAGTTACAAAGGTCGTACTCGGCCATCCCAGTCAAACATGGGCAAAAATCGCAACAACCGCACATGTAACTGTAAAAAATCACAAAAAACCATTCTTACACTGGGAGCTACATCCAATGTTTCGCATCAATGCACAGGCATGTCTAAATGCCACTCTGAAGATGAACAAACTAAACCAACCCCTCCACGAACACTCCGCCCCAAGATTACCATGTCTCGCGCCGTTGAAGTCCAGTTGGACAAAGTAAACGCGGGACAAGATCCCTGGACACTGTCAGAAAAGGCTTTCAATGCCTGGCAGTACTATTCATTCCTCAAGCGAAATGGCCTAAATGGACACGTATCCTACGAAACCTCAGGATGAAGGAAACTAATACACTTTCTTTATGATATAGCGCATAGCACTGAAGAAGAAGTTTATAGCAATAGTTTTCGTCATGGAAGACGAACCTTAAAGAGGGGGTACTGTCATGGACCGCTCATTTTCACTTTTTCATCGTTTCGTTTTTAAGACATTTATATTCCTTTTCTTTGTTTTGATCCAAGGTTGCAGCCAAACAATCTAGATAAGATAACGATTATCTAATCAGCACAAAGATTATATTACGATTAGATTAGATTAGATACCAGAGATGCGGCCTTGCTTACAATTTCTCTTTGACTCATACGGATCAATCATCCGTTGTATGTAATCCTTCTCGAACCTTCCGTACTATTTATAGCTAGGGTTACCCAGAGTACTCCACAGCCTTTAGGGTTGTAGGGTTTAGTGCACAGACCATGTACTTAGGTATATAAGATGTGCAACGAATACCCAGAGACTCCATTCGAGTTCTCTTGGGGTTTCCCCTAAGTCATCTCTTCTCACCTCCTCTACTCCTCAGTTCACTAGTGGGGCCCTAAGTCATCGCGACTAGGGTGGTCCTGATACAAACCAATGGAGAAGGCATTACCTATAACGCCAAAGGATTATGTTGGACAAGGAGTACTGCACAGTTGCCAAGGTCTCAGTATGAGATCCTTCATCAAAGCATGTGGAGAAGAGACGTTGAAACAACACAAGCGTAGAGTCAAGAAATGGACCAAGCTGTAGATTCACAATTACCAGGAAAACCCGGAGTCTACAAACATACAGCAGCAGATCCATGGAGGGAAAAAGGCTACTGCTACATGTACCTTTTCCAACCACGATTCTACAATTGCTTCCAATGGCCAGCGTATCCAACGGTGGAATGGATCGCAGGATGGGAATGAGATCTGAGGAATAATGATGTAAAGTTCATCCTGGAAGACGGAGAGGGGGAGAAAGTGTACCACGTACATCCCCATAACGAAAGACCTGTGAGGATGCAAGACCTAGAGGAATACGATGTCATCTATGAATGGGAACATACTGATGAAATTAAAGATTGGACCCAATGGAGGGACATCAAGTTTGGAGCACAGAGAGATGAAGAGGTGGTATACCCACAAAACCTCCTAACCATGAATCAGAGAGTGACGAGGCAGATGACCACACAGCAATATGGTAGACCTTGTGGAGATTGGTTCACTGAACAAATCACAGATCAGCTCAGAGACATGTCAAAGGCATACATTGACATGAACATCTGGGTGCGACAAGTAAGACACGTGAATCAATCAGTATTACCACCACCTGGATTTTCGAATTACAGTCCGGACACACCAGGATTATGCTATCTGTGGTTATTTAAACCCCAGTACTGGAATGCATTTGTGTGGCCCAGGAACCCATCGTGGAAGAAAGTCGCGGAGTATGAGTCTGAAATGCGAAACCCAGAAATTAGAGTAAGGGTGTCTCTAAACTGGGGACACATGAAGTACCATGTAGAACAAGCAGAAGAGGGATGTACCATGGAGGACGTACTGGAGGAAATGTCCAAAGGAGCAGGACAACATGTACCTGTGGGATACACAGTAATGGATGCACTGATCTCTGCATTCCTGCTTTGCATTACAACATGGTTGACACTGTTCGCACCAACAGACATAAATCAGAGGTGGCGTATGGTGATATGTCTACTTCCAGCCCAATGGAGTTTTTAGGCTAAATGGAAGGTACGTGGCAGGTTCTTGAAAATTCCCATCTTCTTGATGAAAGTCTGGGTCATGCGAGGGAAGTCCGGGCAGAAATGTGAAAGTCTGGGGCAAATGCGTAAAGTCCAGTCTGTCTGGTGAAAGTCCAGATGACAAACAGAAAGTCCGGATGAAAGGCAGAAAGTCCAGATGACAAACGGAAAGTCCGGATGAAAGGCAGAAAGTCCAGATGACAAACGGAAAGTCCAGACGAAAGGTGGAAAGTCTGGGCAGGCATAATGGGGGAAGACAGCAGAGGTGACTAAGCACTAGGCGAAGCCAAGGGACGGGATAGGGACGGTAAAACGAGTGTGATTACTGATAACGAGAAGAGACAGAGATATGGAGATCGAGACTGTTACGATCATCTTATTTTCCTTATCATTTTCCTTATTTTTACTTATTTATCCGGGGCCTCTACACGGAGTTACTACTTAAGGAAGGCTGTTACCACCCCTATGTTGGGACATCCAAGGGTTAGTCAGCAAGCGGCTGCAGGAGCCTTGGGGTTAGGGTTGACTGATAGGATGGCCAGGGGCTAGATCGGTCTGGACAGGGGACTAGGGTAACATGAGGTATGGAGCGGTCTAGGTCTAGTGCTGCGCACCACAGCCTTAGGGCACAGGGTTTGCTGCACACAGACCAGGGACTGGGTATATAAGTAGTGGTTCTTGTAGTAGTGAGTCCCTAAGACTCTAGGTAGTTTGCCCTCCAGCAATCTACACCTCTTTCTCTCCTCCTTTCTCTCTCATCTTGGAAGCCTAGGGGTTGTTGGGGTTAGTCCTAACATAACCTAGAGTCTTTCTACCCCTACCCTTCGTTGTCTGCTACAGCACCGAGCATGTCTTGCTTGTTGCGGCTCACAGCAACAAAGAGGTCCACGAAGAACACCGTCTGACTCTGTGCCGACGCAGACAGCCTTGAGGAGCACCATCAATGTCGACAACAGATAGTCTCCTTAGTCATTACTAGGGACTACGGGATAATTCATTCCCACTTGTCTACACAACAGGAGTCAGACAAGAGTAACGTGCACATCATTGAAAGTGCGGGCAGGCACTGGCGAGTGGCTTACACCAATTCTTGCAGAAAAGTCCAAGGAACAGACGAAACAACTGGTGCATTGCAAGCGTAGCAAGGGGCCAAAAGTCCCGTTTCAGATCTCATCGATCTGTAGGGTGAAATCCCAGGCGCTTTAGCTTTGTATTGGCACTTGATGGAATTAAATTGAAGATCTAAGTCAGGGTGTGTTATTGACCCGATTAGACCAACCCTGTGCAATGGAAAGCACAGAGAGATGAGAGAACAGGCAACAACCTGTGCAACTGCACAGCACTAGGCAACTGCCGAGCGAATGGACCGATTGCCATTGGAGATAGAACGGAACTGGTTGAAGAAAAACCCACACTCATCACACGACCCCCGCCCACCCTATACAACCATGAACTGCGAATTCAATTGCATACTCCCACACGCCCAGGCAACACTTGAGGAAATTGGCTCGATCTTCTCAGCAGACTGGGTCTCCAATACCACAATAATCACATGCACGCTGACTTTCATCGGCGATACCTACATTCGAAAATACGACAACCATGTCCAGTTGTGGAGGAAACACTGTTGCCAGCAAGAAAAACAGGCACATGATGACATCCAGAGGATGCTGGACCAATTAGACCGTGAGGAATGGGAAGAACAGGAGGCCACGTGGGTGGATCTGTTGGAGATGCGACAAATGCGACGAGCAGCTGTTCAAGCCCAAAGAGCCCTAGATCGGGCAGAGAAGGACTGGAAGGTTCTAGAAAACCTTCTCCAAATGGAATACAACGGCAACTGGAGTCACCTGGTGTATCTAGCACTGATTGTGTCCAAATATAATCAGTGGCTAATGTGGACGCACAATGCCAAGGAAGCAACAAGGAAATATCGCAAATACAAGGGAGACGAGATGATCCAGGATCACCTCACGGTCGTCATGGAGCTTTACACTAGCAAAGGCATGGTTATCAAACCAGAAGACTGGAATGCTCTCATGCATGCCCAAAACGGAAATATAAAGCTGGGGGCCTACGCACACACACAGCGTTTCAAGGAGAACCAGGAACAGCTCGGTGGAGTCCAATACGACCCTTATCTGCATTAGTGTTTGAAGGTTAAGTCAAGTCCGGTTAATTACCTTTTTTTTCATTGACTGTAACCATGACCGGTCACGGAATATTGTAAAAACACTATAACATGACCGTAACAGGTGATGACCAGTTACTAGTGGTCATGAGATTTCGGTCGAGTCGTTTGACCGGTTAAAGACCAGTCAATAGGTAGATTTTTTTAAATACATCGGACGGGACAGGCGTATGTAGTTTGGATCCGGACAGGACTGGGAAGTGGTAAAAGGGGAAGGCGGGGAATAAGCACGGAGGCCAGGGAAGCAATGGCTATCAAGGGGGGAAATCGAGGGCAGATGGATCGCACAAGGGAAGTGTGGGTGCTGGAATATAGTATGAAGGTGCCGGATTAGAGATAGCAGGGGATGGCATGGGGAGTAGGTAATGACCAGAGGGGTAATTGAGAGGGCGAGAGCAGTATAGATGTGCAGGAATACATTGCGATTGGCGGGTGTGGCTGATATCCAAGGTCAGGATAAACGAGAGTGGATGGGCACGATAAAGGAGTTCAGTGGGGTATGCCAGTGAGGGCGCGGGAATACATTGTGATTGGCAGGGTGTGGCTGATATCCGAGTTTGGGGATAAACGAGAGTGGAAGGGCGTGACAAAGGAGTTCAGTGGGGTATGAGGGTGCGGGAATACATTGCGATTGGCAGGACGTCCGAGTTCGGGGGTGGATGAGTCGTCGAGTTGGGGGACGAGGGTCAAAAATGAGCAGGAAACTTGATGCATGAAGCCGCGCGAGAGGAAAGGCATGGATGGCAGAGGGGAAGGGCAGCATCAAAGCGGGCTTGGACCCCTCACTCCATGTGCTGGCATCCGCATGATAAAGGACCAGTGTCGTGTCCACCGGAGGTGTCGATGAATGTGGCACCAGCTGCCATGACGTGGCAGCGCTGGAGACAAATCAGACGATGCAGCGTGGGCCTGCTCATTTTCATGAGTGTGGGGATCTGGATGTTGACTTAATAGTACTCACCAAGCCCGTAGGCGACTGTCAGTGTGTGCAAATGGCGTTGGGTGGGAAGGGGCACGAATGAGGTGATCGCAAAAAACACGAAGTTAACGGTTTGATGCGCATGAGCCAGGCGCGGGCCACAAACCATATGATATTCGATGACCGTCGTTAGAGCAGAAGATAAGCACATACATGTAAAGCGCCTCAATATAGTGCAGTAGCAAAGAAAAAAATACCTACAGTCCAAATTCCTTGTCCCACATGTCTGCCTGACTGTCCGCCTTCAGCAAAGCTTCATAGGGAGCCATCATATCAACCTCCTCAATCTCCTGCGCATTCCAGGTGGCCCAATCTATGATATTGTCCCTCCATGCATATTTCATGAGCTGAATTTCTTCAAAGAGGTTGTCTCCCAGTTGGGTGTGATGATCGGTCGCAACGAGTTTCCCTGCGGAAAACAAGCGCTCGCAAGGAACTGATGATGCTTGAACCGCAAGGTAATCGAGGGCAATCCGTGCAAGGGTTGGATAGTCATTGGCATGGTCCTTGGACAATAATATCAGATCGAATTTGACTGAAAAGAGGTAAAGATACGTACCGCCCACCATTTGATGACATCAACAAACTTATCAACGTTGAAAACGGTCCCCAGGTACTGACGAAGCTCAGCTTGCCATCCGTCATCGACTTCACCTCCCAGAAGACTTTTCTGAACTCGATCAAAATCGTTGCGACGAGCGTGGCATCCCGATTGCGGGTGCAACTCGGATGGTGATGGAGGTGGAGAGTCGTCCGAGTCCGAATCGGTCGAGGGGGAGGCCGTTGTCTTAGGCCGTACCCAGTATTTCTCCATCTGTATCAAACAAATGAGAGAATTAGAGTTTCAACATGAAATCGATTGCATACCTTTTCTTGGTAATTCGACTTTCTTTGTCTTTGGTCTCATTGCAACGAGGCAGTTCCGAAACGTTGGCTTATCAGCTTGGACGAGTGCCTGCGAACAACATGAAATTGGAGCTGTACGACTTTCCAACAATACGACGTACCTGATTCTCGCAAACAATATACTTCGCAACAGCATCCAGAATACCCTCTCTTGTGAACTCCTTTGGCTTGTCTGCGGCCTTGAAGATGCCATCGATTTTTTGTTGGACCGATTTTCCACTTGCCTTCGCCTGCCTCTCAGCCAAAACCTCCCGGTCAACTGCGTAATGATGCTCTGGGATTCCAGCAGCTTTGCATCTCTCGGCATAGATGGTGTAGTGCTGGTGGATGTGATACCAGCAGGTGCTATTGGCTCCGGCGAAGAAGCAAGCTGCGATGCTGTATTCATCAACATATTTTGTATCCTCCCTAGCACCGGTGAGTTCGTTATCTATGCTGGGTCTATCATGACTCACTTGCATACTTTGCACCACCGCCCTTTCCTCAACTCGGTCTGCCCATCTGTGTGCTTGAAGTTTGCAAGTATAATGTCTGAGAAGATTGTCAGAATATCCCATGCCTTCTCTTTCTTTCGTACAAGACGCTTCGGAATGGAAGCGCAGTGCTTTGACTGCAAACCATCACTACCCTGTGCCACCGTAAATAATGTACCTCTTATTTACAAGATGTCACTCACTTCGCTATCAGAATTCCCATTGTTATCCTTATCAACATCAACATCAACATCAGCACCTAATCCTCCTCTGTCTCGGTCCAGTTCGACATCCTCAATGGCCATCTCCTCTGGCCCTTCATCAGAAACTTCCTCGATGACCAGCATCTTTTCCTTCTCCTTTTCCCTGCTTGCTCCAGCTTTCGTGGATCCTTGCTTCAGTCCCGATGCTTTCCTTGGTGCTCGCTTCTTCTGGACAGGTGAAGCTGTGACATCAGAACTTTCATCTACCTCTTCCTGATGCCCGAGGTTTTTCCTTGGATCGCGAAGAGGTTGAGGGTTTTGGCCTTGAAGATGAGCCAGAAGGGATGGTTTTCTTTCGATTCGCCATGACTGTTTAGTTTAGTTGAGGCTCATTTGTGGACAAGCTTATATACTCAATTGTCGCACCTGATGCACGTTGTGTTGCGGTGTACATGTTGCATCATGGTTATTTCATTGATTGCCGCTTGCTGATCCTTGCTGACATGTAGTACTGTATGTACTTTTGTAGTATTGGGTGTGTACTACATCTATTTTTTTGTGTTTGTTTGCCTGCTTAGCCTCTACAAAAACACTGGTCATTGACCGGTCATAACCGGTTATGACCGGTCATGGACCAGTTAATCAAAAGAGCACTTTTGGCTTGACTGTAACTGTTTGATTCTTTGAAAACCCTTAACTGTGACTGATGGTCAGGTTAAAAATCAATTAAGTTAAGTTAAGTCGCAGTCAATTTTGGGTTACATGACTTGACTTTTAAACACTAATCTGCATGCCAAAATAAAGTTCCGACTACCAAACCCACCGACACCCACGGAATTCCAGACTGTCCAAGGATTAGGAATTGAAAAACTACTCCACATGGACATGTTCCTAAAGCAGCTGGGGGAACTAGATGGGGTCAAGGAATGGAACCCTGAGCAGCAGAGACCATGCCTACCAGGAGGAAACCTAAGACTGATCGCCAGGGAAACCCCATACAAAAAAATGGATATTGCTACATGTATCTATTCAAAAGGGAATTCTACGGTGAATATGATTGGCCCCTGTGGCCCACTCTCACGGACATCCTCTCATGGGAACCAGAACTCCAGGACACCACGGTTACGTTTGGCATCCAGGATAATATTAAGAGAGACCGCTTCCACATACTGGAAAAAGAAATGATTAGACCCAGGGCAGATGACTCCTACACTTGGAAAGATCTTGAACGAATTGAGGGACTCATGACCTTCAACCCACGAGCACGGTTTGGCGGAGATAGCACCAAACCAAAAAAGGATAAAGGAAAAAAGAAGGTTACTCCTCCTTCTTCGATAATGCCCCTTGGAACTTCCCATGGGATACTGCCATCGCGACCCCATTGGGAAATAATAAAGAAGTTTGGAAAGGAACTCCACGCACCCACGCCACCTCCTAAAATGGAAATGCAAATTGTTGACGACATTGTCACCGATCTCAAGGAGTACCAAAAGGAAAGATGCGCGGTAAAAGCGCACAAACTCTCATATGCATGCGCAATGTTGGCAGACCTCACCCAAAGTAAAGCCAAAACAAGAATGGCTGGAGGTGACTGGATGTGGCATGGTGGAGCAGTACAACATATGGAGGATTGGTTAGAACCCGGACCAGCAGCAGGAGACTGGAATAAAGGATTCTATGATCACCAATGAATGGAAATCAACAACTGGCAACGAACAGTCCAGAATGCGTTTGAACTCCCATATCCATACCCAACACAGAGTCTACCGGAATATGAGTTCCACCCTGACAAAGAAGGGTACTGCTACTTGATCCTTTTCAAATGACAATACTGGTCGGCATACAATTGGCCCGCGTTCCCACAGATCCAGGAAATCTGGAACTTTGATAACAGCCTCTGGGATCAGGAAGTTTGTGTGAAAGTTCGGGCTTCATACAGGAACCCAAGCATTTGGCATGTGGAGAAAATGATCAGAGCAGTCAAGGGATGGAGCCAGATGAGGACCCTGATGCACCAAGGGTTTGGTTATCGCCGAGTGGGAGCTAGCACCCTTCGCGCCACAGTGGATATGATTACCCATATCACACAAGCTCTACTGGGATACCAAACCTTCATGGAGGACACTATCGAGCCCCTCACAGAGACAATGGGGACTCCAGCCCAGGTAGCAGTGCGCAACAACACTATCTATCAACAGGGACAAAGACGAGTGGAGGCGGCCACGGCAACTGCGCAATCAATCGCAGATGTGATCAATGAATACTGATGCGCTAACCCAATAATGCCATCTCCAATGACTAAATTGGAACTACCAGATCACTACAAAGGAGATCCCCGAATGGTAGATGCCTGGGTATGGCATATGGAAACTTATTTCCAACTGTCACGAGAAACGGCATTAGAAAGGAAAATCTCGATCTGTCTATACCAAATAAGGAAAGGCAAGGACAACCGGGCCAGAGATTGGGCAGGAGTAAAACTCAGGGGGGTACAAGATGCACAACAGGAGTATGAGACTAAGCAAGCAGAAGAGGCTTGGAGTAAGAATATCTCGTGGCAAGAACTCAATAACGGACGATTGGGAGAGGGACTTGACTGGCTACACAAACTGCTAACCAAAAAATTCCCGTTCAATAACTGGACAGACTTTAAGGAACAAATGCACAAGTTCTTTATGTCCACAGAAACAAAACAAAAAGCCATCGATTCATTAATAGCACTGAGACAGGGAACCAGCCCAATTGAGGACTACTGCATACGGTTCAACGCGCTCTCACCCCTGGTGGAATGGAACGATGCCGCCCTAATGGCACAATTCCTGGCACATATCAACCCAGCACTGGGAAGAGACCTAATTTGGCATGGAAATCTCAAAGAGGACGCATCACTGGCCAGTATCCAAGAACAAGCAGTTCAGTTAGCAAGGGCATAATGCCAGGCGCAGGAAGCATATTGTTGAAACGAATGTTGACGAATGTCTTTTGTATCATGGAAAAACATCTCAGATCTATCCGCTCTCAATCATTATCATATCTTATCAGTATTATCTAATAATCTATGATTATATATATATAAAGTTCATTGTATTTATATCTAGACAGATATTATAGAGTTCAATGGGACAGAACTCTGAACAATAAAGCTGCCTCATGTATTCACATGGCAACTGTGCAAAGCTGTGCTTCACACAGCTTTCCACACAGCAATGACTGCACATTGCTATGCTCAATACATTTGCTCAGTCATGCTATACAAATGCTCAGTCAGCGTATCATAATAACGCTGACACAGACACAGTAGATAGATGTATATAAACCTAGTAGTTTCTCCATCAATCTACATTCTCTTCTCTGCTATCAACCAGTTGAGCCACAGCTCCTGAGTGACCTACAGCTACCACAAGTAAGTCTTCACTTACTTAGCTCTACTATTCTGCTGCGCCCATCATTGTGCTACTTCGACAGGTTATGGGCCCCGTCTGCTTGCAGACCTGATGGGCGATCGCCTCGATACTGCAGGAGATAAGTGGCTTGATGATGTAGCTGTCACCGTCAAGGGGACTTCGTCGATCGCTGTTTGGTAATGCCCAAACAAGGTAATCAGGTTTGTTAGTAGCGCCCTAGTGGCTGTAGATGACAGTATACACCATTTATGTCCACTAACATAACCTGGGGAGCTCACCCAAAATATGAGCATGTCCGATCTTGACAGAGATCTGGGCACCACCTGGAGAGGTGTGAAAATAATACTTAGTATGGCAAACTTGTCCAGCCCCCGGTTTCTGCGTCACCCGGGTATATAATAAAACCATAATCTAAGATCCATCGATTGTCTCGATCGGATCTGGACCAGTTTGTGGATACTGGTTTATCAACATCCTCCAGATTAAGGGCCATCTTATGATGGATAAAGATCGGATTGGGTTCTGTCCCGTCCCCCGATCAAAAGGCTTTGCGCCCCCCTTTTGGCCGTGAATAATTAAGCGCATATACCAATTTCGGGTTTTTGTCCCGCATTCTCATTAATTAAATAACTATGTAATATTCCATATAAAGATAGTGCTACAGGGACATTGTTCCCTGTCTACGCATATCAGTGGCAGGCACAAGCTTAGCTTCCTGCTTAGTAATAGGACTGCTCCTTAGCAGCAATAGTATGATTTAAAATAATTACATAATGATGGGATATTTACCACTGTTGGGGAATTTGTTGGAGCCCCAAAGCACTCCTGAAAGGCTGGATCCCTTTCTGGCAATGAAACCGAGAAACCAAAAGCGATCCACGAGTCCCTGTCCCGGGATCCATCTGTTGTGTCCATAACTGGAAGTATCAATGATTAGCGCTAGCATCTATCATTCCTTAAAACAATGAGCTAACGTATTTTTCAAAAGATCTTCAAACCAAACCAAACCAACCTCTCCTCGAATTTATTTTTTGAATTTTCAAATAAAGAAATAAATATTTTTGATAAAAATGTCTTACAACAACTCTGCTGCTTCCTCCACCTCCACCTCCTCTTCCTCCGGATCTTCTTCCAGAAAATCCACTTCTGGCTTCGATGCCAGAAAAGCAGCCTCCTCTTCCAGTTCATCCAGAAACAACCAAGCTGGCCCCTCCAAGGGTCGCAAAATTACCTATTTCGATCTTCTTCCTGAACTAGCTCAGGAGGAGAAACAAGCTCAGGATGAGCTAAAATTGGATGAAGAATCCAATAAACACACCTTGTTTGGCCTCGCGGCCAAATACAAAGGCAAACAGGTAATTGCCCAATTTAAATTGGGACAAATTAAAAATTCTAAATTAATTAAAAAGCGCGAAATGGGTGAATCCGCCGACATTATGTGCTCCCCCCGCTCAAATAAAGCGGGATCAAAACCGGCATCGCTGGTTACTAAAGTGAGGACTCCATCCTCACTACCTTCTTTATGCACAGTCTCTGACTCATCGTGCCCGCAATCCCCCCCTGTTCAGGTAAAACAGGAGAGGATCACTCCTCCCCTTGATGGTGCAGGGATGTTTATCCCTGTTTCATACAAAAAGCGTGCTGGCAAGGCACAAGTTACCGGTTCTGGGCCATTGGCCTCAATCGACTCTCAGCTTGCTGACAAACTTCTTCGGCAAGATCAAGAGACAATTGCCCAGCACCAGGCTAAAGTGGAGGAGGCCAAACAAAAGGCCATACTTGAGGAGCGCATTCATCAGCACACTCAAGAATATAAAAGGAAAATGGCCAGGGAATGCGGACACACGGTCTGCCACGATGAAGCTGTCTGGGCTAAATATAGAAAGCCCAATGCTGTTCCAATCAATGATTGGAACAAAGTCAGGGATGATTATCCCAAATTGCCGATGGAAGGTGCGCGGCAATTAATTGCCAACCTTAATAATGGCACTTACCAGCCATCAACCCCCTTCCCTCGATTAGGCAACGAGGAAAACAGGACGCTGATTCCTGTTCCTGGCCCTTCCTCAGGGCCAAATTATGCTGCCATTGCTAAAAACGGCGTGAAGAATGTGCATGGTCCCCTTCACCTCCAAAAAAGGAATGACCCTAATCAGGCATATTCCTTATCTGTCAAAGAACAAGACAGATGCCACGAACAGTGGCTTAAAATGTTTGGAGCGAGGGTTGTTGCTGAAGCGTCGAAGTGGGAGATTGACCCACTTCCGGTAAAATCCTCTGGGGGAGACCAGAAAGGACAAAAGACGCAGGAGGAAGGTGACAAATGGTCACAAGGGGAAATAAATGAGTGGCGAAAAATAGCCACTGCATTTATGAAATTGGGTGCATTACCCAATAAAATACGTGTAATTAAACAGAGAAGGAGCGATTCCCTTCTCCAAAATAAAAAATTACATGAACTCTATCAAGCAAATGAATTGGTAGAAGACGCCAAAATCATGGTTGCTAGCCATCAACAAAACATAGCTGAGATTTCACAAACAGTGAAAGGAGTTATACAAAACTCCAACACCTTAATTGATAATAATGATCGATTACGTGATGATCTAGGTGCAGCTTTAGATCATCTAGGTCAATCTCAGCAGGCTAGACAAAATGAGAATAATACTTATTTCGAAAACCAAAAAGAAATGGCACGTGAGATAGGACATCTCAAATTAGAGTTAAAAGGAGCAAAGACATGTGCAATAAATGCGGAGTCTTGGCTAGATTCTGACAAAATAAAGCTGGCTCAAGAAAAGAAAAGAGCCAAAAAGCTGCGTCAGAAACAAAATCGGCTAGATAAAAAAGAAGCCAATAAAATTAACTTCACCGCTCGCTCCAAAGAGCCTAGGACTCGCATACCTAAACATGACGAGTTAAAAGAGCTTGGAAATACTGATTTCCAAGATCTCTTATATGGCTCTGAAAATTCCCATTGGGAATTATCAGACGATGAAAATGATACATACCTACAAGCTCAAGTTGGTACCCCAATTGAGCATGGTGAAATCATTCCTGTGAAAACAAATAAAAGAAATTTTAAACACACACGAGAGCATCCAGTCTGGAAAAAACCCGGACTCTGCTATTTGGTAGCAATCAAAGATAGAGCGCTATCCAAATATGTGTGGCCAACATATCCTACAGTTAAGGATTTGTCACAATTGAGCCATAAACTCCGAAAGGAAACTGGCTTCAAAATTCACAGGGAAAGCAAAGCAAGCTTTCACATCGAGCCTGTAGAAGGTTATAGTTATGGCTGGGCTGATATTGATAAATTAGCCAAAGGCTTTAACTGTAATCTTACAGTAGGAGTGAACAAAAGTGGTGATGTCACCATTCCTACCTTACAAGGTAGAAGCAACTGGGCCACATGGTCCAGATTGGTTAAAGCTACACTCCAATCAAAAAGTGTATGGCAGTATGTTGAGGGTACTATTACACATAACCCTTGGCTACCCAGCTACCAAGAGGAGATGGGTAGCACAACTGTCACAGCTGGTCGAGTCCAAGCACTCAACCAAATTTGGAAATTACACCAAGAATTTCTTGAACATGATGGAAAGGCAAGGGGAATAATAACCCTAAATCTGCCTAAGTCTTTGGGACACCATATCAAAGACACATCAAAAGAAACTTGGGATGGCCTAACTGAGGCATTTTCCAAAGCTGGAGCTGTAGCAATGTTTAATGTCTATAAAAAGACGAAAACTTGGGAATTCCCCAAAAACAAAAATCCTGCAGAATCAGTCCAAGAGTTAATGGAACTCTGGGCTGAAATGGCTGCAAATGGCAAAACCTTTGATGATGATTTCCAATTAATGGAAGTCATTGACAGGATGCCAGCTTCCTGGGACTCATTTAAAACCTACATACTTCTAAAAATGGTAGTAGGAACAACAAAACTTAAAGATCTCCTACCAGAGATCGAAAATGAGTACCAACGTCGCAAAGGCGACAAGGAAGAGCAGTCCACAAATTTTGTAGCAAGGGGGAGCAAGTCCTATAAAGGCAAAAAACCTTTTAACTCTGGGTTCAAACCCAAAGTAAATTTGCCTAAAGGGAAATATACCCAGCCTAATGCACAGGCAGGTCCTAGTAATAGACCAGCCTATGTACCCCCTGGCAACAAAACAGGATCAAATTGGGAGCACAATAAGAAAAATCGCGCAAATAAGCTAAAGAAATTAAATCTTTTGGCTAAAGCTGCGAAAGCTCCTGAGGACCTCTCAAGGAAAGAAAGAGCGGATCTTAAGAAATTCGCTAATATGGCTATAACAGAAAGCCATAAAATGGATGTGGATGTTCCTCAAAATTCTTCTTCACTTGCTGATAGAATCAGCACAAACAAAGTTGATCCTGAGACATTAAAAATTATGAACAGGATCAAAGATCTTAAAGGAAAAGGAAAAGATCTTATCAAAGAAGACTTTGTTACCTGGAAAAATAATCCAATGGATATTCCAGAAGCTCGTATTGATGACGAGAAAGCTCAAATAGAGCTACAAGAAGAAATACATGAGGAACATGTAGAAACAGGTTACTGGGACAACAGATCATATGTAAATTTCACTAAAAAATATCCAAAAACTGATTATAAATCAGTGACGATGATAACATCGGAGGATACCAAGAAGAATATTATGATAATGACTTCATCACAGATGATGGAATGTAACCATCAGAAGAAGGCTTATCATGATATTGGTAAGTCCGTAGATAGCAGATGTAAAAATAGCATAATAGCTATTAGTTTAAATAAATCTGCATCGACTCTTAAAAGTGAAAAAATACGTGAGGATTATTGGATAATAGACTCAGGTGCATCTGTGCACATTACAAATAACAAGTCTGACTTTGTAGAGTATAATCCATATCCTGAACCAGAAGAAATCAAAACAGCCAATTCAAAATCAGCTGCAATGATACTTGGACAAGGGACTATAGTCCTTGAGTTCGAAAACTTAAAGGGACTTAAACATATCGCTAAATTGGAAGTTTGTTACATGCCAAAGGCTTCTCACAAACTTATTTCATCTGGACAATTAAAAATTGGTGGTTACGTTGAGACATCAAACAGTGAACATGCAGTGTTTTTGTTCAAAGGAAATGATGTTATAGTTGCTAAACCCAAAAATCGCTTTGAACCGATACACTGGGCTAAAGTAACAATAAAACAAAAATTAAACAAATTGGTGAATCTCGTAGATTTCACTACATGGCATAATAGGATGGCACATGCAAATAAAAATGTAATAAAAAACATGAGCCAACATACAGAAGGTTTTGATGATAAAATCAAAATACCATCTGATAATCCTATTTGTTCTGGATGTGCACAAGGAAAGATGCATAATAAATCTTATCCTATATCACAAACACATTGATGAGCATTGGCTGGAGCCAATGCTGCATCATGGACTTTGGGACAGTATTTGGTAAGCAGGACTTAATGTAGTCAGTAGCAGGATTTGTAAGCAAGTCTGGGACTTCCACTATACCACCTCCTAATGCATTAGTTCCTCGTTTCACACTCATTTCTGGCTCGCTTGCTCGCTTTTCTTTCTTGTCCACTATGGCATAATCGTATGCAGCCACCGTCACCGTCACCGTCACCACTGCCCACCGATGCTGACTCTGCGCCCACTGGAGGTGTTGGAAACCCCCGCAACCTGCCCCCCCCCCATTTCCCCTATTCGGCCTGTACTCCTGCAGTGCCGGGAAATGCTAATCATAATGGTGACCACCGCAGGGGTAGTTTTGGGGAAGTCCACAACTGACACCACCTGCCGACGAAAATTTCATTGCAAAGACCACATTCGTTTTTACCTCTGACGGCCCCAACACCTTCGTTTATGCATCCTACGACTGTCTTCATGCCCAGCGGGTGCCCTTTTGGCGAAATGTGACCACATTTTTCGACGGCTGTGCTGACCACCACTTGCACCACCATGGACACATCCGTTTTCGCCTCCCGCACTCATCCAACACTCGCCGCACCTTCGTTTATGCATACTACGACTGTTTTCGTGCCCAGCGCGTGCCCCAGTTGCGAACTGCACCCGCGTTTTTCAATGGCTGTGCCAACCACCACGTCCAACACCACATACACACCCATTTTCGCCACCCGCTCCTTCGTTTTGACAATTATGAACTGTTTCTTGATCGCCGCCCACGGTTTTCGGCTGCGCACCCAAGTTTCCGTGCTCGACAAATTTTCCCCTGAGCCTGAAAAATTCGTTTCGACCCTCTGTGCCATTTCGCCGACTCCAACCACTCACAACACTCTCGTTTAGGACTTTACAACCGTTTACTGAACTGGAACCGGTTTTCCCGCATGATGCACCCATTTCCACTGGCAACCCCCATCAAATTTAATTATTATTTTCATTTTACAGGTCTTACTTACTTGTGCCGCCATTTTTTGCCACGGACCGCGTCCTACTGGCTTCGACAATCCCTCGCTGAATCAAGGAGCCTGGTGCTCCGTGAATTTTAAGGTCCCAGTCACAGTCCTCACCCATCCCACCCCGCCGCACTCGTTTACGAACGAAACGAACACATTGACCGCCGCCCTCGGCATTTCACCCGGCGCCCGCATTTCGCAAGATGAACCCATCCCCTAGCACCCCACAGCGTTTGTTTACGAATGAAACAAATCATTTACCGAACGCCACCCTTGCCAACGACTCATTTTGCCTGGTGCCCGCCTGTCACAAGACACATTCCGTCCCCTAGCACCCCGCCGGATTCGTTTATGAATGAAACGAATGGTTTTCTGACCGCTGCCCTCGTCGTTTCGCCCGGCGCCTGCCGTTCACAAGGTGAAGTCATGCCCTACCTCCCCCAGGTTCGTTTTCCGACTGCCGCCCTCGTCGTTTCACCCGCCGCCCGCTGTTCGCAAGGTGAAACCAACCCCTAGCCCACCCTGGGTTTGTGTCCGACTACCAACAATTTTCCGGACCCCCAGACTTTTTCCGTTGCACACTGCTGCCCCCTCACTAAGCTCAATTCCCAATTTTCCGGACCAGCCACCCTTCGCAAAGTCTGCGCAACTCAGTTTGCCGTGATATGTGCCCACTTGTCGACATCTCTGCAGTTATCTGCCACCATGATGGCCAGATAATTGCCCTTCTTCAAGTCTGTGCTGTACCTTTCAGTTCTTGCACCCAGTTTGCAACATCTCAGTGGCTGCCCGATGCTCGGAATTTTACTTGATGACAAGGACTGTTTTTTCTGCAACAAGGATTTTGTTTGACAACCTGGATTTTGTTTCTGCCACCCTGGAGTTTCTCTTGCATCAGAGTTTGACCAAGGACGGTCAAAATTTTAAGTGGGGGGGATATGATGAGCATTGGCTGGAGCCAATGCTGCATCATGGACTTTGGGACAGTATTTGGTAAGCAGGACTTAATGTAGTCAGTAGCAGGATTTGTAAGCAAGTCTGGGACTTCCACTATACCACCTCCTAATGCATTAGTTCCTCGTTTCACACTCATTTCTGGCTCGCTTGCTCGCTTTTCTTTCTTGTCCACTATGGCATAATTGTACGCAGCCACCGTCACCGTCACCATCACCACCGCCCACCGACGCTGACTCTGCGCCCACTGGAGGTGTTGGAAACCCCCGCAACCTGCCCCCCCCCCCATTTCCCCTATTCGGCCTGTACTCCTGCAGTGCCAGGAAATGCTAATCAACGTGCAAAACAACCATTAGAGTTGTTACATGCTGACTTCCTAGAATTCCCACAAGAATCTTATCACCGTAAAAAATGGTGTTTAATGATTATTGATGACTATTCTTCATATGCTTTTATGGCATTCCTACGAACTAAATCAGAAATGTTTGAAAATTTCAGAAACTTTATTACACTGTTTGAAAACCAAACAGGAAGAAAAGTTAAACGTTTCAGATCAGATCGAGGGGGAGAATTTAAGTCTGGTGAATTTGATCAATTCTTAAAACAAAAAGGCATATTACGTGAACAAAGTGCACCATACATCCATCAACAAAATGGACGTGCAGAAAGATTGAATAATACAATTTTAGAAAAAGCAGAAAGTATGCAACTCCATGCCCAATGTCCAAAATCATGGTGGGAGTTTGCTATGAAAAATGCTATTCACACCTATAACCACACACCATTAAGAAGAACAAAATGGATGACGCCATATGAAAATTTGTACAATAAAAAACCTGATGTTCATTACTTCAAAACATTTGGTTGTCTAGCTTGGGTTTTCGTACCTAAAGAAATTAGATTACTCCAAAAGCAGAGGCCATGACATTCATAGGATATGAAGATGGCTCTAAAGCTTATCAATTCATGAAAAATGATAACTCTATATTTGTTGGAGTTCAATCATTATTCGATGAAACCAAATTTCCTAGAGCAAAAACAGAAGGCTTAGAAAATAGACTATTTAATAGTCCACCAGGTATAGAAACAAGGGAGAAAAATAATGGACATGTATCTGATTCCAATTCCCACATGGATCATGGTCATCACAACTATGATAGTGATAGTGATGATGATACTCCCCACAAAAAGAAAAGATATCCAGAAAATCATGATACTACAGACAACGATTATAGCGGATTGTTTCATGATAAGGATAATCAAGGCCTAGAGGATTCTTATATAAATCCTGACAGAAATCAGGATATAGAACCAAATGTGAATCGTTCAATAACACCTCCTGAATGACCAAACATCTCCATGAGACAACTTGGAGATAAATGTCCTGAAAAAGGAAAGGACAAACGAGATGAAAAATATGACACATATCTCAGAAGGACTTCATGCCTCAAAAAACCTAGACTCATGCCTGACAATGCATATGGTCAGAAAGCTCCTCTTGAAATAGAAAAAGATATACAAAGTACTAGAGAATGGAGCAAAAGAGTCTTTGGTAAAGGCAAAGGGAAAGCAAAACCTACCCTTAGTCCAACTTCTTCATGAAAAGCTTTACAAAATCCGTTACAACAAATTGAAATGGATAAAGAAATGGAAGAAATATCAGAATCAGAAACAGAGTCAGAACAATATAAAACACCATCTGCCTCAGAATCTGAGCGATCATCCATTAAAGAAACAAGACCAGTTTCTGGTGGAGAATCTATTCCAGATTTGAATAGACAATCATCCTCTGATAATGAAACCGATCCATTCAATGAATCAAGTGAAGAAGAAGTCAATAGAGATTTACAGTCTAAATCACCTAGTGATGATATCGCATACTTCTTAGAAAAACTACTCAAAGAAGGAGGTAACAGATTTGTTAACTACCTTCTATGCAAAGCCATAAGTCCAAACTACTCTAAAAGTGTAGATCAATGGACGTACAAAGATGCTTATAAATTAAAAGCTTCTAATCCCAAAGAATGGGAATCATGGCAAAATGCAATGAGAGAAGAAGTACAGGCCTTAGAAGACCATGATGTATGGGAATTAGTACCATGTCCAAAAGACCGTAAACCTGTAAAGTGTAGATGGGTTTATGTGGTCAAAAGCGATGGCCGAAAACGTGCTTGACTGGTCGCTAAAGGATTTTCACAAATACCTGGAGTAGATTATGATGATACATTCTCACCAGTTGCATGATTTGAGACTGTGAGACTCCTTATGGCTACAGCAGCGCTAGAAGATTGGGAAATCGAAGCGCTAGATGTAAAGACAGCATTCCTTTATGGAGACTTAGAAGAAAACATATATATGGAACAGCCAGAAGGATTTATTATCAAAGGACAAGAGCACAAAGTCTATAAACTTAACAAAGCCTTATATGGACTTAAACAAACTTCATTAGCTTGGAATAAAAAAGCAAATCAAAGTCTACAAGAATTAGGCTTTGGACGGTGCCTTACAGACACTGGAGTCTATGTTTGCTATAAACAAAAATCAACTATAGTAGCTATATTATATGTTGATGATGTGTTATTTATGGGAAACAATAAAAAGTTACTCATGGAACTAAAACACAAATTTATGAAAAAATGGGAATGTAGAGATCTAGGACCCATTAAAGAATATCTTGGAATGACAATTGTCCAAGATAGAAAAAAGAAATTGATTATTCTTGATCAAATTAACTATGCAAAGAAAGTAGTTAAACAATTTGGTCAAGAAGATTCAAAACCTGTTCGTACTCCTTTACCAGCAGGATATACACCTGTGGAGAACGAAGGTACTGCAACTCCTCAAGAAAGGAGTTATTACCAATCAATTATTGGATCTCTACTATATCTTACTCTTGGCACAAGATATGATATTACCCAAGCAGTAATCATGATGTCACAATTCATGGTTAATCCATCTAGAGAACACATAGCAAAAGCCTTATATATTATAAAATATGTCAATTCTTCCATAAATGGAAAATTGGTGTATGATGGCTTTAACAAAGATGGAATGCATGCTTACTCTGATGTGGATTGGGCTGGTGATCCAGTCACAAGAAAATCTGTAACGGGTAATCTAGTTCTATTGGCAGGATCTCCAATAAGTTGGATTTCCAGAAAACAGAAAACTGTTGCATTGTCATCCACAGAAGCTGAGTACATGAGTCTTTCAGACTGCTCACGCCAAATCATGTGGATAAAATCCCTATTCAAAGAACTGGGATATGACATTGGAGCTGTTGATCTTAACAGAGGATCAATATTCTTAGCAAAGAATCCAGCTCAAGAACATAGAACAAAACATATTGATATTCGTTATCATTATGTTAAAGAACATGTTGAGAACAAAGATATTAATATATCATATGTTCCCACAAATGAACAACTAGCTGATATCTTAACAAAAAATTTAACTTGGCAAAAGTTCAAAGAGTTAAGAAATGAAATTGGCATTGAGATCCTCAATGAGGGGGAGTGTTGAAACAAATGTTGACGAATGTCTTTCGTATCGTGGAAAAACATCTCAGATCTATCCGATCTCAATCATTATCATATCTTATCAGTATTATCTAATAATCTATGATTATATAAAGTTCATTGTATTTATATCTAGACAGATATTATAGAGTTCGATGGGACAGAACTCTGAACAATAAAGCCACCTCATGTATTCACATGGCGACTGTGCAAAGCTGTGCTTCACACAGCTTTCCACACAGCAATGACTGCGCATTGCTATGCTCAATACATTTGCTCAGTCATGCTATACAAATGCTCAGTCAGCGTATCATAATAATGCTGACACAGACACAGTAGATAGACGTATATAAACCTAGTAGTTTCTCTGTCAATCTACATTCTCTTCTCTGCTATCAACCAGTTGAGCCACAGCTCCTGAGTGACTTACAGCTACCACAAGTAAGTCTTCACTTACTTAGCTCTACTATTCCACTGTGCCCATTGTCATGCTACTTCGACACATATGGTATGGACCGACGAATGAATGAGTACCGGGAAAAATTACCAAGGGATAACAAACCAACTCAGTACCAGTTCGCAGCACTGGTGACCGCTTCACCATCCAAAAGGGACCCAGATGCTATGGATGTCGACAAATCCAAGCAAACAAGAGGCAATTGCTACAATTGCACCAAGCCAGGTCACTTCGCACGAGACTGCCCTGAACCAAAAAAGCAACCCAAATGGAAAGGGAAGGGATGTATGAGGGAGTTGAGACTAGGAGAGCTCACAGAGGAGCAATGGAAGGACTTCGGGAAGGAACAGGGTTTTGGAGAAAGCCAGTAGGTGAGCGCTCTGCTCTACTGGCCTGTAATAGTACCTCAAATGATACGAATGTATATACAGACTCAGGAGTAGATCTCCCGGAAATTTTATATGAATGTTCAAATCAAATACATCATGTGAGGAACTTTACAACGAGTGTTAAAGGAAAAAGACTCCAAACCTGGACGGAACCTTGGGTATTACAAAGAATCTACCAACAAGATGAGAAAACAGCACTGGAATGTTTAAAGTTGTGGGCACATAGTAGCCGAGAAAAAGAAATGGACAAAGAACTTCTGAGGGAATTAAATAAAATGACCGAATCAGAAGCAATGTGGAACCTAACGCACATCTGGAAGAGGGTAGTTAAGACCTTTGGAAAGCAAGAAATGGATGTGAAGGGAGCCATCACAACAATGGACACAGGAACAACAATTAATGTTACAGCACTACTGGACAGTGGATGCACACAGTCGTGCATAAGTCGGGATTTTGTGGAAAAGCACAGCTTTAATAAATGGAAACTAATAAGGCCAGTGCCCATATACAATGTGGATGGGACTCGTAACTCGATGGGGAGCCTCGAATACATGGTTCAATTCAAGCTATGAGTAGGAGACCATGAGGAAGTCATTGAGTGTGGTGTAGCACAGTTAGGAAAAACGGACCTCTTTCTGGGCCACGATTGGCTCCAACACCATAACCCATCTATTGACTGGAAAAAGAAGGAGTTACATTTCAGCCAATGCCCAGGTACTTGCTGGACAATGTCAGAGGTGGCAGAACCCGAGGATGAAGTGGATCCAATGGAGTCACTGGAAGAGGGAGAAAGTCTCCTCGCGGTACACATAGGAGAGCCGGAACTAGCTATATGGTCGGTAGCCACAGACATAGCAGCCAAAGAACATGAAGCCACAAAGAAGCATACCCTAGAAGAAATAGTACCAGCTCATTACCTGGGACACTGGATGGTATTCATCAAGGAGACATTCGACGAGCTACCACCTAGATGACCATGGGACCATGCCATTGAGTTAATATCAGGAGCCACTCCAGTAGATTGCAAAATCTACCCACTTAGCCAAACGGAACAAGAACAGTTGGATGAATTCCTAAAAGAGAATCTGGAAATGGGCAGAATCCAACCAAGTAAATCGCATGAGATGACAGTAAAAAACCGGTACCCACTACTGCTAATTGGGGAATTGGTAGACCAACTGTCACAGGCCAAGGTTTTCTCAAAAATGGACATTAGATGGGGGTATAACAATGTCAGAATCAAGGAAGGTGATGAGTGGAAGGCGGCATTTCAAACCAATCGAGGACTCTTCAAACTGCTAGTAATGTTTTTTGGCCTCACGAGCTCTCCAGCCACTTTCCAAACCATGATGAATGACATCTTTCATGTCGAAATAGCAGAAGGTTGGGTCGTGATCTACATGGATGATATCCTAGTCTTTTCAAAGAACCAAAAGGATCACCAGGGCCATGTCAACCGAATCCTGGCTAAATTGGAGGAACATAAACTCTCACTGAAACCAGAAAAGTGCTGGTTCGACAAGGAGCAAATTGAATTCCTAGGACTGGTAATAAGTCACAATTCCATCAGCATGGAACCGGGGAAAATCAAGGCCATTATGGAATGGCCAGTGCTGATATGTAAACGTGAACTGCAACAGTTTCTTGGATTCATCAATTTTTACTGGAGATTCATAGAAGGCTTTGCAAAGATGGCAAAACCACTAACCTTACTAACTGGGAAGGCAGAGTGGAACTGGACAACAATGCAGAATGAGGCCTTTCAGGGACTGAAAGACCTTGTGGGAAGGGAGGTAGTACTCAAAATCCCAGACAACAACAGTCAATTCTGAATAGAAGTGGACGCATCAGATTTTGCGATAGGAGGAATATTGTCTCAACAGTGCAAAGATGAATCATGGAGACCAGTGGCTTTTATCTCTAGGTCACTAAACGATGCGGAAAGAAACTACAAGATATACGACAAGGAGATGCTAGCAGTGATGCACACCTTCTACGAATGGTCACATTACTTGAAGGGAGCCAAACAGACAGTGATGGTCCTGATGGATCATCAAAACCTCACATACTTCTGAAAGGCTCAAAACCTAAATCAACGGCAAGCAAGATGGGTCACAGATTTACAGGATTACAACTTCGTGATCAAGCACAGATTGGGCAAATCCAACTCCAAAGCGGATATCCTGTCACAAAGAGCGGGACATGACCGAGGTACCAACGACAATGAAGGGGTGATACTCCTAAAAGAAGAGCTGTTCGTATGAGTATACGATGATGACAGAGCAATAGACGACATCATCAAAGAAATCCCAACCATTACGCCATGGTATTATGAAACCCAGGTACAGAGGGGATTAGCGGATGGAAACGCAGACTATAAATGAGAGAATGGACTGGTAACATGGAAGGAATGAATATATGTACCTACCAACAAGGAAATAAGGGAGAACCTCATTCAAATTCATCACTCCTGTACGAGGCTGTGAAACCTGTCAAAGGGCAAAACCTGATCGATGACCCTGGGCGGCCCCCTTATGACCCAATGAAGTACCTTCTGAACCATGGGAAGTCATGTCCATTGACCTAATGGGCCCACTGCCAGAGTCGAAAGGGAATGACATGATCATGGTGGTAGTGAATCAATTTTCAAAAAAGTCCTACTTTCTCCCAACCACGTCATCAATTACCTCCCAAGGAGTGGCAGTACTATTCTGGGATAACATCTTCAGAGAACATGGAATACCAAGGAAGGTCATTAGTGACAGAGGCCCGCAGTTCGCATCAAAATTCATGGACGATCTGTATGGAATATTGGGAATTCAACTGAACAGATCTACAGCTTATCACCCTCAGACCGATGGGCAAACAGAGTGCATAAATCAAGAGGTTGAGGTCTTTACACTCCCCCACTCATTCCATGTGGAGTCCTCATGGACTCCAGGCACTGTGCCTGGACTGTCCTTGCATTTTTACATATTTTGGTTTGGCAGGGCACCCAGCCAAAATGGCTCTGGACTGGACCTGGACTGTGCCTGGAATTCTGGTCATTTTGCAAGGACTAGTCCTGCTACTGCAGGGAGTCCTTGCACCTGGACTAGGCAGGGAGTGCCTGGAGTCCAGGCACTGCTAATAATGTGAGGTGCTCTATTGTTGAACATACTGTGTGTATCTTATGTTTGATGTTGTTTGTCAACTATTTCAAACTCAGCCATATTTCCCATATGTTATTTCATAATTTTGACTATTATTTGGATTTTCTGTTGGCTACTGTGTGCAACTATTGCATCCTGTATTAAAATATCAAATATCTCATGATCTAACAATGTCATTGATATTCTTCTACCTTTGCACTCAGGGTCATAGCAATGTTTGCTGCATTTTCTATTTTGTTGACAATTATTTGGAGTTCCTGTGGGCTAGTGTGTGCAACTATTGCATCCTGTATTAAAATATCAAATATCTCATGATCTAATGATGCTGTGAGGTCTTTATGCATATGGCATCCACATCTCATTTACTCCCATCATTGTCCCATTCATATTCCCATCATGTTCCTGCATGACTGATGACATTCTCACCATATTCCCACACCACCTATCCAATTTCCCACCATGTTCCCATTTACCTGCCCATTTTCCCACGTGGCCCACATTCCCACCATGTTTCCACACTTCATCTTCACTTTCCCACCATATTTCCACACTTCATCTTCACTTTCCCACCATATTTCCACACCTCATCTTCACTTTCCCACAATGTTTCCACACTTCATATTCACTTTCCCACAATGTTTCCACACTTCATATTCACTTTCCCACCATGTTCTCACACAATTCATACAATATTTTAACCGTCATGCTTACATTCTCACTGTGTTCTACCCATTTCCTACCTCACCATATTCCCACAATGTTTCCACACTTCATGTTAATTTTCCCATGTTCACACATTACCTACTTTCTCACCATACTTTAGCCTCCTCCCTTTCACATGGAACACTGAGGATGTTACAATTATGCATTTTCCTTCTTTGGTGCTTATGCAATCCCTGCATCTTCTGTTATGTATATGCAATGTCACACATCACTTGCTGTGGCTATATTTTCATCCATGCCACATGCTTACCTTTTTTCATCATACTGATGTTGCTATGACTTCACTCATGATGTGCTATGACATCTATGCCTATTACATCATATCTATGAACTGAATGGATCGCTAGGTGGTTTTGAGTCAATTTTGCAGAGGACAAAATCTGGGAATTTCAACTGGTTCTTGCATACAATGCTGTTCTACCATACAGTTTAAGAGAAGGGGAGAGAGAAAGAGATGAGAATGAGGTTGGTGAAGATGATGGGAACCTGGAATCATAGTTGTATTTGATAGTTACAATGACAAAAATGTCAGGAGTCTACAATGTACACTCCACATAAGTCCTTTAGTTGGTTGCTTAGATATTGCTGTCCAAGCACATGCAAATCCTCAAATTGATGTTCACTAACTAGATTGAGCATTGGGAGAATGAAAAATGTGTCTAAACACTGTTTTATGCAAAATAAATACTCTACCTGGATTGGACCTGGACTCCACATAACCTCCACCATTATACCTGGACTTTACCTGGACAGTGCCTGGAGTGCAGGGACTTTACCTGGACTCCACAAGGACACATGGGGGAGTGTAAAGTGTTGAAGAGGTCAAGGAATTCCTCACAATGTTTGTCAACCATCGACAAGACAATTGGAGCAACTGGTTGGCGGTAGCGCAGTTTTGTCATAATGACTGAGTCCACTCGGCAACTGGATACTCCCCATTCTTCCTGAACTACGGATGACACCCCAATAAGGGACTGAATCCCACCCATAAACTGAAGGTAGTGGCAGTGGAGGAACTGGCAAAGCAGGTCGAGGATGCACATGGGAAGGCATGGATAGCGCTTGAGAGGGCAGCAGAGACTATGAAATGGCAATGGGATGAACACCGGTGACCCACGCAACAGTACAAGCCAGGGGACAAGGTATACCTTAGTACTGAACATCTACCCACTATTTGGGCCACTAAGAAGCTCAACGGCAAATTTGTTGGCCCCCTGGAAGTTGTAGAGAAGGTTGGAGAATCGGCATACAAACTCAAAATCCCTGTCTCATGGAAGGTCTACAACGTGTTCAATGAGGTACTACTGAAACCCTATCATGCACCCACGTTTCCTAGACAACTGGAACGGGCTGCGCAGCAAAAAGAAGCCCAAATGACTGAGGAATCCCAGGATGAGGAGTACGAGGTAGAAGAGGTTTTAGATAGCTGGGTTAGTGGATGCAGAAGTGGGAGGTTGGAATACCTAGTCAAGTGGAAGCACTATCCAGTAGAAGAGTCAACATGGGAACCGGTGGAGAATTTGTCCAATGCGCAGGATGAAATTAAGAAATTTCACAGGCGGAACCCAGGAGCCCCTCGGAAAGCAAGGGGATTAATCTACCGACCATACACCAACTTCACACAAACAAAAGCTCCAAAACACCTATTCGGATGGGAAGATGGCCATTTCGAGCATGACTACTTGGAAAAGCTAGAGCGGAATTGGCAACGGTGGAAAGGAGATTGAAGACTGATCTATGAAGAATCAGATCCGTTGGGGGCGTTCTCAAGAATCCTTGAGCGTGGCGGGATGGTTATACCCATGCTTAATTCCCCAAAGAAAGTTTCAAATGCAGGAGCCACACAAGTATTCCCTGTGGCATCGACTTCTTGGGATGCGAAGTCATGAGGAGAGGGATATGTTATGATCGTCTTATTTTCCTTATCATTTTCCTTATTTTTACTTATTTATCTGGGGCCTCTATGGGGAGTTACTACTTAAGGAAGGCTGTTACCACCCCTATGTTGGGACGTCCAACAGTTAGTCAGCGAGCGGCTGCAGGAGCCTTGGGGTTAGGGTTGACTGATAGGATGGCCAGGGGCTAGATCAGTCTGGACAGGGGACTAGGGTAACATGAGGTATGGAGTGGTCTAGGTCTAGTGCTGTGCACCACAGCCTTAGGGCACAGGGTTTGCTGCGCACAGACCAGGGACTGGGTATATAAGTAGTGGTTCTTGTAGTAGCGAGTCCCTAAGACTCTAGGTAGTTTGCCCTCCAGCAATCTACACCTCTTTCTCTCCTCCTTTCTCTCTCATCTTGGAAGCCTAGGGGTTGTTGGGGTTAGTCCTAACAGAGACAGAAACAGAGACTGAGACTACGTGGGCAATACTCTGCTACTTCTACCAATGTCTGAAACCCTTTATATACACTCCCTTTTCTCTATGGTACGAGTGGACTTTGGATGAGATGACACAGTTTGATGGGTGTGATGAACTTGTGCCAGAAACAAAAAGCTGAAACAATGTGGACAGCAAGCTAGTGCTTTGATGTCCCTGTGAAGGGCACGCGATTGGGTAATGACCAGAAAAGACTAGTGCAGCGGGGAACACGCGAACTGAATATTGACTTTGTGCCGTTATGCGACTAGTGCGCAACTGAATACTGATAGCCAGTGTTTTAGGGTTGTCCGCTAGGGGCGAAGTTGGTGGTGAGCATCAAAAGTGGTTCTCTATGGCCCTCCACTTTGACATTCCCTTGTATATTTGTCACCTTGTTCTGCAGATAGACTGGTGCATCCGTGTGTGCTAAATGCATGGGTGTATCGCTTGTGTAAAGTGGCACGACATTGCTTCTCGTACAATGCAGTTGGCGTGATGTGGTCCCGGTGACTTGCTGGAATGCTGATGCTGTGCGGTTGGCTAAACTCGTGAATGCCGTCGCTAAGTCTGGGGTTCCGCTGTTTCATTATGTTGTCCAAGTTCCTAAGTCCATGTTGGAGTCCGCCAGAGTTCCTGTCTACGTGTCCACTGTACCGGAGATCGCTATTCTTACCAGAGTTCCATCGGATTAATAAGCGCAGAGGTCAGGGCACATCGTTAACCCATGGTACAGCCAAGAGACCATCGGCATGGTGCTAAGACCCGCATTTGGTACTCATTGCGCTGTTACCTGCAGAGCGTGCTCATCACACTTAAAAATCTGACCGTCCTCGGTCAGACCTATCATCGGTTGTGTCCAAGTCGAAATGCTGTGGCAGTCCATTGTGGTGGCCTCATATGCTGGTGTTGTTGTGTGGTGCATGATCCAATTTCTGGCCAGCTTTCTGTTACAGTCATCCGCTATTTGTTTGCATCGTATGTGGTACTCGTACTTCCCGTTTTGTGGCGATTGGACTTGTGACGGTGTGCATGACTTCTCATGTGAATGTTGCCAAGTCCAGTCAAACTAAAATTTCGCACTTCTTTTCTAACTCTTTTCGCCATGTCTCAACCCTTCACCAATGCTGCAGAACGTTTGGCACAGCTCTGTGCCCAGAAAGAAGCCTGGGTGGTCCAGCAGGCACGTGACCTCGAGGAGCGCGAGCAACGGGAGCAGCAAGAGCGCGAAGCGCGAGAGCAGAGGCATTGGCATTGGAGGAGGCAGAGGAGGTGGCTTTGAGGGAGCAACTGGAGCAAGAGGCGGCTGAGCAATGGCGGCGTGAAGAGGAGGAACTTGTCAAACGTGAAAAACACGCAAAAGCCATGGCTGAGCGGCATCAATGGGAGCAGGAGGCTGAGGAAGAACGCCTCCGCAAGATTGAGCGGATGCAGGCGGTGCCAAGACCAAAGCCTACTGCAAAGGGAAAACAATGGGTGGAGGCTTGGAACCCCTCACCAACAGATGTCACATTGGTGCAGCGAGAAGTTGAAGAGGATGAGTCCCTCAATCCAGAGTGGGACGTAGTGCAGCTACAGGCGGCTGTCTGGGCCAACAAAGTGGAGGCATTGCATGCAAAAGGTTCGGCAAAGTGAGCGCGGGGATTGAGTGGAGCAGTGGAGGCCAGTCCATCGAAAAATCAAAGCCCGTCACGTCGAATACATGGCAGGCGTGCGACCAGTAAGTACATTGGTTGGCTATCATGGTGTTCCTGAGTTGTGCGTAGGTGCATGCGAATGGGTAGAACTTGCATGCCTCAGCTAGGCTGGGGGAAGGCCTGTGCACACTGCCGGGGTCTCAAGGCCCAGTGCATGGTTGGCGGCGTAGCTATGCTGTTGCCGCGGAAAATGGCGGTCAAGTCATGGGCCATGGTTGAGATCAGCGACACGGAAGTGGTTGATGAAGCGGTCAATACTGCGCAAGTCCAAAGTCCAGCCGGCGGTGTTGATGCAAATGAAGTCCTCCATGAGCTGTTGGCAGAGACTCGCAAGCTGGTTGCTCTCTCCCCGATGACCATACAACTCCTTTCGTCCATGCACAACCAGCAGATCGACATGGAGACTCGTCAGATGCAGATGGAGGTGGACCTGTCAGAGCTTGGGGGCTCGTCGCAGTGTTCTGCAGTGGAACTCAAGCAGATTGGTTGGCTGGTTGGGGAGGCTTTAGACCGTCAGGCGGCCGATCATGAATATCCAGAGGGTTGGTCGGGCTTGGCAATGCGCAGGGAATCGGCAGACTTGGAGATGAGCGAGACTGAGGCGGAGTTGAATCCTGGAGTTGCAGAGGTTGCAGAAAATGACGGAGAACCAGAGGAAGTGGTGGACGTCGCAGAAAATGTTGTAGAACCGGAGGAAGTGGCGGATGAGAGTGCAGGTGAGGTGGAGGCCAACGACACCATGTCCATCCTTCCTTGACATCTGTCAGCGCTTTGTTATCTGTCTATAAACTAAAATATACATAAATAAGCAAAAAAAAAAAAAGAAAAAAAAAAAGACTTTGTTCTGGTTGTACAAAAATGAGCACGTTTGAGTTATTAAAAGGACAGTGTATGTTTTATATCAGAAAAGAAAAAGAGAAATCGGTGTTCTAGAGTCAAAGTCACCTAATGTGGGTCGGGGTTATCTTCTATGTCAGACAGATAGTGGTTAATGGGTTCCTCTGCAATGTCCAGTGGTTCTTCGTCGATGTCGTCGTCACCAGAGGATTTTGACTGCATCATGGAGCGTATGTATGCTTTGTCCGAGTCAAGTATGTTTTCTGGAATTGTTATCTTTCTGTGCGCAAAGTAGGGGATGATGTGGAAGGCTGCAATAGGTTGATCGAGGACTGAGCCGTCTAACTCGGATATGATGTAGGCGCCTCCGGTGTTGCATGCCAAGACTACATAGGGTCCATTATACCGCGGTCGCATTTTCCGGTTGAGTGACTTTTCGATGGCGGTGTTTCGGACAAGGACGAGGGCGCCACGCCAGAAGTCAAAGTTTTTGATGACTGATGGGTGTTCACATTCAAAGCGTTTTGCAGCGGCGATACGGGCTTCATAAACCTTTTCCTGGAGTTTCTCCGTCTGTTCCCGGCGTTTCTGTAGTTTGATTGCATGGCAGGCGATGAGTTCCGTGGTTGACATGAGTGTGGCTGGTGGCAGTAATAAGTACGTGGCTTTGATGATATCGAGCGGAAGTAGCGGTTGCGTGCCGGTGACCACGAAGTAAGGTGATACCCCCATACGGTGTCGAGTAGTTACCCGCTTGGACCAGAAAACAGAGTGGAGGATGGAAGACCAATTTGACACTTGTCCATCACTCGCCTTGTACAGTGCTTGCCGGACGTCATAGTGGCTGCATTCGACGATGCCATTAGCGCGGGAATTGTAGCCGGAGATCTGTATGTGCCATATATGGTACTTCTTGGCTAGGTATTCGCAGGCGCAGATGATCGGAGCTCCGTTGTCGGTGACGATTTCTACGAGACTGCCCCACCGGCAAATTAAATCCTCAAACAGCCAATCTCCTATGGCATTTGACGTTTCCCGGCAGAGTGCGCGGTATTCTGGGTAATGCATCAGCGAACAGCGGGCTTGGATCAGGTATTTGTACTGGTGCGAGGGCGGCAAATGCATTGTGTCCAAATAAACCTTTGCGAAGATCGGAGCCAGTTGTGTGATGATGGGTGGGATGCGGAATAACTGTAGTTGGCATTCCTGGCAGAGGTGGCAAGTCTTAATGAACCATTTGACATCGTCGTGTATCTTTGGCCACCAGAATCGCTGGATGATTGCCATCCGAGTCGCGAAAAATCCCCAGTGTCCCAAGTCATCGTGTGTGCTGATGAGGATCTTCATGCGGTGGTCGATCAGTACAACCAACTTGTGGGCACCATTCCGGTCCTTTTTCCATAGTCGGCTTTTTGCTACAAAGAACTTGGTACATAGCTGGATGAATCGTCCATATTCTTCGTCTGATGTCTCACCAGGCCGTTCCAAGGTCTCAAGAAAGTCTTTAATCTTAGTCAGCTCTTGTTCTTCTTTATCATCCACTGATCTCCACGGAAAGGTCTCCTTGTATGTTGTAGTTGGTGCTCCTGGTGTCATTGCGTGGTTGTGCGGCTCGGCAATTGCTGGTTCAATGTTTGACATGTAAGCGTTCAGAAGTCTGTCTCCTGTGTGGCGCATCGGAATGGGAGCGGGAAGTCATCCGGATTGTTTGTGGCAATTGTCAGCAGAGTTTTGGTTCTGCACCCAGACTTATGTACTGTCAGAACACGCGAGCGCCTAATGACCAGGGCGACTCGTTTATTTGGTGCATAAATCCATATAGGTTGTCAATCCAATCGTCGAACTCCTCATCCTCGTCATTGCTGTTGTCCAGTGGCTGTTTCGGTCGCCGAGATAGTCCATTGGGGGTGTGATGTTTGCCGGGTACGTGGACGAGCTTGAAATGGAAAGTGAGGATGGTCAAAATCCAGCAGTTAATTGACACGGAGGGCGCAAGGTCAGGGTTGCATAGCATGTCCTTGATGTAGTGTGCATCGACTTCCACAATCAAATTCCGTACGCTGATGAGGTAGAGCCGGAGGTATCGGAGGGTGCGATAAAGTCCGTAAATTTCAAGCTTTGGTTGGGAAAAGTGTGCCTCACGTTCATTGAGCGTTATGGAGCCGAATCAACTGTAGTACCACACGGATGGTTTCTCTGGGTCGCATTGACAGAGGAAGAATCCAACCACTATCCACGAGGTGTCAATGGTGAGAATTACTGGAGTGCCATTTTGGTAGTCGATAGGCTGGAGCACCGGAGATTGCAGTAACGCTTTCTTCAGGTCCTCCTGAGCAGCAATTTCTTCTGGACCGAAATTGAACAGTACGTCTTTCCTGGTGAGTGCCACCAAGGGGTGGGCGCATCTAGCGAAGTTCTTGATGAATATGTGGCCGACTCCGATGGTGCCTAGGAATGCGCAGACTTCAGACAGTGACTTGCACAGTGCCCAATTCACAACAGCAGACATTGATTTCTTCTCCGGGACTCTTCCATCAATGGTGCAGTGGTGTCCAACAACAGTAATCTCTGGTGCACACAAAGTTAGCTTTTTACTGGAAAACGTCCCACCAGCATATTTCATGTGCTGTATGATGCAGTTTACGTTCTGGAAGTGTTCCCATATGAAACGCCAGATTCCCAAGTTTTCTGGATGACATTCGTAAGTTCCATCCAGAAACTGATAGCACGTCTTGGGGCCTTTTACGGGGATGTCGTCGATGTATGGGATAGTCAAGTCTGGTATCTCTGGCTGCAAAATGTGCGTTACGTCATCATGAAAGATTGGTACCAAGTTAGACCATCCCATGGGCAGGGTGGTCAATCAAAGCACGCCAAATGGTGTTTGGAAAGTCGTCAGGTCATGGGAGTTTTCTGCCAGGAGTCATTCATCATACCCTACGTAGAGGTCAAGCATCGCACTGCAGGCCCTGCAGGCAAAATTTTCCGCGAGGTGTTCCAGGATTGGCATAACTCCAGAGTGCTGAATGGTGATGGCATTAAGAGGCTCAAGCAAGTGGACTAGGCAGAGTTTCCCATCTTTCTTGAGGACGCAAAACCACCGGGATCGATAGGAAGAGTTGGACGGTTCATAGACGCCAGCGGCAATCTTTGTGCAGATGATTTCGTGAACCTGTTCATAAATTCTGGGAGGGATGGGAATGTTCTTCTGTATCCATGGTCCGTGGGCGACGGTCGGTATGTTGATAGGCGGAAAGTACTTGGTCTTGAAGCTTCCTCATTCCGAATCATGCCATGTGAAGCCTTCCTGTTGTTCCATCATGAAATGGTGCATCAGCTTGCGTTCTTCAGGCCATAGGAAATCTCCATCATGTGCTTCGTCAAGGGCATCCTTGCGTTCTTGTGTATATCTTCCAGTAGGCGTAAACGGTGGCGGTCGGGGATTTAGTGTTGGTAGGTCGGCTAACAGATTTCCGGGGATGTTCTGGACAATTCGAAATTCTTGTGGGAGGGTACTGATGATGGGCTGGACTTTCTTTGCAACAGGCTTGTATTGTTTTCCGAAAGCCTGCTGTAGATTACTGGGGTCAGATATGGTTTTGGTGCAGGTGGGTCATTCGGAGCTGGCAGAAGTAGGAGTGGCGAGGAAGGCGCGTGTCAGAGGGTCGCATTGGTTGGTGTCGATGGTTTTAGAACTTAGTGCAGTGGCGAGATAGAGTCGACTGATGGTTTCATTGTGCAATATGTTGGTATTTACATGTTTACGGTTACGTTCAGAGTCCGTGGCGCATGATATACAGGTATAGGCTTCTATAGACGATGAGGCATTGTCCATGTTTATCATGCATGCTATCTCTCCTTGATCCTCCATCAATTCCTCGAGACTTGGTGAAAACCCGACTGGTTCTCCTGTTCTTTGCGCATTTCAATGAAGCGCAGTTTGCCGCGGTGGACGGTGGGTATGGTAACAACGGACTTGCTGTTGGGGTTGTGTATGGTGATGGTTTGCTCCTCATTCTGGTAGTTGGTGATGATGGACTCAGTGAGGACGTCAAAGGGGCGGCCGAGGAGGATGTCGTATGCTGGAGATTTGATGATGTGGACTTGGAAATATAGGATGATCCCACTGATTTGTAGCAGGACATTGTGTGCGAGTCTGAGGGACTTGTCAACTTCTCCGTTGGCAGCTTCGAGGTCTATTTTGACAGCGGGGTTGTATGGTATTCCGAGCTGGTGGCTAACTGCATCGGACATGCATACCACGGGGCATCCACCATCCACGATGCATTCTACGGTGGCCTGGTCATCGATAACGGCTTCCACGGCACGGATGGAGTGCAATTCCTTTGCCATCTGGAGGTTGAGCTGCTTGTTGTGGTCCATGTAGTACACCTCTGCGATGTCCAGCATCACAAGAATGTCCTGCAGAGAGCTAGGAGCGGCGCTGTCCATTGAATAGAAGTCGATGTTTGCAGCGGGAATTTGTTTTGGCATTAGGAAAGTCCAGAACTAGTTGTGGATGTCAGCGGAGGTTGCCAGGAGCTCCTTGAAGCTGAGATATGTGGTGTTGCTGCGTAGTGTGTGCTTGAACACCTCGTCCACGATTTTGCTGTTTTGCGCCAGGGCCGTTGTTGCATATTCCGTGTCCTTTACCTTCGCTCTGTAAGGCCAGTCTTTCGGTGGCTGATAGTTTGCATCACGTGCGGCAGTGAATGGGTGTAGCGGCTCGGCATTTTCTACCACCAGTGATGTCAACTCCTCGACCAGCTCCATGGATGGTCCAGCCTTTTGTCCAATGTGCGGTTCCCTCTCCTTTCCCTTGCTGCGCACTGGGATTTCAACTCCGTCAAACTCCATATGCTGCTTCTTGTTCTGCAGCGCATACAGTGCTGCGTCGCTCTTTCGATTTCCTTGTCGACGTCGTTTTTGACTGTTGTTCAGTACATCATTGTGGGTTTGGAGGGGTGGGCGTCAGAATGTGATGGGTCCATGGTTGCATAGAACATGGTGGGCTGCGGCGGGTTTTGGCACTTGTACCATTCGTCAATCCACTCCTTCATGCACTGCCCTTCAATACCACGTGGAAGGTAATGGCTGTTGGGTAGCACCACACAGCCTTCCTTGTTCTTTTTGATTTTTCTGTCCTGCAGGTATTTTTCCATGGTTGGGCATTGATTGATGTAATGTCCGGCTTTGTTGCAGAAGTTACACTGGAAATTGTTGCTGTATCGCGGTGTATTTTCGAGCAGGATCGCATTGGAGCTGGTGGCTAACGGCATTTGATTAGGTGGAGCAGAGGTGGCAGCAGGTCATGACGGGTTTTTGGCCGAGTTTAGTGTATTGACCAGGGTTTCCATATATTTGTTCAGGAACGAATAAAACTCTTCTTGTTTTACCAGAGGTGCAGGGGCGGACTCGACTTGCGGTTTCGGTTCCGGCTTTTCTGGTTCCACCGGTCCAACTACTGAAGCGTAGATGCTGGCTCCGTCGAGTACATACTGTGCCGCTTCCATCGTCTGTGCTAGCGTATACAGGTGGGTTGAGCAGATGTCCAGATGCATGATTTGGAGCCACTGGTGGATTTTACTCCACATGTCCAGTCTGAATCCCTTAGCAAATAGAATGTTCTGATTTACTTCCAAAAAGTTTACTGCAGTTTTCCAGAGGACCTTGGTGATGACTATGTAGTCCTGGTAGTACACGATTAAGTCCACCTTGGTTTTGATTCCGGTCCGCTTGGTCTTGTTTGCTAGTTCATCGATATCCACTTCCGTATACTCCGGTGCCTCACCTACTCCGTGGTAGAGCTGGAAGACCACCGCCTTGAATTGCGCATAGGTTGCTTTGTTTGTGGCTTCATCTAGTGTCTCCCACAGTTGGATCTCTTTCCATTGCAGGTACCGGAGGGCGCTGGACTTCTTTTGTTTGTCACTTTTGATTCCGCAGTCTTCCATTAAAATTTCGAGCTCCCGGAAATACATCGGTAATTCACGTGGTTGCATCCGGTCGAATTTTGGTGCCTCATTAGATCCACGTGCGGGCATTCTGAGTCTGGTCAGTGGCAGTGATTGTTCATAGGACAATTTGTCATTCTTTGGCAGAGTTGGTGGTGGTGCTGGTTCGGATGGCTTGGACTTTGGTAGTGGAGTTGGTGCTCTCAGTTGTTCGAGGTCTTGAATTCCTTCCGGGTTTGAAGTGGCGGAGGACAATCCGGATTATGGCAATGGTGAGTGTGGTTTTTCTGGTTCAGATTCTGTCCAAGGTTCTACGCGCGAACTTTCTCCTTGTTGAAAGGAGAGGAAGTTGTCTTCTGAAGACAACGAGTCGTTGGCTTCGAAGCAGGGAGGTAGAATGTGGGGCCGGTTTGGTCAAATTCGGTTGATTTCCTGATCAAGCACGTACTCTGGAGGTAACTGGCGGTGGTGGCGGGACTGTCTGTGCGGTAGTGCTCCTTCTGTAAGGATGATGGCTAGCGCTCCATCGGTGTTGTTATTTTGTAGGAGTTCTGTCACGACTTGAGCGGAATAAACTAGAGAGCGGTAGAAACCTCAGAAGTGGCTAGACAGTTGTTCTGGAGTTACTGGCAAATGGCCTGGAAGAGCACATTCGTTGCTCGGTGAGTCGGTCGGTGAAGATGGCGTTATTTCAAAAAAAAACCCCTGCGGTGGTCACCAATTTGATATGTCTACTTCCAGCCCAATGGAGTTTTTAGGCTAAATGGAAGGTATGTGGCAGGTTCTTGAAAATTCCCATCTTCTCAATGAAAGTCCGGGTCGTGCAAGGGAAGTCTGGGCAGAAATGTGAAAGTCCGGGGTGAATGTGTAAAGTCCGGTCTGTCTGGCGAAAGTCCAGGACAAAGGTGTAAAGTCTGGGCAAAAGGTGGAAAGTCTGGATGACAAATGGAAAGTCTGGACAAAAGGTGGAAAGTCTGGATGACAAACAGAAAGTCCGGATGAAAGGCAGAAAGTCTGGATGACAAACGGAAAGTCCAGACAAAAGGCAGAAAGTCTGGGCGGGCGTAACAGGGGAAGACGGCAGAGGCGACTAAGCACTAGGCAAAGCTGAGGGACAGGATAGGGATGGTAAAACAAGTGTGATTACTGATAACGAGAAGAGACAGAGATACAGAGATCGAGACAGAAACAGAGACTGAGACTACGTGGGCAATAATATGCTACTTCTACCAATGTCCAAAACCCTTTGTATACACTCCCTTTTCTCTACGGTATGAGTGGACTTTGGACGAGACGATGTGGTTTGATGGGTGTGACAAACTTGCGCTGGAAACGGAAAGCTGAAACAACGTGGATGGCAAGCTAGCGCTTTGATGTCCCTGTGAAGGGCATGCAATCGGGTAATGACTGGAAAAGACTAGTGTGGCAGGGAACACGCAAACTGAATATTGACTTTGTGCCATTATGCGACTAGTGCACAACTGAATACTGATAGCCAGCATTTTAGGGTTGTCCGCTAGGGGCGAAGTCGGTGGTGATGAAAGTGGTTCTCTATGGCCCTCCGCTTTGACATTCCCTTGTATATTCGTCACCTTGTTCCGCAGATAGACTGGTCTGTCCATGTGTGCTAAACACATGGGTGTATTGCTTGTGTAAAGTGGCGCGACATTGCTTCTCGTATGATGCAGTTGGCGTGATGTGGTCCCAGTGACTTGCTGGAATGCCGACGCTGTGCGCTTGGCTAAACTCGCGAATGCTGTCACTAAGTCTGGGGTTCCGCTGTTTCGTTATGTTGTCCAAGTTCCTAAGTCCATGTCGGAGTCTGCCAGAGTTCCTGTCTACGTGTCCACTGTACCGGAGATCGCTATTCTTACCGGAGTTCCATCGGATTAATAAGCACGGAGGTCAGGGCACGTCGTTAACCCATGGTACAGCCAAGAGACTGTCAGCATGGTGCTAAGACCCACATTTGGTACTTGTTGTGCTGTTACCTGTGGAGCATGCTCATCAACGGCATCAGACGAAGAGAGGAGGACAGCGGCGACAAACTTGACTCGGTGAACCCAATCATTGAAGCAATATGGGGTCCACAGGAAGAGAGAGCACCAGCAGTCAAAATTGATATGCCAGACTATTATGAAGGTCAACCAGAACAGATCATGAACTGGTTAAGAAATATGGCTATCTATTTTCAACTCACAAAAATAAAGGACTCCACATGGATGACAGTGTTGGCTTTACAACGAATAAGAGGAGGGTCAGCTAATCGAGCGAGTAATTGGGCCAGAGTGAAAATCCAACAGATATTGGACTATGCCACAGAGAAAGATCAGTGGAAGGCAGATGGAATGTATGTGGCAGAAATGATGAGAGAGCAAGAGAGAGATGGGATTCCCCTCTTATTAACGGGAGCAGGAGATGGAACAATGATGCAACAACCACTCATCCACCAATCACCATTCAGAGATTGGGCAGACTTCAAAGAACAGGCAAAGCAGTTCTTCTTGATGACAGAGATGCGAGACGATGCAATTAGAAAAATACAACAGCTGTCTCAAGGGAAACATAACGTTGAAGACTACATCATTGACTTCAGAGGATTAGCTCAACTAACAGGCTATAATGAGATAGCGCTCATCGCGCAATTTAGGAGGGGACTGAACCCGAATCTGGGACTAAAAGTCACAGAATCAGGACAACCGGGAGATGGTTCAACTATGGGAGATTTAGAAAAATGGTACACAAAGGCGATGGAGTTGAACAAGGCATGGAGAGATGCCAGGAAGTTTTATGGAGATATAAGGATTGGAAATCCAGGGCAGGGGCAGAACCAACAACGCACATCGAATACGGGGACACAGAATACCCAAAACAAGGTAGCACAAAATTCTGGACCCCGAGGGAATGGAGCAACTCGAGGACCTCCACCCCAAGCAGCATCAGGATTGGGCGCATGGGACCCCAACGCAATGGACGTAGATAGAAGAAAGGGACCAATCACCTGTTACAATTGTGGCAAAATGGTTCACATAGGCAGGGATTGCAGAGAGCCAAAAACAATCACTTGTTACAACTGTGGCAAAACGGGCCACATAAGCAAGGATTGTAAGGAAGTGAGAAATTGGAAAGGAAAAACACACATCAGGGAAATAGGGTGGAAAGAATATTTGGAGGATGTCACAGAGGAAGACAAGAAGGCCATAAGAGAGGCCATGGATTTTTAGGAAGCTTGAAGGGAAACAGTTCTGACCCAATGAGCAAAGACTTTATTTCTACTGATTCACCATGTAATTATGATAAGAAAAATAATTCATGGGTTGAATTAAATCATATTGAGTATGAAATAAAGTTGAAGGAACAACAATTCAGAAATCTACTGATAAGTGTGGTAGAACCTTGCTTGAAGGCCTGGCAGACTCCGTGGATGGTGAGACAGATATGGGAATGACCACTTGAGCAAGCTCTAGAAGCTCTATGAACATGGACTCACGAGTCATGACTGGAAGAGGTGACAGAAGAACTAGTAAAAGATCTGAATAGAGCATCGGAAAAAGAAGCAATGTGGTACCTGAATCACTTAAAATGACAACTGAAATATGTCATAGGAATGGGAAAGAGACAAATGAACCTACCATTGGTAGTGACTGACATAATGATGGGATGTTCATGGGTAAGAAGAATGCTTTCTTTGAAAATCTGTCCACCACTACCATCACTGTGTCATATCCCATGGATTCTGGGAATGGTCCCCTGCCATGGTTGTGCTGGTATGTGTCATGGACCACTCATTTTCACCTTTTCATCATTTCATTTCTAAGACATTTATATTCATTTGCTTTGTTTTGATCTAAGGTCACAGCCAAACGATCTAGATAAGATAACGATTATCTAATCAGTACAAAGATAAGATAACGATTAGATTAGATTAGATATCGGAGATGCGGCCTTGCTTACGATTTCCTTCTGACTCATATGGATCACTCATCTGTCTTATATAAACCTTCTCAAACCTTCTATGATATTTATAGCTAGGGTTACCCAGAGTACTCCACAGCCTTTAGGGTTGTAGGGTTTAGTGCACAGACCATGTATCTAGGTATATAAGATGTGCAACAAACACCGAGAGACTCCATTCGAGTTCTCTTGGGGTTTCCCCTAAGTCATCTCTTCTCATCCCTCCTCTCTACAGTTCAACTAGTGGGGCCCTAAGTCGTCATGACTAGGGTGGTCCTGATAGTATGCTCAATGGTCTTAGGGAGCTGCTTGTTTTGTCCAGTCCAGTTTCACTGTTTGACATGTTCTGCAACCTGTTATGTACAGTTTGACATCTAGTTGCATTCTTGGCCACCAGTAATTTCTTGTTATCACTTCCATGGTCTTGTCCACTCCATAGTGTCCCCACTCATGATGGATTTTGATGAGATCTTCTCTCAATCTCTGGTCAACTGGTATGTAGATCTGTTCCTTCCAGTATATTAATCCCTTCTCTTGCCTCCATTCTTCACTTCCACCTTTTAATCCTTTTCTTACTTGCAATTCCCATTGTCTGTTGTTGGTCCTCGCAATTTTCCTTTGTATATCTATTAGGGCATCATCATCGTCATATACCCTAATGAACAGGTCCTCTTTCAGCAGTATGGTTCCTTCATTGTCAATCTCCTCCCCCTTATGGTCTGTCCTCCATGACAGAATGTCTGCTTTGGAATTGGATTTACTCGGTCTGTGTTTTATGGTAAAGTTATATTCCTGGAGGTCTAAGATCCAATGGGCTTGTCGTTGATTGATATTTTGAGGTTTTAAGTTTGTCAGTCCAAAAAACATGACCAAAGGTTCAAATAATCCTCTGTTTGTTCAGAATGCCGCTTTCCATTCATCTCCCTCCTTGATCCATATGTTGTTATATCCCCACTGGATATCCATTTTCGAGAAGACTTTTGCATGAGATAATTTGTCCACTAATTCTGATATTAGTGGTAGTGGGTATCAGTTCTTTATCATCATCTCATTTAACTTTTGATAATCTTGTACTGGTCTCAGCGATCCATCCTTCTTTTTCACGAAAAAGAATGGTGATGCCATTGGCAATTTGCTAGATCATATCCTCCCTGTATCTAAATTCTCTTTGAGAAATTCTTCTAATTTCTCCTGTTCACCTTTAATCAATGGATATATCTTACAGTCCAATGGTTTTGATCCTGGAATAAGTTCAATTGCATGGCCCCATGGTCATCTCAGCAGTAATTCATCAAAGGTCTGTTTTTCAAATACCTTCCAGTGTTTCAGGTAGTGCTCAGGCACAATTTTGCTTAGGGTCCACTTGTTCTTATTTTCCAATGCTATTTTCATTGCCATTGACTTGTAGGCTTGTATCCATTCCACATCTACATCCTCCCTTGTTACTGCCAGTAATCGATCACCTTCTTCCCAATGCACCCTGTCTTCCTCATAGTCATCCCCTTCACTCTCTTCCTCGGGTTTGTCTACCTTCATGTCTTGTTGGCACGTGCCAGGACACCAATTGAAACTCAGTATGTTCTTTCACCAATCCACATCTGGGTTGTGATACTTAAGCCAATCATGTCCCAGAAATATGTCTGTCTTGCCCAGTGATGATACTCCAAATTCCCAGGTTTCCTTGTGTGTTCCTATTTGAACTCTTAACTGGACCATTTCTGATAATTTGCCATCCATGTTTTCTGATCCATCCACATTGTATACATGTCATGAACCGCTCCTTTTCACTTTTCTTTCATTTCATTTCTAAGACATTTATATTCATTTTCTTTGTTTTTATCTGAGGCTGCAGCCAAACATCAAAGATAAGATAACGATTATCTAATCAGCACAAAGATTATATTACGATTAGATTAGATAAGATTATGGATGCATGGCCTTGCTTATGCTTTTCCTTTGACTCACTCGGATCATTGATCCACATTATGTTATCCTTCTTGAACATTCTATGCTATTTATATAGTAGGGTTACCCTAGGTACTCCACAGCCTTTAGGGTTATGGGGTTTAGTGTGCAGACCATGTACTTAGGTATATATACTGTGCAACAAACACCCAGAGACTCCATTTGAGTTCTCTTGGGGTTTCCCCTCAGTCAACTCAAGTCCTCTCCCTCTACAGTCTTACCATTGGGGCCCTAAGTCAGTCACTGATGAGGGTAGTCCTGATAGTAGAACTCAAATAACTCAATCACTTACTGCCCCAATCATCGAGCATCACGCTCACTACACACAGACTCCAGGGTTAAGGAGATGTTTCAGTGTTTGTGAATCATAGTTGTCCATTGACTTTAAAATGCCTTGGATTCTTGTAGGCATTCCATAAAAAGCCTACTCATTCATTCCTGGTCATCACAAAGCAAAGATCCTACCCCGGATTATAGGGACTGCTGTGCACAGCATACCAGTGCTGGACTTATCACACATAATGTGATATGCATTCAGGGACCAGCCTCACCAGCCCCCTGACACATTAAATTGCCCTGGTCTAGGCCTACAGAAGGCTATACAGTAGTTACATACATACCCCATTCAGTAATCCTTGAGAGTAGCCATCACTTGACCACATGCTCTTGAGAAAGATCCATTCCCCATAAGGGAATAGTGATACAGGGACAACCGTTCGGCCCCCTGTTAGTATACAATCCAATTCGTTTATAAATAGAAAAGTACATAAACATTGCAAGGATGGTTGTGGACCTTGAGTGTATATATACATAGGTGAGAGGTCACAAACCTTCCTCACCTCATACTTTTCTCACAATGGATCATAACGAGATCAGAGACCTTCTACATAGATGCAGTTCTTTGGAGATTGAAATAGAAAGAACCATTCATTGGATTCTTACTGGATCACATCTCACAGAAGAAGTAAACGATCTTTTCAAAGATCCACCTCCATTAGAACCTAATAGTGACTCAGATAATAATAGAAATTGAGATTCTACTGGTAGCTAGGATTCAATCAGAGAACAACCACATCACTGGGAACCAACACTGTTTCCAGTAGCTACACAAGATCCAGCTACACTTGATATCAATAACCTCCTAAACTCTGATGCCACATTTATTGGAGCAGTTGCACCGCCCTGGTCTCCCCCACAAGCTTACACTAGAGCTCCCTGCACCCACACTACAACCAACACTGACTCATCCAGGGACTCTTCCAGATCCTCCTCCTGATCCAGATACCAGTCCCTCCCCCCACCTTATCCACCACCAATGTCCAATGTAGGACCAGAAGAAGTTGAGATGAACTCAGCTCAGCTGTTGGCCCAGCTGAACGCACAAGCAGCCACTATCAATGCCCTGCAGGGACAATTACAACACCTGCAGAACCAAATGATCGAGGCAGCAGCAGCAGCAGCTCCAGTCCCACCACCAGTACCTGCACTGGTGGTTCTGATAGTCAATATACTGGAGGGGACTATTTTTAACATTACCCAACCCACTGGACATGCATTGTCCAAAATAGATGCAGCAAAGCCACTGGTCTTTACTGGTAAAATGTCAGAAGTTGATGGGTTCAGCAACTCATGTAGATTGTACATTAATGAGTAAATTCCCGGCACTGCAGGAGTGCAGGCCAGAGGGGAATTATGTTGGCAGGTCCTGGGATTTGCCCCGACATTGGTGGGCACAGAGTTGGCATTGGTGGGCGCTGGTGACGGTGACAGTGATGTGGCTGCATATGACTAAGCCATAGTAGACAAGAAGGAAAAGCAAGCGAGCGAGCCAGAAATGAGGGTGAAATGAGGAACTAATCCATTTGTTGGGGGTATAATGGAAGTACCAGACTTGCTTACAAATCCTACTACTGACTATATTAAGTCCTGCTTACCAAATCCTGTCCCAAAGTCATGGATGCAGCATTGGCTCCAGCCAATGCTCATCAACATGCAGCTCAAAATGGAGCATGCATTGAAGGAAGAGAGAGTATACTTCACTCTCTCATATATGTCAGAAGGATTTGCTCTAGATTGGCAAGACAATCTATTGGAGCAATACAAAAATGATGAAGAAGTCCCCAGAATGGCCGAGGAACTATTTCAAAAGATAAAGGATGAGTTTGGTGACACAGATGAACAGTCATCAAAAATATTGGAGTTGCGCACAATTCAGCAAGGCACACACACATGTGAAGAACATGTGCAAAAATTCAAAAAAAATAGCCAGAGGAACTGGTTATGAAGGAAGGGTGCTTCTCAAAGAGTTTAAATGGTGTCTCAACACAGGACTCTGAAAAAGAATTCTAGAATTGGACAAGGTGCCAATGACAGCACTGGGATGGTATGCCAAAGCCATCAAGCTTGACTGACAATGGCATCAAGCAAAAGCAGAGGAAAAGTATTATTCCTCACAGAACAGTAACTCCACCAATAGAAGTGAAGGAGGAGCAAAAGGACCAGCTATGTCATCAAAGATGGCCCCAGCTGGTCAGCCCAAACCCAGATGGACCTTCCCACATCCATCAGGATCAGCGAGTCAGTCACAACTGGTAGTGGGCCCCTCCACGAGTAATAGTACTAGACCTCCAAGGGACCCAAATGCAATGGATGTAGACAGAGCTAACCGTCCCCCCCCCCACAGGTGTTACAATTGTGGAAGACTTGGACATATCCAAGCAAATTGCAGGTCCAGACTAGATGTCAGAACAATGACATTTGAAGAGATGAAGGACTACTTTGCAAAAGGAAAAGAGTTAAAAGATGACAAGAGCCAGTGAGTCCCACTCTGGACTCTTGTAATATGTACAATGTATTGGAAGTAGAAAAGCTAATGGACATAGCAGTTGAATCAGAAGTCCCAAGGACTTCTGAAATGACCCTGCAAGAGGTGGTCTCTAGCACAAAAGTGCAGGAGCACAGCAGGGTGGCTAAACCTGTGCTTCATTCCTCTTTAGCTCAATGGAAAATACAAAAAGGGACAAAAGATTTCTTCATCAGAACAATAGGTCCAAAAGAAGAAATCCTGATGCAAATCAGTCTGGAAACCTTGGACATGCACAATAAACAGGAACAAACAGCGCTTCTTGATTCAGGAGCAACAGGTTTGTTTATGAATAAATCATTTGCTAAACACATGAATTACAGGCTAATTCCCTTAGCTAATCCCATTCCAGTTCGTAATGTAGATGGAACTTTAAATGAAGGCAGCATGATAACTCATGAGGTAGACCTAATACTTCATTATCAAGGTCACATGGAAAGAGCCATGTTTGAAGTATGCAAATTAGGAAAAACAGATGTAATCATAGGATCAACATGGTTGTGATGACATAATCCAGAAGTAAATTGGGAAACTGGAGAAATCAAACTTACATGATGCCCACGATCATGTGGACATAAACAAAGAGAGTGGACTGCAGAGCAGGAACAAAATACTAGGTTAGCAGAGCACTGGGAGGCTCTACAATACCTATGGGAAAAGGAATGTGAGTTGGACTTTGCATATTGGTTAGAGGAGAAACAAATGGAAGATGCAGGTGCATCTTACATAGAGGAAAGCAAACACCCAAAACAGTACAAGTATGGAAATAAATATCCATTCTTGCCCTTGTTTCCACCACAATTGCTGAAGGCAGGATCCTTCTCAAAACAAATAAACAAACTTAAAAAACAATCGCAAGAAGAGATGGTACCTGACAAGTATCATCAATATTTAAAAGTATTTGAAAAACAAGCATCAGAACGAATGCTGGTTTGGAAACCATAAGATCATGCAATTGATACCAAACCAGGTTATGAACCCAGGAAAGGAAAGGTGTACCCTTTATCCCCTGATGAATTACAGGAAGTACGAGACTTTCTCGATGATCAGATCAAAAAGGGGTATATCAGACCTTCTAAATCACCACAGACATCACCAGTGTTCTTCATAAAAAAGAAAGACAGAAAGAAAAGAATGGTACAGGACTACCATTACCTAAATGAGTGGACAATAAAAAACAATTATCCACTCCCACTTATATCAGAGCTTGTAGATCGAGCTGGGAAAGCTAGGCACTTTACCAAATTAGACTTACATTGGGGTTACAACAATGTATGAATTAAAGAAGGTGACAAATGGAAAGCCACCTTTACCACACCAGAAGGAGCATATGAACTGGTGGTTATGTTCTTTGGGCTGACAAACTCACCAGCCACATTCCAACATATGATGAACAATATTTTTAGGGATATGATCAATACAGGAAAAGTCATCATCTACATAGATGACATTCTGATCTTCACTAAAGATAAAACAGAACATGATGAAATCGTACTTGAAGTACTCAGGAGGTTGCAGGAGAACAACCTCTACATAAAACCAGAAAAATGCACATGGAATGTGGATGAAGTAGAATTCCTAGGGGTCATTATCGGATCTAATGGAATTCAAATGGATCCAAAGAAAGTTGAAGCAATCTTAAACTGGCCAGTACTGGCATGCATTAAAGGTGTCCAACGCTTCTTGGGTCTTGCCAACTATTATCACAGGTTTGTCAAAGACTTTGCGAAAATAGCACAACCACTACATGCATTAGTAAAAAAGGATAAAAAATGGGAATGGACAGAAAAAGAGCAAAGAGCTCTAGAAACTCTAAAAAAAACCTTTATGGAACAGCCACTGTTAGTGGCTCCAGACTCTAATCAAAAATTCAGAATAGAGTCTGATGCTTTGGATTATGCAACAGGTGGAGTATTATCAATGCTTTGCAATGATGATAAATGGCAACCAGCAGCCTTTTTATCAAAAACATTAAATGAAATGGAAAGAAACTACGATGTCCACGATAAAGAAATGTTGGGCATTATGAGGTGTCTTGAAACTTGGAGACACTATTTAGAAGGAGGAAAGGAGGAATTTGAGGTTTGGACAGATCATAAAAACCTTGAATACTTTATGAGTGCAAAAAAATTGAACAGATGACAAGCCAGATGGGCTTTATATCTAAGTAGATTTAACTTCAAAATCATTCATAAAGCTGGTAGTACAATGGGCAAAGCAGATTTGCTGTCCAGGAGGCCAGACCTTAAAGAGGGGGTGGATGATGATAACAAGGATGTAACCTTGTTAAAACTGGAGCTTTTTCTCATAAAAGCATTACAGCAGGGACACTTGCTCATTGATGGTGCAGAAAAAGGACTTCTGAAGAAAATCAGAGAGTCAGAAGCACATGATGAAGAAGTAGTAAAAGCTGTAGAAGCAATGAAAAAGGCCAGAATAAAAACAATAAATGCAGGAGAATGGCAGTTGGAACAAGGGCTAGTCCTTTGGGCAGGAAAGGTCTATGTACCAAAAGATGAAGAATTATGAATGGAGATAGTCAGACTCCATCATGATACACCCATTGCAGGACATGGAGGACAATGGAAGATGGCTGAACTTGTCACAAGGAATTATTGGTGGCCAGGAGTCACCAAATTTGTTAAAAAATATGTCACCAGATGTGACAAATGCCAAAGAAGCAAGAATTTCCCAGAGCCACCAGCAGGGAAACTAATGCCAAATTCTGCACCAAGTCGTCCATGGACGCATATATCAGCAGATTTCATAACAAAGCTTCCTGAATCACATGGACACAATGCAATATTAGTAGTATGTGACAGAATGTCAAAAATGTCACACTTTATTCCCACATCTGAAGAAACGTTGGCTCAGGGATTAGCAACTCTTTTTAGAGATCATGTTTGGAAAATACATGGTCTACCAGAGTCAATAATCTCTGACAGTGGCCCTCAATTCGCTGCACAAATGATGAAAGAATTGAATCAAACATTAGGCATTTCCACAGATCTGTCTACAGCTTTCCATCCACAAATGGATGGACAGACAGAAAGAATGAATCAGGACTTAGAACAGTACCTGAGGATATTCGTAGACCATAGACAAGAAACATGGTTGGAATGGTTAGCAATTGCCGAATTTAGTTACAATAGCAAAATTCAGGCATCAACCAAAGAAACACTGTTTTTCATAAATTACGGAAAACACCCAAGAATGGGAATGGAACCTAGAAGAGAGGGATCTCATCCAGCAGCTATGGAATTCACTCAGAAAATGAAAGAAATTCATGAAGAAACACAGGCTCAGTACTCACACTCGTTTTACCATCCCTATCCCATCCCTCGGCTTTGCCTAGTGCTTAGTCACCTCTGCCATCTTCCCCCGTTACACCCACCTGGACTTTCCGCCTTTCGCCCAGACTTTACACCTTCATCCCAGACTTTTGCCAGACGCACCAGACTTTACACATTCGCCCTGGACTTTCACATTTCCACCCAGACTTCCCTCGCACAACCCGGACTTTCATCGAGAAGACGGGAATTTTCAAGAACCTGCCACGTACCTTCCATTTAGCCTAAAAACTCCATTGGGCTGGAAGTAGACATATCATCATAGACAATACAACAGAGTTTCTATTTCTTTCCTTCTTGTTTTCTTCTGGTTGTGTCTTTGGTCTATCGACCTTTTTGACATAATCAAGAGCCTACAAGACCAACTGCACAATGAGAAAAAGCACACCACATCGTTGTCAACAGACAAAGCAATGAGTACTATTGAACTAGTAAAGAGTGGAGTTGTCCAAATCATGGATAAGGGTGTTGGGGCGAAAGTCCAGACCAATGCAGGTATAACTGCACTCATTGAGAGTGTCTGACCACCCTGGGATAGTGAGTCAGGGGTACTGGCAGACAGTGCAGCAGAAGAGCCTGGTGATAAGTCTACTTCCAGCCCAATGGAGTTTAGGCTAAGTGGAAGGTACTAGGCAGGTCCTTGAAAATTCCCGTCTTCTCCAAAGGAAGTCTGGGGCATAAGATGAAAGTCCGGGGCATACAGTGAAAGTCCAGGGTGTCTGGTGAAAGTCCGGTGCATCCAAAGAAAGTCCAGAGCAATTGATGAAGGTCCAGGGTGAAAGTGGTAAGTCTGGGCAGAAAGGGGAAAGTCTGGGTGGAACATGTAAAGTCCGGAGCTGGGGTGGAAAGTCTGTTGGTGTAACAACGGAGGACAGCAAAGCGACTAAGCACTAGGTGAAGCCAAGGGACATGAGAGGTGTGAAAACGAGTGTCTTATTGGTAATTGAGAAGAGATGGCAGTACAGAGACTGAGACAGAAAACAAAGACTGAGACTATGTGGGTAATACTGAACTTGGACCAGAAATGGCAATTTGAAACAATGTGGATGGCAAGCTAAAGCCTTGATATCCCTGAGGAGGGCACACAATCAGGTAATGACCAGAAAGGACTAGTGCAGTGGGGAATATGCAAACTGAATCTTGTCTTTGTGCCATTATGCAACTAGTGTGCAACTGAATACTGATTGCTGGCATTTTAGTGTTGTCTGCTAGGGGCGAAGTCAGTGGTGAGTGTCAAAATTTGTTCTCTTTGGCTCTCTGCTTTGACATTCCCTTGTATATTTGTCACCTTGTTCCGCAGATAGTCTGGTGCATTCATGTGTCCTAAACACGTGTTGATAAGTCTACTTCCAGCCCAATGGAGTTTTTAGGCTAAATGGAAGGTACGCAGCAGGTTCTTGAAAATTCCCGTCTTCTCGACGAAAGTCCGGGTCATGTGAGGGAAGTCCAGGCAGAAATGTGAAAGTCCAGGGCAAATGCGTAAAGTCCGGTGTGTCTGGTGAAAGTCCGGGGCGAAGGGCAGAAAGTCCGGGTGAAAGGCAGAAAGTCCGGGTGAAAGGCAGAAAGTCCGGGAGAGCGTAGGGAGTCCAGAGTTGGGGTGGAAAGTCCATTGGCATAACGATGGAAGACGGCGGAGTGGTGACTAGGCACTAGGTGAAGTTGGGGGACATGACAGATAGGAAACGAGTGTTATATTTGGTAATGAGAAAGAGACAGTGATACGGAGATGGAGACTGAGACAAAGACCAGAACTTCATGGGCAATACTATGCTATCTCTACCAATGCCCAAAACCCTTTATATACACTCCCTTTTCTCTACAGTACAAGTGGACTTTGGACGAGATGATGCAGTTTGATGGGTGTGATGAACTTGCACCACAAATGGAAAGCTGAAACAACATGGATGGCAAGCTAGCCCTTTGATGTCCCTGTGAAGGGCACGTGATCAGGTAATGACTGGAAAAGACTAGTGTGGTGGGGAACACATGAACTGAATATTGACTTTGTGCCATTATGTGACTAGTGTGCAACTGAATACTGATAGCTGGTGTTTTAGGGTTGTCTGCTAGGGGCAAAGTCGGTGGTGAGTGTCGAAAGTGGTTCTCTATGGCCCTCTGCTTTGACATTCCCTTGTATATTCATCACCTTGTTCCACAGATAGACTGGTGCATCCATGTGTGCTAAACGCGTGGGCGTATCACTTGTGTAAAGTGGCACAACATTGCTTCTTGTATGATGTGGTTGGCATGATGTAGTCCCAGTGACTTGCTGGAATGCCGATGCTGTGCACTTGGCTAAACTCGTGAATGCCGTCGCTAAGTCTGGGGCTCTGCTGTTTCGTTATGCTGTCCAAGTTCCTAAGTCCATGTTGGAGTCTGCTGGAGTTCCTGTCTATGTGTCTGCTGTACCGGAGATCACTATTCTTACCAGAGTTCCATTGGATTAATAAGCGCAGAGGTCATGGCAATGACCACTTGAACAAGCTCTAGAAGCTCTACGGACATGGACTCATGAGTCACGACTGGAGGAAGTGATGGAAGAACTGGTGAAGGACTTGAATAGAGCACCAGAGAAAGAAGCATTGTGGTACCTGAATCACTTGAAATGACAACCAAAATATGTCATAGGAATGGGGAAGAGACAAATGAATTTACCATTGATGGTGACTGATATCATGACAGGACAGCACATATTGGTGATGGTGCTGCTGGACTTGGGATGCATGGGATTGTGTGTAAACAGGGAGTTTGTACCAGTACTTCACACTCCCCCCCCCATTCCATGTGGATTCCGTGGATTCCACAGAATCCGTGTGGAATCCATGTGGAATTCAAGTGGAATCCAAGTACATTGCATCTGCATATGTACCTACATCTCATGTACTCCCATCATTGTCCCATTCATATTGCCATCATGTTCCCATATGATGTACCACATTCTCACCATGTTCCCACACCACATATACATATTCCCACCATGTTCCCACACCACATATCCACTTTCCCACCATGTTCTCACACAGTTTCTACAATGTTTTCACACTTATGCTTACATTTTTACTGTGTTCCCATTGACCTGCCCATTTTCCCACCAGGCCCACATTCCCACGATGTTTCCACACTTAATATTCACTTTCCCACCATGTTCTCACACAGTTTCTACAATGTTTTCACACTTATGCTTACATTTTTACTGTGTTCCCATTGACCTGCCCATTTTCCCACCAGGCCCACATTCCCACGATGTTTCCACACTTAATATTCACTTTCCCACCATGTTCTCACACAGTTTTTACAATGTTTTCACACTTATGCTTACATTTTCACTGTGTTCCCATTGACCTGCCCATTTTCCCACCAGGCCCACATTCCCACAATGTTTTCACACTTAATATTCACTTTCCCACCATGTTCTCACACAATGCCTACAATGTTTTCACAGTCATACTTACATTCTCACCATGTTTCCATTCACCTGCCTATTTTCCCACCTAGTCACATTCCCACCATGTTTTCACACTTCATCTTCATGTTCCCACCATGTTCTCCCACAATTCCTACAATGTTTTAACAGTCATGCCTACATTCTCACTGTGTTCCCATTCACCTGCCCATTGCCCACCTGGACACATTCCCACAATTTTTCCACACTTCATGTTCATTTCCCACATTCATGCTAACTAACCACTGACACTTAGATAATGCTTAGCTAAGATTAAATGCAGCAGCTCTTGATGTATTAACACTGAGGATGTTACAATTATGCATACTTTCATTTTATTATGTTAGCAGTTTCCCTCTTTGGTGCTTATGAAATGCCTTCATCTTCTGTTATCTCTATTCAATGTCACACATCACTTGCTGTGACTATATTTTCATCCATGTCACACACTTACCTTTTTTCATCATCCTGATGTTGCTATGACTTCACTTATGATGTGTTATGACATCTATGCCTATTACATCATATCTATGACATTCATTACCTTGTACAGACTCTAGGTTTAGTTTAAATAGTAGAGTTCTGTTGTACCTCAAACTATAAGTTGAACTTAGCTTGTAATCAAACCTTATGAACTTGCCACAAAGCCTGTTGCATAAGCATGACTGTTATGAGATTGTAGGAATGTGTGTGAACATGGTGGGAAAGCAAATATGAAGTGTGGAAACATTGTGGGAATGTGGCCAGGTGGGAAAATGGGCAGGTGAACAGGACCACAGTCAGAATGTAAGCATGACTGTTAAAACATTGTAGGAATTGTGTGAGAACATGGTGGGAAAGTGAATATGAAGTGTGAAAACATGGTGGGAATGTGACTAGGTGGGAAAATAGGCAGGTGAATGGAAACATGGTGAGAATGTAAGTATGACTGTGAAAACATTGTAGGAATTGTGTGAGAACATGGTGGAAAAGTGAATATGAAGTGTGGAAACATTGTGGGAATGTGGGCCTGGTGGGAAAATGGGCAGGTCAATGGGAAAACAGTGAAAATGTAAGCATAAGTGTGAAAACATTGTAGAAACTGTGTGAGAACATGGTGGGAAAGTGAATATTAAGTGTGGAAACATCGTGGGAATGTGGGCCTGGTGGGAAAATGGGCAGGTCAATGGGAACACAGTAAAAATGTAAGCATAAGTGTGAAAACATTGTAGAAACTGTGTGAAAACATGGTGGGAAAGTGCATATGTGGCATGGGAATATAGTGAGAATGTCATCAGCCATATGGGAACATGATGGGAATATGAATGGAACAATGGTGGGAGTAAATGAGATGTGGATGCCATATGCATAAAGAGTCACAGCTGAGCACAGTCTGTGGAATGCTGGATTCCGTGGAATATTCTGTGTGGACATTCCGTGCCAATTCCGCGCAGAATAGACTCAAAATAGTCTATTCTAGACTCAAAATAGTGCAGATTCTGTGCGGATTCCATGCAGATTCCATGTGGATTCCGCGCAGAATGGGGGGGGAGTGTAAAGACCTCGTTTGTATGGCAGAACAATTTGAACACCAGAAAACTCGCCCACACGGTTCCTGTATACAATGCAGATGGGTCAGAAAATATGGATGGTAAACTATCAGAGATGGTCCAGTTGAAAGTTCAAATAGGGATGCACCAAGAAACCTGGGAATTCGGAGTATCATTGCTTGGCAAGACAGACATATTCCTGGGACATGATTGGCTTAAATATCACAACCCAGCCATTGATTGGCAAAAAAACATACTGAGTTTCAAGCAATGCCCTGGCACATGCCAACCAAATGCGGAAGTAAATGAGCCTGAGGAAGAGAGTGAAGGGGATAACAACAAAGAAGACAGATTGCATTGGGAAGAAGGTGATCAATTGTTGGCAGTAACAAGAGAAGATATGGATGTGGAATGGATACAAGCCTACAAATCCATGGTGACGAAAATAGCATCAGAGAATAAGAACAAGTGGACCCTAAGTGAAATTGTGCCTGAGCACTATTTACAACACTGGAAGGTATTCAAGAAACAAACCTTCGACGAACTACTGCCAAGGTGACCATGGGACCATGCAATTGAACTTATTCCAGGATCAAAGCCACTGGACTGTAAGATATATCCATTGAGTAAAGGCAAACAGAAGAAACTGGAAGAGTTTCTCAAAGAGAATCTAGATACAGGAAGAATCTGATCTAGCAAATCTCTGATGGCATGAGCACTTTACTCTCCCCCCCCCCAAATCTCGGAATCCGAGTGGGTTATGAGGACTCCTCATATTCCGAGCTTCAATTCCGAGCTTGGAATTTTGGCAGAGAGCCCACTCAAAATGGAACTTGGACTACGAATGCAGTCCGAGCCCATTCCGAGCTCATTCCGAGTCCAGCTAGGACAAACCCTACCAGTCCTAGGACTGGTAGAGCTCAGAGTGTGCTCAGACTACTTGTAGTCCGAGCACACTCCGAGGGAAACCCATACACAAGCCTCACATATATATAGCATCTGCTTACATCATTGCATGTGACACAAATGCACATTGTTGATCGTGACACACCAACGTGTTGTTGATTGTCATGTGACACATGATGTGTGAGAATCACGTCATGGGACAGCTGTGCAATAATGATCGATCTGATCAGCACAGCCCACCCTCCCACCACCATGAACACTTGTTCTACCCATCGTGCCAGCCCCCCCCCATCGCTTGACCAAGAGGAGCAGGGCGGGGTCTTCGGTATTGAATGCTGCTGAGAAGAAATGGGCAAAGATGAAGGGAATTGGGAACAAATCAGGAGCGGTGAAGAGGTGTGCCCACCATCAATTTTTATTACTTCCTAGCTGTTTTAATCACCTCAAATAGGAAGACGTCTGCAGCTCACATAGCTGAGGATGATGTAGTGGCAAACGATGACCCCCAACTCACCCCATAAGTCATTTTTTCACCAGTTTTTTTTTTTAACTATTTCACTCATTTTCCCCCTTCCCCCGCTTTTTCCATTCATTTTGGACTCGCAAACAAACATTATTCCTCTGGCACCCATCCCTACACCAACGTGCCCATCCCTGCACCCTCCCACACCCGGTTCTTCATCAACGATGCGATGCATGGCCTCCTCTCTCTGTTGCCCTCACCCACCCATTTTCTCTGTCACTCCCCTCACCCTCACCTTCTCTATGTTGCCCTTCCCTCACTCTGTCAATCGCTCTCATCACCCTTGACCTCTCTCTGTTGCCCTTGCCCTCATCACGCTCACCCACCCTCTGTTGCTTGCTTGCCCTCACCCTCCCTCTCCCTCTTGCCCTCACTCACCCTCTGCCACTCGCCCTCGCCCTCATCACGCTCGCCCACCCTCTGTCGCTTGCTCGCGCTTGCCTTCCCTCTCCCTCTCACCCTCGCTCACCCTCTGCCACTTGCCCTTGCCCTCATTGCCCTCACCCTCATTGCCCTCACCCACCCTCTGTTGCTTGCTCACCCTCTGCCACCTGTCCTCATTATGTTGCCCTTCCCTCCCTCTGTTGATCACTCTCATTGCCCTCTGTCACCCTCACCCTCATCGCCCTCACCCACCTTCTGTTGCTTGCTCGCACCCTCCCTCTCACCCTCACTCACCCTCTGCCACTCGCCCTCATCGCCCTTGCCCTCTCTGTCACCCTCGCCCTCCCTGTCACCCTCGCCCACCCTCTGTCACTCGCTCCCCTTGCCCTCTCTCTGTTGCCCTCGCCCTCACCCTCTCTCTGTTGCCCTCGCCCTCACCCTCTCTCTGTTGCCCTCACCCACCCTCTGTCCCTCACTCCCCTCACCCTCCTGTTTGCTATGTTGTCCCTGCCCTCCTGCCCTCTCTGTTGCCCCTGCCCTCCATTGCTTGCTCCCCTTTCCCTCCTGCTCTTTCTGTTACCCCCACCCCCTTCTTCACACCATGGACATCTAAATTAAATATAATACATGTATTACTAAATAATATAAATTACATGACCTTAATATGTATTACTATATAATATAAATTAAATGACCTTAATGCACATGTTACTATATACTCAGTACAGAAACAGTATTAGAAGACAGTGGCATCTCTGTCCACCCCCCCAAAACGTAATATATCCATTGTCACCAGTGATGCCAACCAAAGCACAGTGTCTCATCTACGTCACTCTGATATGGAGTTGAATGAGAGTGGAGTCAGTATTTAAGAGCAAGCTTTTCCAGACATACCATTCCAGACCTTCTGCAAGTTTGTTGAATCTAATTTTGATTCTGCAATATCTCTATCAACAGTACTTATAATTCTATTTTCCATCACTGAAAATACAACCCTTATCAGTCTCCATGCACGCCAACAAAGGCCACAGTATAGAGGGGAGGTATCCACTGCCATCACCAGTTGGATGAAATGTCTGTCACATGCAATACTCCAAAGAGTAGAAGGAAAACCAGTTTTGCTAGCAGATGAAGTGAATGATGACCATGAAAGATTCAACACCAAATTATGTTTGAAGCTTGATTCACTTGCTAACTACTCAAACTGCATCCTTATAGCAGTAAAGGAAAGTTCCAGGGGAAATTAAAGGCAGTCTCACATAAAGATATATCCCCAGTACATGTCATTTGTCCAGACTCAGTTGTCTGTGAGACAATGAGCTGTAATCCTAGGGCATTGCTGCAGCATACCAAATCAAGGGACATTCCTTTGGTCACTCTGGTTAAAGGCTTTGTTTCACATGAGCAAGTGCCTGTATTAAGTGGCTTTTGTCCAGTGCAGGACAGTCTATTATGCTGACCATGAAAGAGTCACTACCCAACTTCAAGATAGATATGACAGGGTATACTTGAATTCTGCCAAATATGTGAAGATAGGGCAGAATCTATGGGTTGATAGACTGTTCACATCAGCTGTCATGAGTGGGATCTATAATTTTCATGCATCACCTGCCACTTATTCTAAGTTTTGGAACATGTCATTTGAGTCCGTAAAAGTGGCAAGAAGGCAGATATGGCAAGCCTTTGTTCAAGAGTCATTAAGGATGCAGGCTGCTGAGTCTGGGGTGAATTTGACAATGGCAGATGGCCTGCCAATAGATAGTGTCACAAGACAAGCATATGAACTTTTAGGGGATGGTGGCATCATTAGTATTTCAAGGAAGCATAGCTGTAATGAGTGTACCCAAAAATACCAAGAAAGATCTGCCAATCCTCTGGTGGCATAGACCCATCAGCTATTATTGGTATGGAGGATGGATTGATTGCACCACTATTTCAGACAAACATTGTTGAAAATTGTGCTCCTGTAAAAATGGTTGTGGTGGATGGAATTGTCACAGGACATACTGTAAGTCCACACACTACTATTGCTTAATTTATATTCATGAGCTTCAGTATTGTGGCTATTTGAATTGTACTAGTGACTTGCAGAATGCACAAGGTGGGGTATATTGTGCATTTCATGAAAACTTGGTTGGCAGATTGTGTCATGTCACAGGTTGCAACAGTGTTAAAATACAAGGCACACAAGCATGTGCACAACATCAAGGAACTTGGCAAGGGCATGTCATCAATCACAGAACAAATGTACTGGGGGGGTACAGAAGAGCCATGAGAAGGTTGGATGAAACATGGCCTTGGATGCCTGCTGCTGATCAAGCACAGCAACCCCATGATGTTGAAGAGAATGTTGAAGGAGTGCAAGCAGGACTCTTCAGGCCTCCAAGAACCTATTGTGTTGAAACTATTTGTGCACCCTGTGGTGTTGTCATTGCATGGAAAAAGCTGATAAAGTCTGAATCTCCAACTGCTATATTGGAATTTTTGGAGCATGTTTATCCAACTGAGGAGAGTAAACCTGCTTACATTTGTATTGACAAAGCCTGCCTGGTACTTCGCAGGAGTATCACAAATGAATCATGGGAAATGTGGAAGAACACCAGTAGATTCATTGTGGATTCTTACCACTATGTTAATCATTGAGCAACTGATACATTGTGCCATAAATGGTGCAATCCAGCTCCTTTGGATGGATCAGCCCCTAACTTGGTGATTGTGGAGAGAGATGAGAGGGGCAGACCTTATTACAAGCATGCATTTAATACACAAGCTTGTGAACAGTTGAATGCTTGGTTAGGTGGATTTGACAATATTTTGAGGAGGATGACATCTTGGAACTTTCATTGGTTTTTGCATACTATGCTTTTCTATCATGCAAAACATGTTATTGAAAGGCAGGCAAAGAAGGAAAATGAGGAGGATTTAGAAGACTCAGAGGAGGATTGAGGATATGCAGAACTTATACATGTACAGTATATGGTGTTTATATATATTACTGACACTATGCAACCACCTTGACCTTTGTGAAGGGTTTGACAGGTAATATGTGATGACACATATCTGTGTGAATCATCACCTCCAAAGTAATATGTGACAACACATATCTGTGTGAATCATCACCTTCAAAGTAATATGTGATGACACATATTTGAACAATACATAACTGAATGGCCAGTCCCACAATCCAAAAAACATGTACAACAGTTTCTAGGATTTGTGAACTTTTACAGGAGATTTGTGTGAGGATTTACATCTGTGTCTAAACCATTAACCAAATTAACAGGAAAAGAAGAATGGAAGTGGATGGAGGAACAACAGGGAGCTTTTGGAGGAAGTGGTGCTGGCAATACCAGCAGACAAGGGGCAGTTCAGAGTAGAGGTTGATGCCTTGGACTTTGCAATAGGTGGAATCTTGTCACAACAACAACAAGATGACACTTGGAGACCAGTCGCATTCATTTCAAAATCCTTGAATCCTGCCGAATGAAATTATGAGATCTATGACAAGGAAATGCTTGCAATCATGCATGCATTTTACGAATGGTCTTATTATTTGAAGGGCACAAAAATAGCAGTGGAGGTTTTAATGGATCACCAAAACCTAACGTACTTCCGGAAACCTCAAAATATCAATCGACGACAAGCCCATTGGATCTTAGACCTCCAGGAATATAACTTTACCATAAAACACAGATCGGGTAAATCCAATTCCAAAGCAGACATTCTGTCATGGAGGACAGACCATAAGGGGGAGGAGATTGACAACGAGGGAACCATACTGCTAAAAGAGGACCTGTTCATTAGGATACATGATGATGATGATGCCTTGATGGATATACAAAAGAAAATTGCGAGGACCAACAACAGGCAGTGGGAATCACAAGTAAAAGAAGGATTAAAAAGTGGAAGTGAAGAGTGGAGACAAGAAAAGGGATTGGTATACTGGAAGGAACGAATCTACGTACCAGTCAACCAAAGATTGAGAGAGGATCTCATCGAAATTCACCATGAATGGGGACACTACGGAGTGGACAAGACCATGGAGGTGATAACAAGAAACTACTGGTGGCCAAGAATGCAACGAGATGTCAAACTATACATAACAGGTTGCAGAACATGTCAAACAGTGAAACCAGACCAAACAAAACAAGCAGCCCCCTTACAACCATTGAGCATACCAGCACAACCATGGCAGGACATCTTGGTAGATTTAATGGGACCATTCCCAGAATCCATGGCGTATGACACAGTGATGGTAGTGGTGGACAGATTTTCGAAGAAAGCATTCTTCCTACCCACAAACATTACAGTCACCTCCCTTGGAGTAGCAAGATTATTCCGTGACAATGTGTTCCAAGAACATGGAATACCACATCAAGTAATAAGTGATTGAGGATCCCAATTCATGTCACAATTCATGAAGGAATTATATCAGCTACTAGATACATATAGAGGGAAACCCATCAACGGCTTATCACGCACAAACAGATGGTCAAACAGAGCATGTAAATCAAGAAGTCCAGGAGTTCCTATCAATGTACATTAATGACAAACAAGACAATTGGAGTGAACATTTAGCTTTAGCTCAATTTTGTCATAATGACTGAGAAAACTCCTCAACCGGACACACACCATTCTTTCTGAACTATGGAAGACATCTGAGAAAGTGGTTCAACCCAACAAAGATGACGACAATTCCAAGTGTGGAGACATTTGTGGGAGGAATTAGAAAGGCATGGGACTCTGCAATGGATAACCTGGAAAAAATGGTGAAACTAATGGCAAAACAGTATGATAAAGGCAAATGACCATCAAGGGAATATGAGATTGGTGACAAGGTGTATGTAAATGCGGAACATTTACCACATGTGCAAGCATCCAAGAAACTAGATAATAAGTTTTATGGACCGTACAAAGTCATTGAGAAAATCGGGTCAGCTGCATACCATTTAAAATTGCCCACAACATGGAGAGTGTACAACATTTTTAATGAGGCACTACTGAAACCATACAAAGAGCCAGTATTTCCAGAACAGAAAAAGAAGAATGCAGAGTTAGAGGAATGTAGAAAAGAAGAAGAGGGAAAGATCCAGGGAGAAGAGTATGAGGTAGAAGAAATCCTAGATAATAGGACAAGAGGAAGAGGCATCCAATACCTAGTCAAGTGGAAAGGATATCCCATTGAGGAATCATCCTGGGAACCAGCAACAAATGTCTCGAATGCTAGTGAACTAGTACAAGAATTTCACAAGCAAAAGCCGAATGCACCAGCTCCCCAAAACATACCGCGTAATGCCTTTCAAAGATATGAGAATCTCACATGCCCACCAGTACCAAATCAATTATTTGGCTGGGAGGATGGGCGATTCGAAAGATATTATTTGGATAAGCTGTAATGGAACTGGCAATGCTGGAAAGGAGACTGCAAGCTGATATACAAAGAACCAGACATTAGTGGGACTTTTGTGCGACAAATCACTTAGGTTCTTGTGGATGCGAACCTTTAAGAGGGGGGTAATGTTACAATTTGATCTTATCTAAAGATCTTATCTTATCTTATCTCGTCAAGACGCGATCTCTTATCGGGTTATCGGATATCTTATCAGAAGATGACATAAGCAGGTCATGTGACAGGACAGGTGTTGGACATGAGGATGAGCATGAGGGATCCAGGAGGTGTGGGTGAGGCTGGGGGTATATTGTTATGATGATTGAGTCATCTGTCAATCTACCTGATGACGTAATGCCATGAGGATCGTCCAAGACAATGGCAGTGAAATAAGCCTGGCAAACATGAGTGGGTAAACAGCACTGAGCCTATAAGGTGAGACTCAGGTTTGAGAAGGGGATTATAGGCGAGAGCACGTGAACTACGACTTGAGATCTCACCACAACCTGTTAAGGTTGCCAGAGACTAACTTGTGCTTACTTACAATCTTTGCAGCAAGTAATAAGGTTTATACAAGCTAAATTGAACTTAAGGTTTGACCTACAACAAACTCTGCTATTTATACATAAACCTACTGTCTGTAAAAGGTCAAGAACATCATGGGTATGATGTAATGATAGTAGATGTCATAACGCGTCATGAGTGAGGTCATAGTGACATCAGTATGACAGAACAAAGGTAGGCATGGGGCATAAGTAAGAATAGAGTCACAGCAACATTTGTGTGACATTGCATAAGCATATGAAAATAGAAGAGATTGCATAAGCACCAAAAGAGGCAGGTGCTGACATAAGAAAATGAAAAATGCGCATAACTGTAACACTAGCTCTTCGCTAGATTACTTGTCCACAAGTAATACTATACACTAATAAAACAAAAGTACAGTGAGCACTCACTCAACGTTGTTGTGCTCAGTTTTGGTCCACCAATCAGGTTTTCCGAGGCAGAATTTGTCGTCTTTGTTGTCAGGGCAATGTCATCCTGCTAACCAGGCATGATGTTCTTCCTCATTATCAAAGGTAACGGTTCCAGGGTGGGTTCCCTGCTGGAATCCTTGGCGTGTGTGATGAAGGGGACGAGGGTGCATCAAAGGAGGGCATTGTGAGCAGTTTGATGGGCGTGGTGATGCACCAGGGGTGGACCCTGCATTCTCAATGCATTTAGATGTTGATCTCAGTAATGTGAGATGATGGTTAGGGTCGTGCTGTGATGTGATATGTCCTCAGGAATTGCAGATGAGACAGTGAGGGCATCGAGGTTGTTTTCGAGGTGCCTGGGGAGTGGCAGGTGTTGTTGCCTTGCCCTTTCCTTTCTGTCTGGATGGCATCTCGGGGTTGACTGTTGAAAATGTGACAGGTGGGTTTGAGGGTATCATCGTCGAGGGTTGTGCTGATGGCAGAGGGTTCATCAGTGCTGAGATTGGTATAGACTTTCCTTTTGGGGCTGTCTGTTTGGCTGCTGAAGCCGATCCTTTGGGTTGTCTTTGTTATGATGATCGAGTCATCTGTCAATCTACCCGATGACGTAATGCCACGAGGATCATCCAAGACAATGGCAATGAAGTAAGCCTGGCAAACACGAGTGGGTAAACAGCGCTGAGCCTATAAGGCGAGACTCAGGTTTGAGAAGAGGTTTATAGGTGAGAGCACGTGAACTATGACTTGAGATCTCACCACAACCTTGTTAAGGTTGCCAGAGATTAACTTGTGCTTATTTACAAGCTTTGCAGTGAGTAATAAGGTTTATACAAGCTAAGTCAAACTTAAGGTTCGACCTACAACAAACTCTGCTATTTATATGTGAACCTACTGTCTGTAAAGGGTAAAGAACGTCATAGGTATGATGTAATGATAGTAGACATCATAACGCGTCATGAGTGAGGTCATAGCAATGTCAATATGACAGAACAAAGGTAGGCATATGGCATAAGTAGGAATAGAGTCACAGCAGCATTTGTGTGACATTGCATAAGCATATGAAAATAGAAGAGATTGCATAAGCACCGAGAAAGGCAGGTGCTGACATAAGAAAAATGAAAAGTGCACATAATTGTAACAGTCTTGTGACAAGGGGCATTGTTGTCATCAGGGGTGTGGCTGAGTCTAATTCAGCAATGGTGTGAATAACTACTTGGACTTTGTCTCCATTGAGGATAATGCAAGGCAATTTGGAAGGTCAAGGAGGGAACATATTGTTGACATAAATATGCATCTCGTTGATGGATTTGATTGCCTTCTTGACATGGGTGAGTATTCCTTCGATCTTATCATGAATTTCATCTGCTGCATTGAGGATCTCATAGTGGTTTGGGACAACATAAATGGGGTTAAACCAGGAGTTGATCTTGATCAGGTTCCTGTTATGATGATCGAGTCGTCTGTCAATCTACCCGATGATGTAATGCCACGAGGATCATCCGAGATGATGGCAATGAAGTAAGCCTGGCGAGCATGAGTGGGTAAACAGCGCTGAGCCTATAAGGTGAGACTCAGGTTTGAGAAGAGAGTTATAGGTGAGGGCACGTGAACTATGACTTGAAATCTCACCACAACCGATTAAGGTTGCCAGAGATTAACTTGTGCTTACTAACAAGCTTTGCAGCGAGTTATAAGGTTTATACAAGCTAAGTCAAACTTAAGGTTCGACCTACAACAAACTCTGCTATTTATATGTGAACCTACTGTCTGTAAAAGGTAAAGAAGAGATTGCATAAGCACTGAAAGAGGCAGGTGCTGACATAAGAAAAATAAAAGTGCGCATAACTGTAACACTAGCTCTTCGCTAGATTACTTGTCCACAAGTAATACTACATACTAATAAACAAAAAAACCATCGCTTTCACCTGGATCGAACTGGATCAAGCAATCCCTGTTCATCTTGCACAAGTCTGGAGAATACTTTCCAGCCAACCACACTCCCTCGCCATCAGACAGATTGCGATAGAAAACGCCAACTTCGACTGCACCAACCTCATCGAGATGTTTATTAACGCCACTAATCTAGCCTGGGAACTAACAGATTCTATTCAATTGAACCTGGACCAACTCGCCCTGGATCTTCTTCGCCGACTCCTGATTGCCGACATCGAACAATACATCATTGATGCCATCAAATTAGTATGCGATGGACAACTGCGCATCTATGTGCAGAAGAATGACATCAGGAATCTGATCAAGATCAACTCCTGGTTTAACCCCATCTATGTTGTCCCAAACTGCTATGAGATCCTCGATGCAGCAGACCAGATCCACGATAAGATCAAAGGAATACTCGCCCATGTCGAGAAGGCAATCAAATCCGTCAACGAGACACATATTTACGTCAACGACATGTTCCCTCCTTGACCTTCTAAATCGCCGCGCATTATGCTTAATGGAGACGAAGTCCAAGTCGTTATTCACACCCTCGCCGAATTAGACTCGGCCACACCCCTGATGACAACAATGCCCCTTGTCACGAGACAGCCTGAAGGGTCGGCATCAGCAGCCAAACAGACAGCCCCAAAAGGAAAGTCTATACCGATTTCGGCACTGATGAACCCTCAGCCATCAGCGCGACCCTCAACAACAATACCTTCAAATCCCCCTGTCGCGTTTTCAACAGTCAACCCAGAGACACCACCCAGACAGAAAGGAAAGGGCAAGGCAATGACACCTGCCACTCCTCAGGCGCCCCGAAAACTACCTCGACGTCTTCAGCTGAGTTTTCTCCTGTTTTTATATCTGTCTAGGACTTCTTCCGCATTAGTCAAGTTGCATTTGGGTTCCCAGGTGTTGTATGACGTATCATATCCTTTCCATTTGACGAGGTATTGGTATGAGTTTCCTTTCTTGCGATGCGCTATTATCTCTTCAACTTCATACTCTTCTTGGCCTTCTATCAGATCAGGGGGAGGTCTCGTGTCATTTGGTCCATGTATATCTGTTTCCTTGTATGGTGTAAGGAGGGCTGCATGGAATACTGGATGAATGCGCCATTGGGCTGGCAACTTTAGTTTGTATGTTACTGGTCCTAGGACTTTCTCGATTTGGAATGGTCCTTCCCTTTTAGGTGCCAGTTTACGTGTTTCATATGGTATACGAAGGTTCTTCGATTCTAACCATACTTTGTCTCCTTCCTTAAAGGGTTTAGAGTGACGGATGGTGCATTTCATCATTTTTAGATGTGCTAACTCATGTGCTGCAAGTGCTTCTTCTCTTGCTTTGTGGAGTTGCTTTAAATGTGCGTCTGCTGCAGGTGCATCTGTTCTTCTAACTACTTCTGGTAGTGCCACAGGGTCTGTTCCATACATGAGATGAAAAGGTGATTGTTTCAGCTCTTGATGAGTGCGTTGATTGTGTGCAAACTCGGCGATGGGTAAGACTCTGCTCCAGTTGGCTACATCATAAGCACAGAATATCTGGAGATAGATCTCTAGTTCCTGATTTAGACGTTCTGATTGTCCATCAGTTTGCGGATGAAAGGCGGTGCTCATTTGATGTTTTATATTTAGCGCGGTGGTTATCTCCTTAAAGACTTTTGCTGCGAACTGTGGTCCTCGATCTGAGATCATGATATCAGGAAGTCCAAAGCATTTGAATACTTCTTTGATATAGAGCGTTGCTGTTTGTTCGGCAGTGATTGTTTTGTGACAAGGCAATAGAATTACCCCTTTTGTAAGGCCTTGGTTGACCACGACAAGAATAGAATCATAACCATCAGAGATCGGTAGATCGGTGATGAAATCCATTGTTATCTGTTGAAATGGTCGCTGGTCCTCGATCTGAGATCATGATATCAGGAAGTCCAAAGCATTTGAATACTTCTTTGATATAGAGCGTTGCTGTTTGTTCGGCAGTGATTGTTTTGTGACAAGGCAATAGAATTACCCCTTTTGTAAGGCCTTGGTTGACCACGACAAGAATAGAATCATAACCATCAGAGATCGGTAGATCGGTGATGAAATCCATTGTTATCTGTTGAAATGGTCGCTGGGCATGCGAAATGATTGGTGTTAGGGGTGCGGCAGTGGGATGAGTATTTGGTTTCATCTGTTGGCAAGTTCCACAGCCATCTATGTATTTCTTTAGTAAGACAGTCATTCCTGGCCACCAATAACAAGTCTTGAGCAAAGCAAGCGTTTTGAAGAATCCAGGGTGTCCTGCACTTGGCGATTCATGGTATTCTTTGATGATATCATGGCATAGATCTAGATCATCAGGAACATAGGGTGTTCCTTTGTATAATAATAGTCCATTGTCCAGCTTCCAGTCAGAGATGGTGCTTGTAAATGGAAGCGGGGTATTTTTGTCGAGGCAGTGTCTGACTTTTTCAACAAATGCGTCAGTGGCGCTGCTATTAATAATCCTTTCGCGAAGGTCTAATGATAGCAATTGGATAAATATAGAGTGTGGGAGCATAGTGACTGTTTCGTCGTCTTCTTCTCCTTCAGTGTGGTCAGGGCGGCGGGAAAGAGCGTCAGCTTGAGTCAGTTTAGCTCCAGGGGTGTGCACTAGTTGTAAATTATATCTGGATAGATCATTCCACCAGCGGGCTTGGCGTGCAGTCAAGCGCTGAGGTGCATGATAATAGGTTAAGTTTTTATGATCGCATTGAATGGTGATGGTGTGAGGTGCTCCTAAGAGCAGGTATCTCCATTCTTCAAGTGCGCAAATTATAGCATAAAGCTCCCTGTCATATATTTGCCAATTTCGTTCGGTAGGGGTTAAGGCGTGGGAGAGGTATCTGCATGGATGCAGCTGGCCATTGCTGTCTGCTTGGAGTATAGTCGCTCCTACAGCCCATTTGGATGCATCACTTTCTAGAATGAAGGGTTTAGTCGCATCAGGCATGGCTAATACAGGGGCGGTCATGAATTGTTCTTTTAGAAGATCAAAAGAGACTTGGCATTCCGGTGACCAGTCCCAAATTTTGTTCTTCTTTGTCAGATCATGAAGGGGTTTTGCAAGGTGTGCAAAATGCGCAATAAAGCGGTGGTAGTAATTTCCGAATCCTAAAAATGAGCGTACTTGTTTGACTGTAGTTGGTACAGGCCAGTCCCTAATTCCGGCTAGTTTGATAGGGTCCATTTTGATTGTATTGTGGGAAACGATCATGCCAAGGAATTCCACTTCTTCCTTGGCAAATTTGCATTTCTCTAATTTTAAATATAGGTCGTGATGTCATAAGCATTCCAGAACACGTTTAGTTCGTGACTCGAGTTCTTGTTTTGTTTGTGCACATATCAAGATGTCATCCATATAAATGACGATCCATCCTTCATCGATCATGTCCCTAAAATAGTCATCCATCATGGCTTGAAATGTCACAGGTGAATTCCGGAGTCCGAAGAACATGACTGTTGGTTCAAATAATCCTCTGTTGGTGACAAAAGCGGCCTTCCATTCATCGCCTTCTTTGATCCTTACATTGTTATATCCCCATCTGAGATCTAGCTTCGTAAAGTAGCGTGCTCCTTTAAGTTTGATCATCAGGTCGGAGATTAAGGGTAAGGGGTACGAATTTGGCTTAGTCCATTCGTTAAGATAGCGGTAGTCCTGACAGGGTCTCAGGGCATTACTATCCTTCTTTGGAACAAAGAAGAAGGGCGATGCTTGAGGTGATTTTGATTGTCAGATATATCCTTTTGTTAGTTGTTCCTTGATCCATTCATCTAGTGAGTTTTGTTCTAATGGTGATAGGTTATAGATCTTTGATTTACGAGGTACAAACTCGTCTCGTAATTCGATGGCGTGATCCCAGGGTCTTGACTCAGGGAAACGCTCCGAGGCTTCTTTTTTGAATACTGAGTTCCACTCCATATACTCGGAAGGTACCTCTAGTCCTTCAGTAGATCCAGGTTCTACCTGACCTCTGTAGCGGTGCTCCATCTGTTGTGATGCAGTGATTTTCCGAATCGCTACTTCCGGTATCGAGTCCTCATCCACATACAGTGAGCTGACCTCTGCCTGGGCGACAATCCCACTGTGTGACATCGTGTATTGTTTGGCTAGAGCGTCGTCATATTCTGTCACATCTTCTAGATCCACCTGGATCCAAAGATTCCGTATTCATGCACAGATATCTTCTTTTTTGGAATTACGGAATTCCAGAGTCTTTTCTCGCCAGTCTATTATTGGGTTATCCTCGAGCCAAGGCAGCCCCAAAATAAAGTTCTGATTGCCTAATGACGTCACCCAGAACCAGTGCGTCATAGTTTTGCCATTTATGTTAAAGGTGATCAGACACCTTTCTAAGATCTCTCCTGCTTCGTTCTCTGATCCATCAACATTCTTGACTTTGATGGGTCGGATCAAGGGTATTCGCTTCCAGTTTGAGGCAATGGATGCATCTATGAACAGGCCTTCTGCTCCACAGTCAACTAGAGCAGTTTCAGCGGGTTTATCGGATTCGATGGAAATGGGCATGGAAATCTTTTTATTGGTTAAAGATTTTACTGTTACACCACAAATATAGATAGAATCCAATGTTTGAGGATCAGCATCCACTGATGTGCAATCCCTGTTTAAAAATCCTGTTCAGCAAGCAGACTGAGACGATCTTCTGAAGACAAGTGCACCATCAAAGCCCTGATGGCCATCATACTTGTATTCTCACTAGCGTTTTCTGACTCTTCTTCATCATATCCCTCAACCTTGTCACCTTCCATAGATGTGGAAGTCGCTCTGATGTGATGGTGGGGTCGTGACTCCTTTACTCCCTTCCCAAAATGCTTCTTCTTATTTCCACTGTTTGGTTTCCTCATGGGGCATCTTGGTGATTGATGACCCCCTTTGTGACATATGAAACACAATCCTTCTTGACATGTTGCTCTCTCTTGTCTTTAGATAATGCATTGATGATGACCGCATCAATATCCATTGCATTGGGATCTCTGTATCTCGGCAATGGTCCTCCTCCTCCTCCAGCGTGTGATAGTCCTGCTAAAATGCCTAGTCTGCTTTTGGCATTTGCATATCTTTGTGCAGAATCGTACCAACCCTGTAGATTGGCTGGGTTCTGCATAAGGATCTGTTGGACACTTTCAGGGGGGAGTCCCTCCGAAAATAGAGGAATGATGGCAGCTTCTTCCTTGATCTTGGACTTTTTGATTAGTTCCTTGAACTTGTCCATATATAGTAGGATCGGCATCTTCTTTCGTTGTCGCACTATTTTGTATAGCTCCATCATGGCCCTTCCAGGGCTGTCCACCTGTTTCCAGTTACTCTCAAATGACTCTTTAAATGCGGCCCAAGTTCACCATGCTGCTGCGTCATTTAGGTTGCTTAATTTAGCTAGCTTCCATTGGCCTGCATTTCCACCAATGTGCATGAGTGCAAAGATGATCTTCTTCTTATCGGTATTATAACCGGTATTGATCTCGAAGAACATCTCACAGTCATTCATAAATAGCTCGGCTAGTTTGTGGTTCCCTTCGAATTTAGTGGGCATGGGACCCTTGATGCGTTGATCGGCATTTGCATCAGCCATTTCGATATCAGGGTCGTTGTCTGGTGGTGGTGGTGGTGGAGTAGGTGTTCTGGGAGGCGGTGGAGTAGGGGTTCTTAATGGAGGTATAGGCAATTCAGAAGTTGGTTCTTCTTCTGGCTGTTTGTCTGAAGATGGTCCACTAGTTTGTGCAAGATCTAAAGATAAAAGCAGTCTTGGTGTGTTTCCTAATGTGGAAGTGAACTGTAAGGGGCTAGGTCGTGCTGTTCCTAGCTCTTGAAACGCTTTGAATGGGGCAGTCTCAAATAGGTCACTAGATTCAATTGTATTCTCCTCTTGGGAAGAATCAGAATTTGCCCTTTCCGCTAGAAGATTCTCTGGTTACTTCAGGTGATCTAAGGTGCTCAGGGACGTTGTTGATCCCTCCAGGAATGTAGTATGGTCCTTGAAAAGCTTCATCTTCTACACAACATACTTCATTGTTTTGATAGTAAGTCCAGCGAGATTTACTGGTGTCAAAGATGACTTCTACTCCTGTGAGGTAGTATAATCCTTGGAATCTAACTGCTCCGTTGGGTGGGCGATTATTGTACTGTGGTATCCAAAAATGGTATGGCTTGACAGGGGTATCAGAGTGTCTGTATTTCCAGATCTGATCTCGGCTATCTTTGTAGATTACTTCTCCTTGAAGCGTGTATGTGTTTCGAAGTCCTCTGGTTGCTTTGTTCGGTGGGGGAGCTCCTCTTGTGAAGATTCCGGAAATCTTGATCAGGCACCGGTAACCTACCGGCCGGCTCTCGGGAAGTTCGATGGTCTGTGCGCTAACTGGCTAATACTCGAGCTGTTTAGGTAAGTTCGACTTAAATTGTTATGATGATCGAGTCGTCTGTCAATCTACCTGATGATGTAATGCCACGAGGATCGTCCGAGACGATGGCAATGAAGTAAGCCTGGCGAGCATGAGTGGGTAAACAGCGCTGAGCCTATAAGGCAAGACTCAGGTTTGAGAAGAGAGTTATAGGCGAGGGCATGTGAACTACGACTTGAAATCTCACCACAACCGATTAAGGTTGCCAGAGATTAACTTGTGCTTACTAACAAGCTTTGCAGCAAGTTATAAGGTTTATACAAGCTAAGTCAAACTTAAGGTTTGACCTACAACAAACTCTGCTATTTATATGTGAACCTACTGTCTGTAAAAGGTAAAGAACGTCATAGGTATGATGTAATGATAGTAGACGTCATAACGCGTCATGAGTGAGGTCATAGCGACGTCAGTATGACAGAACGAAGGTAGGCATATGGCATAGGTAAGAATAGAGTCACAACAGACATTGTGTGACATTGCATAAGCATATGAAAATAGAAGAGATTGCATAAGCACCGAAAGAGGCAGGTGCTGACATAAGAAAAATAAAAGTGCACATAACTGTAACAGTTCCTGACATCATTCTTCTGTACATAGATGTGCAGTTGTCCATCGCGTACTAGTTTGATGGCATCAATGATGTATCATTTGATGTCAGCAATCAGGAGTCAGTGAAGGAGATCTAGGGCGAGTTGGTCCAGGTTCAATTGAATAGAGTTTGTTAGTTCCCAGGCTAGATTAGTGACGTTAATAAATGTCTCAATGAGGTTGGTGCAGTCAAAGTTGGTGTTCTCTATCACAATCTGTCTGATGGCGAGGGAGTGTGGTTGACTGGAAAGTATTCTCCAGACTTGTGCAAGATGAACAGGGATTGCTTGATCCAATTCAATCTGGGTGAAAGCGATGGTTCTCCTAATCCGATTAAATATTTGTGGATAGGTAGCACTAGCATTAAATGCTCCTGAATATCCCAGAGTTCCTGAAGTTGGAATCATTCATGGCTCTCCAATCTTCTCTGAATATAACATATTCATTCCACTACTGGGGGTAGCTTGGGTGCTATCTGTAATACTGTCTCTGGGGTCTGTTTGGGTATCCATCAGAGTGTCCGATGAAAGGTGTCCCTGATTACTCATAGGTACCACATAACTAGAGTGTGGTCTTGAAGATCCTGCTAATACTTCTCCTTGGGAGGGGGTGGAATGACTTTGGGAGATGGCAGTTTTGACAGTTTGTGACGTAAGGGGACCCTGAGGGTCATTGGTCGATGCATGATGTGGCTCAGGCACAATGTCATTAGGGTTGAAGTCTGAGGGTATGTCATCTCGGGGGTATACAAGCGCGGGGCATTCAGGGGTGTGCTCAATGAGGCAAGGGTCAGTGGGTCATCCTGACTTATTGACTGAAAAGTATGCAGAGTAGACATGAGGGGGAACAGGGGAGGTAGACTTGGAAGACATAGACTGTGGTTAGATAGTGATACAAAGATTGCTAGTCTTCAGTCGAGTTTTCTCCTGTTTTTATATCTGTCTAGGACTTCTTCTGCATTAGTCAAGTTGTGTTCGGGTTCCCAGGTGTTGTATGATGTATCATATCCCTTCCATTTGACGAGGTATTGGTATGAGTTGCCTTTTTTGCAGTGCACTATTATTGCTTCAACTTCATACTCTTCCTGGCCTTCTATCAGATCAGGGGGAGGTTGCGTGTCATTTGGTCCATGTATATCTGTTTCCTTGTATGGTGTAAGGAGTGCTGCATGGAACACTGGGTGAATGCACCATTGAGTTGGCAATTTTAGTTTGTATGTTACTGGTCCTAGGACTTTCTCGATTTGGAATGGTCCTTCTCTTTTAGGTGCCAGTTTATGTGTTTCATATGGTATGCGAAGGTTCTTCAATTCTAACCATACTTTGTCTCCTTCCTTAAAGGGTTTAGAGTGACAGATGGTGCATTTCATCATTTTTAGATGTGCTAACTCATGTGCTGCAAGTGCTTCTTCTCTTGCTTTGTGGAGTTGCTTTAAATGTGCATCTGCTGCAGGTGCATCCATTCTGCTAACTACTTCTGGTAGTGCCACAGGGTCTGTTCCATACATGAGGTGAAAGGGTGATTGTTTCAGCTCTTGATGAGTGCGTTGATTGTGTGCAAACTCGGCAATGGGTAAGACTCTGCTCCAGTTGGCTACATCATAAGCACAGAATATCTGGAGATAGATCTCTAATTCCTGATTTAGATGTTCTGATTGTCCATCAGTTTGCAAATGAAAGGTGGTGCTCATTTGATGTTTTATATTTAGCATGGTGGTTATCTCCTTGAAGACTTTTGCTGTGAACTGTGGTCTGTTTTGTGACAAGGCAATAGAATTACCCCCTTTGTAAGGCCTTGGTCGACCATGACAAGAATAGAATCATAACCATCAGAGATTGGTAGATTGGTTATGAAATCCATTGTTATCTGTTGAAATGGTTGTTGGGCATGCGAAATGATCAGTGTTAGGGGTGTGGCAGTGGGATGAGTGTTTGGTTTCATCTGTTGACAGGTTCCATAGCCATCTATGTATTTTTTTAGTAAGACAGTCATTCCTGGCCACCAATAATGAGTTTTGAGCAAAGTGAGCATTTTGAAGAATCCAGGGTGTCCTGCGCTTGGCGATTCATGGTATTCTTTGATGATATCATGGCATAGATCTAGATCATCAGGAACATAGGGTGTTCCTTTGTATAATAATAGTCCATTGTCCAGCTTCCAGTTGGAGATAGTGCTTCTAAATGTAAGCAGGGTATTTTTGTCGAGGCAGTGTCTGACTTTTTCAACAAATGTGTCAGTGGTGCTGCTATTAATAATCCTTTCACGAAGGTCTAATGATAGCAATTGGATAAATATAGAGTGTGGGAGCATAGTGACTGTTTCATCATCTTCTTCTCCTTCAGTGTGGTCAGGGCAACAGGAAAGAGTGTCGGCTTGAGTCAGTTTAGCTCCAGGGGTGTGCACTAGTTGTAAATTATATCTGGATAGATTATTCCACCAGCAGGCTTGGCATGCAGTCAAGCACTGAGGTGTGTGATAATAGGTTAAGTTTTTATGATCACATCGAACAGTGATGGTGTGAGGTGCTCCTAAGAGCAGGTATCTCCATTCTTCAAGTGCGCAAATTATAGCATAAAGCTCCCTGTCATATATTTTCCAATTGCGTTCAGTAGGGGTTAAGGCATGGGAGAGATATCCACATGGATGCAGCTGGCCATTGCTGTCCACTTGGAGTATAGTTGCTCCTACAGCCCATTTGGATGCATCACTTTCTAGAATAAAGGGTTCAGTCACATCAGGCATGGCTAATACAGGGGCAGTCATGAATTGTTCTTTCAGAAGATCAAAAATGACTTGGCATTCCGGTGACCAGTCCCAGATTTTGTTCTTCTTTGTTAGATCATGAAGGGGTTTTGCAAGGTGTGCAAAATGCGCAATAAAGCGGCGGTAATAGTTTCCGAATCCTAGAAATGAGCATACTTGTTTGACTGTAGTTGGTACAGGCCAGTCCCTAATTCCAGCTAGTTTGATAGGGTCCATTTTGATCGTGTTGTGGGAAATGATCATGCCAAGGAATTCCACTTCTTCCTTGGCAAATTTGCATTTCTCTAATTTTAAATATAGGTCGTGATGTCATAAGCGTTCCAGAACACGTTTAGTTCATGACTTGAGTTCTTGTTTTGTTTGTGCACATATCAGGATGTCATCCATATAAATGATAATCCATCCTTCATCAATCATGTCCCTAAAATAGTCATCCATCATGGCTTGAAACATTGCAGGTGAATTCTGGAGTCTGAAGAACATGACTGTTGGTTCAAATAATCCTCTGTTGGTGACAAAAGCAGCCTTCCATTCATCACCTTCTTTGATCCTTACATTGTTGTATCCCCATCTGAGATCTAGCTTCATAAAGTAGAGTGCTCCTTTAAGCTTGATCATCAGGTCAGAGTTTAAGGGTAAGGGGTACAAATTCAGCTTAGTCCATTCATTAAGATAGAGATAGTCCTGACAGGGTCTCAGGGTGTTACTATCCTTCTTTGGAACAAAAAAGAAGGGCAATGCTTGAGGCAATTGTGATTGTTGGATATATCCTTTTGTTAGCTGTTCCTTGATTCATTCGTCTAGTGAGTTTTGTTATAATGGTGATAGGTTATAGATCTTTGATTTACAAGGGACAAACTCATCTTGTAATTTGATGGCGTGATCCCAGGGTCTTGACTCAGGGAAATGCTCCGAGGCTTTTTTTCGAATACTGAGTTCCACTCCATATACTCGGAAGGTACTTCTAGTCCTTCAGTAGATCCAGGTTCTACCTGACCTCTGTAGTGGTGCTCCATCTGTTGTGATGCGGTGATTTTCGAAATTGCTACTTCCAGTATCGAGTCCTCATCCACATACAGCGAGCTGACCTCTGCCTGGGTGACATTGTGTATTGTTTGGCTAGAGTGTCGTCATATTCTGTCACATCTTCTAGATCCACCTGGATCCAAAGATTCTGTATTTGTGCACAGATATTGTCTTTTTTGGAATTATGGAATTCCAGAGTCTTTTCTCGCCAGTCTATTATTGGGTTATGCTCCTCGAGCCAAAGTAGCCCCAAAATAAAGTTCTGATCACCTAATGATGTCACCCAGAACCAGTGCGTCATAGTCTTGCCATTTATGTTAAAGGTGATCAGACACCTTTCTAAGATCTCTCCTGCTTCATTCTCTGATCCATCAACATTCTTGACTTTGATGGGTCGGATCAAGGGTATTTGCTTCCAGTTTGAGGCAATGGATGCATCTATGAACAGGCCTTCTGCTCCACAGTTGAGTAGAGCAGTTTCAGCAGGTTTATCAGATTCGATGGAAATGGGGATGGAAATCTTTGTATTGGTTAAAGATTTTACTGTTACACTGCAAATATAGATAGAATCTGATGCTTGAGGATCAGCATCCACTGATGTGTGATCCCTGTTTAAAAATCCTGTTCAGCAAGCAGACTGAGACGATCTTCTGAGGACAAGTGTGCCATCAAAGCCCTGATGGCCATCATACTTGTATTCTCACTGGCATTTTCTGACTCTTCTTCATCATATCCCTCAACCTCATCACCTTCCATAGATGTGGAAGTCGCTCTGATGTGATGGTGGGGTTGTGACTCCTTTACTCCCTTCCCAAAATGCTTCTTCTTGCTTCCACTGCTTGGTTTCCTCATGGGGCATCTCGGTGATTGATGACCCCCTTTGTGACATATGAAACACAGTCCTTCTTTGACATGTCACTCTCTCTTGTCTTTTGATAATGCATTGATGATAACTGCATCAATATCCATTGCATCAGGATCTCTGTATCTTGGCAATGGTCTTCCTCCTCCTCCAGCGTGTGATAGTCCTGCTAAAATGCCTAGTCTGCTTTTGGCATTTGCATATCTTTGTGCAGCATCATACCAACCCTGTAGATCAGCTGGGTTCTTTCAGGGGGAAGTCCCTCCAAAAATAGAGGAATGATGGCAGCTTCTTCCTTGATCTTGGACTTTTTGATCAGTTCCTTGAACTTGTCCATATATAGTAGGATCAGCATCTTCTTGCATTGTCACACTATTTTGTATAGCTCCGTCATGGCCCTTCCAGTGCTGTCCACCTGTTTCCAGTTACTCTCGAATGACTCCTTAAATGTGGCCCAAGTTCCCCATGCTGCTGCATCATTTAGGTCACTTAATTTAGCTAGCTTCCATTGGCCTGCATTTCCACCAATGTGCATGAGTGTGAAGATGATCTTCTTTTTATCGGTGTTATAACTGGTATTGATCTCGAAGAACATCTCGCAATCATTCATAAATAGCTTGGCTAACTTGTGGTTCCCTTCAAATTTAGTGGGCATGGGACCCTTGATGCATTGAGTGGCATTTGCGTCAGCCATTTCAATATCAGGGTCATTGTCTGGTGGTGGTGGTGGTGGTGTAGGTGTTCTGGGAGGTGGTGGAGTAGGGGTTCTTAATGGAGGTATAGGTGATTCAGAAGTTGGTTCTTCTTCTGGTGGTTTGTCTGAAGATGGTCCACTAGTCTGTGCAAGATCTAAAGATAAGAGTGGTCTCGGTGTGTTTCCTAATGTGGAAGTGAACTGCAAGGGGCTAGGTCATGCTGTTCCTAGCTCTTGAAATGCTTTGAATGGGGCAGTCTCAAATAGGTCACTAGATTCAATCGTATTCACCTCTCAGGAAGAATCAGAATCTGAGTCACTAGGTGTGCAGAATTTGCCCTTTCCACTAGAAGATTCTCCAGTTACTTCAGGTGATCTAAGGTGCTCAGGGATGTTGTTGATCCCTCCAGGAACATAGTATGGTCCTTGAAAAGCTTCATCCTCTACACAATGTACTTCGTCATTTTGATAGTATGTCCAGTGAGATTTACTGGTGTCAAAGATAACTTCTACTCCTGCGAGGTTTTGTAGATTACTTCTCCTTGAAGTGTGTATGTGTTTCAAAGTCCTCTGGTTGCTTTGTTTGGTGGGGGAGCTCCTCTTGTGAAGATTCCAGAAATCTTGATCAGGCACCAGTAACCTACCAGCCGGCTCTTGGGAAGTTCAACAGTCTGTGCACTAACAAGCTAATACTCGAGCTGTTTAGGTAAGTTCAACTTAAATTGTTATGATGATCGAGTTGTCTGTCAATCTACCCGATGACGTAATGCCACGAGGATTGTCCAAGATGATGGCAGTGAAATAAGCCTGGCAAACACAAGTTGGTAAACAGCACTGAGCCTATAAGGCGAGACTCAGGTTTGAGAAGGGGATTATAGGTGAGAGTGTGTGAACTACAACTTGAGATCTCACCACAACCTGTTAAGGTTGCCAGAGACTAACTTGTGCTTACTTACAAGCTTTGCAGTGAGTAATAAGGTTTATACAAGCTAAGTCAAACTTATGGTTTGACCTATGACAAACTCTGCTATTTATACATAAACCTACTGTCTGTAAAAGGTAAAGAATGTCATGGGTATGATGTAATGATAGTAGATGTCATAATGCGTCATGAGTGAGGTCATACCTATGTCAGTATGACAGAATGAAGGTAGGCATGGGGCATAAGTAAGAATAGAGTCACAGCAATGTTTGTGTGACATTGCATAAGCATATGAAAATAGAAGAGATTGCATAAGCACCAAAAGAGGCAGGTGCTGACATAAGAAAAATGAAAAGTGCGCATAATTGTAACATATATAGGTAGTATAGGAGTGTACTGAGCCCCAGGCTCTTGATTGTCATTGTCGTAGACAATACAACAGAGTTTCTATTTCTTTCCTTCTTGTTTTCTTCTGGTTGTGTCTTTGGTCTATCAACCTTTTTGACATTCTCTCAACAGATCCACCCAGTCATCAATGTATCACATATTCATCCCTACATAAGACTGCTTAAAGGACAGAAATTGGCACTGCCACCTCCAGTAGAAATAGAGGGACAAAAGGAATATGAAGTCAAAGAAGTAATCGACATTCATTTAAAAAGAAACAAAATGCAGTACCTTGTAAAATGGAAAGGATATACTGCAGAACATAATTCATGGGAACCATTAGAAAATTTAGAAAATGCAAAAAAGAAAATAAAGAACTTTTATAGTAAACACCCAGGAGCAATTCATGTCATAGGCAAAGAAACCTTTGACAGTATGAAGTTCAAAAAATATGAGAACTTCACAGAATATAGTGGACCTATAGTGTCTAGGATCAACATAAATGCAGTAGCAGAAACTGCAAAATGGGAAGAAAACTGGAAAAAATGGAAGGGCCAAGGTTTGCTCATGCAGTTAAATGAACCATCAGACAAAGATGGTCCCTGAAATTGCAATGGTTGTGAAAATTAAAGAATGTGGCCCTGGAGTAGGGCCTTAAACTGCTTCAATCAGTTACAAAGGTCATACTTGGCCTTCTCAGTCAAACATGGGTAAAAATCGAAACAATTGAGTGTGTAACTGTAAAAAATCACAAACAAACATTCTCACATTGGGAGCCACATCCAATGTTTCACACAATTGCACCGGCATGTCTAGATGCCACTTTGAACATGAAAAACCTAAACCAACCCCTCCCAGAACCCTCTGCCCCAAAATCACCATGTCTTGCTGATGTAACATCACTCCACGTCAGCAGGAGAACTGATGAGTTGGTGTAGATGGGCAGGCCTTTGGGTTCTGGTTCGTGCTGCTAAATTGCTCCTGAATGACTCTGAGAGTTTCTGAGGCTTTTCCGAAGTGGCGGTGACAGCAGTAGTTTATGGAATGCTGAGCAGTCATAGTGTGAATACAAAGGTTTTTGGAATATGAGGTGGCAGCTGGTGTGGTGCGGTTCTGATAGTCAGCCAAGACTTTTCGATGTTTGGGGGATAACCCGGGGCAAGGCAGGCAAGTCCGATGCCAGCGATGGAGTAATATGGATGGAATAGAATGCGCAAACAGAACTTTAGAGAGGATGGTATTGCACTAAGACAAGATAGATATACAGGTGAGCACTCTGCTGAAGTATGTACGATATCCTAACTATTTATATTTTTCCACCTTCTTTGCCAAGTTGTCTGATTTTCTTCTGTCCATAGGGTCGTTGAGACCAAGCTGCACCTTATGCATGCATTTATGCTACTTTTGCCTTTGACATTTCTTGAACAAGAATGGCATGCTCAGGGTGAGCTATTCGACAGGGAGACTATCGTTGCATCCAGGGCTGATGGCACTAGCATGGTGGAGTTTTTCGTGATCCGTTTTAGTGGTGGCTTTCAATAGTCTATTCCTCGTGGCCTTTCCTGATTGGGGAAAGTGCATCAGGGTCCATGCCATAAGCACGTAGCTGGTTTGGTCAGCGTGTGGACTTGTCATTTATATGAACAGCAGTATTGGTTTCGTTGTCAGCACTGTTGCTTGGGTTCGGTTTGCATCCATTCAGAATTGGGTTCTGCTTTTTGTCATGCTGTTTCCGATGTAGGAGTGGTTGCAGTGTTGCATGTTATTCGGAATCATTTGTGGTCGGATGCACATGTCTTTTCCAATGTCTTTTCATGTCATTCGGTGTGGTTTGGCGAGCATCGGCTTGGATTTGTCATGCTTGGAAGCTAGTGATTAAAAAGTGTGGGATTTCAGGCAACTGCTGGCCTTGGTAGACCTCGTACATGGTACAAGGACCAGTACATATGATCTCCTCCTAGGGCATGGACCATGCTCATCATCTCCTCCCCACTTTAAAACCCTGACTGTCCTCAGTCAGTCGGACTGGTGATACTGCTGCCACAGGCTATTAACAGGGCCGTGACTGGTATAACTTATACATCTCTGTGGGGCCGGCTGTCTTGTAGCCCAATGTGACTACATGACACTCTGCGTATATCTCAGTTTGTGCTTGACTAGATTCCAGTTTCTGAATGCGATCTGCTGCTGTGTGGTCGAGTTTCTACCTTGTTACGTTTTTTCGTTGTGCATATTTGGCTCCTGCTGCTGATGAGCACGCTCTGCAGCTAGCAGTGTAATCTGACAACTCCAAGACATTGCTGAGGTATTCCGGAACAGACAGCAAAACTCCGGAGCATTTCCAGGCATCTCCAAGGTTTTCCAAGCATTTTCCGTGCATTGCTGAGCATTTCCAGACATTTCCAAGGTTTTCCAAGCATTACCGATGCATTTCCGAGCAAAACAGCAAAACTCCGACGCATTTCCGAGATATTCCGGAGCAGAATGCTTACTGATGCAAACTCCGGGTGACAACCATTCGGGAACTATGGTAGAATGCCGAGGAATTGTACCAACCAGCTATGGAACAAGGATGGGCAGCAATTCAATCACTAATGGCACATGCACTAGTTGATCAACAACTAGCCGAGGCAGGGTGGCCTTTCAGTTCAAGTTGCCATATACGGAAAGGATTGCCGAACATGTTGAAAGTTGTCCAAGAGACCACTCAAGTAGCGGGAAGGTATAAAAAGGAGTTTTGGACTTAGTAGAAAAAGGGATCATTACCCACAGTTACCGTTATAGTGCTGTTTGTTTCCACTGTGTTCTATCACTCTCATTAATACATTCTCTTCGACGTGATCAAATTCCCTCTCATTTGCCGATGTTGGACCAGCAACTCCGGACTTTCCTTCACAACTCCGGACTTTACTGCACGGCTCTGGGCTTTGTTTAAACCACTCCGGACTTTCCTTTGCAACTCCAGACTTTCCTTTGCAACTCCGGACTTTCCCGCACCACTCCAGACTTTCCTTTGCAACTCCGGACTTTCCCGCACCGCTCCGGACTTTCCCGCACCACTCCGGACTTTCCTTTGCAACTCCGGACTTTCCAGCATAACTCCGGACTTTACTGCACCGCTCCGGACTTTCCTGCACCACTCAGACTTTTGTTAGTGCACCCGGACTTATTGCAGCCATCTCCGGAGTTTATTAGGTTGGACGGGAATCTTCAGGACCTGCCACAAGCCACTCCCACTTGCATCTAACATCTCCATTAGACAGGGAGTAGACATAACACTGCATTTATGTCATGGCTTCTTTTTAAACTTCGCATGACTCACTTCTCTTTTTCAACCATGTCATCCCCTACTTCCACTGCTGACTGCCTGGCACTGATGCGAGCTCGCAAGGAACTGTGGGCATGAGAATTGGCCAATCGTGAACATCAAGAATGGGAGGAGCAGGAGAATGAGGCATGGGAGATGGAGTGAGAGGCAGAGGAATGAAGGCAGTGCGAGGAGGAGGAGCAGTTGCATTGTGTGGAGATGCAACGTAAACAGGACAAGGACTGTGCGCATCTGGAAGTGGAGTGAGTGAAGCACAAACGTCTTCATCATCTCGGGGAAGTGCAGCATGAGCAGCGAGAAGTGAAGGCAAAACAAGTTGGGTCCAGGCTGAAACCTCCGGTGATTCCAGTCCCTCAAGCCTGCATTTGGGTGCCCTTCCTGGGCAGTCGAGACGAGGACAAAGACGATGAGGGCGACAAATATGAGGACAAGGATGAAGCGGCGTGGATGGTGGTTGGTGCACTGTGGGTTCAGTGAAGTGTTCTCGGCCAGAAGACGGAATGCAAGTGGGGTCATCCAAGCGGTTGAAGTCGGTGACTCCCGGCGAGAGCACCCCGACTTGCAATCAGTATATTTTTTGGTAACTCTTTCTGCTTTCTGTGCTGACTTCTTTCGATAATAGATGTGTGGCAGTGGGCATCCCATGCTTGCTGGATGGCTCTCGGACCACGTGCATGTGGTCCTCCCCAGCACTGCAAGAGCACAGGCCAACTGGGGTAGAGGCTGGGGCAGGTCCTGGAAGATTCCCGACACCTAGACTGGACGCGATGTCGTCGTCATTGGGCACTGTGACAGTGACAGTGACCATGTGCGATGGAGATGAGCAGCAAAGAAGCCTGCCAAGCAACGAAGGTGAAGTGAAGGAAAGACTATGGCATTATGGTGAAAATACGAGTAGGAGTGCCAGACTTGCTTACTAATACTATCAACTGACTATCTCAAGACCTGCTTACTAATCATGTCCCAAAGTCACTGATGCAGCATTGGCTCCAACCAATGCTCATCACCGGGAGTCCAAGCTCAAGTGCTCTCTGTTGATGAGGGGCAAGGGTGCCAAGAAAACTCGGGTGGTGACCTCAGCCACCATTGTGCTGAGCGATGGGCCTGAGGAGCTGAAACTGAAACTGAAACAGGTGCAAGTGGCTGCGTGGTCAAATGCGGCTCTTGAAGAGCTCCTTTGCAAGTTGGTCGCAATTGCAGAATGTTCCAAAGGCACAGCTTTGCAGCATCATCAAGAGTTGCAAGTGATGCTGGCAGACTTGAATGGTCAGGTTCGCTACCTGATCTACCAGCACTCCTGTGGGTTCGATGGTGGTTGGAATGCAGTGGGGGTGCACGAGGTTGGGTTGATGACCAATCCTTCTTCCGGCTCAGAGGAAATGGATGTGGACTTGGTGGGTGGTGGCGAGGGAGGTGCAACTGGGCTTGGTGATGACAAAGAGATGGCTGGGTCTGCTTGAGCTCCTCGTCCCCAATGTTGCTGATTGCTGATTTGTTTTCTTTGTTTATTGTACTTTCTTTTTATCTTATTTGTTTGCTGTGCTTTCTGAAACTGTGAATGCTCTAAGCGACAAAGAAAAGAAGAAAAAGAAAAAAAATTATTTGGTAGTGTGTAAGTAAATAAGGAAATTGGAACAGCCTTGATTTTGGTGTTACTTGGCTCCTGTGTCAGATTCTTGTTCCTGGTCAGTGGGATGACTTTTGGGGAGTCCATTGCTGTTGTTGCTGGAATTATCAAGTTCGTTGTCATCTCTGGATGAGCTTGCCTGTATCATTCTACTGATATGGCTTTTGTCAGCGTCTAGAAGTTCTTGTGGAATGGGGACACTTTTTCGTGTGAAGTAAGGGATGACCTGGAAGGCTGCCATAGGTCGGTCAATAACTGATCCATCTAGTTCCACAATGATATATGCTCCACCAGTGTTTTTGGCTATTATGACATATGGGCCGATGTACCGAGGGCGCATCTTCCGATTAAGCAATTTCTCAATTGCCATGTTTTGGATGAGTACCAGAGCACTGCATTTGAAGTCAAAGTTCTTGATTACCAATGGATGTTTGCATTCAAATCATCTTGCTGCTGCAATTCATGCTTCGTAGACCTTTTCTTGGAGGAGTTTGGTTTGCTCCCTTCACTTCTGTAATTTGGTGGCATGCCAGCTGATCAGTTCTGTTGTCATTAGCATTGTTGTCAGTGGTGGTAGCAGGTATGTTGCTTCAGTGATGTCCAGTGGCAACAGCAGTTGTGCTCCAGTGACTGCAAAGTACGGGCTAACTCCCATGCACCATTGGGTTGTGACTCTTTCAGACCAAAAGACTGAATGGAGGGCCACTGACCATTTGGATGCTTCTCCATTGCTTGCCTTGTAAAGTGCTTGTCGCATGTTGTAATGGCTTCACTCAACAATCCCATTGGCTCGGGAGTTGTATCCTGATATGCAAATGTGGTTCAGGTGATACTTCTTACCAGGTATTCACAGGCCCGCACGGTCAGTGTGCCATTGTCAGTGACAATTTCTACGAGGCTTCCCCATCTACAAATGAGGTCGTCGAACAGCCAACCCCCTATCACATTTGACATTTCTTGGCATAGTGCCCAATATTCCAGGTAATGCGTGAGCAAGCATTGTGCTTGGATGAGGTATTTGTACTGGTTGGATGGTGGAAGGTGCATTGTGTTGATGTATACCTTTGCGAAAGTGGTAGTGGGCATAGCAACTACTGGTGGAGTCCTGAATTGGTCCAATGTCCTGGCTTGACACAAATTGCATGTCTTGATATACCATTTGATGTCTTCATGCATCTGTGGCCACCAGAACCATTCCATTATTGCTGTGTGCATGGCATAGAATCCTCGATGCCCAAGATTGTTGTGCACTTCAGACAGGATTTTCATTCATCAGTCTGTTCCTACTCCTATCTTGTGGGCTCCCCTTCGATCTTTCCTCCCTAGCTTTCCTTTGGTGACAAAAAACTTGGTGCAATACTTGATGAACATCTTGTATTCCCTGTCACTTAGATCTGCTGACCATTCTAGTGACTTGAGGAATGTCTTAACCTTGCATACATGCTTGTCTTCTCTTCGTGCACTGTCAGTTCAGTCAGGGAATGTGTCTTCGTATGATTGTCCGGGTTGGTCTTCTTTGGCTACCTGTTCATCTTTGGAATCCTCCTGGGTCATGTATGCTGGGTAGAGTTGGGTACATTGTGCGCGCACGATGGTCTTGCAATGCTGAGCTGTAGTCCTTGCTCCTTGTAATCTGTGCCATCTGGAACTATATCCAATTGACTAAATTTTTGTCAGAAGTTGCACGCTTTAGCTGTCCATGGCACTTTGTTGATCTGGTGCATGAATCCATACAGGTTATCGATCCAGTCATCGAATTCCTCATCTTCATTGTCACTTTCATCATTGGGTTGTCTTGGTCTTTGTGAAAGTCCATTGGGTGCATGATGTTTGCCAGGGACATGGACGAGCTTAAAGTGGAATGTTAGTATAGCTAGGATCCATCGATTAATTGATGCTGAGGGTGCAAGTTCTGGGTTTTTAAGCATCTCCTTGATGTAGCATGTGTTGATTTCCACTATGAGATTGCACACGCCGATTAGATACAGTCGTAATTGTCGTAGTGCTTGAAATAGGCCATAGATTTCTAATTTTGCTTGGGAAAACCTTCCTTCCTGTTCATTGAGGGTGATGGATCCAAATCAACTGTAGTACCATACTGTGTGCTTGTTGGGGTCACATTGACTGAGGAAATATCTGACTGCTATCCACGATGTATCCACCAATAATATAACTGGCACACCGTTTTTGTAGTCTATAGGCTGGAGTGCAGGTGATTTGAGCAGCGCCTGTTTGAGTGCCTCCTGTGCAGCGCTTTCTTTGGTTCTGAATGCAAACAGTACGTCTTTGCATGTGAGGGCAACCAGAGGGTTGGCAATTTTGGTGAAGTCTTTGATGAATATTCGTGCGACTCCGAGAAATGCACGAACTTCTGATAAGGACTGGCAGGGTCCCCAGTTCTTGATTTTTGATACCAACTTCTCTTCTGGAATCCTTCCATTGATGGTGCAGTGGTGTCCGACCACTGTTATTTTGGGGGCACAGAGAACTAGTTTTTTTCCAGAAAATGTGCCACTGATATACTCTCCCTGGCACTGCAAGAGCACAGGCCAACTGGGGTAGAGGCTGGGGCAGGTCCTGGAAGATTCCTGACACCTAGACTGGACGCGATGTCATCATCATTGGGTGCTGTGATGGTGATGGTGACTGTGAGTGACAGAGATGGGCAGAAAAGAAGGGTGACAAGCAAAGAAGGCAAAGCAAAGGAATGACTATGGCATTATGGTGAAAATATGAGTAGGAGTGCCAGACTTGCTTACTAATACTATCAACTGCCTATCTCAAGACCTGCTTACTAATCATGTCCCAAAGTCACTGATGCAGCGTTGGCTCCAACCAATGCTCATCATATCCCCCCCACTTAAAATTTTGACTGTCCTCGGTCAAACTCTGTGATGCAAGAGAAACTCCAGGGTGGCAGAAACAAAATCCAGGTTGTCAAACAAAATCAAAATCCTTGTTGCAGAAAAAACAGTCCTTGTCATCAAGTAAAATTCCGAGCATTGGGCAGCCACTGAGATGTCGCAAACTGGGCACAAGAACTGAAAGGTACACCACAGACTTGAAGAAGGGCGATTATCTGGCCATCACAGTGGTGGATTGTTAAAACTCCGATTGAAATAGTTATCTTATCTATAATCAGATAATCTAATCTAATCAGATTGATGATAAGATCATTATATAATATAAAGAACTATTAATTAAGTGTTTCATATTTAACTAATTATAATATTTGGATCATTGATGACTCATGTTGTTCATGGGAAGCAATATGACTCATTGTCACGACCACACCATGCGCAGTTACCGACCACGGTACTGACTATTGGATACGACACTTGCTCAAGCCCTCAAGACCCATTCCCGAGAAACTGCTACCCACATCCGGCACAGCATTACGCGATCACCCAACTAGAACATTGACAACCCAATTAGCCCTCCATCTCTCCTCGACAAAGGCTATCTCACCTCCACTCTGTCATGCCTGCACGTAACCACACGACTTATATCACAACCGATAGATCCGACACGCGATACATGGCGTTACTACCCTGTTACCGACACAACCGACATCATGGTACCTCGATACCACACCGCTCTCTGCTATCAGGACTACCCTCGTCGTGACGACTTAGGGCCCCAATGGAATAGCTTAGAGAGGGAGGGACTAGAGTTGACTGAGGGGAAACCCCAAGAGAACTCGAATGGAGTCTCTGGGTGTTCGTTGCACAGTATATATACCTAGATACATGGTCTGTGCATTAAACCCCATAACCCTAAAGGCTGTGGAGTTACCTAGGGTAACCTTATCTATAAATAGCATGGAATGTACTAGAAGGATTGCATAATGTGGATCGTTGATCCGAATGAGTGAAAGGGAAAACATAAGTAAGGCCGCATCTCCGTTATCTAATCTAATCTAATCTAATCTTTGTGCTGATTAGATAATCGTTATCTTATCTAGATTGTTTGGCTGCGACCTTAGATCAAAACAAAGAAAATGAATATAAATGTCTTAGAAACGAATCGAAGAAAAAGTGAAAATGAACGGTCCATGACATCTGCCCCGTTTCCAGTATTACCTCCATACATATCAGACCCCTAGATAAGTATATAAGTAGCTACAAAGCACTGTACTTCTCCAGTCTGATAATCGACTAGTTCTGTCCTACTCTGCCCTTCATGGATTCCGACCTAACTCTCTCGATCCGCTACCTCTTCTGCAAGCTCGCCGTTCCGTACGTCGACAACACACTTCATGTACCATTGCACTTCGTTACTGCAGAGTTGCATGTCTCCTGTCATGCAGCCACTCCCTCGGCACTGACGCTACCGGTTGGCACTCGCACACCCCCCGAAATTGGGCATAGTGCACTTGGCAGGTGCAACCCATCAGTTGAAGCCAAGCCCTCCTGTACCCTGACTCCGGACCCCTTCGATGCCCTTGCTACCTCAGTCTTCCTGTCGCTGGTCCACAGGCTGGGCACTCCTACCCATGACCTATTCCCACCCCCTCTTAGCAGATCGAACTCTGACACTCATACAGAGCCAAAATGACTCATACAGAACCAAAATGACTCATAATGAGTCATATAGAAGGAAGTGACATCATATGGAATATGATGGAACATTTATATATAGAACATGACTGCAGATGAGTCATGTGGAATGATATGATGTCATATAGAACATCATAGAAGGAATAATAATAGAATAAGGCACATAATGATGTATTATAGTGCTGGTTAGGGTTCCGAATATAGTAATGTAACTATTAATAGTACTGTACACTGTACTTAGGTTAGGGTTACAGAAATGCATATAAGGAGGTCATTTCGACGATGATCCTTCAGTTCAATCAACTACCCAGTTGTACACAACTACCAACAAACCAACCACACTAAATGTGAGTAGTCAGAACACTCACTTAGCCAGTGCACTGTGCTGCTGTCCCACATTTTGACATGGATAACTGCAGAGATGTCAACAAGTGGGCACATATCATGGCAAACTGAGTTGTGCAGACTTTGTGAAGGGTGGCTGGTCTGGAAAATTGGGAATTGAGCTTAGCGAGGGGGCAGCAGTGTGCAATGGAAAAAGTCTGGGGGTCCAGAAAATTGTTGGTAGTTGGAAAATGAGGTGGAGGTCAAGTGGCACAGTCGTCTTGCATAATGGAAGGTGGTGGCCTTCAAACAGTTTGAAAATGGAGATGGGGCAATGGTTGGTTGGGTGGGAGCAGTGGAAAACGATGGAACCAGAATTTTGATGGGGTTGTTGAGCAGGGGATGTGGGCACACAGTGCAAATTGAAGGGCGTCGGTCTTCTTCAGTTGTCAGAGGGTCGTTGAGGGCCAGGGGACACAGTCCATGGGAGAAAAATGGCTGGCGAAATGGCACTGAGGGTTGAAACAGAGTTTTTGAGCTTGGAGGAAAATTCGTCGAGCATGGAAACTTGGGCATTGTCATGAACGCTCATTTTCACTTTTCTTTCGTTTCGATTCTAAGACATTTATATTCATTTTCTTTGTTTTGATCTAAGGTCGCAGCCAAACAATCTAGATAAGATAACGATTATCTAATCAGCACAAAGATAAGATAACGATTAGATTAGATTAGATAACGGAGATGCGGCCTTGCTTATGTTTTTCCTTTGACTCATACGGATCAATGATCCGCCTTATGTAAACCTTCTAGTATGTTCTATGGTATTTATAGATAGGGTTACCCTAGGTAACTCCACAGCCTTTAGGGTTATGGGGTTTAGCGCACAGACCATGTACTTAGGTATATATACTGTGCAACGAACACCCAGAGACTCCATTCGAGTTCTCTTGGGGTTTCCCCTCAGTCAACTCCAGTCCTCTCCCTCTACAGTTATACCTTTGGGGCCCTGAGTCAGTCACTGACGAGGGTAGTCCTGATAGTAGAACTCGAATAACTAAACCACTCACTGCCCCACTCGTCGAGCATCACGCTCACCCACACCCGGACTCCAGGGTTAAGGAGAACCATTTGATCGTCCCGACCCATAGTCTTCCGCAGACTCTAAAGCGCCTTTACGGGGTTTTTTGAGACAACCCCACAAAAATCTCATCATCGTTCCTGGTTATCGCAAACCAAAGATCCTACCCCGGATTATAGGGACCGCTGTGCACAGCATACCAGTGCCGAAATTATCACACGTTACGTGATACGCGATCAGGGATAAGCTTCGTCAGCCCCTTGATTACGTTAAATTACCCTGACCTAGGCCCCCTGAAGGGCTATACCATATATACGTACATACATAAAATTTCCGTAATCCTTGAGAGTAGCCGCCGCTTGGTCACGCGCTCTTGAGAAAGATCCGTTCCCCTTAAGGGAATAGTGATACAGGGACAACCGTTCGGCCCCCTGTTAGCATACATCCGATTCGTTTAAAAAATAGAAAGGTACATAGGAGTTGCAAGAACGGTTGCGGATCTTGAACTCATATATACATAGGTGACAGGTCACAAACCTTCCTCACCTCATACCTTTCCCAAAACGGATCAAGAAGATATCAGAGATCTTCTACGAAGAGGCGGCTCATCAGAAACCGAGATCGAAGCGACCATCCATTGGATTCTCACAGGACAGCACTTCACAGAGGAAGACGCTGAGAATCTATTCGAGGATTTACCTCCATTAGAAAACAACAGTGACTCGGATCAAAACAATAGAAATAGGGATAGCACGGGTAGTTCAGATTCAATACGAGAACAACCACATCATTTTGAACCAACCCCATTCCCTGTTATCACACGAGATCCAGCCACCCTCGATATCAACAACTTAATTAGCTCCGACGCTACTTACATCGGAACAGTCGCCCCACCTTGGTCCCCACCAAGAGAATACACACGACCGCCTCGGTCACACACTACTACAGATTCAGACGACGATTCGGATACCGAATCATCCCGCACAAGTTTCAGATCCCTCCCACCCCCGTATCCACCAATGTCGGACTTTGGTCCAGAACCCGAGGTCGAAATGAACTCGGCTCAGCTGTTGGCCCAGCTGAACGCTCAAGCGGCCACAATAAATACGTTGCAAACACAATTGCAACACCTCCAAACGCAGATGATCGACGCCGCGGCAGCAGCTGCAGCCCCTGCACCACCGCCAGTACCCGCACCGGTAGCACCGGTTGCCCCGGTCGTTAATATACCGGAGGGAACTATTTTTAATATCACACAACCCGCTGGACACGCATCGTCCAAAATAGATGCAGCTAAGCCGCCGGTCTTTACCGGAAAGATGACGGAAGTCGATGGGTTTGTCAACTCGTGTCGGCTGTATATGCGGCTCAAAATGGAGCACGCACAAGAAGAAGACAAAGTGTACTTTGTCTTATCATATATGTCGGAAGGATTCGCTTTAGATTGGAGAGACAATCTATTGGAACAATACAAAAATGACGAGGAAGTTCCCACAACAGTGGAAAACTTATTTCAGAAAATAAAAGAGGAATTCGGAGACACAGACGAACAGTCTTCGAAAATAGCAGAGTTGCGCACGATCCAACAAGGCGCCAGTACATGTGAAGAACATGTACAAAAATTCAAAAAGATAGCTCGAGGCACAGGATACGAAGGACGAGCCTTACTCGAGGAGTTTAAACGGAGCCTCAACACAGGACTCCGAAAAAGAATTTTAGAATCAGATGAAGTGCCACAAACGGCAAACGGGTGGTATGTCAAAGCCATCCGACTGGACCGCCAATGGCGCCAAGCACGCGCCGAGGAAAAATATTATTCCTCGAGGAACAGTAACTCCGCTAATAGGAGTGAAGGTGGCTCTAAAGGGCCTGCTTCGTCAGCAAAGACGACACCGGCTGGGCAGCCAAAACCCAGATGGACATTTCCACGCCCATCAGGATCAGCGCCCCAACCGCAACAGGCAGCTGGACCCTCCTCGGGTAGTAATGTTCGACCTCCGCGCGGGCCGAATGATATGGACGTCGATAGGAACAATCGTCCACCGCCACGATGTTACAAGTGCGGAAGACTCGGTCATATCCGAGCAAATTGCAGATCCGGCCTGGACGTCAGGTCAATGACCTTCGAAGAAATGAAGGAATACTTCTCGAAAGGCGAGGAGTTAAAAGACGACGAGAGCCAGTGAGTCCCACTCTGGACTCTCGTAATAGATACAATGTATTGGTAGTTGAAAAGCTAACGGACATAGCGGTTGAATCGGAGGTCTCAAGGACTTCCGAAACGACCCCGCAAGAGGCGGTCTCTAGCACGAAAGTGCAGGAGCGCGGCAGGGCGGCTAAACCTGTGCTTTATTCCTCTTTAGCTCAACGGAAAGTACGAAAAGGGACAAAAGATTTCTTCATTCGCACAATAGGTCCAAAAGAAGAAATCCTGATGCAAGTCAGTCTGGAAACGATGGACACACACGAAAAACATGAACAAACAGCGCTTCTTGATTCAGGAGCAACGGGTTTGTTTATGAATAAATCCTTTGCTAAGCGGATGAATTATAAACTAATTCCCTTAGCCAATCCTATCCCAGTTCGTAACGTCGATGGAACTCTCAACGAAGGAGGTATGATCACACATGAAGTAGATTTAATACTTCATTACCAAGGACATATGGAGAGAGCTACGTTTGAGATATGCGAATTAGGGAAAACAGATGTAATCATTGGATCCACATGGTTACGACGACATAATCCGGAAGTAAATTGGGAAACTGGAGAAATCAAACTCACCAGATGTCCACGATCATGTGGACATAAACAAAGAGAATGGACCGCAGAGCGGGAACAGAATGCGAGGTTAGCAGAGCACTGGGAAGCTTTACAATACCTATGGGAGAAAGAACGCGAGTTGGACTTTGCGTATTGGTTAGAAGAAAAACGAATGGAAGATGCTGGTGCATCTTTCATAGAGGAAGCTAAACACCCGAAACAGTACAAGTACGGAAATAAATACCCGTTCTTGCCCCTGTTTCCACCACGATCGCCGAAGGCAGGATCCTTCTCAAAACAGATAAATGAACTTAAAAAACAGTCACCGGAGGAGATGGTACCAGAAAAGTATCATCAATATTTAAAAGTATTCGAAAAGAAAGCATCGGAGCGGATGCCGGTTCGAAAGCCATGGGATCATGCTATTGATACCAAACCCGGCTATGAACCCAGAAAAGGAAAGGTGTATCCTTTATCCCCAGACGAACTCCAGGAAGTACGAGACTTCCTTGATGATCAAATAAAAAAGGGATATATCAGACCTTCTAAATCACCGCAGACGTCACCGGTGTTTTTTGTAAAGAAAAAAGATGGAAAAAAGAGAATGGTACAGGATTACCGATACCTAAATGAGTGGACAATTAAAAATAATTATCCACTACCACTCATATCAGAGCTCGTAGATCGAGCAGGTAAAGCCAGGCACTTTACCAAATTGGACTTACGTTGGGGCTACAACAACGTACGAATTAAAGAAGGAGACGAATGGAAAGCCGCCTTTACAACACTGGAAGGAGCATACGAACCGGTGGTCATGTTCTTTGGGCTGACTAACTCACCAGCCACATTTCAACATATGATGAACGATATCTTTAGAGATATGATCAATACAGGCAAAGTTATCATCTACATAGATGACATTTTGATCTTTACTAAAGATAAAACGGAACATGATGAAATCGTACTTGAAGTACTCCGGAGGTTGCAGGAAAACGACCTCTATGTAAAACCAGAAAAATGTGTATGGGATGTAGACGAAGTTGAATTCTTAGGTGTCATCATTGGACCTAATGGAATTCAAATGGACCCTAAAAAAGTAGAGGCAATCTTAAACTGGCCAGTACCAGCATGTGTTAAAGATGTGCAACGCTTTTTGGGTCTTGCCAACTATTATCGCAGGTTTGTCAAAGACTTTGCAAAAATAGCACAACCACTACATGCACTGGTGAAAAAAGATAAAAAATGGGAATGGACAGAAAAAGAGCAAAGAGCTCTAGAAACTTTAAAAAAAACATTCACGGAACAGCCACTACTAGTAGCTCCGGACTCTAATCGAAAATTCAGAATAGAGTCTGATGCCTCGGACTACGCAACGGGAGGAGTATTATCAATGCTCTGTGACGATGAGAAATGGCGGCCAGCAGCCTTCTTATCTAAAACGTTAAATGAAACCGAGAGGAATTATGATGTCCACGATAAAGAAATGTTGGGCATTATGAGGTGTCTTGAAACATGGAGACACTATTTGGAAGGAGGGAAGGAAGAATTTGAGGTTTGGACGGATCATAAAAACCTCGAATACTTTATGAGTGCAAAAAAGTTAAACAGAAGACAAGCCAGATGGGCTTTATATCTTAGTCGTTTTAACTTCAAGATTATTCATAAAGCTGGTAGTACAATGGGCAAAGCAGATTCTCTGTCCAGGAGGCCAGACCTTAAAGAAGGGGTGGAATCAGATAACAAGGATGTAACCTTGTTGAAACCGGAACTTTTTCTCGTAAAAGCTTTACAGCAAGGACACCTGCTCATTGACGGTGCAGAGAAGGGACTCTTAAAAAAGATTAGAGAGTCAGAAGCACGTGATGAAGAAGTAGTCAAGGCAGTAGAAGCAATGAAAAAGGCCGGAGTAAAAACAATAAATGCGGGAGAATGGCAAATGGAACAAGGCTTGGTCCTTTGGAGAGGCAAAGTATATGTCCCTAAAGATGAAAAACTACGAATAGAGATAGTTAGACTCCATCACGATACACCCATTGCAGGACATGGAGGACAGTGGAAGACGGTTGAACTCGTCACAAGGAATTATTGGTGGCCAGGAGTCACAAAATTTGTTAAAAAATATGTCACTGGATGTGACAAATGCCAAAGAAGTAAAAATTTCCCAGAACCACCAGCAGGGAAATTAATGCCAAATTCTGCACCAAGTCGTCCATGGACGCATATATCAGCAGATTTCATTACCAAGCTTCCCGAATCGCACGGACATAACGCGATACTGGTAGTATGTGACAGAATGTCCAAAATGTCACATTTCATACCCACATCCGAAGAAACGTCAGCACAAGGATTAGCGACTCTATTTAGAGATCATGTCTGGAAAATACATGGTCTCCCAGAGTCAATAATCTCTGACAGAGGTCCTCAATTCGCCGCACAGATGATGAAAGAATTGAACCAAATGTTAGGCATTTCTACAGATTTGTCTACAGCTTTCCATCCACAGACGGATGGACAAACAGAAAGAATGAATCAGGACTTAGAACAGTACCTGAGGATATTCGTAGATCACAGACAAGAAACGTGGTCTGAATGGTTAGCAATAGCTGAATTTAGTTATAACAGTAAAATTCAGTCATCTACCAAGGAAACGCCGTTTTTCGTAAACTATGGAAAACACCCCAGAATGGGAATGGAACCTAGAAGAGAAGGATCTCATCCAGCAGCCACGGAATTTGCTCAAAAAATGAAGGAAATTCACGAAGAAACACAGGCTGCCTTGCGAAAATCGCAGGATGACATGAAATTATACGCAGATAGGAAAAGAGGAGAGTCTCCTCTTTATAAAGTTGGAGACAAAGTTTGGTTATCAACCAAAGATCTGCAATTGGTCAACAGACCTACACGAAAATTAGCAGAACGATGGATTGGACCCTATCCAATCAAACGAATTATCTCTCCTAATGCGGTAGAATTGGATCTCCCCTTCTCTCAGCAGATCCACCCGGTCATTAATGTATCACGTATTCGTCCTTACGTGAGACCCTTAAAAGGACAGAAACTGGCACCGCCACCTCCGGTAGAAATAGAGGGACAAAAGGAGTACGAAGTCGAAGAAGTAATCGACGTTCGTCTAAAAAGAAATAAACTGCAGTACCTTGTAAAATGGAAAGGGTACACTGCAGAACATAATTCATGGGAACCGGTTGAAAATGTTAAAAATGCAAAAAAGAAAATAAAGGACTTTTATAATAGACACCCAGGAGCAATTCGCGTCATAGGTCAGGACGCTTTTAAAGGATTGAAGTTCAAAAAATACGAGAACTTCACAGAATATAATGGACCAATAGTATCCAGGATTGACATAAACGCAGTAGCAGAAACTGCGCAATGGGAAGAAAATTGGAAAAAATGGAAGGGTCAAGGTTTGCTTACGCAATTAAACGAACCATCAGACAAAGATGGTCCCTGCGACTGCAACGGTTGTGAAAACTAAAAGAATGGGCCCTGGAGTAGGGCCTTAAACTGCTTCAATCAGTTACAAAAGGTCATACTCGGCCTTCCCAGTCAAAAATGGGCAAAAATCGCAACAACCGTGCGCGTAACTGTAAAAAATCACAAAAAACCATTCTTACGTTGGGAGCTCAATCCAACGTTTCACACCAATGTACTGGCATGTCTAGATGCCACTTTGAACACGAACAACCCAAACCCACCCCTCCACGAACTCTCCGCCCCAAGATCACCATGTCTCGCGCCGTTGAAGTCCAACTGGACAAAGTTAACGCGGGACAAGACCCCTGGACGCTGTCGGAAAAGGCATTCAATGCCTGGCAGCATTATATGTACCTAAAGCGAAATGGCCTTGACGGACATGTATCCTTTGAAACCTCAGGATAAGGGTTTCGTCATGGAAGACGAACCTTAAAGAGGGGGTACTGTCATGAACGCTCATTTTCACTTTTCTTTCGTTTCGATTCTAAGACATTTATATTCATTTTCTTTGTTTTGATCTAAGGTCGCAGCCAAACAATCTAGATAAGATAACGATTATCTAATCAGCACAAAGATAAGATAACGATTAGATTAGATTAGATAACGGAGATGCGGCCTTGCTTATGTTTTTCCTTTGACTCATACGGATCAATGATCCGCCTTATGTAAACCTTCTAGTATGTTCTATGGTATTTATAGATAGGGTTACCCTAGGTAACTCCACAGCCTTTAGGGTTATGGGGTTTAGCGCACAGACCATGTACTTAGGTATATATACTGTGCAACGAACACCCAGAGACTCCATTCGAGTTCTCTTGGGGTTTCCCCTCAGTCAACTCCAGTCCTCTCCCTCTACAGTTATACCTTTGGGGCCCTGAGTCAGTCACTGACGAGGGTAGTCCTGATAGGCATGCAGCCAAAAACCATGCAGCAATCACAAAACAATCCATAAACAAATGTGTTGCATGTGTTTGGGGCTGGCGAAATGGCACAGAGGGTTGAAACAAAGTTGTTGAGCTTAGAGGAAAATTTGTCAAGCATGGAAACTTGGGCGCACAGCCAAAAACCGTGGGTGGTGATCAAGAAACAGTCTATAATTGTCTAAACAAAGGAGTGGGTGGCAGGCAAAAACAAAGGAGTGGGTGGTGAAAACAGATGTGTATGTGGTGCTGGAAGTGGTGGTTGGCACAGCCATTGAAAAATGCAGGTGCAGTTCACAACAGGGGCACGTGCTGGGCACAAAAACTGTTGTAGTATGCATAAACAAAGGTGCAGCAAGCGTCGGATGAGTGCGCAAGGCAAAAACGAATGTGTCTGTGGTGTTGTAAGTGGTGGTTCATCAGGTTTTCGGCCATTTCGGCTTTGGCTGCTTTGGCAGCTCACCAAAGCAGTCAAAGTGGCCAAAGCATCCAAAGTGCATTTCCACTTTTTTGAGATAGGTACATTGCTTTCAAAGTGATTAAATGGATTTCAAAGCTTTATGACTGCTTTCAGAGAGGTTTTTGGTCTCACTTGAGTGTTCACAAATGGGAAAAAATGCAATACAAAAAACATTCTATTGGCAACAATGGAATACACGTGTTTGTTCTGAGTGCTACTGTAAGAGGCAATCCAAAGTGAATGTGAGTGATAGGAATGGTGGATAGGCCACTAAGAGGGTGTCTTGAAAGCAAGCAATACCAATGGTGTAAGAGCATTGCTGAGTGAGCAATAGCGATGGTGGATGCAAAAGTGTTGCTGAAACTGTTGAGAGCGAGTGATAGCGATGGTGTATGAGAGCATTGCTTCGGAATTCTTGAAAGTGAGTGATAGCAATGGTGTATGAGAGCATTGCTTTGGAATTCTTGAGAGCAAGTGATAATGAATTCTTGCAGTCTAGGTGAAATTAGAACTCAATCTTCGAACGATGCAATTGAGAGTTACTGTAATATCTAGTCAAGATTCATAATGAAGTTGCCGTCAGGGTCTTCCTCCTCGTTGTTGTTGGAGTCTTCAACGAGGGTGGCAGTACTAACTGAGCAGATCCTTTCAGTAAAGAAGTGCTGACGAGCATTGAGGATGAGCTTATCCCATTGATCGTCGCTCAGACTCTTCAATGTTTGGACAAATATGGTTGCATGTTGGATGCGTGTCATTGTCTTCTTTCCACTTGCCACACCATCCTTTTTAGCCTTTGCAATGATGTCGCCATAATTATCTGCTGAAAACTTTTGCATCTTCTCCTCAACTAATTCACCAGTTCGCCAGTGTTCGAGTCCCCAGCCGATCTAAAATTGTTAGTTTTTTATTTAACTCGTAAAGCATTGCGTACCGCTTGCATGGACAAGATGAGAGCGCCAACCAGCTTCTCACTTTCATGATCTTCATCATGTTCTCTGAGTTGCTTTAAATGGCCATTGGCAAAAGCACTGAGCACAAGGGCACCTCTACCAAAGCCCTATACCAGATTGTTAGTCAATATATGCTCTTCATCTCGTAATGTACCTTGCTATCAACCCCATCATTCCAGTTGGCCCATTGGTATGCATATGTGTAAAGATCACTTCCCGGCTGTATTGGTTTTTTTTGAAGATATGCCTCAACCTGTTCTGCAATAAGGTCCTTCACTGTGAGCCCTGGGTTTCTTTGGACAATTTTTTCCATCGTGCCCTTGTGTGATTTGAAATATTTGTCAATTGCTTCAAATGCCTTGCTTCCAATAGTGTTGCGCCAGTTTTGCAGTCGAGCAGTAACCTCAATCCGAGTTTAGTCATATGGATCTTTTCATCAACCCAACAATACGCACCAATCCGATCCACAGTCCATCTTTGACTACCTTATGCATGTTGGCTCCATAGACCCCATCAACAATAGCCTGGACTTGATCTACATTAAGGTTGCTCCATGGATCAAGAGTGCCAGCCTTCATGCGAGCGAGCGGTGCGACCCTTTCTGTAAACAACTTTTGAGTGCATGAATCTGGGCTGATGTGTACAAGTTTCCATTTGTCGTCACTGTCGCACATTTCCTTCATATTTTGTGTTGCAATTGGATTATCTTTGACTTTGATGTTCATCTAGAAGCATTTTAGTTGTAAAAATTAAAGGAAAGAGTCAAAACTCAATGTAGCCTTTATTGTTCTTTGCAACGCTAGAGGTGGGTTTAGCTTTGATATTGCGAGCTTCAATGTCGTCTGTTTCGCCTTCAGGAATGGGCCCACCAAATTGTGCCATTGAACCTGGATCGTCAGTGGAAGCCAAGCTCATGCCAGCCATGAGCTTATTCATTGTAGACTGGGTGCCACGATTCTTGACCATCTTCTCCCATTCTGAATCAATGCCGTGGTCGATATCGTTCTTCTTGGTTCTTTTGGACAATCTGATGGTTGGTCAGGCAGCACAAAACAGTTTGTGCAACTTGGCTCACTTACTTTCCTTTCTGGGATGAGTCATCATCAAACTCCGCTGAGTTACGCTGATATGTCTACTCCCCGTCTAATGGAGATGTTAGACACAAGTGGGAGTGGCTTGTGGCAGATCCTGAAGATTCCCGTCCAACCCAATAAACTCCGGAGGTGGCTGCAATAAGTCCAGGCGCGCTAACTGTAGTCCGAGTGTGCGAGGGAACTCCGGGGTGTGTTTAACAAAGTCCGGAGCTGCGCGGGAAAGTCCGGAGCGGTGTAGGAAAGTCCGGAGCGGTTTAAACAAAGTCCGGAGTTGTGCGGGAAAGTCCGGAGTTGCAAAGGAAAGTCCGGAGTGGCTTAAACAAAGTCCAGAGCAGTGTGGTAAAGTCCGGAGTCGCGCGGTAAAGTCCGGAGCTGCGCGGTAAAGTCCGGCATGGTGCAGGAAAGTCTGGAGCGGTGCGGGAAAGTCCGGAGTTGCGAAGGAAAGTCCGGAGCGGTTTAAACAAAGTCCGGAGTGGTGCAGTAAAGTCCGGAGTTGCGCGGGAAAGTCCGGAGCGGTGCAGGAAAGTCCGGAACGGTGCGGGAAAGTCCGGAGCGGTGCAGTAAAGTCCGGAAGTATGCGGGAAAGTCCGGAGTTGTGAAGGAAAGTCTGGAGTGGCACGGGAAAGTCCGGAGTTGCTGGTCCAACGTCGGCAAAAGAGAGGGAATTGGATCACGTCGAAGAGAATGTATTAACGAGAGTGATAGAACACGGTGGAAACAAACGGCACTATAACGGTAACTGTGGGTAACGGTCCCCTTCTTCTACTAAGTCCAAAACTCCTTTTTATACCTTCCCGCTACTCGAGTAGTCTCTTGGACAACTTTCAACATGTTCGGCGATCCTTTCCGCATATGGCAACTTGAACTGAAAGGCCACCCTGCCTCGGCTAGTTGTCAATCAACTAGTGCGTGTGCCGTTAGTGATTGAATTGCCACCCATCCTTGTTCCATAGCTGGTTGGTACAATTCCTCGGCATTCTACCATAGTTCCCGAATGGTCGTCACCCGGAGTTTGCATCGGTAAGCATTCCGCTCCGGAATATCTCGGAAATGCGTCGGTAATGCTCGGAAAATGCTCGGAATACCTTGGAAATGTCCGGAAATGCTCGGAAATGCACGGAAAATGCACGGAAAACACTGGAGATGCCTGGAAATGCTCCGGAGTTTTGCTGTCTGTTCCGGAATACCTCGGAAATGTCTCGGAGTTGCCGGATTACACTGATAGCCGCGGAGCGTGCTCATCAACGCTTGATGGCTGCCACAACTCCAGCATCTTGAGTATGACACAACTCGCTAATCTCTTTGCGCCCAGGCTTCTTCCCCTTCTTTGCTGCCTTCTTCTTTTCTTTCTTGGCCTTCTTCTTGGCCTTCTTCTTTAATTTCTTTGCCGTCTTTTTCATCTTCCTCTCATCGTCATCATCATCCCTGTCATCACTCAAACTCGAGCTAGAGTCATCGGAATCAGAGCTATTGGAGGTTTCAGAAAGCTCTATAGCTTTTCTTTTATCTATTTGCACAAGGAGCATAACAAGGACGATGTGAGTACTCACTATTCTTTGCTCTATGTGAAGAGGACTCAGGGATATTAAGTGCAGGTTTTGGCACTATCCCAGGCAGATATCAGCAGACATATGCGCATTGGAACTGGTCAACTGACCAGATTCATCATCTATAAAAAATTCAGCTTCGCCCGTACCTGGTTTCTTTTGCAACGCTGGACAGGACAAAGGAGTGTGTTATGATGATCAAGTCGTCTGTCAATCTACCCGATGACGTAATGCCACGAGGATCGTCCGAGATGATGGCGATGAGGTAAGCCTGGCGAACACGAGTGGGTAAACAGTGCTGAGCCTATAAGGCGAGACTCAGGTTTGAGAAGAGAGTTATAGGCGAGGGCGCATGAACTACGACTTGAAATCTCACCACAACCGATTAAGGTTGCCAGAGACTAACTTGTGCTTACTAACAAGCTTTGCAGCGAGTTATAAGGTTTATACAAGCTAAGTCAAACTTAAGGTTCAACCTACGACAAACTCTGCTATTTATACGTGAACCTACTGTCTGTAAAAGGTAAAGAACGTCATAGGTATGATGTAATGATAGTAGACGTCATAACGCGTCATGAGTGAGGTCATAGCGACGTCAGTATGACAGAACGAAGGTAGGCATATAGCATAGGTAAGAATAGAGTCACAACAGACGTTGTGTGACATTGCATAAGCATATGAAAATAGAAGAGATTGCATAAGCACCGAAAGAGGCAGGTGCTGACATAAGAAAAATAAAAGTGCGCATAACTGTAACACTAGCTCTTCGCTAGATTACTTGTCCACAAGTAATACTATACACTAATAAACAAAAAAGTACAATGAGCACTCACTCAACGTTGTTGTGCTCGGTTTCGGTCCACCAATCGGGTTTTCCGAGGTGGAATTCATCATCTTCATCGTCAGGGCAGTGTCGTCCTGCTAACCAGGCACGATGTTCTTCCTTGTTATCGAAGGTAATGGTCCCAGGGCAGGTTCCCTGCTGGAATCCTTGGCGGGTGCGACGAAGAGGACGAGGGCGCGTCAAAGGAGGGCGTTGTGAGCGGTTCGCTGGGCGTGGCGATGTGCCAGGGGTAGACCCTGCATTCTCGATGTGTTTAGGAACTGATTTCGGTAGCGCGAGATGATGATTAGGGTCGTGTTGTGACGTGATGTGTCCTTGGGAGTTACAAATGAGACAATGAGGGCATCGGGGTTGTTTTCGGGGCGCCTGAGGAGTGGCAGGTGTCATTGCCTTGCCCTTTCCTTTCTGTCTGGGTGGTGTCTCTGGATTGACTGTCGAAAACGCGACAGGGGGATTCGAAGGTATCGTCGTCGAGGGTCGCATTGATGGCTGAGGGTTCATCAGTGCCGAAATCGGTATAGACTTTCCTTTCGGGGCTGTCTGTTTGGCTGCTGAGGCCGACCCTTCAGGCTGTCTTGTGACAAGGGGCATTGTTGTCATCAAGGGTGTGGCCGAGTCTAATTCGGCGAGGGTGCGAATGATGACTTGGACTTCATCTCCATTGAGGATAACGCGGGGCAATTTAGAGGGTCGAGGCGATCTTATCGTGGATTTCATCTGCTGCATCGAGGATCTCAAAGCGGTTTTGGGACAACGTAAATGGGGTTAAACCAGGAGTTGATCTTGATCAGATTCCTGACATCATTCTGCTGTACATAGATGCATAGCTGTCCATCGCGTACTAGTTTGATGGCGTCAATGATGTATCGTTCGACATCGGCGATCAGGAGTCGGCGAAGAAGATCCAGGGCGAGTTGGTCCAGGTTTAGTTGAATAGAGTTGGTTAGTTCCCAGGCTAGATTAGTGACGTTGATAAACGTCTCGATGAGGTTAGTGCTGTCGAAATTGGCATTTTCTATCGCAATCTGTCTGATGGCGAGGGAGTGTGGTTGACTGGAAAGTATTCTCCAGACTTGTGCAAGACGAACAGGGATTGCTTGATCCAGTTCGATCCGGGCGAAAGCGATGGTTCTCCTAACCCAATTAAGTATTTGTGGATAGGTAGCACCAGAGTTAAACGCTCCTGAATATCCAGTAGTTCCGTGAGCTGGAATCGTTTGTGGTTCTCCAGCCTTCTCTGAATATAGCATATGCGCTCCGCCACTGGGGGTAGCTTTGGGGCTATCTGTAATACAGTTTCTGGTGACTGTTTCGGTATCCATCGGAGTGTCCGATGAAAGGTGTCCCTGATTACTCTCAGGTACCACATGATGAGGGTATAGTCCCAAAGGTCCTGTTGATATTTCTCCTCGGGAGGGGGTGGAGCGGTTTTGGGAGGTGGTGGTTTCAATGGTTTGTGATGTAAGGGGACCCTGAGGGTCATTGGTCGATGCGTGATGTGGCTCAGGCACGATGTTGTTAGGGTCAAAGTCTGAGGGTGTATCATCTCAAGGGTATACAAGCACGGGGCGTTCAGGGGTGTGCACAATGAGGTGAGGGTCAGTGGGTTGTCCTGACTTATCGACTGAAAAGTATGCGGAGTAGACATGAGGGGGAACAGGGGAGGTAGACTTGGAAGACATAGACTGTGGTTAGATAGCGATGCAAAGATTGCTAGTCTTCAGTTGAGTTTTCTCCTGTTTTATATCTGTCTAGGACTTCTTCCGCATTAGTCAAGTTTGCATTCGGGTTCCCAGGTGTTGTATGATGTATCATATCCCTTCCATTTGACGAGGTATTGGTATGAGTTGCCTTTTTTGCGATGCGCTATTATCGCTTCAACTTCATACTCTTCCTGGCCTTCTATCAGATCAGGGGGAGGTCTCGTGTCATTTGGTCCATGTATATCCGTTTCCTTGTATGGTGTAAGGAGGGCTGCATGGAATACTGGATGAATGCGCCATTGGGCTGGCAACTTTAGTTTGTATGTTACTGGTCCTAGGACTTTCTCTATTTGGAATGGTCCTTCCCTTTTAGGTGCCAGTTTACGTGTTTCATATGGTATTCGAAGGTTCTTCGACTCTAACCATACTTTGTCTCCTTCCTTAAAGGGTTTAGAGTGACGGATGGTGCGTTTCATCATTTTTAGACGTGCTAACTCATGTGCTGCAAGCGCTTCTTCTCTTGCTTTGTGGAGTTGCTTTAAATGTGCGTCTGCTGCAGGTGCATCCGTTCTGCTAACTACTTCTGGTAGTGCCACAGGGTCTGTTCCATACATGAGATGAAAAGGCGATTGTTTCAGCTCTTGATGAGTGCATTGATTATGTGCAAACTCGGCAATAGGTAAGACTCTGCTCCAGTTGGCTACATCATAAGCACAGAATATCCGGAGATAGATCTCTAGTTCCTGATTTAGACGTTCTGATTGTCCATCAGTTTGTGGATGAAAGGCGGTGCTCATTTGATGTTTTATATTTAGCGCGGTGGTTATCTCCTTAAAGACTTTTGCTGCGAACTGTGGTCCTTGATCTGAGATCATGATATCAGGAAGTCCAAAGCGTTTGAATACTTCTTTGATATAGAGCATTGCTGTTTGTTCGGCGGTGATTGTTTTGTGACAAGGCGATAGAATTACCCCCTTTGTAAGGCCTTGGTCGACCACGACAAGAATAGAATCATAACCATCAGAGATCGGTAGATCGGTGATGAAATCCATTGTTATCTGTTGAAATGGTCGCTGGGCATGTGAAATGATCAGTGTTAGGGGTGCGGTGGTGGGATGAGTGTTTGGTTTCATCTGTTGGCAAGTTCCACAGCCATCTATGTATTTCTTTAGTAAGACGGTCATTCCTGGCCACCAATAATGAGTTTTGAGCAAAGCAAGCGTTTTGAAGAATCCAGGGTGTCCTGCACTTGGTGATTCATGGTATTCTTTCATGATATCACGGCGTAGATCTAGATCATCAGGAACATAGGGTGTTCCTTTGTATAATAATAGTCCATTGTCCAGCTTCCAGTCAGAGATGGTGCTTCTAAATGGAAGCGGGGTATTTTTGTTGAGGCAGTGTCTGACTTTCTCAACGAAGGCGTCAGTGGCACTGCTATTAATAATCCTTTCGCGAAGGTCTAATGATAGCGATTGGATAAATATAGAATGTGGGAGCATAGTGACTGTTTCGTCATCTTCTTCTCCTTCGGCGTGGTCATGGCGGCGGGAAAGAGCGTTGGCTTGAGTCAGTTTAGCTCCAGGGGTGTGTACTAGTTGTAGATTATATCTGGATAGATTATTCCACCAGCGGGCTTGGCGTGCGGTCAAGCGCTGAGGTGCGCGATAATAGGTTAAGTTTTTATGATCGCATCAAACGGTGATGGTGTGAGGTGCTCCTAAGAGCAGGTATCTCCATTCTTCGAGTGCGCGAATTATAGCATAGAGCTCCCTGTCATATATTTGCCAATTACGTTCAGTAGGGGTTAAGGCGTGGGAGAGATATCCGCATGGATGCAGCTGGCCATTGCTGTCCGCTTGGAGTATAGTTGCTCCTACAGCCCATTTGGATGTGTCACTTTCTAGAATAAAGGGTTTGGTCGCATCAGGCATGGCTAATACAGGGGCAGTCATGAATTGTTCTTTCAGAAGATCAAAAGAGACTTGGCATTCCGGTGACCAGTCCCAAATTTTGTTCTTCTTTGTCAGATCATGAAGGGGTTTTGCAAGGTATGCAAAATGTGCAATAAAGCAGCGGTAATAATTTCCAAATCCTAAAAATGAGCGTACTTGTTTGACTGTAGTTGGTACAGGCCAGTCCCTAATTCCAGCTAGTTTGATAGGGTCCATTTTGATCGTATTGTGGGAAACGATCATGCTGAGGAATTCCACTTCTTCCTTGGCGAATTTGCATTTCTCTAATTTTAAATATAGATCGTGATGTCGTAAGCGTTCCAGAACGCGTTTAGTTCGTGACTCGAGTTCTTGTTTTGTTTGTGCACATATCAGGATGTCATCCATATAAATGACGATCCATCCTTCATCGATCATGTCCCTAAAATAGTCGTCCATCATGGCTTGAAACGTCACAGGTGAATTCCGGAGTCCAAAGAACATGACTGTTGGTTCGAATAATCCTCTGTTGGTGACAAAAGCAGCCTTCCATTCATCGCCTTCTACGATCATGCCGAGGAATTCCACTTCTTCCTTGGCGAATTTGCATTTCTCTAATTTTAAATATAGATCGTGATGTCATAAGCGTTCCAGAACGCGTTTAGTTTGTGACTCGAGTTCTTGTTTTGTTTGTGCACATATCAGGATGTCATCCATATAAATGACGATCCATCCTTCATCGATCATGTCCCTAAAATAGTCGTCCATCATGGCTTGAAACTTCACAGGTGAATTCCGGAGTCCAAAGAACATGACTGTTGGTTCGAATAATCCTCTGTTGGTGACAAAAGCAGCCTTCCATTCATTGCCTTCTTTGATCCTTACATTGTTATATCCCCATCTGAGATCTAGCTTCGTAAAGTAGCATGCTCCTTTAAGTTTGATCATCAGGTCGGAGATTAAGGGTAAGGGGTACGAATTCGGCTTAGTCCATTCGTTAAGATAACGGTAGTCCTGACAGGGTCTCAGGGCATTACTATCCTTCTTTGGAACAAAGAAGAAGGGCAATGCTTGAGGTGATTTTGATTGTCAGATATATCCTTTTGTTAGTTGTTCCTTGATCCATTCGTCTAGCGAGTTTTGTTCTAATGGTGATAGGTTATAGATCTTTGATTTACGAGGGATGAACTCGTCTCGTAATTCGATGGTGTGATCCCAGGGTCTTGACTCAGGGAAACGCTCCGAGGCTTCTTTTTCGAATACTGAGTTCCACTCCATATACTCGGAAGGTACCTCTAGTCCTTCAGTAGATCCAGGTTCTACCTGACCTCTATAGTGATGCTCCATCTGTTGTGATGCGGTGATTTTCCGAATCGCTACTTCCGGTATCGAGTCCTCATCCACATACAGCGAGCTGACCTCTGCCTGGGCGACAATCCCACTGTGTGACATCGTGTATTGTTTGGCTAGAGCGTCGTCATATTCTGTCACATCTTCTAGATCCGCCTGGATCCAAAGATTCCGTATGCGTGCACAGATATCTTCTTTTTCGGAATTACGGAATTCCAGAGTCTTTTCTCGCCAGTCTATTATTGGGTTATGCTACTCGAGCCAAGGCAGCCCCAAAATAAAGTTCTGATCGCCTAATGACATCACCCAGAACCAGTGCGTCATAGTTTTGCCATTTATGTTAAAGGTGATCAGACACCTTTCTAAGATCTCTCCTGCTTCGTTCTCTGATCCATCAACATTCTTGACTTTGATGGGTCGGATCAAGGGTATTCGCTTCCAGTTTGAGGCAATGGATGCGTCTATGAACAGGCCTTCTGCTCCACAGTTGACTAGAGCAGTTTCAGTGGTTTTATCGGATTCGATGGAAATGGGGATGGAAATCTTTTTATTGGTTAAAGATTTTACTGTTACACCGCAAATATAGATAGAATCCGATGCTTGAGGATCAGCATCCACTGATGTGCGATCCCTGTTTAAAAATCCTGTTCAGCAAGCAGACTGAGACGATCTTCTGAAGACAAGTGCGCCATCAAAGCCCTGATGGCCATCATACTTGTATTCTCACTAGCGTTTTCTGACTCTTCTTCATCATATCCCTCAACCTCATCACCTTCCATAGATGTGGAAGTCGCTCTGATGTGACGGTGGGGTTGTGACTCCTTTACTCCCTTCCCAAAATGCTTCTTCTTGTTTCCACTGTTGGGTTTCCTCATGGGGCATCTCGGTGATTGATGACCCCCTTTGTGACATATGAAACACAGTCCTTCTTTGACATGTCGCTCTCTCTCGTCTTTAGATAATGCGTTGATGATAACTGCATCAATATCCATTGCATCGGGATCTCTGTATCTCGGTGATGGTCTTCCTCCTCCTCCAGCGTGTGATAGTCCTGCTAAAACACCTAGTCTGCTTTTGGCGTTTGCATATCTTTGTGCAGCATCGTACCAACCCTGTAGATCGGCTGGGTTCTGCATAAGGATCTGGTGGATGCTTTCAGGGGGAAGTCCCTCCGAAAATAGAGGAATGATGGCGGCTTCTTCCTTGATCTTGGACTTTTTGATTAGTTCCTTGAACTTGTCCATATATAGTAGGATCGGCATCTTCTTGCGTTGTCGCACTATTTTGTATAGCTCCATCATGGCCCTTCCAGGGCTGTCCACCTGTTTCCAGTTACTCTCAAATGACTCTTTAAATGCAGCCCAAGTTCCCCATGCTGCTGCGTCGTTTAGGTCGCTTAATTTAGCTAGCTTCCATTGGCCTGCGTTTCCGCCAATGTGCATGAGTGCGAAGATGATCTTCTTCTTATCGGTATTATAACCGGTATTGATCTTGAAGAACATCTCGCAGTCATTCATAAATAGCTCGGCTAGTTTTCGGTTCCCTTCGAATTTAGTGGGCATGGGACCCTTGATGCATTGATCGGCATTTGCGTCAGCCATTTTGATATCAGGGTCATTGTCTGGTGGTGGTGGTGGTGGAGTAGGTGTTCTGGGAGGCAGTGGAGTAGGGGTTCTTAATGGAGGTATAGGCGATTCAGAAGTTGGTTCTTCTTCTGGCTGTTTGTCTGAAGATGGTCCACTAGTCTGTGCGAGATCTAAAGATAAAAGTGGTCTTGGTGTGTTTCCTAATGTGGAAGTGAACTGTAAGGGGCTAGGTCGTGCTGTTCCTAGCTCTTGAAACGCTTTGAATGGGGCAGTCTCAAATAGGTCACTAGATTCAATCGTATTCTCCTCTCGGGAAGAATCGGAATCTGAGTGTCAGGCCCAGCCGACATACCCGGCATGTCCTCCTCGTCATCATCTCAGCGGACATTCGCGGGCCTCTTGGGCCCTTATATATATCTCAGTTATATCATAGTGTGACGCATGACCTTAAGTCGCACGTCTTATTCATTAAGTAAGCAGCACGATTCAGACTTAGTACAGCGCAGTACGAGTCTCAATAAACGTTGATTCAGTGCATTGCGCATCTGTGTGAGTTACCTCGCACCCAATGGAAGGACATTAGTCCTCCTATCACAATCCAGGAGCCTTAGGTACTACCTGGCTCCTCGACAACCAGCCTACATCGGAATAAACCGTTACAGGCTTTACACTTTTTTGCACTTCAATAAGAGGCTTTGCGCGAGAACCATCGAGTTCTCCCTATAATGTCTTTTGGACCCCCCTCATGGAAACCGCAAGGACCTTCGAATAAACCCAGAGGAAGCAACTCCTCACCCTCTGGGGATAGCTCCCCCACAATAGCATCAGACTCCTGGCGCTCGGCCAGTGTGTCGAATGTCCATGGTTTGAGAGGAACTGCGAATATCACGTATAGGAGCGCCAGCTCCTCACAATACTTGAGAGCGGCTCAACAAGCTCAAAAACCCCCTGTCCCAACAAGAAGTCCAGGTCCAATAATCTCCCAACCTAACTCCCCGATCCCACCGAAGAGAAGGGAAGTTAATTTAAACTCCCCAGGGAATGAGCGGGGCACACAAGCCCCATTAAACACCACTCAACGATCACCGACAACCACGGAAGATCGCGCACCTCGTTTTTCCCCCAACAGACGAGCTCTCCCGAGTTTCACTGCGGGATTAAACTTAACGTCTATACAAGGAAAAAACAGTAAAGAAGATGACGGGGCGTCCTCGACGAAGGAGACCCCACAAATTCACCAACCTGTAACACAGGAAACCAAGGCGATCCCTCGACAAGACACGACTCAGGTAACCCAATTACCAGAGTCACAATATCTAAAGGAGAACCAGGTAATCATGGAATCCATGATTCGAGACCAGGCGCGTCTCCGGGAAACAGTATCCGCCACGCAAATAAAAATGGATGCTATCATGTCGAGCAACATTGAGATGAAATCTATGTTGGATAGGCTCATAGAGTTGCAAGGGAAGGCTCCTTCCAGAGCCTCCAGGGATTCATCACCCCACAGTTCCCAAAGGGTGGTAGACACCCGACAAGAGCTCAGCCAAGTGGATTCAGATGAGGATCCATTGGAATACATAGACGAGGCTCCTGTCGGACCTCATCAAGGGAGAACAAGATCTCCCCAACTTAACGACCCAGATCTATGGAACGAGATACCAATGGGAGTGGATGAACATGAATTGTCCGCCCTGGTAGAACTCAAGGCGGGAGAGTTCAAACAAAAGGCTATGGAGCCTCGAAATATTCAGTTTGGACAAGGATTCAACGAATCACCCGCCGAATATAAGTTAAGATTGTCCAATAGCGCTAGGTATGCTATTCTAAGTGACCTCCGAAAAGGGGCAACGGTAACCTCCATGTTCAACGAACTGTTATCGCGTAGGAGAGGCACCAGGTTTGAGGAAAACCCGAGAGAAGTACTTCCCCACAGATCGCTGGGAACGGGCTCAAATGCCATTCCCCTACCCACCCGCACGGAGATTAGAAACAGAAGCAGACAAGCGAGTCCCCTCCCGTCACACTCATCTCCAACTTCTGAGAACGGAAGGTCTTCAGGCCAATCTGACCATAGATGAAGTGGACCCAAGATACCCAGACAAGATAGCAGATGGGGACCACGCCCCAGTTTCTCAGCGAGCAACCGAGGGAGAGAACCTTTGATGACTGGTCCACTCACGGCGTTGGACTGCTCCACAGAAAAGATGGATGATTTAATTCGTCGAGAAATTAAAAAAGCAGAGCGAAGGGCAGCTCAGATGCCCGACTTCATTAATGTTGGGAGAACTGTAAAGCTCCCCCTGCCAGAATACTCGGGAGGAGAGACTATTGACGCTTTCCTCAAATTCACTGGAGAAATACTCCTTTATTTCATCAACTATAACATGATGAAACCGGACACAGACCCATTCAGAGTAAACGTCCTGGGCTCCGTTCTCAAGGACAAGGCCCAAAAATGGTACCAACATGTCGTCGGGTTAAACGAGGACATGAGGTGGGATTTCGAGACCACCATGATAGAACTGAAGCGTTACTTTGTTAAAGACGCTTCCTCTCGAGATGCGGCCATTAAATTTGACCGCCTAAAGCAAAGCTCGAGAACGCTTACGGAGCTTAGAAAGGAACTTGAACATCTGAGCCAACAGATGATAGAGGTTCCTTCCGAATATGATATGACTCGTCATTTCATCTGGGCGTTAAACGCAGAAATTGCAAGCACCGTCGTAAAACTAGGGATGAATCCCGAAAATAGTTCTTTGGACATCATTGTTGATGCCGCAAAATCAGTAGAACAAGCAATGTTCTATGAGGAACGCCAACAAAAGGACCGATCGCGTTCCGAATTCAAAGTAGGGAATTCATCTAAAGGAAACTCCTACCCGAGGACAGGAACCAGTAAACCGCCCAAGGAAGGTTCAACCAAAGGCAAAGAAAAAGGGAGTCACGCGGGTAAACCTGACTTGAAGCACAATGAGTGCTTCAATTGCAAAAAGAAGGGACACTACAGTAACGAGTGTCCCAACAAACGGAAGCAATCCGCCAACGTGGAATTGGTGGAAGAATCCCTTGACACCGTTAGGGTGGCAAAGATAACTGAAGAAGAATCCTCTAACGAGGATAAATTCGAATCAGCTAATGAATCGGAAGAGTCTTCTGAACGCTCAAACTTAAGCGAGAACTCGAACGAATTCTCACTTAACGATTGGTGTGGTGCAGCAATCATAGTAGATGCAGACGATTCAGAAATCGTCTATGAAGAACCTAGGAGTGGAGACGTCAAGGACCTAGTCGACTGGTCCCAAACGACGGGGATAAGATGTAATGAGGATAGAATCATACCCTCCCTGGAAATGGAGAACGAATGGGAAGATCTTCCCAACCTCCAGGAGGACGACGAATCTTCTGATGAAGAAGAAGAAGAGAGAAGTCTTCAATCGCAATTGGAGAAATACTGCGAAACGCTAAAAAGCGCAGCCATCAGAATCTCCAATAGCGAAGAGGATCTTGCTGAATCCTCTAAGGTGAACGACACCGAGATGGAACAAGTCGCTTATCGGCAGAGAGCGACCAGGGACACAGAACCAACTTGGATTGAAGACGGTCCCAAAAGAGACTTCAAACATCTCGGAGTCATAGAGGGCTTCATGCGCATAGGCGGACACAAAGCCCATGTGCTACTGGATGGCGGTAGCACAATAGACATGATATCGGCAAACTTCGCCACAGTTCATAAGCTGGACATGTTCCAGCTCAAAAAACCGGTGAAATTGCAAATGGCAACTTCAGGCTCGCGATCCAGTATAAACTACGGAGCGCGAACCGAAATAAAAATCGGCGAGTTTACACAAACCCGCTATTTCGATGTGGTAAACTTGGACAGATACCAAGTTATTTTAGGAACCCCATTCTTGAAGGAACATGGGATTCTATTAAACTACACGGGCCACAGTTCCTTTAAGCTAAACAATCGTTGGTTTCCGGTGAAGGAGGGGGAATTTTCCAATCCTTTTTCCAAGGAGCTACGCAACCCGCGATCTTACGGAAGGAGTCTGACAGAAGGACCCCTTCAACAAAAGGAAAACAGGGAGGCAACAAAGCTCCCATAAGAAAAACAGGGAACACGTCTGGTGATCTCGATTACTCCAGGTGCGCCCACTGACGCGAGGATGCCGAAGTACAAAGCTCACTCCCAGGGAATTCCGGCGCAAACCCAGGAGTAACCACATCTATAATGGAAGAAGAGCGACTTCGGCTGCGCCAAAAACTCATTGAGGAGATTCAGGATCTCTTCATACCGGAGGAACCAAAACTTCCTCCAATTCACCAAATCAATCATGAGATTCCACTGATCAATCCGAATCTCAAATTAAATCATAGAGTGGCCAAGTGCCCAGAACCACTCAGAGATCAACTTAAGACCAAAGTCGATCGATACCTGAAAGCAGGTTGGTGGGAGCGTACGAATTTACATTCTTCTGCCCCCCTAATGATAGTTCTCAAGAAAGATGGAAACATCAGAACGGTCATAGATGCTCGTCAATGGAATGATAACACGTTATCAGACACGACCCCCATGCCGGACCAGGAAACGATCAGGAGCGATCTAGCGAGAGCTCGGTTCCGCACAAAAATTGATCTTTCGGATGCGTATGAACAGATACGCATTCAACCGGGCCAAGAAACCCGCACTGTGTTCACAACAATTTATGGGAACATGTTGAGTCGGGTTATGCAACAAGGGGACAAAAATGGACCTGCAACGTTCCAGCGTTTAATGAACATATCCTTTAGGGACATGATAGCAGTATTCGTACACTGCTATCAAGACGATATCTTCATATATTCGAATTCACTGGAGGAGCATATAAGGCACCTCCAACTGGTATTTGATAGGTTGCAACAACTGAAGCTATATCTCAGCCGCAACCTCAAGAAGATCGACATATTATCAAACAAAATGGACTGTTTAGGGTTCATAGTTGATAATGAAGGGGTGCATATAGATCCCTCAAAAATTGATAAAATCGTTGAATGGAGGACACTGCGAAATTATCACGACGTCCAAAAGTTTAATGGAGTGATTCAATATCTCTCCCAATTCCTCCCAAATGTTACTGAATACACCACTCCCTTAACAAACATGTGCAGCAACAATCGAGAGTTTGTCTGGTCGGAATACCACCAGACATGTTTTGACAAGCTCAAGGAGCTAGTCACAAAAGCTCCTGTATGCAAACCGATTGATGGAAATAGGGATGTCCCTATTTGGGTCATCACAGACGCATCAGCGTCAGGAATCGGTGCATGGTACAGCCAAGGCCCTACCTGGGACACATGTCTCCCAGCGGGATTCATATCAAGGAAATTCACCCCCGCCCAAATGAATTACTGCACCTGGGAGCACGAACTCCTTGGAGTACTCGAGGCACTCCTGAGATGGGAGGACAAGTTGCTGGGACTCCCATTTACCGTTGTTACGGACCACAAGGCCCTAACATATTTCAATGAGGCACCGACCAGATCACAAAGGCGTATGAGGTGGTGGGAATACCTCTCTCGATTCAATTTCAAAATTGAATATCTAAAGGGAGAGAGAAATAAAGTAGCTGACTGTCTCTCCCGATATTTCTCTAGCGACAATCCGGAGGAATTGCACAAGGAATCGGGATATGTAAACGCCGATTCCAGACTAGACCCTGAGGGTGATGACTTAACCATTGCCCGTAACACTGAGATAATGGGTATGACAACGAGAATCATACCCGACAAGAACAGAGAATGTGAAGTAAGGGATCACGTTGAACCTAGAACCATTGAGGCAACACAACTTGCTGACAACACGGAACGAGATGCAGCAGAGTGTCCCAAGTTGGATCTGCGAAACAAATCCACAAAAGAGACACTCAGGGCGATTACGAAGAATTATGGAAATGATAAATTCTTTGCCGAAGTTTGGAACAACATAGACCGATTTGAGAAGTTCCACATCCATAAAGAACTTCTTTGGACCGACAGCAGAATGGGAAACAGGGTCATCTGCATTCCCCATGGACTCTCGGACGGGAAATCCATCCGAGGGACCATAATAGAAGTTTGTCACTTAACAATCGGCCATTTGGGCTCTAGAAGAACCCTAAACTATGTTCGCCAATGGTTCTGGTGGCCGTCAATGGCATCGGATGTCGATGACTTCTGCAAAACCTGTGGGAAGTGTCAAACAACTAAGGGTTCACACCAAAAGAGCCCGGGATGGTTGCACAGTATGCCCATCCCTTCAAGACCTTGGGAAAGTATAGGCATGGATTTCGCCGGACCCCTCCCCCCAGTGGACGGAACTGACTATGTCCTGGTGGTCATCTGCAGGATGACAGGAATGGTACACCTAATACCCACCAGAACTAATGCAACGGCGAAACAAATTGCCCAGCTATATGTCCAGGAGGTAGTTCGCCTTCACGGAATCCCAGAATCAATAGTATCGGACAGGGATTCCAAGTTCACGTCCCAGTTTTGGACTGAACTAAGCAAAATTCTAGGACAACGACTATTAATGTCGTCGTCCTACCACCCAGAAACGGATGGCTCATCGGAGAGAGCTATCCAAACGATGTCACAAATCCTACACTCAGTAGTCGATGACTATCAAACTAATTGGGTGGAACAACTGCCGATGGTCAAATTTGCTATGAATTCGGCCATAAATGCGTCAACAGGACAAGCCCCATTCCTCATAAACTACGGATGGATGCCACGCATGATTAAGGGAGTCAGATTTGACTCCCACCGAGATGGTGTATCCAAATTCTCGGAAAACCTAAAAGAGGTACTGGACAAGACGTTTGACAAAGTTCTTTCCCAAAGAGTGAGGCAGGCGGTACAGGCCAACAAACACCGCCGGGAAGGACAACATTTCCAGGTCGGAGACCTAGTGCTGTTATCCACAGGGAACATAAACATGCCGAAGGGACGAACACGCAAGCTCTGTCCCAGATACATTGGACCATATAAGGTCCTGGAAGCATCACCAGAGAGATCTACATACCGACTAGAACTCTCTCCCGACCTCAAAGCCAGAGGCATACACAAAACCTTCCACAAAAAGGTACTTAAACCGTTTCTGGGGAATAAGAGTGACAAATTCCCCAAACGCGACACGCGCATTTACTATGACATTGGGAATGACCCTGAACGAGAATGGGTAGTGCAATCCATCGAAGACCATCGATGGTCTCCGTGACTAACGTTCAAAGTACAATGGGCACTTGGGGATTCCACTTGGGAACCCATTCATGTAGTCAACGAACTGGAAGCTCTAGACAATTATCTAGAACTTGAAGGCATTACCGACCCAAAGGATTTGAAACGCAAATAGAGGGTGGTGGCTGGGCACCATCCGATTCGCTGTGACACTGCGTGGGAACCAACCCATCACAGGGACCAAACTTTGGTTCCACAACAAATAAACCTAAATTGCTTGACGCGACCATGCCCGAGCAAAAGAAAACGCAGCGAAATGACTCATCGGAGAAAAGCGACCGCCGTTATAGGCGTAGTCTTTCTCCTCATCCCCAGAGGACAGGTACCAAAATGGAGAGGTCTCCCTCTCCAGAATTTACCAACACGGCCTCTATCCTCGCCAGAGTGAGGCCACCATGGGAGATAGAACAAAATTACCATCTCCCTATGCACCTGACAAGGTGCAAAGAATGCACCGAATTCGCCAAACACGTGGCGAACAAGACGAAGGGAGGGGCACTAGACGTCCTGATGGACAAATTGCGTCGCCACTGGCGTAACTTCCTCGATGAGGACATACGGAGAGAGACAGCAGAGGCCTTCCAAAATGGCCTCCAAAAACGGACAAGGGAGGTCGAAGACCTCCAAGACGAACTGGACAGGTGCCGCCGAGAGACAATGGCACTCATGCACGAAAACAATGAGCTTGGACGGCGGCTAGACGAGCTCGAAAAATTTTCGGACCAGGCAACCGCGCCTTGCTTTCGCCCCCTCTGCCCAGATCCCGTCAACAGATGCAGGGATCATCAATCCTCCCGATTGGGCCCATCACGACCCAACAAACGGAGAAGATCCAGGTCTCCGACCAGAGTGGCTCCTTTCAGGGCCTCCCCCATGCCCCACCTCTCCACGGAAAACAACCCTCTGGAGGAGTCTAGCACTCCTCCATTAGAGTCGAGATTGGGAATGGAGGTTGACGCACCCATGGGCGATCAACCTCCCATTTTGAGATCACCATCTCCCACATCGAGCCGGCCGGGCTCCCGCAATAAAGGCAAGGGGAAAACGCTGAATAAGATGTATTCAGACATCGAAAGCGACTGGTCCAGATCGGACGTGGAGGAGGAAGGGCTAACAGAAGCCCTAAATGAATCTCGCAGACAATGCGAGCAAGATTCACACCGCGTCGAGGGAGAGAGTAGGGCCTCCTCATCTTCTCATCACGTACCACAGCAGGTGCCATTGGCATCCAGACTAGGAGAAGCACAACCGCTGCAGAGGAGCTCGAGGGCCTCTATCACATCGAGACGAGTCATCCCGGGGCAATTACCACCGAACAGCCCGAGCCTTTTCATCGGGGATCCCACGAGGTTCAGGCTAGACGGGAAGCACAGCTGCCGAGTCGGGAGGCAAGGACACATCTGCCTCCCTCACAAAACCTATTGGGACCGAGACGCAGCTCTCCTATGGGAGAGAAATACCACAAACGAAGCGTGGTTCTGGAGCAGCGGAGCTCCGATGCAAATGGCTCGGGAGGCCTCGAAAATCCCATTCGATCAATGATCCCTTGCACAGCGATGGGCTGTTATAAAAGCCACACAGGCGGGGTTACTGCCCTTGCTGGACGCAAGGAGGGAACCCAACGTGGAGGAGCTCGCGTCTCAAGGAGTGCTTCCAGGCTTCATCCGTCGCGGGGGAGATGGCCGACTGGACGTGCAGGACGTTGCGGCCTGGCTCATACTCAAGATGACTGAGCCAGAAGAGAGGCAAACGGTGGCCTGGTACTGGTGGGCCGCCTGTAATTTGTTCAGGAAAGTGGGCTATTATGCCAACTCACTGAACCGCCTCGGCCTCAGGGACAAGGAGGGCACTGCACTCGTCCCAATCCGACTGGTGCACCACAGGGAATTCACTCTGGACGACCTGGTCTGCCACTTTGTGAGGAGCGGAGTATGAGTCAGCGACAGCAATGACTTACTCCTGGACTTCTCCAGGAGTTACATGGAAATTGTCGCACTGCCTCATGAACTGGACTGGGCATCGGTTCCCAAACCCCGTGAAAGGGAATTCCGACCTTCCCTATCACAGAGAAAAAAGGGAGGAAAGAAAAAGGGTCAAAACCCAGCTCTGGGAGGGCGACCCAATGCGCCATTTGGAAGAGCTGCCCCAGCCGCTCTTCCCTACCTTGAGGACCCACCAAGGGGAGAGACAGCCGGCTCACCTCAACACCTGAGTGATGTCGCGATGGGGCCAGGATAATCATCCAGACCCAACATACACAGCCGGAAGAGGTTCAACCCCCTTTCCTTTGGTTGATCGAGTAGATCGCGCCTTCGGGGTGATCTGGTAGGGGAGGGTGTCAGGCCCAGCCGACATACCTGGCATGTCCTCCTCCTCGTCGTCTCAGCGGACATTTGCGGGCCTCTTGGGCCCTTATATATATCTCAGTTATATCATAGTGTGACGCGTGACCTTAAGTCGCGCGTCTTATTCATTAAGTAAGCAGCATGATTCAGACTTAGTACAGCACAGTACGAGTCTCAATAAATGTTGATTCAGTGCATTGCACGTCCGTGTGAGTTACCTCGCACCTAACGGAAGGACATTAGTCCTCCTATCACAATCCGGGAGCCTTAGGTACTACCTGGCTCCTTGACAACCAGCCTACATCGGAATAAACCGTTACAGGCTTTACACTGAGTCACTAGGTACGCGGAATTTGCCCTTTCTGCTAGAAGATTCTCCGGTTACTTCAGGTGATCTAAGGTGCTCAGGGACGTTATTGATCCCTCCAGGAACGTAGTATGGTCCTTGAAAAGCTTCGTCTTCCACACAACGTACTTCGTCGTTTTGATAGTAAGTCCAGTGAGATTTACTGGTGTCAAAGATAACTTCTACTCCTGCGAGATAGTATAATCCTTGGAATCTAACTGCTCCGTTGGGTGGGTGGTTGTTGTACTGTGGTATCCAAAAATGGTATGGCTCGACAGGGGTATCAGAGTGTCTGTATTTCCAGATCTGATCTCGGCTATCTTTGTAGATTACTTCTCCGTGAAGCATGTATGAATTTCGAAGTCCTCTGGTTGCTTTGTTCGGTGGGGGAGCTCCTCTTGTGAAGATTCCGGAAATCTTGATCAGGCACCGGTAACCTACCGGCCGGCTCTCAGGAAGTTCGACGGTCTGTGCGCTAACGAGCTAATACTCGAGCTGTTTAGGTAAGTTCGACTTAAATTGTTATGATGATCAAGTCGTCTGTCAATCTACCCGATGACGTAATGCCACGAGGATCGTCCGAGACGATGGCGATGAGGTAAGCCTGGCGAACACGAGTGGGTAAACAGCGCTGAGCCTATAAGGCGAGACTCAGGTTTGAGAAGAGAGTTATAGGCGAGGGCGCGTGAACTATGACTTGAAATCTCACCACAACCGATTAAGGTTGCCAGAGACTAACTTGTGCTTACTAACAAGCTTTGCAGCGAGTTATAAGGTTTATACAAGCTAAGTCGAACTTAAGGTTCGACCTACGACAAACTCTGCTATTTATACGTGAACCTACTGTCTGTAAAAGGTAAAGAACGTCATAGGTATGATGTAATGATAGTAGACGTCATAATGCGTCATGAGTGAGGTCATAGCGACGTCAGTATGACAGAACAAAGGTAGGCATATAGCATAGGTAAGAATAGAGTCACAACAGATGTTGTGTGACATTGCATAAGCATATGAAAATAGAAGAGATTGCATAAGCACCGAAAGAGGCAGGTGCTGACATAAGAAAAATAAAAGTGCGCATAACTGTAACAGAGTGAGTTTTTATGATGCATATAGTCAGGTTTACTTACCTTTTGGCTCATTAGGAGCTGATCCATGAAGACCACAATCAAAAGCTTCGTCTTCAAGGTGACTTCTATCCTCAATTTTGGCTATGCGCTTCCTAGCCTGAGCCTGTTGCTCATCCCAAAGAGCTTTGATGGCAGGATCAATCCTGAGAAGTAGAAGCCTCGGTCTTTTTGGAAGCCCGCTCATGCTTTCCAGGACTGAGGTCTACCAAGCCAGGGTGAGCATTCTTGTTAGACACACGTGTCGACATAGTGCAAGTAGTTTCCATGAGGGGGATTGTAGGGGGCGGCATGAGAAGCGAGAGATGGTGGAGAAGCGAGGGATGGTGGAGGATCGGGTGAAAGAGGGAAGATGAAGTCTTGGGGCCTACGACAGGTGCTGTGTCTAAAAAAGGAAGAATACAACTTGTGCTTTTTACGCATCGATTTACGCGTCAATTGTATCATGTCACGCTCCTCTATTGTCATGGGCCACTCGACAGGAAAGCGCATTACACCTTGTCATGTTCACAGATGCTGGTTTGTTGGCACAAACATTGGAGGGATGAAGAATCACCTCAGGACTCATCCACCCCAGCTAAGGGTCCAGCGCTTTAGGAAAGCGCATCCTCAACACAAAATTTGTCCTAACGCTGATGACATTGACAATGATCCTTTTCATTTCAACTTCAACTTTCATGGGAGCAGTGAAGAGGACAACAACAATGATGATGAAAATGATGGAAATGATGGCGAAGTAGACAATTGTGGCCAGCATTCATCCAACGCACCTCGTGTCAATCTCAGCACTACAGAGGAGATTCAATACCATCCTATTATCAATGGTGTGCCCCAATCATGATTGCTATCAACCCAATACTTATAATTAGCCAGGCCACCACCATGACACATTGGGTAATCCCTTGCCCCCAGACACACTGCCACCACCTTGGGAGGAGTGCCTACCTTCCGATTACTCCCCATTCAGCTCATGGGAGTCATTTCTCATTGCTGATCTGCTCTTCAGATGTGCTCAGATGTCAGCTGGTAATATTGATGATCTTATGGAGTATATCGCTTGCCTTGTCCCACCTGATCAAGACCCCCCATTTTCAAACTCATGTGATCTCTATGAGACGATTGATGCTGCGAAATTGGGTCAAGTACCCTGGCACTCCTTCACGCTTTCTTATCAACCTACAGAAGGCGAAAACATCAACAACGTCCCATGGAAGTCAAAAACCTTTGAAGTTTGGTTTCGTGATCCACAAGAAGTACTCAAAGTGCAGCTATCGAACCATGACTTCGCAAAAGAGATGGACTTTACAGCAAAAAAAGTTTTTGACACTAAAGCTAAGCAACGCTGCTATCAAGATTTTATGTTGGGAGAATGGGCATGGGAGCAATTGGTTCATTATCATTCAATCTAAAATCCTGTAATCTGACTCTTATACAGGATATTCTCACTCAAGATGCACAAAATCATGGTGCCATCTTTTGTCCTATCTTTCTGGGTAGCGATAAGACGACCATATCCGTTGCGACTGGGCAAAATGAGTATTATCCACTCTACATCTCAAATGGTTTAATATACAACACGGTATGGCAAGGGCATCGAAATGGTGTTTCCCTGCTTGGATTCTTAGCGATTCCAAAAAGTAAGCTCTTTTTCATTATACGAGTGATCATCTAATGATCAAATAAAGCAGATTGTGAACACGATGATTTGAAAGAATTTCGGGAGTTCTGGAGAACCATTTTCCATGCATCGTTGAGCTGGATCCTTCAGACGTTGAAGGATGGAATGAGCAAACCAGTATTATTGCGTTATGCTGATGGGTACTACTGGTGGATGATATATGGTCTGGGCCCATATATTGCAGACTACCCAGAACAGGTCCTGCTGTCCTGCATAGTGCAAGATTGGTGCCCTAAGTGTGTATGTATAAGTTCAAAAACACTTCGGCTCACTAATGTCTGATGTAAGATGCACCGCATTCAACAAAGATCTCGACAGAAACATTGGAGGTTGGCGGTCTCATGAACACACTGAAGCACTCATGGACACTTTGGACGAGAAAGTTTTATGGTTTGATTATGGGATTGTTTCCAATATTATGGTATGTCCCACTCAGTTCCTGGTGCAATTTTACAATTTTGACGTAATCATAAGCCTTTCATGCATGAATTCCCTTGTGCTGACATTCATGAGCTCCTTTCACCAGACATCTTACATCAAATGGTTAAAGGAACCTTCAAAGACCACTTGGTGACATGGGTAGTGTTGTACATCAAGCTCGTAAATGCACCTTGGGAGGCAAAGAAAATTTTAGCTGATATCGATAGATGGTGAGTCTCATAATATATGTGCTTCAATCTCAGGCTGACAATTCAAATAGCATATCAGTAGTCCCACTATTCCCTGGCTTGCGTTGCTTTCCCAAAGGATGAGGAACAATTCAAAGGCTCTTATGAAAGTCTTTTTACCAGCAATTGTTGGTCACGTCCCACCACAGATGGTCAGAGCAATAGCCACATTCACAGAGTTTTGTTATATTGTGAGATGGTCTGTAATCATGACAGAAGACCTCGTCAAACTCGATGAACTGCTTGCTCAATTCCACGTTGAACGCGAAATCTTTCAGACAGAAGGAGTACGAGCTGATGGATTCAACCTCCCTTGTCAACATTCTCTCAAACATTACCGTGATTCAATACAACAATTTGGCACTCCCAATGGCTTATGCTCATCAATTATGGAGTCTCGGCATATAACTGCTGTCAGAAAACCATGGCATCGTTCCAGTCATTTCAATGCACTTGGTCAAATGCTCGTCACAAATCAAAGACTCAACCAACTGGATGCATGCGCAGTCAATTTTCGAGCACGTGGAATGCTTTATGGTGTACCTCAACCCAGCCAACAAAACATAGGGGAAGATGGTGATGAAGACGATGATGGAGGAGCTATAGACAACAAAGATGTAATGGGAGAAGTAGAGCTAGCTTGGAAACCAAGTACATCACATTTTTTCCCTTTTTTTAAGATTATTCATATTATGACAGTACTGAAGGTTTCGTGCAAGGTTCTGGGACTCACATATCACCTAGGAATCCCTTCCCTTCCAGCCCTTATCTCTCGTTTCCTTTATTCACAAGAAAACCCAGAACTTGATGTACTGCTCAACAACATACCTCTAAGCCAGTGTCCTCAGTACACTGGAAAGGTATTTATATATGCATCTGCAATCGCAACATATCATGCACCCAGCAACACCCCTGGTGTCAATGGACTATTCTGCGAATGAATCCGCTCAGTCGCATCATGGCAGAAAGGACTGGAACAAAGAGACTGCATGTTCGTCAAACAAGATGCAAGCGCTCCGGGTTTTCGAGGGATGTTTGTAGCCCAAGTCTTAGCATTTCTCAAACTCAAGCACAATGGAATGACATATCCATGTGCCATTGTGAGCTGGTTTTCGACAGTGGGTGAGGAGCCTTGCTTGCAAACGGGAATGTGGGTTGTACAATGTGATTGTGATGCAAACAGAAGGAAGGAACTTTCTATCATTCACTTGGACACTATATTGCACGCAGCTCACTTAATTGGGATTGCAGGTGACCAGATGATTCCACATGGTGTTTCTTATACCAACAGTCTTGATGCATTCAAGACATTCTATGTAAACAAGTTTATCGACTACCATGCATATGAGATTGCATTTTAATACTAAAAAACTTGTAAGCAATTCATGGTTTTGAAATACAAGATTCATACCTGTTACGGAGCTCAACACTGAGTATTGAGTGAGTGGCAGGGCCTGTACATGACGGCATTGGTGGGCATGGGGTTGGAAATGCAGCAGCGGAGCCTATACATGACGACGTTGGTGGGCGTGGGTTGGTTAGGGCAAAGGGGAATGGCAATTTGCTCAATTGACGTCAGACATTGAAAGTGGTGAAGGAACAACACTCACCATCAAAGCTAAAGCTCCCAAAGCACCATGGTCATGAGTGTGAGCGGCCAAAGCGGACGTTGCAAAAGCCAGAGCAGCTGAAGCAGATGTTGCTGGAGCTGGATCGATCAAAGCATTGTTTGGCAAAGCAGTGAGTGGCCAAAGCGGATAATGCCGAAAACCTGATGTTGGCACAGCCATTGAAAAATGCGGGTGCAGTTCACAACAGGGGCATGTGCTGGGCACGAAAACAGTCGTAGGATGCATTAACAAAGGTGCTGCAAGTGTTGGATGAGTGTGGGAGATGAAAACGAATGTGTCCATTGTGGTGGTCCACCCAGCTGTTGAAAAACACATGTGTCTTTCGCAAAGGGGGCACGCGCTGCATGCAGAAATGATCATAGAAATCATAAACGAAGGTGTTGGGGACATCCGATGGGCATGGCAGGTAAAAACGAAGGTGTATGTTTTTGAACAGTTTTGTCAAGCAGTGGTGTCGGCGTAGTCTTCCTATTTTGAATCCCCTGCAGTGGTCACCATTATGATATACTCTCCCTGGCACTGCAAGAGCACAGGCCAACTGGGGTAGAGGCTGGGGCAGGTCCTGGAAGCTTCCTGACACCTAGACTGGATGTGATGTCATCATCATTGGGCACTGTGATGGTGATGGTGACTGTGAGTGACAGAGATGGGCAGAAAAGAAGGGCGACAAGCAATGAAGGCAAAGTGAAGGAATGACTATGGCATTATGGTGAAAATATGAGTAGGAGTGCCAGACTTGCTTACTAATACTATCAACTGCCTATCTCAAGACCTGCTTACTAATCATGTCCCAAAGTCACTGATGCAGCATTGGCTCCAACCAATGCTCATCACCACCAGCATATTTCATTCACTGAATGATTCGGTTGACGTTTTGAAAGTGCTCCCAGACAAAGCGTCGGATGCTGGGGTTCTTGGGATGGTGGTCGTATGTTCTGTCAGTCCATTGATAGCGAGACTTTGGTCCCTTTATTGGTACATTGTTGATGTATGGTATCATATAATCTGGAATCTCAGGACCGAATTTGTCCAACCCATTGGTAGCATTACTAGTCAGTTGCATTGCTCCAAAAGGTGTTTGAAAGGTAGTTAAGTCTCTGCAGCTTTCCGATATTAGTCATTCATCATACCCAACATACAAGTCAAGCATGCTGCTGCAAGCTTGTCCAGTGAAATTCTCTGCTAGGTGTTCTGGAATTGGCATGACTCCAGAATGTTGTATCATGACTGCATTGAGTGGTTCAAGGGAATGCACTAATTGGAGTTTACTGTCTTTTTTGAGGACACAGAACCATCTGGAACAATAGGATGAGTTCAAGGGCTCATAGACACCAGTGGCTATCTTGGTTTTGATGATTTTGCAAACTAGCTTGTATATTCTGGGCAGTATTGGTATGTTTTTCTGGATCCAAGACTGGTGCAGTATCATCGACATGTTTATGGGAGGGAAGTATTCAGTTTTGAAACTCCTGCATTCCGTGTCTTCCCAGGCAAAACCCTTTTCTTGTTTCATCATAAATTCGTGCATAAATTCTCATTCTTTGGTCCACAGGACATTTCCGGCATGTGTTTGGTCTAATGCATCTTTTCTTTCTTGTGTATATCTTCCAGTGGGGATGAATGGTGTTGGGTGCGGATTTAGAGTCAGTAGTTTGGCCAGTGGGTTGCCAGTAATGTTGCATACTATTCAGGGAGGTTGCCAATAATGGGTTGGGTTTTTCTAGCTACTGGCTTGTACTGTTTGCCAAAGGCTTGCTGTTGAGTCAGTTCCTTGTTGCCTGGGTTGTGTGGTGCCTTTTCTGGTTTTGGCATAGCTTTGGCAAGGAAGGCTTGTGTGATCTGGTTGCATTTGCTGGTTTTAACTTCTCTTAAGCTGATCGTGGCCCCAAGGTACAGGCGAGCAAAAATGTTATTGTCCTGGGCAATATCTACATTATCTTTGGTTAACGATCGCTGCTCCAGGGTTCTGGGTATCTTTGTATAAGCCTCTACAGTAATTGGCATGCATGAGGTATTGTCCACGGAAATTATGCACGCGATCTCTCCCTGATCCTTGGTCAGTTCCTTGAGATTGTCCAAAAATCCTGCTTGCCATAATGTATAAATTGAGGGGGCATCCATCGGATTGTGGGTACGGTAATGACCACACTGCTGTTCAGGTCATGGATGGTGATGGTCTGGTCCTTGTTTGCAAAATTTTGTATGGTAGACCACATTAGGACATCAAAGGGATGACTGAGTAAGATATCATATGCTGGGGACCGAACTACGTGGATCTGGAAGTATAGTATAATTCCACCGATTTTGAGTGGGATGTTTTGTGCGAGCCCGAGCAACTGGTCCACTTCTCCATTTGCCACTTCTAGGTCTATTTTGATCCTTGGTGTATAGGCAATACCAAGTTGGTGGCTTACGGTGTCTGACATGCAGATGACTGAGCATCCTGGGTCAACGATACAGTTTACGTTTGCTTTTCCATTGACACTGGCTGGGATTGTGTGTAGGCTGTGGGCATCATTTACCACTCAGAGCCATAGCCTTTTACCACTGCATTCATGGTAGTAGATTTGTGCTACATCTGACATGACCAGTACTTCTCGGTTTTTGTCAGTTATGGGGGTGCCGTCATATCCATAGAAGTTGATACTTGCTGTGGGGACTCATTTCGGTTTGTGCTGTGTCTGGAGCCGGTCATGTATTTTGGGTGCCAGTGTGACGATGTCATCGAAGGTGATGCCAGCGACTGGGCTCTTCATGATCTTCTACCACACTTTGTCAATCTTTCCAGTGTCTTTTACAGCCATCTTTGGTTTGTTTTCTTCCTTCTTTGCCCCGAATGGTTGGCTATGTGGTGGTTGGTACAGTGTGCTATGGGCTGATGCATAAGGGTGGAGGGGTGGCTCGGTGCTACTGACTGCTGGAGAGGTAATCGCTTCTACATTGTCCCTATTTGCAGTTTCTGCAGGTTTACCATTTTTTTGGAGCTGCTGTGCTTTCTTTTCTTGCTTGATTGCATATAATCTTGCCATGAGCTGCTGCTGCTCTTGGTCCAACATTCCTTCATCCTTGCTGGTGGTTTTTGTGGTTTTGTTGGTTTGGAACATCAGGGCTGGTTCAGTGGTGGATGGTCCTGAGTCCCATACTGCATAGAACATCGCTGGCTTTGTAGCTGGCATGTCTTGTTGCCAGTGCCATTCATTAACTTTGTCTTTCATACTATTTCTGGCTAAATGCCTTGGTATGAACATTTTGTTAGGGGGCACTATTCATCCCTCGGCGTTTCTTTTTACTTTTCCATCTCAGATGTACTGTTCAGTGTGTGGGCAGTGGTTAATGAAGTGGCTGGCATTGTTACAGAAGATGCAGCTGATACTTGCATGTGGGGGTGTACTGATTGGGACTGCGTTTGCTCCCGAAGCCAGCTGTGTCTGACACCAATTGTTCTGCGATGGTTGTCAGATACTGGTTGCTAAGCTGTCAACTGTTTTTACTAGTGTGTAGAAATCTTTGGCCTTGATTGTAGGCTTGGCTAGTTTTGGGGGTACCATTGTCACAATAGATGGTCCTGGCAAGGCGGAAAGGTGACTGTAGAAGCTTGATCCTTCAACTACGAATTGTGCTGCAGCTAGCGTTTGTTCTACGGTATACAGCTTCATGGCTCGCATGTCTGGATGCTTGAGCTGCAGCTGCTGGTGGATCCGGCTAGCAAGCTCGGGCTGGAATGCTTTGAAGAACACTTTATTTCGCTATTTTTGTGAGAAATCATCGTATTCTTCCAGGTAGTTTGTGATGATGATGAATTCCCGATAATACTTGCTTAATTCATCACCATTGTGTATCCCTCACTTCTGGGTTTCTTCTATTAGGTGCTTGAGTTCTTCTTCCGAGTATAGTTCATCCTTTGCAAGCCTGTTGTAGAGTTTCATGATTGTGTTTTTGAAGTTGTCGTAAGTTGCCTCAGTCTTGAATTCTGTGATAGTCCCCCATACTTCTTGTTCCTTGTATTCTAAATACCTTCTCACATGTAGTTTTCACTTTTGGTTATCCCTGATATTGTTGTCCTCAAATAACATTTCCAGTTCCTTGAAATAGTTCAGTAATGTTCACGGCTGTTTCAGGTCAAACATTGGTGTGGTGGCTGAACCGCAGGCTGGCATTTTTCCAGTGCTCTTGTCTGACATTTTTCATAGATCAGTTTTGGTGGCGGCTTTGGGGCTCTTGGTGGTGGTGTTGGTGGATTTGGTGGTGGTGTTGGTGATCTGGTGGCTTCTTGCAATGCTAGGGGTGTAGGTGTTTTCAGTGGTATGGATGGTGTTTGATTTTCAGTTGTGGAGGGGTTGTTTAGTGAGTTGATTTGGAACTATTGGATGATTCTTGATTTCTGTGTCAGGCCTTTTTCAGGAGTTTATTGATGTCCTGGTTGAGCTGGTGTTCAGGTGACAGTTGAAAAGCTCGTCAGGATTGTCTGGGGAAAATTGGGCTGCTGCTAAGCACTTTGGAGAGCACTTCCTTGGGGTTGTTGTAGACTAGCCCTTGTGCAACTTGGGCACTGTTTTTGATGGAAAGATAAAGATCCTGTACATAGTTACTGGTTGTGGGTGGAGAAACAACAAATTGTCCCAGAATTTGGTCACATTCATTGTTGGGAGAGTTGGGTGGGGTTGTGGGCTCAATTGTTTTGACTTTTGACACAAAATTAAACCCCTGCAGTGGTCACCAATATGATGTAATGTCACTCCACATTGGCAGGAGAACTGATGAGTTGGCATAGACAGGCAGGCCTTTGGGTTCTGGTTTGTGCTGCTAAATTGCTCCTGAATGACTCTGAGAGTTTCCGAGGCTTTTCCGAAGTGGCGGTGACAGTGGTAGTTTATGGAACACTGAGCGGTCATAGCGTGAATATGAAGGTTTTTGGAATATGAGGTGGTGGCTGTTACGATCATCTCATTTTTCTCATCATTTTCCTTATTTTTACTTATTTATCTGGGGCTTCTATGGGGAGATACCACTTAAGGCAGGACAGCACCACCCCTATGTGAGGACGCCCAAGGGTTAGTCATCAAGCGGCTGAAGGAGCTCTTGGGGTTAAGGTTACCAACAGGATGGTCGAGTCTGGATCAGTCTAGGAGGGGGCTGGGTGTAGGAACGTCATTAGAGCCTAGGCCGTTGCTGCGCACCACAGCCTCTAGGGCTTAGGGTTGCTGCGCACGGACCTAGTTAGCAGTATATAAGAAGGTGTCTCTTGTAGTAGCGAGTCCCTAAGACTCTAGGTAGTTTGCCCTCCAGCAATCTACTCTGCTTCTCATCTCCTCTTCTCTCTCGTCTCAGAAGCCTAGGGGTTTGTTGGGGTTAGTCCTAACATAACCTAGAGTCTTTCTACCCCTACCCTTCGTCGTCTGCTACAGCGCCGAGCACGTCTTGCTTGTTGTGGCTCACAGTGACAAAGCGGTCCACGAAGAAACCGTCTGTCTCAGCGCCATCGCTGACAGCCTCGAGGAGTCTGGCGACATCGACCACGACAACAGATAGTCTCACTAGGTCGTACTAGTGACTACGGGGAAATCCATCCCTACTGTCTACAAAACAGAGACCGGACGAGAGTAAGGCGTGCATCGTTGAAAGTGCGGGCAGGCACTGGTGAGCAGCTTACACCGATCTTTGCGGAAAAGCTCAGGAACGAGCGAAACAACCGGTGCATCACGAGCGTAGCAAGGGGCCGAAAGTCCCGTTTCAGATCTCATCGATCTGTAGGGTGAAATCCCAGGCGCTTTAGTCTTGCATTGGCAATTGACGGAATTAAATCGAAGATCCAAGTTGGGGTGCATTATTGACCCAATTGGACCAACCCTGTGCGAAGGAAAGCACAGAGAGACGAGAGAATAGGCAACAACCTGTGCAACTGTGCAGCAATAGGCAACTGCCGAGAGAACGGACTGATTGCCGTTGGAGATAGAACGGAACCGGTTGAAGAACACCCACACCATCATGAACACAGAATTCAACTATATACTCCCATACGCCCAGGCGACACTTGAGGAGATCGGCTTGATCTTCTCAGTGGACTGGGTCTCTGACAACACTATCATCACACGCACGCCGACTTTCATCGGTGATACTTACATCCGAAAGTACGACAACCATGTCCGGTTGTGGAGGAAGCACTGTCACCAACAAGAGAAACAGGCACATGACGAGGTCCAGAGGATGTTGGATCAATTAGACCGCGAACAACGCGAAGAACAGGAAGCTGCTTGGGCAGACCTGTTAGAGATGCGACGAATGCGTTGAGCAGCCGTTCAAGCCCAAAGAGCCCTAGACTGGGCGGAAAAGGATTGGAAGGTTTTGGAAAACCTCCTAAAGAAGGAATACAATGACAATCGGAGTCACCCGGTTTACCTCGCACTAATCACGTCAAAATACAATCAGTGGCTAATGTGGACGCATAATGCCAAGGAAGCGATAAGGAAATATTGCAAATACAAGGGGGATGAGATGATTCAGGATCATCTCACAGTTGTCACGGAACTATATGCAAATGAGGGAATGGTCATCGAACCAGAGGACTGGAACGCTCTCATGCATGCCCAAAACAGAAACATAAAGCCAGGAGCCTATGCTAGGATGCAGTGTTTCAAGGAAAACGAAGAACGTCTAAATGGAGTCCGGTACGATCCGTACCTACGTGCCAAAATAAAATTCCGACTACCAAACCCTCCAATGCCCATGGAGTTTCAAACTGTCCGAGGATTAGGAATCGAAAAGTTACTCCATATGGACATGTTCCTAAAGCAGCTAGGCGAATTAGATTGGGTAAAGGAATGGAACCCCAAGCAGCGGAAACCACGTCTGCCAGGAGGGAGCCTGAGATTGATTGCCGGAGAAACCCCATACTGAAAGAGTGGGTACTGCTACATGTACCTATTCAAAAGGGAATTCTATGGCGAATACGATTGGCCCCTCTGGCCCACTCTCACGGAAATTCTTTCATGGGAACCAGAACTCCGAGACACCATGGTCACATTCGGCATCCAGGACAATATTAGAAGAGACCATTTCCACATTCTCGAAAAGGAAATGATCAGACCTAGAGAGGACGATTCCTATACCTGGAAAGATCTAGAACGAATCAAAGGGCTCATGACCTTCAACCCTCGGGCACGATTTGGCGGGGATAAACCAAAGAAGGACAAAGGCAAAAAGAAGGCCGCATCCCCACCACCCTCTGTAATGGGACACGGAACTTCCCATGGGATACCGCCATCGCGACCCCATCAGGAAACGATCCGATGGTTTGGAAAGGAGCTCCGCGCACCAACCCCCCCACCAAAAACAGAAGTCCAGATCGTGGACGATATAGTCGAAAATCTTAAAGACTATCAAAAAGAGAAGCGCGCTGAAAGAGCTTACAAACTCTCATACGCCCGCGCAGTCCTAGCAGACCCAGAACAGAGCAAAGCCAAAACACGCATGGCAGGTGGTGATTGGACATGGCATGGAGGTGCGGTCCAGCACATGGAGGACTGGCTCGAACCAGGACCGGCACACGGGGAACGAAACAAGGGATTCCACAATCACAAGCAAATGGAAATCAATAACTGGCAATGAACGGTCCAGAACGCTTTCAATCTTCCATACCCATACCCAACGCAAAGTCTCCCGGAGCACGCATTCCACCCAGACAAAGAGGGATACTGCTACCTTATACTATTCAAGCGCCAATACTGGTCTACGTACAATTGGCCAGCGTTCCCGCAGATCCAGGAAATCTGGAACTTCGACGACAGTCTCTGAGACTGGGAAGTATGTGCAAAGGTCCGAGCCTCCTATGGGAATCCAAGTATTTGGCATGTTGAAAAAATGGTGGGAGCAGTCCGCGGATGGAGCCAAATGAGGACATTGATGCATCAAGGATTTGGATACCGACGAGTCGGCACAAGTGCTTTTTGTGCCACGGTGGACATGATCACACACATGACCCAGGCCTTGCTGGGGTATCAGGCCTTCCAGGAGGACACAATTGAACCATTAACAGAAGCATCAGGGACAGCCACTCAAATCATGGCCCGAAGCGACGCCATCTATAGGCAAGGACAGCGACGAGTGGAAGCAGCCACGGCCACAGCTCAATCCATTGTGGATGTGATCAATGAATACCGAAGAGCCAACCCCATTGTACCCGGTCCCACCACAAAATTGGAGTTACCCGATCACTACGAAGGGGACCCTAGAACAGTGGACGCATGGGTATGGCAGATGGAAACATACTTCCAATTAGCACGAGAAACAGTGCTGGAAAGGAAAGTAGCCATCTGTCTATATCAAATTAGGAAAGGCAAGGATAACCGATAGTGTTTAAAAGTCAAGTCATGTAACCCAAAATTGACTGCGACTTAACTTAACTTAATTGATTTTTAACCTGACCATCAGTCACAGTTAAGGGTTTTCAAAGAATCAAACAGTTACAGTCAAGCCAAAAGTGCTCTTTTGATTAACTGGTCCATGACCGGTCATAACCGGTTATGACCGGTCAATGACCAGTGTTTTCGTAGAGGCTAAGCAGGTGAACAAACACAAAAAAATAGATGTAGTACACACCCAATACTACAAAAGTACATACAGTACTACATGTCAGCAAGGATCAGCAAGCGGCAATCAATGAAATAACCATGATGCAACATGTACACTGCAACACAACGTGCATCAGGTGCAACAATTGAGTATATAAGCTTGTCCACAAATGAGCCTCAACTAAACTAAACAGTCATGGCAAATCGAAAGAAAACCATCCCTTCTGGCTCATCTTCAAGGCCAAAACCCTCAACCTCTTCGCGATCCAAGGAAAAACCTCGGGCATCAGCACAAAAACGAGGGCACGAAGAGGTAGATGAAAGTTCTGATGTCACAGCTTCACCTGTCCAGAAGAAGCGAGCACCAAGGAAAGCATCGGGACCGAAGCAAGGATCCACGAAAGCTGGAGCAAGCAGGGAAAAGGAGAAGGAAAAGATGCTGGTCATCGAGGAAGTTTCTGATGAAGGGCCAGAGGAGATGGCCATTGAGGATGTCGAACTGGACCGAGACAGAGGAGGATTAGGTGCTGATGTTGATGTTGATGTTGATAAGGATAACAATGGGAATTCTGATAGCGAAGTGAGTGACATCTTGTAAATAAGAGGTACATTATTTACGGTGGCACAGGGTAGTGATGGTTTGCAGTCAAAGCACTGTGCTTCCATTCCGAAGTGTCTTGTACGAAAGAAAGAGAAGGCACGGGATATTCTGACAATCTTCTCAGACATTATACTTGCAAACTTCAAGCACACAGATGGGCAGACCAAGTTGAGGAAAGGGCAGTGGTGCAAAGTATGCAAGTGAGTCATGATAGACCCAGCATAGATAACGAACTCACCGGTGCTAGGGAGGATACAAAATATGTTGATGAATACGGCATCGCAGCTTGCTTCTTCGCCGGAGCCAATAGCACCTGCCAGTATCACATCCGCCAGCACTACACCATCTACGCCGAGAGATGCAAAGCTGCTGGAATCCCAGAGCATCATTACGCAGTCGACCGGGAGGTTTTGGCTGAGAGGCAGGCGAAGGCAAGTGGAAAATCGGTCCAACAAAAAATCGATGGCATCTTCAAGGCCGCAGACAAGCCAAAGGAGTTCACAAGAGAGGGTATTCTGGATGCTGTTGTGAAGTATATTGTTTGCGAGAATCAGGTACGTTGTATTGTTGGAAAGTCGTACAGCTCCAATTTCATGTCGTTTGCAGGCACTTGTCCAAGCTGATAAGCCAACATTTCGGAACTTGGCTCCCTATGAAGCTTTGCTGAAGGCAGACAGTCAGGCAGACGTGTGGGACAAGGAATTTGGACTGTAGGTATTTTTTTCTTTGCTACTGCACTATATCGAGGCGCTTTACATGTATGTGCTTATCTTCTGCTCTAACGACGGTCATCGAATATCATATGGTTTGTGGCCCGCGCCTGGCTCATGTGCATCAAACCGTTAACTTTGTGTTTTTTGCAATCACCTCATTCGTGCCCCTTCCCACCCAACGCCGTTTGCACACACTGACAGTCGCCTACGGGCTTGGTGAGTACTATTAAGTCAACATCCAGATCCCCACACTCATGAAAACGAGCAGGCCCACGCTGCATCGTCTGATTTGTCTCCAGTGCTGCCACGTCATGACAGCTGGTGCCACATTCATCGACACCTCCGGTGGACACGACACTGGTCCTTTATCATGCAGACGCCAGCACATGGAGTGAGGGGTCCAAGCCCGCTTTGATGCTGCCCTTCCCCTCTGCCATCCATGCCTTTCCTCTTGCGCGGCTTCATGCATCAAGTTTCCCGCTCATTTTTGACCCTCGTCCCCCAACTCGATGACTCATCCACCCCTGAACTCGGACATCCTGCCAATCGCAATGTATTCCCGCACCCTCATACCCCACTGAACTCCTTTGTCACGCCCTTCCACTCTCGTTTATCCCCGAACTCGGATATCAGCCACACCCTGCCAATCGCAATGTATTCCCGCGCCCTCACTGGCATACCCCACTGAACTCCTTTATCGTGCCCATCCACTCTCGTTTATCCTGACCTTGGATATCAGCCACACCCGCCAATCGCAATGTATTCCTGCACATCTATACTGCTCTCGCCCTCTCAATTACCCCTCTGGTCATTACCTACTCCCCATGCCATCCCCTGCTATCTCTAATCCGGCACCTTCATACTATATTCCAGCACCCACACTTCCCTTGTGCGATCCATCCGCCCTCGATTTCCCCCCTTGATAGCCATTGCTTCCCTGGCCTCCGTGCTTATTCCCTGCCTTCCCCTTTTACCACTTCCCAGTCCTGTCCGGATCCAAACTACATACGCCTGTCCCGTCCGATGTATTTAAAAAAATCTACCTATTGACTGGTCTTTAACCGGTCAAACGACTCGACCGAAATCTCATGACCACTAGTAACCGGTCATCACCTGTTACGGTCATGTTATAGTGTTTTTACAATATTCTGTGACCGGTCATGGTTACAGTCAATGAAAAAAAAGGTAATTAACCGGACTTGACTTAACCTTCAAACACTAATAACTGAGCAGGCGACTGGGCAGGAGTTAAGCTCAGGGCAGTGCAAGACGCGCAACAGGAATACGAGACCAAACAGGGTGAGGAAGAATGGCCTAGAGGAATATCCTGGCAGGAGCTCAACCAGGGGCGACTCGGCGAAGACCTTGAATGGACTAGGTGACCATTAACCAAGAAATTCCCCTTCAACAATTGGGCGGATTTCAAAACCCAGATGCACAACTTCTTCATGTCCACGGAAACCAAACAAAAAGCCATTGACTCCCTGATTGCACTCAAACAGGGCAACACTCCAATTGAAGACTACTGCATCTGCTTTAATGCGCTATCTCTATTAGTTGAATGGAACGACGCTGCTCTTATCGCGCAATTTCTAGCACACATTAATCCGGCGCTGGGGAGAGACCTAATCAGACATGGCAACCTGGGAGAGGACGCATCCCTGAACAAAATCCAGGAACGAGCCGTACAACTAGCGCGAGCGTATCGACAAGCGCAGGAGGCATATGGAACGGAACGACGAACAAATGAATATAGGGAGAAACTCCCTAAAGACCACAAACCGACCCAATATCAGTTCGCCGCACCACCACCAATTGCCTCCATGTCGAAACGAGATTCGGACGCAATGGAGGTCGACAAGTCAAAGCAAGCAAAGGGGAATTGCTACAACTGTGCCAAACCGGGACACTTCGCACGAGAATGCCCAGAGCCCAAAAAACCCAAATGGAAGGGAAAGGGATGAATGAGAGAGTTGCGAGTGGGGGAGCTCATGGAAGAGCAATGGAAGGAGTTTGGAAAGGAACAGGGTTTTGGAGAAAGCCAGTAGACGAGCGCTCTGCTCTACTGGCCTGCAGTAGTACCTCGAACAATACATGTGTATATAAGGATTCGGGAGTGGAACTCCCGGAAATTTTATATGAATGTTCAAACCAAATACATCGTGTGAGGAACTTTGCAACGAGCGTAAAAGGAAAACGCCTCCAAGTATGGATGGAACCCTGGGTTCTGAGACAGATATGGCAACAGGATACCAACACAGCACTAGAATGCCTGAGGTCATGGACGCATAACAGTCGGGAATCAGAAATAGACGAACATCTGTTAACAGAACTAAACCAAATGTCTGAACAAGAAGCAATATGGAACCTAACACATCTATGGAGGAAGGTGGTAAAAACCTTTGGACGACAGGAAATGGATGTGAAGGGAGTAATCATGACCATGGACACCGGAACTACAGTTAATACAACGGCATTGCTAGATAGTGGATGTACACAATCATGCACCAGCTTGGACTTTGTGGAACGACACAAGTTTAATAAAAGAAAACTGATAAGGCCAGTACCAGTGTACAACGCGGATGGCACCCGGAACTCGATGGGTAGTCTAGAATACATGGTCCAATTTAAGTTAAAAATTGGAGACCATGAAGAGATCATTGAGTGCGGGGTAGCCCAACTAGGAAAAACCGACCTCTTCCTGGGCCACAACTGGTTACAACACCACAACCCGTCCATCGATTGGAAACAAAAGGAATTGAACTTCAATCGATGCCCAGGCACGTGTTGGAACACGTCTGAAGTGACAGAACCTGAAGACGAAATAGACCCGAGGGAACCACTAGAGGATGGAGACAGACTGCTTGCAATACACATCGGCGAACCGGAATTAAAAATATGATCTGTAGCCACGGATATAGCAGCAAAAGAGCATGAACAAGCGCAGAAACGGACCTTAGAGGAAATCGTACCAGCACATTATTTAGGTCACCGAAAGGTATTCACAAAAGAGACCTTCGACGAACTCCCACCTCGGCGACCATGGGACCACGCTATCGAATTAGTCCCAGGATCTAATCCAGTAGATTGTAAAATCTACCCACTTAGTCGTCAGGAGCAGGAACAGCTGGACGAGTTTCTAAAGGAAAACCTGGACATGGGAAGGATCCAACCGAGCAAATTGCCTATGGCATCTCCCTTCTTTTTTGTCAAAAAGAAGGATGGGAAGCTAAGGCCGGTACAGGATTACAGAAGGCTCAACGAGATGACGGTAAAAAATCGATACCCGCTACCATTGATAGGGGAACTGGTGGACCAACTTTTGCAGGCTAGAGTTTTCTCTAAAATGGACATCCGATGGGGATACAATAACGTTTGCATCAAGGAAGGCGATGAATGGAAGGCAGCGTTTAGAACCAACAGGGGGCTATTCGAAGCCTTAGTCATGTTCTTTGGCCTTACAAACTCGCCAGCCACCTTCCAAACCATGATGAACGATATCTTTCGGGTGGAAATTGCGGAGGGATGGGTCGTCATTTACATGGATGATATCCTAGTTTTCTCAAAGAACCAAAAGGACCACCAGGTGCACGTGAATCGCATCCTTGCCAAGTTGGAGGAGCATAAACTATCATTGAAACTGGAAAAGTGCTGGTTCGATAAGGACCAGATTGAATTCCTGGGATTAGTTATCAGCCATGACTCCATTAGTATGGAACCAGGGAAAATCAAGGCTATAACTGAGTGGCCAGAACCAATGTCCAAACGGGAATTACAACAGTTCCTAGGGTTCATCAACTTCTACCGACGATTCGTAGAAGGATTTGCGAAAATGGCAAAACCATTGACCCTGTTAACAGGCAAAACCGAGTGGAATTGGACTTCCATGCAATCCGAGGCCTTTCAGGGACTGAAGGACCTTGTGGGGAGGAAGGTGGTACTCAAAATCCCCGACGACGATGGACAGTTCCGAGTGGAGGTGGATGCATCGGACTTCGCAATAGGAGGAATTCTATCCCAACAATGCAAAGACGAAACATGGAAGCCGGTAGCCTTCATCTCAAGATCACTGAATGATGTGGAGCGAAACTACGAAATCTATGACAAAGAAATGTTAGCAGTAATGCACGCCTTTTACGAATGGTTGCATTACCTAAAAGGTGCAAAACAGACAGTAATGGTCCTGATGGATCATCAGAACCTTACATATTTTAGGAAGGCCCAAAATCTTAATCGAAGACAGGCTCGCTGGGTCACAGACTTACAAGAATATAATTTTGTAATCAAACACCGATCAGGGAAGTCGAACTCCAAAGCAGACATATTGTCAAGGCGCGCTGGACACAAGCGAGGGACGAATGACAACAAGGGAGTAGTTCTACTTAAGGAAGAACTATTTGTATGAGTATATGATGATGACAGGGCCCTGGAAGACATCATCAAAGAAGTCGCAACCCTCGCTCCATGGCACTATGAAACCCAGGTCAGGAAGGGGCTAGCAGAGGGTAACTCCGACTACAAGTGAGAGGATGGGTTAGTAACATGGAAGGGACGAGTGTACGTACCAACCCACAAGGGCATCAGGGAAAACATCGTCGAAATTCATCATTCATGGGGGCACCCCGGAGTAGCCAAGACCTTGGAGCTCTTGACTAGGAACTACTGGTGGCCGAACATGAAACAAGATATTGAGGAATACATACGAGGGTGCGAAACCTGTCAGTGAACCAAGCCCAACCAACAACCGAGAGCAGCCCCTTTAATCCCCAACGAAGTACCAAAGGAACCGTGGGAGATCATATCGGTTGATCTTATGGGACCACTACCGGAATCCAAGGGAAACGACATGATCATGGTAGTGGTGGATCATTTTTCAAAAAATCCTATTTCCTACCCACGACATCGTCCATTACCTCGCAGGGAGTGGCAGTACTGTTTAGGGACAATATATTCCGGGAACACGGACTTCCCTGAAAAGTCATTAGCGACAGAGGACCACAGTTTGCATCTAAATTCATGGACAATCTGTATGCAATGCTAGGAATCCAACCAAACCAATCAACGGCGTATCATCCACAGACCGACGGACAAACGGAACGTGTCAACCAGGAGGTAAAGGAATTCCTCACCATGTTCGTCAACCACCATCAGGACAACTGGAGTGACTGGCTAGCTGTGGCACAATTCTGTCATAATGATCGAGTACACTCTGCTATGGGGTATTCACCATTCTTCGTCAACTATGGCTGACACCCGAACAAAGGCCTGGATCTGACGCACAGACCAAAGGTAGTAGCGGTAGAAGAACTCGCCAGACAAGTCGAGGACATGCACAAAAAGACATGAGTGGCGCTCGAGAGAGCCGCAGAGACCATGAAGCGGCAATGGGACAGTAATCGTCAACCAGCTTGGCAGTATAAGCCAGGAGATAAGGTGTACCTTAGCACGGAGCACCTACCCACCATACGAGCAACTAAGAAGCTCGACGGCAGGTTTGTAGGCCCCTTGGAAGTGGTAGAGAAAGTGGGGGAATCGGCTTATAAACTCAAGGTGCCAATTTCCTGGAAGGTGTACAATGTGTTTAATGAAGTCCTGTTGAAACCCTATCACACACCTACTTTTCCACGACAGAAGGAAAAGGTGGCTCGACGAAAAGAGGCTCAGATGACTGAGGAATCTCAGGACGACGAGTATGAGGTCAAGGAAGTCATGGACAGCCGAGTCAGCGGGCGGGGCAGCAGGCGGTTAGAATATTTAGTCAAATGGAAAAACTATCCAGTGGAAGAGTCAACGTGGGAGCCATCAGAAAACTTGGTTAATGCACAGGACAAAATCAAAAAGTTCCATCGAAGAAACCCAGGTGCTCCACGTCGGGCAAGGGGGATGATATACCGACCATATGAAAACTTCACGCAAGCCAAGGTGCCCAAACGGTTGTTTGGATGGGAGGATGGTCGCTTCGAATGTGACTACCTGGAACAGTTGGAAAGGAACTGGCAGAGGTGGAAGGGAAACCAAAAACCGATCTATGAAGAGTCGGATCCATCGGGGGCATTCTCAAGGAACCTTGAGTGCGGTGGGGCGGTTACACCCATGCTTGATTCCCCCAAGAATGTTTTGAACACTGGAGTCATGCAAGTATCCCCTGTGGCATCAACTTCTCGGGACGCGAAGTCTTGAGGAGAGGGATATGTTACGATCATCTCATTTTTCTCATCATTTTCCTTATTTTTACTTATTTATCTGGGGCTTCTATGGGGAGATACCACTTAAGGCAGGACGGCACCACCCCTATGTGAGGAAGCCCAAGGGTTAGTCAGCAAGCGGCCAAAGGAGCTCTTGGGGTTAAGGTTACCAACAGGACGGTCGAGTCTGGATCAGTCTAGGAGGGGGCTGGGTGTAGGAACGTCATTAGAGCCTAGGCCGTTGCTGCGCACCACAGCCTCTAGGGCTTAGGGTTGCTGCGCACGGACCTAGTTAGCAGTATATAAGAAGGTGTCTCTTGTAGTAGTGAGTCCCTAAGACTCTAGCCCTCCACCAATCTACTCTGCTTCTCGTCTCCTCTTCTCTCTCGTCTCAGAAGCCTAGGGGTTTGTTGGGGTTAGTCCTAACAGTGGCCATGGTGTGGTTCCAATAGTTGGCCGAGACTTTTCAATGTTTGGGGGATAACCCGGGGCAAGGCAGGCAAGTCCAATGCCAGCGATGGAGTAATATGGACAGAATAGAATGCACAAACAGAACTTTAGAGGGGATGGTATTGCGCTAAGACAAGATAGATACAGTGAGGGACAAAATTGTTGCAATGTTTTGAACTTTTGCACTAATCTGCTGATAGCTCAGGCAGCAATGTTCAGAATGCTCTGAAACTCATAAACGGGGAAGATATATATATAACCAATCTAGGAATCGAACCAAATTATGTAATACAATCTCAATCCTTGTGTAGACTCTGATCAGTAAGCCAGATGCATTGCAACAGTTTTGTCCCTGTCATTAAAAATCTAAAAAATGGATACTATTAGTACTTGGTATATCCTCCTTTGGCTTTTAACAAAGCTTCAACCCTCCTAGGCATACTTTCTATCAGATTCTGCACACTTCCTTTGGAATGTCCTCCCATTCTCTTTGTACTCTCTCCCAAAGCTCCAACATCCCACCAGGTGTCTTTTCATGCCCTCCCAGCCTTCTCTTAAGATGAATCCAGAGGTGTTCAATGGGATTCATGTCTGGAGATTGTGCTAGTCATGGAAGAACCACCATTTCATTGTCATTAAACCAGTTGGTGGCCTTGTGACACTTGTGCTTGGGGTCATTATTCTGTTTGAAAGATTGGTTTTACCACAATATTCCATGCTTCCCTGTAGTTCATCCTCAAAAATGCAAACATAAAGGTCCCCATCCATCCTCCCATCAATCTTGCATGCATTTCCCACACCATCCCATGTCATACATCCCCATAACATCACAGAACCTCTGCCAAATTTCAGTGTTCCTTTTGCCATCCTGTCACTGAGCCCCTCCCCTGCCTTTTTCCATGCCCACTTCTTCCCATCTGACCCCAACCTATTGATCTTTGTCTCATCTGACCATATAACACTCTACAGTCCAGTCCCTGTGTGCCAATGCCCAGTCCAACCTCTCCTTCCTATGTTTCCTGCTGAGAAGTGGCCTTTTCTTCTTCACTACAGCTTTCATCCCAGTCCTGTTTAGCTGCCTGGCAATGGTTTTGGGTGAGACATGATGGTTGGTGATACTGGAGAGTGTCCTGGAGACCTGAACAGCAGTTTCTGCCCTTACAGTGGTGATTAAGCATATAGCGTGTTGTGTATTGGAGGGGGAAAGCTTTGGTGGATGACCTCCAGGAGGGTGGAACAATGTTTAGAGTGTAGTCTAGAGATGGTACTAGTGTGAACACCAGTGGAAGAGGAGCTTTTGTGTGCTGAGTGACCCTTGTCAAGCAAGGAGAGGATGTGGTTGCAAAGAGTAGGGCGAGGAGATCCCATGGTGGGAAGATGTGGAATGAAGAGTGAGGCATGTTGTGGGACCTTTATACATTCTCAATAAACCATTACATGACTTTATTTGGCCTTATTTGGCAGAATAAACAAAGTCAGATGACTGTTACAGCACTCCAATACATCAGGGACAAAACTGTTGCAATGCATCAGGCTCACTAAAGTAACTCTATATAAGGTATGGCATGGTATTACATAATGTGCTTCTATTTATGGATTGATGACATATATATCTACCCTGTTTATGAGTTTCAAAACATTTTGATCAATTCTGCCTGAGTTATTAACAAATTAGTCCAAAAGTTCAAAACATTGCAACAGTTTTGTCCCTCACTGTATACAGGCGAGCACTCTGCTGAAGTATGTACGATATCCTAACTATTTATATTTTTCCACCTTCTTTGCCAAGTCATCTGATTTTCTTCTGTCCATAGGGTCATTGAGACCAAGCTGCACCTTATGCATGCATTTACGCTACTTTTGCCTTTGACGTTTCTTGAACAAGAATGGCATGCTCAGGGTGAGCTATTCAATGGGGAGACTATTGTTGTGTCCAGGGCTGATGGCACTAGCATGGTGGAGTTTTTTGTGATCCATTTTAGTGGCAGCTTTCGATAGTCTATTCCTCATGGCCTTTCCTGATTGGGGAAAGTGTGTCAGGGTCCATGCCATAAGCACATAGCTGGTTTGGTTGGCATCTGGACTTGTCATTTATATGAACAGCAGTATTGGTTTCATTGTCAGCACTGTCACTTGGGTTTGGTTCACGTCCATTCAGAATCGGGTTCTGCTTTTCATCACGCTGTTTCCAATGTAGGAGTGGATGCAGTGTCGGATGTTATTTGGAATTGTTTGTGGTCATGTGCACGTGTCTTTTCCAATGTCTTTTCATGTCATTCGGTGTGGTTCGGTGAGCATTGGCTTGGATTTGTCGTGCTTGGAAGCTAGTGATTAAAAAGTGTGGGATTTCAGGCAACTGCCGGCCTTGGTAGACCTTGTACATGGTACAAGGACCAGTACATATGATCTCCTCCTAGGGCATGGACCATGCTCATCATTGCGCCATTGAAGTCCAACTGGATAAAGTTAATGCGGGACAAAATCCCTGGACGCTGTTGGAAAAGGCATTCACTGCCTGGCAGCACTATATGTATTTAAAAAGAAATGGTCTTGATGGACATGTATCCTTTGAAACCTCAGGATAAGGGTTTCATCATGGAAGACAAACCTTAAAGAGGGGGTACTGTCATGAACTGCTCCTTTTCACTTTTCTTTCATTTCATTTCTAAGACATTTATATTCATTTTCTTTGTTTTATCTAAGGCTGCAGCCAAACATCAAAGATAAGATAACGATTATCTAATCAGCACAAAGATAAGATAAGATAAGATTACGGATGTGCAGCCTTGCTTATGCTTTTCCTTTGACTCACTTGGATCATTGATCCACATTATGTTATCCTTCTCAAACATTCTCTGCTATTTATATAGTAGGGTTACCCTAGGTACTCCACAGCCTTTAGGGTTATGGGGTTTAGTGCACAGACCATGTACTTAGGTATATATACTGTGCAATGAACACCCAGAGACTCCATTCGAGAGGTCTTTACATTTGGCCATGCATTTTATGTAGACTCCACATAGACTCCAGTCACTCTGTGTGGAGTCCACATGGAGTCTGCATACATCTAAAACATAATTTATCCAGACTAAAACAACCTGGACTATAACATGGAATCTATGTAGACTCCATGCTGAGTGCCTGTACTGAGTGTGGAATCACAAGGAAAAGCATTTACATGGGTTCACATGGAGTCCACATGGACTATTTGTACTTATTTATTCATTGCTATGCCACTCAATTAGTCATCCAGTCTAACCACTGTCTTGTCACAGTTGTTACACGTTACAACTCACAGTGTCAGGCAGCTAACACATGTGTGACAATTGTCACAACCCACCACCATGCGCACAACTCGCTCATCAGCCAGGATACCTGCTACACCAACTTCGCCACTGCGAAAGGGCTGCAAGAGGACCATATCCACCATAACCACCCAGGTGAGCCCTGAAGACAGGAGAAAGATGAAGGGGAGGAAGATGAAGGATGATAGTGATGCCATCAATAAGGCAACAACAAGGAAGAAAGGCAAGGGAAATAGGTAAGTATCCCCCATTCCCTTGTTGCTGTCAACTAATCATTGTTTTCAACAGGAAAACTTCAGCCATTCGAGAAAATGAAGATGCCATGGCAGCCCAGTATGTTTACCACCATAAAATCCCATCCACAATGACCCATCTCTGCATGCACCAGGGATCACTTAACACCATTAGTCCTACATTCATTAAAACATGACTAGTTCTGATCAGGTCCCTCTCCATCCCCCTGCTCTGCCTGGTGATGCATCCCCAACCCATGCACACCCTCACTGACCCATGCACACCCTTGGCAACCTGTCCACACCCTCAGAAACCCATCCCCATGCTTGGTGGCCCATGTGCACCCTTGGCAACCATCCACACCCTCAGAAACCCATCCCCATGCTCGGCGGCCCATGCACACCCTTGGCAACTCATCCACACCCTCAGAAACCCATCCCCATGCTTGGTGGCCCATGCACACCCTTGGCAACAATCCACACCCTCAGAAACCCATCCCCATGCTTGGTGGCCCATGCACACCCTTGGTGACCCATGCACACCCTTGGCAACCCATGTGCACCCTTGACAACCCATCCACACCCTCACTGACCCATGTGCACCCTTGGTGGAGTACTTTACGCTCAGCCCCCTATTCCATGTGGATTCCACCGGAATCCACAAGCAATCCACACATTCCACATACCCCACAACCCCACTAACTGTCAGTGGGCATTCCACACCCATTCCACATAGATTCCATGTGGAATGCAGAATTTCCATGGAACGGACACACGGAATCGGCATTTTCCACAACACATATGTGATAGTCACACCATTACACGCACGTGTACCACAGTCACGCCATCTGTACCATCACTATCCGATGGTTCGCACTCGATCCCACCTGACCGCCAAGCTTGCTTCCCCTCCCAAGTCAAGAAGTGGCCACAAATGGGCCATATCTGAGGCATCAGATCGATTGGGCAAGAAATGGAGCATGAAGAAGCAGAAGAAGGACGAAGGGGACGAGGGAGCAAAGAAACGATCATGGTGCAGATCTCTTTTTTTCCAAACCCTTCATCAATATTGATTGTATGTACAGTAAAACATTGGCGGGGCATGCTTGCGAAGACATGGCAGCATCCTCAGCTGCAGAATCCAGTATGAAAGCGTTGACTCCATAAGTCTTGCTCTTTATTTTCTATTGTTTCACTCATGTATGGTCCCCCACACCTCGATGCACCCCTGTGCCCACCTGTCATGCCCACCTGCTGCTTGGTGCCACTTGCCATGCTGGTCACATGCCCACTTGCTGTGCCCACCCGCCACACTTGCTGTGCCCACCCTCGCTGTGCCCACCCACCACACTTGCTGCGCCCACCCACCACATGCTGCACCCACCCCTGCTTGTCACACACACAACTGCCCACCTGCCATGCCCACCTCCCACTCACCATGCCCAAACACCCACCACCCACCACTCGCAACACCCACCCTGTCACATGTCACCCACCCAAACCTACTTGTCACACCCACCTGCCACACTTGCTAAACCCACCTGCCACACTTGCTAAACCCACCTGCCACACTCACTGAACCAAACCCACCTGCCATGCTCGCTGAACCCACCTGCCACTCGCTACACCCACCTACTTGTCACACCCACCTGTTACACTTGCTGCACCTGCCACTCGCTACGCCCACCCTGTCACATGTGACCCTATACCCACTCATCACACCTACCTGCCACACTCATTGCCCACCCACTACTCACTACACCCACCCTGTCACATGTCACCCCATACCCACTCGCCATGCCTACCTGCCACATGCTGTGCCCACCCACCACCCGCTGCACCCACCCCTGCTTGTCACACACACAACCCCCTGCCATGCCCACCTCTCCTTGCCACACCCACCTCCACCAATCCCAACCCCTGTATATTTATGTAAGTAATTTAGTGCAGAACTTGTTTTACAACACAGTGGTATTACAGTTGCACCACCTGAATGCCCATGTTCAGCAGCTGTTCACTTTCTCACCATGAAACCTAACCAAAATCTAACATGTGCTCGACGTTCTGATTATGGAGGTAATATCTGAATTCATATGAGGGTATGCTTGCCTAACATTCTAGTAAGGTCAACTATCTGAGGATGAAGTGGACAGTGGGAGTGAATATGAACAATCTGGGAGTAGTGAAAGTGAGGATGAGGATGGTGGGAGTGCAGGTAGTGAGGAAAAGGGTGAGAGTGATGAAATTGGAGAACAGTTGTCTCAGGTAAGTGTATATGTTAAGCAATACAACTATTCCTTACTTTTCCAGGTTGTCCTTCAGACTGAGGGGAGGGAGGACTGTCAGGATGGTGAAGATAATCCATCTACCCCTGTTAGAGGCCAAATTGAAGACCCATACTTGGAAGAGGTGAGAAATAATCATAAATCTATCTCATTCCAGTAGACTCATCTAGCATGACAGGTCAATACTGCTACCAATGTCATTGGCCAAGATGAAGGCAGGTTTAAATTATTCACAAATCAGTTTTGTTTCTAACATATGAATAGAAATTCACATGGATACCCCCTCTCTTCTTCAAGGTGCCTCTAGCACCACAGGTGGAGTTTTTCGTGGAAGAGCACATGGCAATGTCTTCAATCATGGAGACTCTACAGAAATTGGGAGTGACATTGGAACTATGGTGGGGAAGTTGAGGCCTTTCAGGGCTGGAGATGACCCCAGCACCAACAAACCTCAGATGACAATGAAGGTAAAGGTTTATGGGAATCTGGCACCAGTGCTTGGTGAATTAGCTAAGCGGTACTCTCCTGTCAAGAGTAAGTAACTTCATTTACTTTAAATCACTTGTTTATCTCTTATAGAACACAACAAGAGGGTGTTTGTATATGAGGAAGGTGATTGGAGTGTCAAGGGATGCTTCAGAGCTGCATTGGAGGAGAATGATACAATTTCCTGGGAGAAGGTCAAAGGTGAATATAACTTGTCTGTTGCCATAGTAAGTATTTGTCCATGGCTGTGTGACAATGTTACTAACATCATTTAGGAGGATGAAGATAAGCTCAAGCCTTTTGAGGAAAAGGTATCTGGTGCTCCTACACCCACTCAGTCTGCCCAACAGTCAGATTTTGACTACAAGACTGAACTTGTCCATAGAGTTTGAAGGTCAGGTTACAGTGACCTGGTTTTTAACTGTAACCTGACCTGACCTGACCACAAATAACCTGACCACTGGTCCTGGTCTTGGTACTTATTGGTAGAGAGTGGTCACTGGTCTTGTTATATTGCCTGACCAATGAGATGGTCAGGTTAATGGTCATCATCATTGGCAGGACCAGAAAAGACCGGTCTTGACCGATCACTGATGGGTATATCAGGATAAAATGAAATACATGCATCTACAGTCTACCTCCTCCCAACCTCCCTTCCAACCTCCATGACTAATTCTTCTCAAGGACAGAGTCAACAAGGAGGACCTCCAGGCTCCAAGTACGTGTTCGCTACGCTCCTTCTGCCACTGATTGCTTGCTTACTGTAGGTCATGTTTTACCTTTCATCAACATGACACGATGGGTGACTCCAATCCTACAGCTAGAGCCTAGTACATATGCATTTTTATATGGACAGTGTACAGCCTTACTAGTAGATTCACAATGTATATGCTAAAGACCGGTCAAGACTGGTTATGACCGGTCAATGCCCAGTCACAGTCTCGGCACTGGGCCAATGAGTGGTCATGGTCCGGTCTCTCAGGCCAGCTAAAATGAGACCATCTGACCATAGTCTGGTCAGGTTACTGGTCTTGGACTTTTGAGGTTCAAAAACCTGACCTAACCTGACCTTCGAACTCTACTTGTCCATATTTTCAAAATACCCCAGCATGTGCTTAGAAACCCAAGTAAGAATGAGGGGCTTCATTTGAATTACAGGAGGTACCAGGAATGCATCAAAGCACTCTCAGTCTCAGAGAGCATGGCTAGTGCTGGTGAATGGGTTATAAGGAAGCCCTCAGAGACAGAGGTAGTAGAGTTATTTGTTGGGAAGACAATGTGGCATGCCCACCTCAAAAAGCTATTTGCCAGAGTACCAAGGTATCCAGAGATGCTCAAGTGGTTGAATGAGGAGGAGGGTGCACTCCCTACTATTGACCTTTGGGGAGAAGAGAAGGGATTATTTACTTTCAAAGATTTAAAGGTATGGATGGATGAAGAGGAAGAAAGAGTCAAAAGGAAGGATAAAGGAAAAGGAAAGGAAAAAAGTAAGAAGGGGAAAAAGAAGGGAAGAAAAGGTGATTATGGCTCTGATGATTCTGACAAAGATAAGAAGGCAGAAGGAAGATCCAAGAAACATGATACAAGGAGGAAAGGAAACACTGAGTAAGCTTACAAACATGTCAATGATTGAATTTTGTAGTTATATGTGACAGCCTTGTGTTTGTGTCTGCAATATACAGATTGATTTATAGGATCCAAAGTCTCCATGCAGCATTTGGCATACTAATTTTGCTATCATTGCTTCCTGTGGTCTCAGCAGCACCAATGAATGAAAGACCATTCCCAAACATACCATTCAAAGAGTTTAGCACCTTCATTGAGCAGAACTTCAGTTCATCAATTTCATTGACAAGTGTTCTTGTCATCTTGTTCAGTCTAACAGAAAATGTGCAGCTGTTGAGTTTGCATGGCCGCCAGCAGAGAAAGAAGTTCCAGGGAGAAAGGTCTACCTCTGCCACCTCATGGATAAGAGCACTGGCATGACCACTAAGGAGGAGGGTTGAAAAAGATGGTGGTCATATGTTGGATCAGAATTATCTGCCAGTCAGTCAAGATGATGAACAAAGAACAGTTGCAGTGGCAATAAAGCTTGATCATCTGGCAAAACTACTGAAGCTTTATCCATACAATAATGCAGGAAAATTTGCTGGCAAGCTCAAGCCCATCTCTCAGAAGGACATACAACCTATTCATATCATATGTCCAGATGCCATTGTCTGTGAGACCATGACATGCAATCCATGTTCCCTTCTAATGTCTACCAAGATAAGAGATATACCATTGGTGACTTTGATTAAAGGTTTTACTGTCTATCAAAATGTTGAACTGTTGTCTGGCCATTGTGAGACCTGCAAGACAACATATTATGCTGATCATGAGCGCATACCTTCTTTTCATTCAGGCCAATATGATAAGGTGTACCTGAACTCAGCAAAATACTTAAAGATTGGTCACAACTTATGGGTTGATCGAGAATTTACATCTGCTGTTATGAATGGTGTATATCACTTTCATGCATCAACTGCAGCATTCACAGCATTCTGGAACAATACATTTGGTGATAAAATTTCACCCCCTTGTAAAGTCAGCCACAGGCAAATATGGCAGGCCTTTGTTCAAGAATCAATAAGATTCATGGGGTATATGTCTGGCATAAACTTAAGTGTGAGGGACAACCTTCCCATTGATGATGTGATAAAAGAAGCATATCATGTATTGGGAGAGGGTGGTATGATCAGAGCTGCTAATGGACATGCTTGTGATGAATGTACACAAAAATATAGGAGGACATCAAACCCAGTCATAGGAGACAATGACATAGAAATGGACAGAGCAGCTGGTGAAATTGTGGAAGCACTTGAGGAAAGTACAGCACCAGTGAAAATGGTTGTAGTTGATGGCATTGTCATGGGACACACAATATGTGCATACCAAGAATGTACATCAGAGTTGGTGAATGCACGTGGAGGTGTATACTGTGCATTACATGAAGATATGTATGGAGCAATGTGTCATGTGGCAAATTGCACAAATATCAAGGTCCAGGGCACATTAGCTTGTCAGATTCACCAGGAAAAGTGGAATAGATATACAGTGACCTGCAAAACTGTTGCAATGTTTGACAATCTTGGAAAGATTGGTAAATATCAGAACAGATAAAACAGCTAAAATTACTAGAAATTGGTATGTGGTAGAGTAGCATCTGAGCTTAAAATAAAGCCCCTACTGATGTTATTTGGTTAAGTAGTTCATGAGATATAAAATGTTTTCTAAGCCAATACCATTGCAACAGTTTTGCAGGTGCCATAATGCAAACAGATTCTGATATATTCTAATACTTTGTATAGCCCCCCTTTGCCTTAATCACAGCCTGAACCCTCCTAGGCATGCTCTCAATCAAATCCTGACACACCTTTGGCTCTATCCTGTCCCACACATCCTGAATCCTGTCCCACAGCTCCAAGACACCAGATGGTGGTCTTTCATAGTCACCAAGCCTCCTTTTGACATGTGTCCATAGCTGTTCTATGGGGTTGAGATCTGGTGACTGTGCTGGCCACACCATGCACTCCATTTGATGGTCTTGAAACCATTCCTTGGCCTTTTTGCATGTGTGCTTGGGGTCATTGTCCTGCTGGAAGATGATGTCAGCCACACCTTTGCCATAATAATCCAGGCTGCCTTGAAGTTCATCATCCAAAATGGTGAGGTAGAGGTCACCATCCATCCTTCCATCAATTTTGCAAGCCAGTCCAGGCCCCTCCCACATCATACAGCCCCAGACCATCACTGATCCTCCACCAAACTTCATGGTACCCTGCACAAGCCTGTCACTGAGGCCTTCCCCACCCTTCTTCCATGCCCATTTCCTCCCATCTGACCCCAGACAATTGATTTTAGTCTCATCTGACCAAACAACCCTCTTCCAGTCCTCCACTGTCCAATCCCTGTGTACCTCTGCCAAGTCCAGCCTCTCCCACTTATGCCTTGCACTAAGAAATGGCTTCAGCCTCTCCCACTTATGCCTTGCACTAAGAAATGGCTTCTTCTTCTTCACTACTGCCTTCATCCCAGCCTTTTTCAGGTGTCTCCTCATAGTATCAGGTGAAATAGACTCATTGGTGACATCCTGTAGTGCTCTGGTGGCCTCCACAGCTGTGCCCACCTTCCCAGAGGTGAGGAGGCAAATGGCATGCTGGACATTTCTGCCAGAAATCTTGGTTGGGCGGCCTCCAGCTGACATGGGGAGGTAGGGACAGTGCTTCCTTCGAAGTCTGGATATAGTGCTGGTGTGTACTCCCATGATGGAAGACACTTCATGTGCAGAGTGGCCAGCAGTGAGGAGAGAGATGATATCAGCCTTTTGAGCAGCAGAGATGGGGTGCATGGTGGGTTCCAAGTGTTGTTGTGGCATATTTGGCATATGTTCAACATGTTCAACATTGTCACGTGACATGAAACCAAGTCACATGACTCCTAGACACTGGTTTTGGAATTGCATCATGGCACCTGCAAAACTGTTGCAATGGTATTGGCTTAGAAAACATTTTATATCTCATGAACCACTTAACCAAATGACATTAGTAGGGGCTGTATTTTAAGCTCAGATGTTACTCTAAACCACAGATTAATTTTCTTAATTTTAGCTATTTTATTTGTCCTCATATTTACCAATCTTTCCAAGATTGTCAAACATTGCAACAGTTTTGCAGGTCACTGTATGAATAACCATAGGAAGAGGAGCTTGGATGGATATAAGAGAGCACTTAGGCAGCCAGATGAGAGTTTTCCATGGATGCAAAGAAGTCAACATGTGCAACAAGTACATGATGAAGGTCAAGAAACTGTTACAGGCAGAGAAAAAGATGCTTTTGAACCATCTAGAATGTATTGTGTTGAGACCATATGTGCTCCATGTGGAGTTGTGGTGGCATGGGCCAAATTTGCAAAGGCTGAGTCACCAACCAATATTCTGGAGTTCTTAGATCATGTCTATCCAATCAATGAATCAAGGCCTGATTATATCTGTATTGATAAAGCATGCCTTGTCTTGTGGTGATATGTCTACTCCCCATCTAATGGAGATGTTAGACGCAAGTGGGAGTGGCTTGTGGCAGGTCCTGAAGATTCCTGTCCAACCCAATAAACTCCGGAGATGGCTGCAATAGGTCTGAGTGCACTAACAAAAGTCCGAGTGTGTGAGGGAACTCCGGGGCGCGTTTAACAAAGTCCAGAGCGGTGCAGGGAAGTCTGGAGTGGTTTAAACAAAGTCCGGAGTTGTGTGGGAAAGTCCGGAGTGGTTGAAACAAAGTCTGGAGCGGTGCAGTAAAGTCCAGAGTTGCGTGGGAAAGTCCGGAGCGCTGCAGGAAAGTCCGGAGCGGTGTGGGAAAGTCCGGAGTTGTGCAGGAAAGTCCGGAGTTGCAAAGGAAAGTCTGGAGTTGCAAAGGAAAGTCCGGAGTTGCAAAGGAAAGTCCAGAGTGGTTTGAACAAAGTCCGGAGCGGTGCAGTAAAGTCCGGAGTTGCGCAGGAAAGTCCGGAGCATGTTAAACAAAGTCCAGAGCAGGTTAAACAAGTCCGGAGGTGTGCAGGAAAGTCCGGAGTTGCCAAGGAAAGGCTGGAGCGTGTTAAATAAAGTCTGGAGTTGCGCAGGAAGGTCCAGAGTTGCTGGTCCAATGTCAGCAAATGAGAGGGAATTTGGTCACATCGAAGAGAATGTATTAACGAGAGTGATAGAACATGGTGAAAACAAATGGCACTATAACGGTAACTGTGGGTAACGGTCTCCTCCTTCTACTAAGTCCAAAACTCCTTTTTATACCTTCCCGCTACTTGAGTAGTCTCTTGGACAACTTTCAACATGTTTGGTGATCCTTTCTGTATATGGCAACTTGAACTGAAAGGCCACCCTGCCTTGGCTAGTTGTCGATCAACTAGTGCACGTGCCGTTAGTGATTGAATTGCCACCCGTCCTTGTTCCATAGCTGGTTGGTACAATTCCTCGGCATTCTACCATAGTTCCCGAATGGTTGTCACCCGGAGTTTGCATCGGTAAGCATTCCGCTCCGGAATATCTCGGAAATGCATTGGAGTTTTGCTGTTTTGCTCAGAAATGCGTCGGTAATGCTCGGAAAATGCTCGGAATATGTTGGAAATGTCCGGAAATGCTCGGCAATACATGGAAAATGCTCGGAAAACCTTGGAGATGCCTGGAAATGCTCCGGAGTTTTGCTGTCTGTTCCGGAATACCTCGGAAATGTCTTGGAGTTGCCGGATTACACTGATAGCCACGGAGTGTGCTCATCAGCGGTCTAGCATTTCCAATGGCAGTTGGGAAAGGTGGAGTCGGACAAGCAGATTCATTGTTGATGCATACCACTATACAAACCATCATGCAACAGATTACCTTTGTTGTACATGGTGCAATCCTGCACCATTGAATGGTACAGCACCAAATCTGGTCATCACAGGAACAAACAATGATGATGATGCATATCAGAAGCATGCATTTAATACTCAAGCATGTGAGCAATTAAATGCATGGCTGGGTGGTTTTGAATCCATTTTGAAAAGGATGACACCAAGCAATTTCAACTGGTTTTTGCACACAATGTTATCCTATCATACAGTGCAGGTCCTGAGAAGGCAGAAAGATTTACAGGGGAATTCTGATAGTGATAGCAGTGATTAGTCAGTAGTATATACATAGATATGCACAATGTTCATAGCTATGTATGCACCCTGGTGGGAATGTGATATATGTATGAGAATGTAGATAAGTGAATGTGGACCAGTGTGTGGGGACATGGTGGGAAATTGGACAGGTGTGTGGAAGCATGATGAGAATGTGGACAGGGAACATGGTGGGAATGTGTACAGGTATGTAGGAATGTGGTGGGAATGTAGACAGGTGTGTGAACATGGTGGGAATGTGGAAAGGTATGTGGGAACATGGTCTGTGATGGAATGGACAGGGGGTTTATTGCATAAATTATTGTCACAACAATCCTTTTACACATATGTGTGCCATGTTGGTACATACATAATTGTCATGAATGTCACCTCATATATAGTCATGTATGTACAAACAATAAACAATCACACATAATCATCAGACTGAAAGCTTCAATGCAAATGGGTGTTGATTCCATATGGATTCCACATGGAATTACATAATCAACACAGTGAGAAACCTACATATTTACTGAAATGCATGAGGATTCCACATGGATTCCACATGGATTCCATGGATTCCAGTAGGAAGGGGGGGGGAGTGAAAAGTACTGCATAGACTGCACAGTATATATACCTATGGACAAGGTCTGTGCGCTAAACCCTACAACCCTAAAGGCTGTGGAGTACTCTGGGTAACCCTAGCTATAAATAGAAGGATTGCATAAGACGGATAAGTGATCTGTATGAGTCAAAGGGTAATCATAAGCAAGGCTGCATCTCCGGTATCTAATCTAATCTAATCGTTATCTTATCTTTGTGCTGATTAGATAATCGTTATCTTATCTAGATTGTTTGGCTGCGACCTTAGATCAAAACAAAGAAAATGAATATAAATGTCTTAGAAACGAAACAATAAAAAAGTGAAAATGAGCGGTCCATGACAAAGAGGGGCCTTCCTCACATGCACCTATTGGTGTTCCTTCATGGAGAGGACAAGATCAGAAATGCAGCAGATGTTGATTCCATTGTCTCTGCTCAGATACCAGATCAACTCACTCAGCCAACTCTTTATGAGGTTATTACCAAGAACATGGTTCATGGTCCATGTGGTGCTGAGAAGCCTCATGCCAAATGCATGGTTAATGGGAGGTGTTCCAAGCAATTCCCCAAGGAATTTTGTCCTACCACCTATTTTGGTGAAGATGGCTATCCCAAGTCTGCTAGGCCAGATAATGGAAGATTTTTTGAAAAGCATGGCAATAGATATGACAACAGGAATGTGGTTCCTTAAAATCCCTATTTGTCTGCAAAGTACAACTGCCATATAAATGTGGAGGTTTGTGCTTCTGTCCAAGCAGTCAAGTACATCCACAAGTATATCTACAAGGGACATGACAGGACCACTCTGGAGATTGGCAGAGGTCAGGAGAGGATCACTCTGGAGATTGGCAGAGGTCAGGGGAGGAATGAGATCAAGGAGTATCTTGATTCAAGATACATCTCTGCTGCAGAGTCATGTTGGCATATCTTTGAGTTTAACATGCACAAGGAGCTTCCATCTGTGACAAGGTTGCCTGTCCATGAGAAGGATCAGCACTTGGTCTACTACAATGCAGATGACATGCTGAATGAGGTTGTTGCAAGGGGAGAACTGAGGCACACCCCTCTGACTGCTTGGTTTGAGATGAACAGCTGCAAGAACTGTGCTGTACCAAGACTTTCCCAAAAAGTATTGGTATGTCAAGACATCCTCCAGCCATTGGCAGGATGTACTTTGCTTCTCCATCTCAGGGAGAAAGATTTTACCTGAGATTGTTCCTTACAGTGGTTGGTGGGGCACAATCCTTTGAGGGAGGTCAATCACCATCTCTACCCCACTTACAAAGAGGCCTGTTATGCAAGAGGTTTGCTGGAGGATGACAGAGAATGGGATCAATGTCTCAGAGAGGCTTCAAGCCTCTCTGAGACAGCTCAAAGATGACATGTAACACAGTAAATTCATTCTTCTACTGCTATATGAGGAACAAGTGGGAGGAGGTAGTGACAGTCCTCTTGAATAGGCTAAGATTTCTCAAAAGAAGTTCTTTGAGTGTTAGGTTAGGTGTGAACTTACCAGCAGTCACCATCCACAACTTATGGCATAGTAACCTTGTGACTTCCAAACATGGTACCATGACATATGTATATTTGCACTTACTAACTATGTGGTTGCCCATGAATATTATTTCAAATATTTTGCTGATGTGCTCTGAGACAATAGATTGTAATACTAGCCCAAGGACTCCAACAGTTCTATTTCAAGCTCATATACTACAAGACTTACATAGAATGTGTAAGTGGATGACACTGTATGAGACTTGGAGACAATATATTATAATACTAGCCCAAGGACTCCAACAGTTTTATTTCAGGCTCATATACTACAAGACTGACATAGAATGTGTAAGTGGATGACACTGTATGAGACTTGGAGACAATATATTATAATACTAGCCCAAGGACTCCAACAGTTTTATTTCAGGCTCATATACTACAAGACTGACATAGAATGTGTAAGTGGATGACACTGTATGAGACTTGGAGACAATATATTATAATACTAGTCCAAGAACTCCAACAGCTTCATTTCAAGCTCACATGCCACAAGACTGACATGGAATATGTAATTATTAAAGGGAATTGTAAACCATGATAATGGATGATAATGGCTTACATAGAAATAACAGTGTGGGATTCATTGATCAGATATATCAGGCCCTGCAAGGCTCCTGCCAAAACCCTGATGTTCACAGATGCAGACTGGGTCTGCTCTGAGATCACTATTTGCAGTGATTCTTCTCAGTGGTTTTCCAGTGTCTCCTTAAATCCTGTGGGAAAGATACAAGGATTTCATTTGTGATGACTTGAGAAGAAGGCTTCAGAGACTGCCTCAGTATCAGGATCATCAGTTTGAGGATGCCAAGATCCATGACTATGGGTCAGCACTTTACACTCCCCCATGTGTCCTTGTGGAGTCCAGGTAAAGTCCCTGCACTCCAGGCACTGTCCAGGTGAAGTCCAGGTATAATGGTGGAGGTTATGTGGAGTCCAGGTCCAATCCAGGTAGAGTATTTATTTTGCATAAAACAGTGTTTAGACACATTTTTCATTCTCCCAATGCTCAATCTAGTTAGTGAACATCAATTTGAGGATTTGCATGTGCTTGGACAGCAATATCTAAGCAACCAACTAAAGGACTTATGTGGAGTGTACATTGTAGACTCCTGACATTTTTGTCATTGTAACTATCAAATACAACTATGATTCCAGGTTCCCATCATCTTCACCAACCTCATCCTCATCTCTTTCTCTCTCCCCTTCTCTTAAACTGTATGGTAGAACAGCATTGTATGCAAGAACCAGTTGAAATTCCCAGATTTGTCCTCTGCAAAATTGACTCAAAACCACCTAGCCATGCATTCAGTTCATAGATATGATGTAATAGGCATAGATGTCATAACACATCATGAGTGAAGTCATAGCAACATCAGTATGATGAAAAAAGGTAAGCATGTGGCATGGATGAAAATATAGCCACAGCAAGTGATGTGTGACATTGCATATACATAACAGAAGATGCAGGGATTGCATAAGCACCAAAGAAGGAAAATGCATAATTGTAACATCCTCAGTGTTCCATGTGAAAGGGAGGAGGCTAAAGTATGGTGAGAAAGTAGGTAATGTGTGAACATGGGAAAATTAACATGAAGTGTGGAAACATTGTGGGAATATGGTGAGGTAGGAAATGGGTAGAACACAGTGAGAATGTAAGCATGACTGTTAAAATATTGTAGGAATTGTGTGAGAACATGGTGGGCATGAAAGGCATTTTATTGCTTATGAATTGGGTTGGCCAGGTCTGTTCCAGATGTGACCATCTGGAAATCATCCCATGTCTACAACCACAGGGCAACTTACTTTCAGGGTGGAAAGTATGTTATGGCTGATAAAGGTATGTATAAATATATGTACCACTTGATATTAAACTGATGAGAGTCAGGATATCCATCTTCACCTTATGTTTTATGACCTTTTACAGAACCAGACCTGCAAAATTTTCAAGGTCAACCAGCAGAGAAGCAACATCATCACCAGTTCAATATCCACCTCTCATCCTTTTGTGTATGTGTTGAAAATGCATTTGGGATGTTAAAGGGTCACTTTCCTGCACTGAAGGCCCTTAGTCCTGCTGAGAATATAAAAGAAACATATAGAGATGTGGCAGCATTGATGATCATCCACAACATTTGCATAGATCTAGGTGACCATCCACAGGGCATGCTAGATTATGATCCAGCTGATCCATCAGTTGATGAGCCACAGGTTGAGGGTGCATTAGCAAGCTATGGTGGGAATATTGGAGATAATGTTGAAGTCAATGTCCCTGAAGGAGAGACAGATGCAGTACTCAGAAGAGAAGGGTTTGCACTTAGAGAACAACTATTAAATGAATTGTACCCAAATGTGTAAGTAAAGTAACTAAGGAATGGCATCAGATGTGGAAAAACAGCAAGTGAAGTCAAAAGCTAAAGTAATTCATGAGGAATTCAGAAGCCTTCTTCTTCAACTCCTCAGGCATGTTACCATCAGCAACAATATCTTTTGCCTGCCTTACCTTCAATTCCTTCTCCTTTAACTCTCTGTCCAACTTTGCACTTTCCTCATCCAACTTCAGTTTCCTCTCTGCTCTTTCCTCTTTGGACTGCAAGATCTCTAGACAAGCCTTAGAAACCTCTTCAGAAGCTTTCATGAACTGAGAGTTGCTGGCCAATAGCTCTGCTGCTATATTACCAATACTCAGAGACTTGTGATGAGTTTTGGATGCTGGCTTAGGGGCAGAGGGTACAGCAGGGGGAGTAGATCTTGAGGAAGTGGAGGGACTTTCCTCATCTGAAACAGTTGCTGAATGGAAGGGTTTTCCCCTGACAACATTAGGATGCTGTGACAATCTGACAATCAAATATGAAAACGCAGATATGATTATGTGTGTAGGACATACCTTGCTGCAAACAAACCATCCCACCCTCTCTCTTTCCACTGTTTATATGTGCTGAAGGTCAATAAACCCAACACCTTTCCTGCTTTCAAAGCTCCATCATATTTGTTATGAAAGCCCTCTTCTGACATATCAGGATCACCACCTCCATTTCCTGTCCAAGCCTCAAACTCAATGATCTGTTTGTATATCTTCTTTAACCTGTCAAATTTAGACTTTATTGATTCCCAGGAGCAATTAGGGAACAAATCTGCATGGATCTGCATAGAGAATATAAAAACAGGACAGAAGAAAGGAATGGAACAACATACCTTCTTGAATACATTTTCAAGCTGCTCAAACCTGCTATCATCCTCATAACCAAGAAGAGACTCCAGAAGCACAGTCACATCAGTAACAGTCCACTCCTGGGTCAAGAATTTGGACTCAGAAGAAGCAGCCTGTTTGTTGGCAGCCAGTAGAGCCTGAGAAGTGGAGCCAATGTTCTTTGCTTTCTTCCTGGGAGCAGGGACTAGAGTTTGAAGGTCAGGTTAGGTCAGGTTTTTGAACCTCAAAAGTCCAAGACCAGTAACCTGACCGGTCTATCTAACCTCCCAAATTGGGATGTAACCTGACCAGACTATGGTCAGATGGTCTCATTTTAGCTGGCCTGAGAGACCGGACCATGACCACTCATTGGCCCAGTGCAAGTCAAAGTTATCCATGATTGATTAGAAGGTTGAAAAAAATTCTGTAGTGACAGTGAGATGCTGGGATACAGTTATGGATTAGGGTATGATGAGGGGAAAGAAGAAAGGTGAGAATCCTACAGTCTGAGGGTACCTATCTAACATGAGGCCAACATGTGTTGAGCTGTGCCAAAATTTCAATGTGTGTGATGCATTATGTCACATCACATTTGGTGAATCCCACCCCCTACAGACCCTTACTCACTTAGCTTGACAATCAGACCCTGCACTGCAAACTGCAGGCAGCAAACTGCAGCACAAACTTAGAATTGAGAAGCCCTTATGAAATCCTCAATGCTGCAGACCAAATCCATGATAAGATCGAAGGGATACTTACTCATGTCAAGAAAACAATCAAGTCCATTAATGAAATGCACATTTATGTCAACATGTTCCCCCCTTGACCCTCCAGCATGCCTCACATTGTTCTCAATGGAGAAGAAACACAAGTCATTATTTGCACCCTTGCCAAATTAGACTCAGCTGCACCCCTGATGACAACAATGCCCCTCATCACACAGCAACCCAAAGGATCGATCTCAGCAGCCAAGCAAACTGCTCCAAAAGGAAAGTCCATACCACTTTTGGCACTGATGAACCCTCAGCCATCAGTATGACCCTTGATGACAGTATGTTATGATTTGATTTTATCTTATCTTATCTCTTATCTCATCAAGATGCGATCTCTTATCAGGTTATCAGATATCTTATCTGAAGATGACATAAGCAGGTCATGTGACATGACAGGTGTTGGACATGAGGATGGGCATGAGGGATCCAGGAGGGAGAGGTGAGGCTGGGGGTATATAGGTAGTGCAGGAGTGTGTTGAGCCCCAGGCTCTTGATTGTCATAGTCATAGACTATCCAACAGAGTTTCTTTCTTTCCCTCTTGCTTTCTTTTCTGGTTGTGTCTTTGGTCTACCAACCTTTTTGACATAATCAAGAACCTGCAAGACCAACTGCACAACAAAGATAACGACATTTATTGTTACAGACAGAGCGAAATGAGTAACATTGAAATAGTCAGAGCAGGAGTGTTAGGAGCTATGCTCAAACAAACACAATGCTCAAGCTCGCTACAAGTGAGCAAAGAGAAGAGGAAAGAAAAGAGAGTGAATTGGATGAAAACTAGGTAGTTGCCTGAGCAAGACAAACTATCTTGAGTCTTAGAGTAACTATTCTTACAAGAGTCCTTATATACCCCTACCTAGCCTCCTTGCCCTTCCCTCATGTCCAACTGTGCCTACTGTGCCTCTGCCATACTGCATCCTCATGCTAAGCCTCATGTCCTCCTTATCTTATCTATGATAAGATCCTTGATAACACCAATAAGGAATCCCATCCTGATGTGATAAGTGATAAGATAAGATAAGATCACTTGATAAGATCATAACCTTCTGATAAGCTTTGTGAGTCATCTGATGTATCCATCATGACCTGTACATTGGTCCCATCTCTGGTACTGCATCCTAGACTGATGATGATGCGTGATATAGCCTCTGTGACTGTTGCACCCTCTATGGCCTTGTCTTGTTACTGTTACCATTGCCTGTAGTAAGGCTTCCATGTAGCGCATAGTTGACTGAGCCCCATTGGTGAGTATATGCCTTATGCCTTGCAGTGTAAATAGATAGTGTCTCTTAGATAAGTGAGACATTGGATAAGGCATCAAATGTGTCAAAGCATTGAACTTAGGGGTTGATTTGTAACAAGGAGTTGTCCAATTGTGGATAAGGGTGTTGGGGTGAAAGTCCAGACTGATGCAGGTATGAGCTTTGGTCAGCAGATTGGGACCACACTGCTGACACAACTGCACTCATCGAGAGTGTCTGACTGCCCTGGGATAGTGAGTCAGGGGTAGTGGCAGATGGTGCAGCAGAAGAGCCTGGGAAAACAGGTGAAAGAAACTTTGAGAGAGCAGCAGGATATCAAGGCTATGCAAAGACCTGTATGGGTGAAGCGATGGGTCCTCACTCTCTCAGAGTCAAGGAAGAATGACAGTGGGAACTACCCATCTAAGGCAACCCAAAGGAAAACTCCTTGCACGAGGGTGCCAAGCAACCTCGGCAAGATGGAGTTTTTATTGCAGGGCATGATCAATACAGAATGCAAGAGGGCATCATATGCTAGATGGCATGACCAGGAGTACTGCTGATGACAACAAGCAATGCAGCAACAAATTCTGGTACAGTATAACATGCATGTACTATGGTGGATGTTGCACAATGTGGCAGAAAAGAAAAAGATGCAGAACAAGGAGACACGATGTCTTCTTGCAGAAGCAGACTGCACGGTAATGAGTACATTCCTGGCACTGCTGGAGCGCAGGCCAGAGGGGAATGTTGTCGGCAGGTCCTGGGATTTGCCCCGACATCGGTGGGCATGGAGTTGGTGTCAGTGGGCGCTGGTGACGGTGATGGTGATGTGGCTGCGTACGACTAAGCCATAGTGGAAGTGAAAGAGGGAGCTGGAAATGCGGGCAAAACGAGGGATTAATCCATCCAGTGGGGGTATAATGGAAGTACCAGACTTGCTTACAAATCCTACTACTGCCTATATTAAGTCCTGCTTACCAAATCCTGTCCCAAAGTCATGGATGCAGCATTGGCTCCAGCCAATGCTCATCAATGGCTTGTAAAGAACAAGATGACACCTGGAGTGAACTCTTGAAACAAAGAGAAGCGGAGTGTGTAGCACGTGAGAGAAAGGAGGTGCAAAAGACAGCAGAAGTCAAGTGTGTTATGGTGGCATCAACCCCAATCAAACAAGATTGGGTTAGGAACATGCCAAAGGAGAAGTTCAGTGAGGGTGAGCTTGCCCAATGATTAATGATAAAGAAATCATGGACAAAAGGACAAAAAGCAGCAGTAGAACTATATCAATATGCATATGCATGCTATGATGAGTTGATCAATAAACTCAAATCTATGAGAGGAGTTTGAATTGAATATGAACCCAAACAAATGTACAATAGGGTATTCATGTCATGGACCACTCCTTTTTGACTTTTCTTTGTTTCGTTTCTAAGACATTTATATTCATTTTCTTTGTTTTTATCTAAGGTCACAGCCAAACATCAAAGATAAGATAACGATTATCTAATCAGCACAAAGATTAGATTACGGATGCGTGGCCTTGCTTATGCTTTCCCTTTGATGCATATGGATCAACGATCCATCTTATGTAAACCTTCTCAAACATTCTATGCTATTTATACTGTAGGGTTACCCACAGCCTTTAGGGTTGTAGGGTTTAGTGCACAGACCATGTACTTAGGTATATAAGATGTGTAACAAACACCCAGAGACTCCATTCGAGTTCTCTTGGGATTTCCCCTTGTCAACTCCAGTCTCCTCTCCCTCTCTCTTGTTCTCTAGTGGGGCCCTAAGTTGTCACAACGAGGGTAGCCTTGATAATTCATCCAACATAGCAGTAAGGAGATAAGGACGCAAAGGTCAAAATGGGAACAGGGCATATTCATAAGCCTTGAGAAAGTCGGCGTCATGGGATTTGGCAATGGTCAAGATCTCATACTCAAAATAGGAATTGAAATTCCTGTTTTGGCAAGTTACATAAGAAGGGCATTTGATTGCATGCCACAAGATTTAGAATTGGTAGCTCATCACTGGTGCTTATCACATGAAGCATGAAACAAACTCCAACATGGATTAAACAGCAACATAATGAAGCTGCAGCAGTACTGGAAAGACCACAATTCTCCGTACAGTTGGGTAAAACCAATGGAGAAGGCATTACCTACAATGCCAAAGGACTATGTAGGAAGAGGAGTACTGCATGGATGTCAAGGACTCAGTATGAGGTCCTTCATTCAAGCATGTGGAGAGGAAATGTTGAAACAGCATGAGCATAGAGTCAAAAAGTGGATCAAAGCAGTAGACTCACAATTACCCAGGGAACCAGGAATGTACAAATGAACAGCAGCAGACCCATGGAGAGAAAAGGGGTACTGCTACATGTACCTTTTCAAACCATGATTCTACAACTGTTTTAAGTGGCCAGCATATCCAACAGTGGAACAGATCCCAGGATGGGAGCATAACCTCAGGAAGAATGATGTAAAATTTATCCTGGAAGATGGAGATGGGGATAAGGTGTATCACATACACCCCCACAATGAGAAGCCTGTGTGGATGCAGGATTTGGAAGCATATGATGTCGTCTACGAATGGGAACATATTGATGAGGTCGAAGATTGGGCCCAGTGGAAAGACATCAAGTTTGGAGCACAGAAAGATGAGGAGGTGGTGTACCCATGAAACCTCTTAACCACGACACAACAGGTAACAAGGCAAATGACAACCCAGCAGTATGGCAGACCACACGGAGATTGGTTTGCACAACAAGTTGGAGAACAGCTCAGAGACACGTCGACAGCCTATATCAACATGAATATTTGGGCACAACAAGTGAGACATGCTAACCAGTCAATATTACTGCCATTGGGATTTTCCAACTACACCCTGGAGATGGCAGGATTATGCTATTTGTGGTTATTCAAACCACAATACTGGAATGCATTTGCATGGCCAAGGAACCTGTCATGGAAGCAAATTGCAGAATACAAACCAGAAATGCGAAATCAGGAGATAAGAGTGAGGGTATCCCTAAACTGGGGACACATGAAATACCATGTAGAACAAGATCAGGAGGGGCATACAGCAGAGGAAGTGTTAGAGGAGATGTCAAATGGAGCAGGTCGACATGTACCAGTGGGATACACTGTAACAGATGCATTGATCTCCACATTCCTACTATGTATCACAATGTGGCTAACATTGTTCACTCCTGTGGACATCAATCAGAGATGGCAGATGGCTTCAGATGAAGAGAGGAGGATGGCAGCAACTAATTTGGCTAACTCAGTCAACCCAATTATTGAAGTGATATGAGGTCCATGAGAGGAAAGAGTGCCAGCAGTCAAAATTGATATGACCAATTACTATGAGGGCCAACCAGAGCAGATTGCAAACTGGTTGAGAAACATGGCAATCTACTTTCAACTCATGAAAATCAAGGACTTGATGTGAATGACAGTCTTGGGTTTAGAATGTATAAGAGGAGGGTCAGCCAACCAAGTGGGCAATTGGGCCAGAGTAAAAATCCAGCAAACCCTGGATTATGTGACAGAAAAAGACCAATGGAGAGTGGATGGAATGTATGCAGCAGGAACGACAAGAGAACAAGAGAGAGATGGGATCCCTCTCTTGTTGACAGGAGCAGGAGATGGAACAATGATGCAACAACCATTGATCCATCAAGCCCCATTCAAGGACTGGGCAGACTTTGAAGAACAGGTGAAACAATTCTTCTTGACGATGGAAACACAGGATGATGCTATCAGAAAAATACGGCAACTATCTCAAGGGAAATGTAATGTCAAACATTACATCATTGACTTCAGAGGACTAGCTCAGTTAATGGGCCATAATGAGATAGCGCTTATTGCACAATTCAGGAGGGGACTGAACCCTCAACTTGGCTTGAAGGTTGCAGAGATGGGAATGCCAGGAGATGGATTGACAACAGGAGATTTAGAGAAGTGGTATATGAAAGTGATGGAACTAAACAAAGCATGGGCAAGGGCAAACCTCTTCTTCAGGTTCTTTTACTTCCAATGATTTCCAACATGTTCCTGGGCATCTTGAGAATTGTATTTCTCCTTTTCTCCAATCAATGACTGGGTTGTGGTATTTCAACCAGTCAAATCCTAGGAACATGTCCGTTTTCCCCAACCAGGTGACTCCAAAGTCCATCACCTCTTTGTGATCATTGATTCTGACTTTTAGTTGTACCATGTATTCCAGATTTCCAGTCGCATTTCGCGTTCCATCTGCATTGTACACTGCTATTGGTCTGGGCAAGTGCTGTTTATTGAGTTTGTATTTTTCCACAAACTCTTCACTTATGCATGATCCCATGCAAGCCGAGTCTAACAGTGCCTTCACATTCATCTGTTCCATTGTGTCCACAGTTGTAGCAACACAATCAATGTCCATCTGATTCTTTTCGGTTGTCTTCACAAATTGCCTTCACTTAAGCAGAGTCAAGAACCACTCTGCATCTGCCTCTGTTGCCTTATTGAGGTCTTCCACTAATTCAGGACAGATCTCATTTCTTTGCAATTCATGTGCCCATTGTTTGAGATCCCTTATGGCAATCTCCTGCTTCTGTTCCCAAACTTGTTGCACCATCCATTTAGTTGACCAAGTTTGTATTTTCCTTTTTGTTGCACTAACAGGTACATTTTGTATATGATGACACTGTTCTTTTACTTTGTACAACATTTCTGGTAGACCTATAGTAGAGTCTACATAATCTTCTCTTTCTATCATGTTTCTCTCACAGGACAGCCTTTCTGTTCTTTCTTGCACCACAGGTTTTCCTTTGGGTGCTTCCTTTGTAAAGCCTAATGCTTTCCCAAGTATCTCCTTCTGCTTTGGAGATAACTTTTTTATCCTCCCAATCCTTTCCTGTCATTCCTTGTCTGACCACTGTCTCTTGACTTGTCCTCCTGAATTGGGAATGGAAGACCTGTTTCCCAGTGTCTCCCTTTTTCCACAACTTGGAATGGAACACGTGTTTTCCAGCATCCATTTTTGCCCTTCCTCCTCTTTTTCTTTCCATGCATGGGCTAATCCAGCCTTCTGCTCTGGTGTTAACCTGTCAATGTACTGTTTCATACTTTCATTAGGTCTCCATTTTGGTGGCTCTGTATAACCCTGGCCATTGTTTGTTCCATTGCCATTGAGTGTGTGCATGAGTTGATTTCTTTCTTTGGCTGACAAGACCGATCCATTATGGTGAAGGGTGATGATATCCCAGCCCATCAACAACAGTTGTACATTTGATGGCATGTTGAACAACACTTCTCGAATGATTGTTTCTGGCTCAAACTTTTTGAGCACTTCCACCAGCATCTCATACTTGGACTCTTGCTGGCGCATCATTTCTTCTAACTGCCTCTGCTTGAGGATTCTTTCTCGAGCTAGTTGGCATTCCTCCACCACATGCTTAACCCATCTCAACACATGCATATTGTGTTGGACTGGTACCCAACCGATACTTCATCCAATGGTGAATAGATTGAGTCCACCAAATGTGCCCATATGAACAAACCCTCTCCAAGAAGGTCACCAGCTGTTTACACCTTAAGCTGAATTCAGAGGCCCCCCTGTGAGGCATGATCTGACTGACACAGGCATACTGTCCTCTTGAGCCACATCTAGCACCCTGCTGGGAAACACCCAGTAATACATCTTTCCAGGGATCACCCATGGCCTCACATGTTTTTACCTTCGACTTTGTACATAAGTATGCCGCCAAGGCCATGCTTGCCTAGAGTGCTACAGCCCACAGCTCTTGCGAGTCTGCTTCCCATTACCCCAGCCAATTCATGGATCACAAGGGTGCAGGTACCTACCCATTAACCCAGATACTACGCTTCTTGTGAAGGGGCCCACCATGCCTTGCCTTTTTATGGGGTAGTCAGTCCCAACCTGCCTCAGGTGAAAGACTAACCAAACTGGATCTATCAGGGAGTAAGACCCCGATGAGTCCAGCCCATGAGTGCCCTTATTGGGTGGTTTTAAGATGGATCTAACATGCCATTCTCATGTTACCACACTCTGTACAGCCTAGCATGCAGATGTCTGCTCCATCTGTTTCCTGACTAAAGCTGCTTCGTGCTGTTCTTTGCACTTCAGCTTCCTTTGCTCCTTGAGCCACCCTTTATATGCTCTGACATTAGCATCTCACTGTCTGTGGTCCTCAACCACTCTGGTGACTTCTGTTGCAATCTTGTCTGTGCATTCCTGCACCCATTCTGCCTCAAAGGCCTTCCCAATTTTGATCAGGGATCGGTTCACATATGGTAGGATATAATTGAACCAGCAATTCATTGCTGATTCGATTATTGGTGATATGGTGGGTAGTGTGGTGTATGAGGTGTGTATATTAACATGCAAGTGAGGTCTTTATGCTCGGCCAGGTATTCCGCGTGGAATCCTAGGACTCCACTGGGAATATTCCCAGTCAGTCCCAGTGAAAATTAAAAAAAAGCAAATGGGCTAAAATGGCTTGAAAAGTCCTAATGTATTCCCAGTGGACTCCCACATCAGTCGCAGTGCATTCCTAGCCCAGAACTGGGATTGAGGGTAGGACTCCTAGGACTCCTACCCACTAGGAATGGGTAGGAATCCTAGGACTGTTACCTATTGTGACATAATCACTGGTGCATATTCGAACGTCACTCAGTGTGACATCTGTGACATTTTCATTAGCATTGTGTCCACCATGCCCTCCACACGCTCCTCGTCTCACAGGCAAGCCACTGCTGCTCACTCAGGCTGCAAACAGGCAATGTCTAGCATCTCAACTCACAGTAATCCTGGTGATAAAAAGAAGGTAAAGGGAACGAGAGTGGCTGACAACGAGGCAGATAACACCATCGATAAGAGAAAATGGGGCAAGGGCAACAGGTGCACCCCCCCATTCCATTCTTTTTGACTGCTAACTGAAAACTGTACAGGAAAATGTCCGCTGCCCGTGCCAATGAAGATGCCATTGTGCAAACTACCATGAACGACCAATTACCAAGGTTCATACAGCTCGATTCATTCATTTTTGTACATAACCTCATGGATTCCCCAAATCCATCCCATCTACCCAATCAGTCGCACATCGAATCATCCTACTGCACACACTGGCACTCACCTGGCCCATCCCAGATCCACCTGGCTGCCACGTCATACCCATCACCCACCTGCACTCACACCGCCCTTCTGATTTGCTGCATCACCAACCACAACACCTGCCATACCCCCATCGCACCTGCTACATCACACCCACCACTGCTGCACCTCTGTCACACACCTTGGCATGCCATGACCATGTCACTCCATCTCTTGTGTGGGCCACAACTCGTGTCTTATAATTATTGTATTTTTAATCTTGTATACATGTTGTATGTAACTTATATTGATTAGAACTGAACAAATTTTGCATGAAAGTGGAGACTCTGTGCACCCCCCTCCTTGTACTGCCTCTGTGCCTTTGGCTAGTACCAGTGGAAGGCCAACCAGGAAGACTGCTCTTTGTCGCTCTGACATGGTGATTGAGGAGGGAGGAAGTGAGGAAACTGGTAGCAGCTATGAAAGAGATGATGATGATGATGATGATGATGATAATAATGATGATGAGGGGACCACTGATGAGGGAGAGGAGGAGAAGGAGGGAGAAGGAGCTGGGGAGAAGGAAAAGGAGAAGGAGAAGGAGGAAGAGGTCCATCAAGCTGATGGCTTGACTCTGGTATCTTCAGATTACAGTAGGCAACAAAACCATAGCAATGTTTGGCAATTTCAGAGTGATTGGTGTCCAATGTGACATGTAAAATAGAGACAAATAAGACAAAATATGTACAGGATAGCCCTACTTTTCAGCTTTAATTTGGTACCCCATCTTACTTGTTTGGTTATGTATATGTTGAGATATAAATAGATCTTTGAGGAGATACCATTGCTACAGTTTTGTTGCCAACAGGGAGGGAACACAAATTGCTATATGGGAATCATGTGACCTGGTGATGAGCACGCTCCGCGGCTATCAGTGTAATCCGGCAACTCCGAGACATTTCCGAGGTATTCCAGAACAGACAGCAAAACTCTGGAGCATTTCCAGGCATCTCCAAGGTTTTCCGAGCATTTTCCATGCATTGCCCAGTACTTTACACTGCCCCACCTGTCCTGTTGGACTCCCGGGACTGTCCCGGGACTTCCCAGGACTCCTGGCTCAGTCCTGGCTCTTTGGACAAAACCCAGGTAGGACTCCTGGTCCAGTCCTGGCTTAGTCCTGGCTTAGTCCTGGTTCATGTTAACCTATGAATAAAACCAATATATTTGATCAATAGCACTTATTTGGCTGCACATATATTATAAACACCTGCAAATAACACTCAACTGAGGTATGCATCTGCTTCTTCCAGCTGTTTACAGATCAATTTGGCAGGAGTAGCATAACAATCAATCTCTAAATGTATGGGACTCCAAGGCCTTGTCTAGCCATGTTTGTACATGTTTGCCACCATGAAAAATTATTTGTCTAGATTGGAAAATGGAAATTCCCAGGACTACTGATTCTGTCATGACTTTGTTTGGGAAAGACATAGTGCCAGGACTCCTGGTCCAGTCCTGGTCATCTCAACCTACAAATAACACCAATACATTTGATCAACTCAGTGCAGGTATGGCATGAATAACTATAAGTAATCACCAACTATGCTATACATCTGCTTCTCCATCTCATTCTACATGCATTATGACAGGAATAATAGAATCAAACTACCTATGAGGACTACAAACCTTATGTGAACATATTTGCTGTTTTGGAACTGATAAAAACTTTGGAATGTCAATTTTCCTCTGCTAAAGGAATTTTGAACAAAAATGATAAACAATGACACCAAAGTATTGACCAACCATATTTATGCATGTTTTCCACCACCATAAATAATCAACTACATGATGACTCCAAAACCATGACTAACCATCATAGTGAAATCTGTCAAACTTGGGAATGCAAAGTCCTCCTAGCCTGCACCAACAGGCTCTCAATGTCAATGGGATAGGCACAACACAGTATGAGTATCACAAACAGCATAGTCATGTGACCATAAACAAAATAAAGTTCTGAGCCATTTAGACTGTACTCCTGGTCCAGTCAGGTTATGTTTACCTTATCAATATAATTTATCAATCTCTCTTCTTTGGGCTTATGTATACTATAAATGTAAATGACCCAAATAACAGCCAATTAATATACAAGCAATAATTGTAATCAGCTACCTATGAGGAATATTTGTGCTTATTTTCCAAGCAAAATCTGCCTAACTTGAGAAAGGATATTTCCATTTCAAACATATTCAAACATTATTACTACTCATCTGGCTGCAAGCATGCTATCAATGACAAATAGACTAAGCTATGGATCTGCTTCTTCACCCCCTCCATCTTGTGCTGCAAATGCTTCTTCCCTCATATGTTCTGCATCTTCTTCCTCTTCCTTTTTCCCATGTAATGTCTGTCTATGGATGACATGCTTTGTGTGGTAAAATAGCATTGCATCCAGGAACCAGTTGAAATTCCCAGGAGTCATCCTTCTGAGTATTTGTTCAAAGCCACCTAACCATGCATTCAGCTGTTCACAGGCTTGTGTATTGAATGCACATTTATAATAAAGTTCTCCTTGATTGTTTCTGGCTGCAATCACCAGATTTGGTGCAGATCCATTTAATGGAGCAGGATTACACCAAGTTCGACATAAATCATCATTAACACGATGATTAATATAGTGGTATGAGTCAACAATAAATCTTGTTGTTTCCTTCCACTCCTCCCATCTACCATTTTGTAGGCAACTGCGTAGTACCATGCATGCCTTGTCAATGCAAACATAGTCAGGTCTGGACTCTACTGTGGGGTAGACACTTTCTAAAAATTCCATAATGTTTGCAGGGGACTCAGATTTTGCAAATTTGGCCCATGCAATAACAACTCCACAAGGAGCACAGATAGTCTCAATACAATAGAACCTGGCTGCTGTGAAATGATTTTTTACTCTTTGTACTTGCTGCACAGCATCATGTGGTTGTGCATTGCCCCTCATCTCAGGCATCCAAGGCCAACTCTCATCTAACCTTCTCAATGCCCTCCTATAGCCTTCTAATCCATTTTTCCTATGGCTTGCAAGATACTGTTTCCAAGTGTTCTCATGCACTTCACAAGCTAGTGTGCCTTGTACCTTGGCATTTGTACACTCTTCAACATGACAAAAGCCTCCTTACATATTCTCATGTAAGGCACAATATACACCTCCACATGTATTTTGCAACTCACTGATACAGTTACCATAGGCACAGTGTGTGTGACCTATAACAATCCCATCCATGACAACCATTCTCACTGGAGCATGATCATGATCATCTTCTGGCTGATCACCTGCAGCACCCTGGTTATATTGAATGACCTCTACCCCTAATGTTGCTGATGGATCATTGGCTGATATTACATCTGGATATCTCTTGTACTTCTGTGTACATTCATTACAGGTGTGTTGATCAGCAGATCTGATGATTCCATTTTCTCCAACAATGTTGAAAGCTTCAGATGTGACTTCATCTATGGAAAGACCATCCTGCAATACAAGCTCAATAGCTGATTGTGAAGCAACAAGGTGTATTGATTCTTGCACAAAGGCCTGCCAAACTTGACGTCTTGTCACCATTCCTACTTTGATCAGAGCATCATTCCAGAAATCAGCATATGCAGTTGCAGATGCATGGAAATTATACATGCTACTCAGCACAGCTGAGGTAAACATGCAGTCTACCCATAAGTTCTGGCCTATCTTAATATATTTTGCAGCATTGAGGTACACTCTTGCATGCCCACCATCCACAGCAGGGGCTCTCTCATGATCTGCATAGTATGTTGTCTTGCATTTTTTGCAATGCCCTGAAATGACAGGTACATTGTCATAGCTGGAGTAATTCTTGATTAATTTCACCAATGGAATGTCTCTTTGTCTTGACCACTGATATAGAGCCCCCCTTTCACAAGTAACTTTATGGCACACAGCTCTACCAGGGCATATAACAAAGATGGGTTGCAACTCTTTGTGAGAAATAGGTTTCAAGTTCCTTTTGTATCTATCTGTGTTTTGGTATGGATTAAGCCCAAGGAGGTTTGCCATTGCTTCAAGTTTGACACCCAATGCAATACTGAAATTCTCCTCAGTCATTCCCTGATGGGAATCTGACCTCTTCAACAGCCTGCTATTTGTCTCTTTCAGCCTTTTGTTTAATGCATTACCAAGACACCTAATCCATCCAGTTGCTACTGTACTTCTTTCACTTGGACCTTCTCCCCTCTGTTGTCTGAAGTGCAAACTCAGAAGGTCTGTGTTCTCTGTGATAGTAAAGAGGGTCATCAAGACTGTTGACAACATCACAGAGGAGCTGAAATGGCTCTCCACAAATTTACTAAACATATTAAATGTCATGTTAGGGAATGGTGCTTCATCTTGTGCAGCCACAACAGGAAGTTGGCAAAATATAATCATCCAAATCATAAGCCAACTGGTCTGACAGACATATTGCAAAGTTTCAAAATTTCTGTATTCATAAGGATGGCATGTAAATTTAAGTACACCAGATTGCTTACTTAGTTTTCTTGTGCTTCCTTGATTCACCTTTGGACCTAGAAGCTTCAACCTTATCTACCCTCTTTTTCTTTCCTTTCTCTGGCTTCTTGGTCCTCCTCTCCTTCTCCTCCTTCAATTCTGAAAATGTGTATGAAGCCTTCTCCTTGCCCCAAACCTCCACATCAGTAAGGCAATCATCTCCTCCCTCTAGCCATTCTTTAAGTTCAGGGAAATTATTGATGTCAGAAAAAGCAGGTATAACATAGCTGAACCATGTAGTCTTAGATGTAAACAGCTGGATTATGCTGATATTGCTTGGTTTCTTGCTAGCCCATGTACCATCCTTCACCTTCTCACTCAAGGTGTGCTGAGCTTCCAGGCATGCCCTGAACCTGGCATAATATTCTCTAACACCAAGATTCTTGCCCTTGGTCTCTGTAGTCAAATGCTCTGGAATATTGAGCAATGCAATGAGTTCCTTCCTGGAGTGATCTCCAGACTGAACAGCTATGCTCTCTGGAGCTGGAGAAGCAGAAAGGGCAGTCACTGCACTGCTACCACCACCTGATTTAGCTGTCAATGGATCAGTAGCACTCTGCATATCTTGAGTTCTGAGTTATTACAGGAAAACAATTGACTCACAATGCACAAAGTTAGTGTTGATGGTCCATTGTTCTGCAACCACTTGATTTCCTCATTTTCTTCCACAGCCAAACTATAGCTCCCCAACATACTCCACTGACCATCCTCAAGCATGACTACATGTTGATCCTCCTCTGACAGGCCTTCAATAATCATAGATAATATGATTAATGACTTACTTTCAATCTGAGGAGAAAGTTTTGCCAATCTCCTTAGTACTGGGGCTATGGTAGGTACAACTCTTGTCCTGACCACCAATGGTGTAGTGTTGGCTTCTCTCTCACCCATACTAGTAAATAGTTTCACTACTCCCCTTTGATCTTGCAAAGGGGCAAACTCCTCTGCATCTGAAGGGTTAAATACATTCCCAATGGCCCTTCCTCTTGTGGTTGCACCTGTAGTCCTGGATGAACCATGAAGGGGTGGTGGAGAGCCCATTCTGAAATCTTTGGAGAGTTAGGGATATGGGATCTTGATTGAATATGACTAACCTTCATCAAATACATTTCCAGGTGCCTTGTCAGTAGGTGGATCAATGTTCACAAAGCAAAATCAGCCACCAGAATGGATGTAGCATTGTAGTTCACCTTGTTCCTAGATGTGTCTTTCCCTGTGCTAGTGTCCTCTACCCCTGTCCTGTCAATAGCTGGTGGGGCAATCTTGGCAATGCAATGTAAGCTACAGATAAGAAGAGCTATGTTTTCAATTCACCTTATCCTCATATAAACTGTCATCACCCTCTCTCTGCTGCTCATCTTGTCATGAGCATCAAGCTTCCCAAGACATAGGTAAGTCATACACACAGGATAGTTGCTCAGTAACATACCACAGCACTAGCAAAGTCCTCCTCAACACCAGTTTGCCCTTTCCCACTCTCCTCTTCATGTTCCTGGATTTTACTTAAGAAAGCCATTCATCTACCATTACATTACACACCTCTGTGATTCTGCTCCCAATACTTTCTTCATTTTCACTGCTATCACTGGATTCACTCCCTGACAAGTGTCACTCACAGATTTGCATTGATAAATTTATCATACCTGATTCCTCAGCCTGAACCTGACGAGATCCCTGACTTAATACTTGGGGAGGAAGAAGTTGGGCTACAGATGCCTGGGAACGTGGGGGTGGTGCAATGGACACACCACTCTGAGCAAGCAGAATTTCAGCTCTTAAAAAGTAATATTACATAAAAAATTAATGTAGGAATGGTCAGTAGTAAAATGAGGGCAAGCAGTGGTGGCAAAAAGAGGACAAGGGAGTGGCAGAAAAAAAGGAGGCAGCATGACAGGATAGGTGGTGGTAGTGTGCCAGCAGAAAATAGGGTGGTGGTGCAGCAGGACAGGTGGGTGAAGAGAGGGTGGTGGTGAAATGGGTAAGCAGGTGGTGAGGCAAGCAAGGTGGTGGTGGTGGCAAAAAGGGGACAGCAGTAAGAGGGGGGTGATGGCAAAAACGAGGTGGCAATTGGGTCACAAGGTGGTGGTGGTGGCGAAAAGGTGAAAATGAGGTGGCAATCATGAGCAGACAACATCACAGTGATTGAAGGAGTGACATACCTGGTCCTGGATTCATGTTCTGCTGCTGCTATGTCATCATTTGCATGCACAGCTGATGTGTGGCTGCAATCTGTTAGCTAGCAGATTCAGAGGTGAGGGGAATGCTTACCGGGCCTTTTTGTGCCCCTTCTTTTCAACACTCTTGTTCGAGCTCATTGACATTGTCCGTTTCTTGCCTGATCGTTCAGAGCGTGGCAGTGGGGAATGGGTGGCAGCGGTCCTGGAAGAGTGGGATGGCATATCGATTGATTGATCGATGCGTTGGAACGGCTGTGCCATGCCGTGCCAAATTGTGTCATGTGAGCATGACTCGTGACAATCAACAGCGCATCTGACATGCCTTCAACTGTCACGTGAGAGCCCAAATAAACCATATATTAGGCTCAGCCTCACTCTCTACCAGGATTCCTAGGACTCCCGGGACACTCAGTTCTGGGATTTCCTGACAATTCCCGGGAATTTGACAGGACTCCCAGTGCAGTCCTGGCCTATTCCTGGCGGATTTTAGTCTGGAAATCTCGGAATGAGAGTTGAGTTTGAGTCCCGGGAGTCCACCGGGAATGCGTGGGGCACCGTAAAGAGCTCCAAATGGCCAAAAAAAAAAAGTATTTTCCCATGGTTCATTGGTTCAAACTGAGCCCAAACTTGAACTGAACTGACTAGAACCAGTTCTAGTTAGTTTGGGTTTGGTTTGGGCATGTTTGGCTTCAGGTTGGGCCAAAAATGCCCCCAACTTGCCCCAGCAGTTTCTTAAATTATTTATTTAAGAATACTACTAGTACAACCTAACTGCCATTCAAAGAGCTTCCTTATGCAAATACCTCAATTACGCATAATAACCAACAACCAGTAATCAGCGAGGATATATACTTTACATTATTCCCTTCCCAATCTAATCGTTGCCCTCATCGCGTACACTAGAGCAGACCGAAGGGATGAAGCAGAGGGCATAGTTGGATGAGCATATGAGGGTATAGATATGCAGATGGTGGGCAAAGTGCGTAGACGGACTCGGCAAGCGTGCGATTCCGGAGGGAGAACGGACGGGAGCAAAGATTCAGCAATGACAGCAAGCAGAGAAAAGAAGAGGGGAAACTAAGGGGGGAAAAGACGGACAGAAAAGAAAAGAAACCCGTGCCAACAAGTGCAAGTGTACATTTTGTGTCTTCTAGATTTTGGTTCCTTGAGGGCTGTCCTGAACTCAAACGATCCCTTTGATCAACATCGCCTCCAATCGACAGAATTCAGGCACAATCGACGCATAGCTGAGAAATGCGTCCAAATCCGGTTCGGCGACCTTGGCAAGCCCGACTTGCGTTTCTGCATCTGCAGTGGGCAGCGCTACCACAGGCGTGAGGGGCGTCGGTGTCGTAGGCGTTGCCCCGTTGCCACTGCTGCTCCCATTGCCATTCCCGTTTCCGTTCCCACTGTGGCTGCCGCTGCCCCCGTTCCCGCCCATGCCGTTTCCCAAAGAAGGGGGTGCTAAGAACCCCACATCGGGCGTCGTGAATGTCGTTGTAGGCGTCAGTCTCGCACCGCTGCCAAGCGTATCAACGGCAGAGACTGTCTGCGACCTTGACCGGCCCCCAGCAGGATCGTACCCATAGACTCCTCCCACTCCTCCACTGGCACCAGTACCTACAAACGCGTTACTGCCAATGACGCCAGGCCCAAGTCCGAGGCCTACAACCGCCTGTAATCGTCTCTCAATCTGGATCTCTTCATCCTCCTCCTCTTCTCTGAAAATCGTAGCGCCAAGGCCACCGCCCCTGGATCCAGCCGCATGTCCAAATGGCGAGCTCGACCCACTGTTGCCAGCACTCGACCCCCCCATGCCGACCGCGATTGGCCCAATCGCACCATTCACATTTGTACGCAGCGGTACCCCGCCCGTGGCAATCCACCGCTTTCCCATCAGCCGCCTCATCTCGTCTTCAAACACGTTCAAACCGCCCACACCCCACTCCCTGCCCCACACCCACCGCGCAACGTACGCGCACCCAAGAGCCGCGCGTCCCGGAAACCCCGGCGCAGGTGCGTTCCGATGGGGCGTCACCTGCGCCGAGTCGATCTGCGTCACGGGCACGTACACCGGCGAGTTGAACACGTCTCCCGCCAGGTTTGCGAGACTGGGAAAGTTAGCGGCGGCGCCCGTCGCCAGCACGCGCAGAGGCAGCGCGGAGTGGTCGTACGGGTCGAATGAAAGCCCCAGGCTGGGCGGAATGGTTCCCCCCTTTGCACCACCAGCACCGGCGCTGCTACTAGCAGAAGAGGTGGACGGGGCTGGGGGTGTCTGGTTCATTCCGCCTGATTTACGCGGCGTGGAGCCAATAACGCCCGTTGCGAGCATTCTGGACCATTTAATCCGGAACGAGAGGACCTGTGATTCGGCGAGACACCGCGGGTTGGCGCGTAGATCGCGAAACTCGTTCACTTTGACGCCCGTCTCGAAGCGGTATATGCCTTTAACATGTGAATAAGGATAACTATCGGATTGTAAGTGCCAAAAGCTGAATAGTTTGTCGTCGAGCCTGCAGGCTGATGATCAATGACGAACAGGGAGGCTGACGTTTAAGCATACCCTATTGAGCCACCTGGTGGGACGATGGCCACGAGACGGTCAAATGCACTCCAACTCTTAGTATACATGTCACGGACGAGAGCGCGTGGGACGTCTGCATTTCTACGAGGGAGCATTAGTACTGCACATATGGCACTGGGAAGACTCGCCTGCTTGAAATGACAGCAATATATCGCCGCTTCTCGCCGGAGTCTTGAACAGGATGAGGGAATAGGTTATACAATCGTGTAGGAATATAGTGATGCGCTGGTGTCATTAAGATATCCATGGGTCCGAAAGATACAACGGCATCGTTTGGCGATGGACATAGAGAGAGAAAAGTAGAGAGAAAATCAGCAGTAAATGGTGCGACCACCGTGTCTAAACCCAGGTCAGCCACAATGGAATGAGGACGGCTCCGGGACGCACCAGGATCAAAACCATAACGCTCCACAAGGTACCGCGAGACGTTTCCGGTCCGTCTGCTACCACCCGAGACATCAACCTCACCCAACCAGCCCCTAACTCGTCGACCTTCCTCCCTACTCCCACCCACAATATCGAGCACAGTCTCATCCCAGTGCCCATGTCCGTGGCCACCTGTGCTGCTAGCATGGGCGGTATTCGCACCGTGGATCCACATACCGGTCGAGCAAGCCTCAGCCTCGCCCATTCCCTGCCACTTGCCCGTGATCAAGCTGCACATGAACGCACTCGCCAGCTGGATCCTGCCCGTCCGCGCCCACACATCTTGCGGCCACGTTTCCCGGACGCGCAAGAGCTGCGCGGCGACGAGGGATGCACTGGCGCACGTCCCCACGCGTGCGGCCATGTGATCCGGCCCACCGAGGAGCGCCTCGATCGCGAGTGCGTGGGTGTGAGAAGACGTGTCCTGCGCGGTGGGCGTGTTGGGCAACGAAAAGCTGTGTGCGGTAAAATGCGAGTACAGTGGAACGTGCGGGTCCAGTGCCGACAAAGAGGGCACCACAGTAGATTTCCACCATACGAGCGCGAGTTGGGCGGCGCCCCCAATGGCCCGCACGCGCGACAGATCCTGGTGGCTGGCCAACTTTTGCAGCAGAGTTTCTATACGTCACGTGACACGAAGGATGATCTCGATCAGCAAAAATGGTGATCGCCCGAAACAGAAAAAAATAGGGAAAAAAAAAAAGCTTCCGTGAGCCGGGGGAGAATGAAGGCGTTTTTTGGTTTGGGGATTCGTGATGAAGCAGATTTGCCACGCGACTCACCCAAGCCTTTGATCCACATCTCGACCGGCGTCGTGTAGGCGTCTCCTGGCGTCGTGAATATTCCACCTTGTGTTCTGGCAACGAGGGAGAAGTGTCAGCAGATCGATGCGGGCGGTCGGGGAACGGGAACGGAACGCACTTGTATTCAGAAAGCTCGGTGTCAAAATCGACGCACTCGACGCCGACAAGCTCGAGAGATTCGTCTATGAGGGCCGCGCGCATCTGGTCAGTGGCGAGTTCGAAGCCCAGGAAGAGGCCTGGGCCAGATTTTGGAGGGGCTAGCATTAGGGAATTGGTGGTATCGTAGCAAGGGAGGATCTGCCACGCCCCGGGTTGCAGCGCTCAGTGTGTGATTTCTCTCAGGACGCCATGACATATCACGTAAGCCCTCCCACGAAGCCATTACTTATATACCTACGATACCTTGTACTATGATACATACTTCAGTATGCTCCACGGCTCTCACTTGCGTGTTTGCATCGAGCTCTCGGCGGGCTCGTGCACTCCAGACTCGCGTTGGTGCGTTGGGAGATTCGGGAACGTGCTCGTCGGGGACAGATTACACGGCAGTGGCATCAGCGACTTATGGGACGCCGTGCCTCGATAGCTCTCCAACTGCGTCTCTGCCATTGCACGCCGCCGCGGAGGCAGATCGGGGAACGTACTCGATGGAGATAGCTCCCATGGTGGCGGCGGCAGCAAGTCCTCACGCACGAACGCACGAGGTGCAGCGCTCCGAATCGCCCCTGCGCGGCTCCCGTCCACCGGCATTGATACCATCGTCATCTCAATCCGCGCCACCGTTGGCACGCTCTGGCGTGTGGCAGGTCGTCTGCGGGACCGTGTGGCGTCCTCCGGCTCTTCGGTGACGGTGGTTTCTTCGGCATTTCCCCGGATCCGACGATAAAGGAATGTGACGAGAACAAGCAGATTGCACACAAAAAGAGACGTAGCACACTGATGGCAATCGATCGATCAGTCGCCTATCACAGACAAGGTTAAGGACAAACCTGGGCATTGGCAGCTATAAAGGAGGCCTGGTTTTTACGTAAAAGCAAGAGAGCGGAATGAGCAATGCTAGCAAACGAGGTCAGTATGTTCAACATGAAGATGGCGACAAGCATCCGCAAGTGTCGGCCAGGAAGGCGCATGCGACACAGCATATGTATGGGGGCGCCGACCAGCCACGAATCAGCAATGATATCACCTAAAGAACAGTCAGCATGCGTTGCGGTCGGGCGCAACAGAATCGACACACAAGAGATCTCGACTATCCCAACTACCGTGTCAAAAGCGCAAAACTCGACACCGCCCGAGTCGCGTAAGGCGCAGAAGACGGTTTTGTATAAAATGAGGGCGAAGGATGCAAGGCCGAACAGGACTGCTACAGTTTTGCAAACGGTGCGCATCGTGCCCTGAGGACACAGCCGTACGATGGTGACGGCAAGGCTCAGCCGGGCGGCCCTTGGTATGCCGTTGAGCATCCTTACCTCATACAAAACATGAAACACACCATAGAGAGACAAGGTACAGTGCCTGGTAGGAAACAAGCCACATATCTGTGGTAATGTCGTCTACACCATCACGTCAGACTGAGTGGTGGATAAACGGCCTCGAATGAACAGACCGTTAGATTTTGGCAGATCGACGGCAGAGACCCATTGCACGACGAGCATGACGAGACTGATGAGCGCCCAAAAGTCGTCCCACCACAGGCGCTGTTTGAGCGTTTTGAAAACGAGACGAAGGCAAGTTGAAACGACGGCGATGGCATGGCCTGTAGATATTCCAACAGTATACCCTTATCGTCGCGCCATCCAAGTCAGAACACAGAGTACGAGAACGGACGGAACGCACCTGTAGTTGCCACTAGAGTAGCCATCACCGTGGAACAGGGCGGCTTGTCCGCGATCGCATGTAGTGAATAGCGTAAGCGAGGACTGTTGGAGGAGAAAAGGAAAGGAAAGGGCAAAAAAAAAGAGAAAAAGACGCGTAACAAGAATAAAGCGGCTTCAAGTAAGGTAAAGTATGTAATGTGTTGTTTTCGCGTCACCAGCGCCTCGCGAGATCGCCTATCGCCTGGCAAACGCCGCACGGGTTCGGGAGTTGGTGTAAGCCGGACTCAATTCAGAGCCACGCTTGCTGAGCGACTAACCAGATCCAGCTTCTTGTCCAATTCCGAGCCAGATTGCACCATGGAAGAAAAAGAAAAAAAAAAAGGGTCGGCCAACTTAGTCAGGCACGCGTGGCATGTGACATTAAGTTTTTCCTGGAACGCCCAAGGGGACCCTAGATTGATTTTTTTGCCTTTGAAATGGTCAAGAGTGTGGAGAAGACGGTGACGCACGTATGTGCGTCGTTTGCCGCCGGTTCGAGCGGAGTGGACCAATATGGACAGTCCTCTGAGCACATGGCAGCCGCGTGGTTGTCGTGGCGGATAAACGACTATCCGCCTTGTTACATTGCGATTGCGATGTTGTTTCAGTTGGATCAAGAAACCAAGGAACCGGGGTAACTAATACATTAGTATGTACTACATGTATCTAGGCTGTAGTGTGCGGGGGCAACGGGTAACTGAGTGCAAGAAGGATGACGCTCATGTCGTCATTGCTGTATTCGCCGTTGATGGGACGCAGCCATACTCTAGCCTCTCTGGGGCAACAATCCTCGTCGCCTCAGACAAGGTTCGATAGTGCTCGACGCTTTGCGCTGTTGGCAGTGACCGACGTGACCATGTTATCGTATTGCTTACAAACACACATGCGGGCAAGTTTCCATCCAAGCTCAACTTGAACTGCGCCGCGGATTCTCTTCAGTCCGTCAAGCCCGCAGCGCCGTCGCATGGACGGGCGAAAGCCTCTGCCAGACCTGCCGCTGCACGCATACCTCTCAACTCTCTGCACCGACGCCCGCAATCACCGCGCTCGCTTCATACGTCATATCTTATCAGAATTTGATGACCCCGGCATCGACAGACGTCTCAACGACTGGACACGCGCGATAGAGGATGGTTTAGATGACGTTGGCAGGTGTATGGCTAGGGAAGACTGGTTGGGTGGCTTTAAGAGAAGGAAGGAGGCAGCGAGGAAAAACAGCCCAAGGCCAGGAAGACCAGCCAAGGATTATGCATTGCTCAAGGGAAACATGGGCGCCGCCTCGGCTTCGTGGACGAACATCTCTGCGAACACCATGACAGGCACTGCAGGGTCCGCGAGCTCTGGTCCAGGCTCGGACAGGGATGAGAAACCGGATGTTCTCGTCCAAATGCAAAAGCTGGCGGCTTTGCCGGACATCCCATCACCCAATCCTGTCATCCACCACCTCGTGTTGTGCGTCGCCCCGTTTGGCACACACGTTACTGGACTCCCTGAACATGGGGGGCTACTTAGCCCTTCGCTGCACCTTGGTTGCGTTTTCACCCCTGCCCTGTTCTCCGCTGGAGATGCACAACATAATGCGACTGTTACTATTCTGTATGGTTTGGACGATTGGGAGTGTGAGTACATAACCATCCATCTACCTTCCGAGTGTCTGACTAAACCCCATATCAACAGCGACACTGTCGTTGTCTGAACGTACCCAGCTGCGCGTCGTAGGTGGCACCTTTGTCTTCATTGGCGCCACGTCCCCATCGCAATATCGTTCTCTGGTTCGCGTCCTACGCGCGGCAATATACATGCACCTTGCACTCGACTTGGAACAACACCTTCTCTCAGACTCCAACGTGCACTTGCGATACCCTCGTCCCAAATACGAAGCCCCATCCTCGTCTGAACCCGAAGCCCCCCCAACGCCTTCCGATCCGACCCCCAAACATCGCCGCAGCTCCGGGATCCGGTCCACGCTCCTCAACCTCTTCTCGAAGAGGTCCCTCGGCCACAGGTCTAGCACGATCGGCTCTGTGGACGAATATCCAGTCAAGCTGGAGCTCAGTCGAAACCTTTCCATCCAATTTCCGCGCAGAAGTGGGGACGAGTCACCTCGCTCGTCGTTGGACAGTATCGGTCAGCGCATCCGTCGTTTCTCCATCAGAGGCGATCCGCATGCTCATCCACGGATCAAAAAGTTTATCGAGGACCCCGACAAACCGTTCACCACTGCGGTTGCGCGGATAGAGAACAGCAAGGACCTACTGTCGACGTCGTACGATGTCTCCTTTCGCCCGCCTGAGGTCCTCCTTAACTTGGCCCGCAACGAGGAGGACTCTGCACGACGCATGCGAGGCAAAGAGCGAAGCGCGCTTACAACGTTACTTGGTTGGGATTCCAAGGACAGCATGGGCAAAGGGATGTCTGGCGCCCTCGGCTTCGTCCGCCACCAGTGCATCTCCATCCTCGTCAGTCGGCACGTGCCACAAAGTTCCTCTTTGCCTGCTGGGGACGACCAGCGTGCCCGGCTTGCATGTGGCAGACCGCGGTGGGAAACGTTTTGGTACTACGCCAAGGGTGGGAGCCAGCATGACCTTACACTTGGAGAGGCGATAACGGAGTTTTCGTCCGTTTTCTCTCATATGTGCGAAGAACAGGGATGCATGTCCAAGTGTGGAGAGCATCAGCTCAAGTTGACGCATGGAAAGACCTGTATCGAAGTCAGTTTTAGTGCGGTGGATGATGGTCGGGAAAGTAAAGACGGAATTGAGATGTGGGAGAGTTGTGCGATATGTAGGGTCAAGTCGACTACGAAGGAGATGAACGACGGCACCTAGTGAGTTTCAGCTCCCTCGTAATTTGATTTCTAATTACCTTACTCTTGCATTAGCCTAGTATCGTTCGCCAAGTATCTGGAGCTGCTTATCTACTCACCTGCCATCCATTCATCTCCCATTTGTGAACACACCACCCGTCCAGACCCCAATGCCCGGATCAACTTTGTCCGCCACTTTGCAACAGACACTTGCATAGTAACGTTCTGCCTGTCAGAAGAGCGTGACATTTTCCAACTGCATCTTCCACGGCTTCAGATATGCCGTACGGGCGACAAGGCGAATCATCCCATGTCCTCCGGAAACTGTCAGGAGCCCTTGCAGATGGAGGAGGAGCGGACTGTGCTCCGGCGACAGATACGAGGATTTTGGGAAGCCGTTACTGAACACCTTGATAGAATTGTACGTATCCAAGGTGATTTGTTTTCTCGCTTATATCTCACCCGGGAGCAGGAGGGACTTTTGACCGGGCCTCATTCGGAAATCATCAAAAAGGCTTTACCGCGTTTGCCCTCTGCCATGGATGATGCGTATGAGGATTATGCGTTGGCCTCACAAGCATCTACTATCTCGACGTACATGACGGCACCCGACGATCCTGGTTCTTCGCTTTTAAATTTAAGTTCGGAGGACCCCGCCGCTGTCCGTGTTTTCCGCGAAGACCACGTCTATGCCGTGCCACAGGCGGTGCCTGATATTTTGGTATTATTGTCGACTATGCGATATGCGTTCCAGCGGACAGAACAGTCACTGTATGCGCAACTTTCGCAGGCGCCTATCACCCAGTTGAATGACCTCCGTCGGTCGTTTTTGGCCGCGGGACGCGGTGCGCAGAAACGCGTGATGGCGTGGAAGAAGAAGCATTTAGAGCAGCAGCAAGACCTTGTGGGTGATTTGCGGGTCCCGGAGCCAGAGTGGTGGGATAAGAAATGTCATGTGTTACCTGGAGGGAATGTGGTGGTTCATGAAGAGGATTGGGGGAGCGTAATAGCATTTACTTTGAGGTGAGAACGTGCCGCTGGCAGCGGGTTCAAATAGTTTAAAAAGTCTGATTGGATTTTTTAGCTCGTCGGACTTTCTAAATGAATTATCCAACCTATCAGCGAACCGATCCACGGCGGGGCAGACCGCCTCAACTGCCGGTCTCCCAGATGCTACAGCTACGCCACCTCCTTCCACACCGTCCGCAAGCTCCGCTGTGACGACGAAGGGGTACAAATTCTTTTCAAACGTCTCGACGCAGCAGCAGCAGCCTGATCCTGATCCTGACAGAGACGACACGGTTTGGCACGAGTCTGAGTCCTATGTTGCTGTCGTCACGCGCAAGGAGATGTCCCGGGATTCGGCCTCTATTCTCTCGCTGCGAGACATGCTGCGGTCCCGGACGCCGGCCGAGCCGGGGGCGGCAAGTCCTCGTGTTGTGGCGCCGTCGACGCCCCCGTTGGCGTGGGCCAAGCCCGATGTGCAGCTTAACAAGGAGGCTGTTGGAGGAGAGGTTACTGGACTGCCTGATACAGTCGAGACGGCGGGGAAGATGCTTCAAGAGCTGGAAGCGGCTCATTCGGGCGAGGCGCTCAAGATAGATGGTCCCAAGCTGGACACGGCAAGTGTGTCATCAATGTCGTTGCCGAGCTCGGTTCAGCGCGCTAAGGGATCGGTTTCTTCCGACTCGTCGTCATCGATCAGCGATGCGACGGTCAGTATGCTTCCTTCGCTGCCGCCAGAGGTGCCGCCAAAGGAGGCTTCGGTGAGTTCAAGCTCAGTGCAGGGACCGCCGACGCCAGTGACACCGGGACGCGGGCAAGGGCAAGGGCAAGGGCAGGGCAAGAATACACCGACCGCGTCTTCGTTTGCAAATACGTTAACAAACAGCTTGAACTATGCGCTTCGTTTGGTTTCGAGTGGGCAGTCCACACCCCGGGGATCAGCGTATTCGGCCAAGGCGCACCATGGCTTGCTCCTCGCGGAGGCGAACGTGATTGATGAGAAGCCTCATATCAAGTATGAGGCGATGGTGGGCAAGCGGCTCAAGATCTCGTGCACAGTGTATTATGCCAAACAATTTGATCTGTTGAGGAAGAGATGTGGCGTCGATGATGTGTTTGTGAAGAGTCTCTCACGGAGCAGCAATTGGGCGGCGGAGGGTGGCAAGAGTAAATCCCATTTTTGGAAAACTAGCGATGATCGATTTATCATCAAGACTCTCGTCAATGCTTGGAACGTTGCTGATCTGTGAGTGTACCAGTTCTGTGTGTCGTATTAGTTGACGAGTATCGTGCCAGTCATGTTTTGCAGGAGCTCGCGCCAGCGTGTTTTCGGTATGTCGAGCTGACGGCGTCGAAGCCGACCGTTTTGGTCAAGTTGCTTGGATACTATACTGTCGAGGTGAGGAATCAAGAGTCGGGGGCGAACTATGGCAGGCTTGATCTAGTGGTGATGGAGAATCTGTTTTATGATCGTAAAGTCGACAAGACGTTTGATCTAAAGGGGATTCAGGGCCGCAAGGTGAAACCTACAGCGAACGACTCACTCGCCGGTCGTCGTAGGCAGACTTTATTCGACGGTGAATGGATTGAAGGTCCGTTAATGCGCTTGATTGGTTTTGTTGTTTATGATGTGTATGCTTCTTCACCAGGTCAACAAAAGACATTGATGTTGGTTTGTCCCGAGTCAAAAAAGGTCCTACGGGATGCTGTGAAGAGTGATGCAGAATTCCTGGCCAAGATGAACATTATGGATTACTCGTGAGTTTATTCTTCTTGTTTGGGGCACACCCTCCCGACGGTTGCTAGGCTCCTGCTTGGTATAGATGTAGAGGGCAAGCATATAACATGCGGTCTCGTTGACACGATAGGTGGGACATGCTAACTTTGAAGAAAAAACGGAAATGACTATTATTACAGGCAGTTATACCTTGGCGAAAACGTTGGAATACAAGGCAAAGCACGGTCTTCATTCGACTAAAGACGTGACTGTTATACCGCCGGCAGAGTACGAGGAACGTTTCGTGAATGCATTGGAAGGGTACTTTGTTGCCTGCCCTGGTGAGCGCGTCCACGTTCAATGCCTTGAAAGCTATCCCCTTATTACGACTGTGAAAGACAAATGGTCCAAGCCGCTTGATGAGAGTTGGGTTCTGAATATGGTAGACCAGCTGCCTAGCGTGCTGTAGCGTATTAGATTTAGCTTGCTTTCGGACGTTTTCATAAGTATTGAACTGATCACTCGCACTGTACCATATGGCAACATTTTTTTCGCCCGATGGTGACCGTGACAGCGGCCACACGCCTTTCTTTTTGCACGCCACTTCGACACTAGTGATCCCCTGCGTCAAAGCACTCCGAAACTGGAACGCTGCGAAGGAAAATTGTATCTTGCTTGAAAGAACGTGAAGATTATTATGGATGCTTGCGAATCTTTCTATCTGATAAACGAAAGCCCCACTTCCTCTACGAGTACTCTAGTTCTTCAAATCCCTGCTATCCCAACCGGTTTATATACCGGTGAAGATCTCTCATTGACCTCCGGACAAGAATCATCGCTGTACTTTGTACCGACCGCGGCTTCGAGTCCATATATGCGCTCTCCTGGACGTTCAAGTCCCGAAGCACTGGCATTTCAAGACTATCCTCCGCAGTCCTCGTCGCCCCCAATGTCATATTGCTGCTCTTCGCCCTACTTTGTCGCCGCAGCACTCACAGGAAGCGGCCTTTCTTCGACTTCAAGTGCGCAGAGTTCTGGGTCTCGACAAGATTTCTCGGATACTAGGTGGTGTCGTGAATGGGAAGGTTCTCGAGCCTTGCGCAAAGACAAGGATGCAAAATCCGAAGATCGGTTTGTGATGGACGTATTCGCTCGGCAACTCTATGAACGCTTATTGGTTGTTGCACGCGAGCGTGATAATACTCCAAGTACAGGACATAGCGATTTCTGCACGGGACCTACCGATGAACGATCATACTTTTCTTCTCGCGCTCTTTCAATGGCTCCAGATTCTTCCGCGAGTGACAAAGGTACGAAGACGGCGACTGTATTGGCAAGTACCGGTTTGGACACGCAAATACGTATATCCCCCGTTTATACCCTGTACGATGATACCAGCTATGAAAAATGTGCCATGGACGATGAGGAGTCTCATCTTGATACCCCAATTTTCGCTTTACCTCCGGCTTCGGAGAATATCACGCCTCCAAAGCATCACAAAAGGACTAGGGAAAGGAATCCTCATCATGACACGGTACCAAACACGGCTTTCGAGTCTCTGTATGCTCGTAATCTTACTATATGCGTTTGGTTTGGATTGACAATCGTTAAGATCTCCCGTGCGAAACGTAAGTGAAGAAACCATGCCAAGTGAATGTCCTCTGCGGTACAGGCTTATCTGGCGCGCTGAATCGTATCAAGCCATCCGAACCCAACGCTTGGTTCAAGAAGAGTGGGAAAAAGACGCGCCACCGCTCAAACGACAGAAAGCGGTTAGCTATACCCATTTTCAACAGTTTGCATCGAAGCCCGCGAGCATTCGCCGAGCGGCGTCCTTGAAATCTGTCTACGGACTTACCACGCGATCGGAATCGGTGGATGTTGACCAGCATATGGTGCCGACCACGCCTGCGACGCCCATCCCGAACACTTCGCCTAACTCTCGTTCGGAGCGATCGTTTTTCATGTACGGTGTACCCATAATTGCGCCGCCACCCGACCACGTTGCGGGTCTACCCATAAGCGAGGAAACGTTGGCTAAAATTAGGCTCCACCGTTTCATAGAAAGAGAATTTTCGTCCATGCAGGCAGATGGATTGGGAGTCCCCGGTGTGTATTGTCAAGAAGGACACCTAGGTTGTGCGAAACGTGATCATGACCAAATCCTGGGATTAGAACAAAAATATTTATGGGAGGAGTTCCTTGCCATCGGTCAGGTGCTGAGAGAAGAAGTGGTCGACTGGCTGCTTAACGTCAGTGACAGGATTATCTGAAAACATTTCTCTTGACAAGTTTGCAGGTCATGCCGGGTTTAAATCAGAGTACTCCGGGTAGCTCTTTTTATTCGACGACGTCATATAATTCTTCATCTTCGGGTGGCGCAGATCTTTATGACGAACTTTTCAACTCGCCAGAAACGCGTTTTCACGCCGTCTATATTTTACTCCGCTTTTTCAACCGAGCTGTGTCATGCGAATCGCGCATACAACCGGTGGGACTCGGCAAGGGTATTACTCACTTGAGGAGAACAGGGGACAAGTTCAGTGCGAATAGCCAAGGGAGCATTGAACAAGAAGGGCGGTGGTTAATGATTTGGGACGTAGCGATTGGGTCGCTAGCGCTGAGCATCAAGGTTTTGTTTTTGTCATCGGATGGTTAAGAGATTAACGCGTTCCGCCAGTTTCACCGGGACTTTCTTGAACCTTTTTCCCCGATATTTGCGAGGGAATACCTTACTCTGGCCCCGCATCGTTTGTCCTTCGGTGACTTGGAGGTTAGGTTTCAGTATCAACCACGGCCCACTCACTTCGACACCCTTTAACAGAGTGCTCAGCGAGATATTCTTATGGCTTTGTCTTACAGCTTCGGAGTAACCCCGCAGCCACTGCTGGATAACCTTTGGACCGCTCTTCCGGCGTTACGGGAATTGTTACAGTATGAGGGTGGTTGGAATTGCGCCTTGAAGGAGACATGGCTACAGCTTTTTGATGCTGTATCAGGCAAGTAGAGTGACCCGTTCCTCCAGCCGACCTTTATATTTCATGTTAGAACCGGACGTTTTACGGTTTCCGCTGTCGCTCCTTACAGTGGCATGCATGGTGGAAGGCATCCTTGCAGCCTTGATCTACAAACACGACTACATGTTGAAGTGGAGAAAGTCAGTTTTTCAGACGAAGCGCAAGTCCAAGGAAGGTTCTTGTGCTAAGAAGCAACGGGTGGTCAGGAGAATTGAAGAGGATGCAGAAGGTGTCATTCACGATATACAAGCTGTTTTGGAAATATCAGATGTGAGTAATGGATCTGGGGTGTCATGTCTGCCGAGCAAACCGTACCATTGCAGGTACAGTTGAAGGAGTGTAGGTTGTGGCTGGCCGGAATACATGGACATGGGAATTAAACGTTGTGGTCCAGTTTCGTTCCTCACACCCACTCATCAATGGCGGTGCAGAACAACCACCTTCTGCAATTTAAGCATGGCTTCCACTATAGAAAGCGTCACTTTCTGACGATTTTTTGGCCTGGTTCGTAAAAATCCGCCTGCTATCGCTGAGATGAATGCAGGAAAAACTAATTCTCCCGCATCTGCCTCTACTAAAGCCACGCTTGCGCTGAATACACTTGATGCCGCACCCTTCCTCTCCTCTCGTCCCCCTGAATAAAGGTGTTGTAGTGTTCTTCTCACTAGTGTGATAAAGTATGTCAGAACAAGCTTGTATTTAGCCTGGAAAGTACGAGAATTCAGGTTCCGAGTTAACTTCATGCCATCAGTGGCACTGCGGAACTTCGCTCTCCTCCTGGTGATCCGTGACTATCCTGACGTGGAGCCTCAAAATCATATTGTGCAGCGTGCGGCGATGCATGAACAAGTTAAACGCGGCAACTTGTCATCCTAGGAAACGTCGTTAATTTCAGAATGGTGATGATGATCGCGTTGTCATCTGATTGATAAAAAGGCTGGACGGGCACGTGTGGAAGGAGACCGTGTGTGTCGATGGGTTCGGCTCCCTCCACAACTCAGAGTCAACATAAAGTGCCCTTTGGATAGGGCGGGTAATCGGAGGCTCATTATCTGCTGTGGAAACATGCCATCGACGCGCGGGGGGATAAATCATTTTTCATAATGGGCCTGCACGAGGTTTGGGACGAGGAGCAGGTCAGGGGAGATGAATGTCAGGCTGGCACGAGATGACGTTGACGATGAGGTCGTGCTCATACACGCCCATGCGATGAGTTCGGGAAACAGGCATCAGAGTCGAATTCAAATCTTGTAACTCGATTTCAATTCCAACAGTTGCGTTGAGAAATGTAATTAAGCTTTATTTTTTAATAAACTAATTATTATTATGTCAATAAATAAGTAAATCATTAATTGAATTAGGTGATTAATATTGAATAATAAATTTATGAAGTTAAATAATTCAAATGATATTTTAGTATTTATTTATATAAGTAATTCATAAAATATCCACAAAAAATTCTAAGCAAAAGTAACAAGAATTTGTGCTTCTTTTGTCTAACTTCTGCAGTTGTTTTGGATGTAGCCCAACCTAGTAATATATTCCCATGCTCTGAAACAAAGTGTTCTTGCAGCAGCATTGCTTTTTTTTTCCTTTTTTTTTTTTTTTTTGCATAGCTATACTGTCATTGGGTTTTTATGGGTGCCTATGTACATGTGGACATGGACATCTATGGATGGTACTGGTATGTTGGGGTGTTCCCCCACTGGTTGTTACCCCAAGGGGCTTAACTATCAGATATTGCTGTCATTGTCTATGTTGTTAGGGCACTGGGGGCTCCCTTTGGTCCATGCAGAGTAGTAACACATGGTGTCACTGATTTGGAATGTACAGCTGCATAGGTGGGCTGCTTTGACACCAGTTGGGTCATCGATGGCAAAGTGTAACATTGCAGCTTCTGGGAGGGTCACCCAATCCCAGTGCTTGATCCATTCCAGTGGTGAAGTGAAAGTGATGCTGTTAAAGGCATGTGTTGAGGCCAGTTGTTGCTGGTATAGTGCAAGATTTATGATGCCATTTTTGGCATCCCTCATTGGGGTGCAATGGAACTTTAGCTGACTTGACATTGCAGTGAAGCATATAACTGTGAACTGGGATATCACATAAAACCTGGCAACAAAGTCACCCCCACCCCAATGGCCGCTAGGCCATTGGGGTGGGGGGTGACTGGGATGAAGCCTAAAACTCCAAACTGGGATAAAGCATACAACCCCTGACTGGGATATCACATAAAACCCACCAACAAAGTCACCCCCCACCCCCAATGGCCACTAGGCCATTGGGGGTGGGGGTGACTGGGATGAAGCATATAACTTTGAACTGGGATATCACATAAAACCTGGCAACAAAGTCACCCCACCCCAATGGCCTAGCAGCCATTGGGGTGGGGGGTGACTGGGATGAAACATATCACTCTGAACTGGGATTAAGCATCACACTTGGAACTGGGATTAAGCATCACACTTGGAACTGGGATTAAGCATAAAATAAAGAGCTGGGATTTAACATTGAATTAAGTAGTGGGATTTGTGGGGGTCTGGGGGCTGTGCCCCCAGCAAGCTGAAGGGGCAAGCCGGAGGTTGGGTCCGAGCAATGTGAGCAACCTGACTGTAGGTGGGTCCCCTGAAGCTTGTAGGAGTGGCATAGACAAAACTCTGATGTCACTCATTAGAGCTGGATTAGCTCATTGTCTCAGTTCCAGTGACTGGTCAAAGATCTTGCAAGAACTACATATGTATGAGCATGATATCAGAGAAGTAAAATACCTCTATGCTATTCAGAGTGAAAAGAAAGTCCATGAACATATTGGCACCCTGGAGAAATCCTATTGCATATAATGGATTTTCTCCTTCCAGGAAGTATGTATATTAATAACATTTACATGGATATGGGACACATGCAGCCTGTACTAGATCAATGTGTGTCTTCACTCACTGGGCATATTATCAAGTAGGATCATTCATTCAAGCTGGCAAAATACATGATGAAACTAAATGGCACTGTCACATTTTCAGCCCTCTTTACTCTGGTGAATGAATTTGAGCAAATTTGTTGGCAAGCTTTTGTTCCAACAAAAGCTTTGTCCCATATTAAAGCTTGATTTGAAGGAATTGTGGTATCTTTATCCCCCTGTCCAATTGGCAGAATATTACAACCTTTCCAGAATTTGTCTTCCTGACAATGTCTCTGTTCATATCTGTGCTACAGAAGCTGAGATGCAAAATGTTTACATGAACATTTTAGAGAGTATTTCTGACACACCACAATCATTGGTTTTGATGCAGAATGGGAGTTCACAACTGGTCCTTCCCAGTCACCCCCACCCCCAATGGCCTAGCAGCCATTGGGGGTGGGGGTGACTTTGTTGCTAGGTTTTATGTGATATCCCAGTTCACAGTTTCATGCTCTAATATTATGTAGCTACCAAGTTACAAATTTAATCCTCGTAATATCTCATTATATACTATGTTAGTTACTTTTTTCCTTTCATTATTCTCTGGCAATAATACTTTTATTCTCCTTCCAGATGTGCACCTTGACAATGCAACATACATCTGCCCATGTGAGAATACATCTGTTTCCAGATTTAGCCCCACAATTTTCACAGACTGCCCTTGAGACTTGTTGATTGTCATAGCAAAAGCAAGTCTAATTGGAAATTGTCTTCTTTTTAGTGGAATGGGCAGGTTCTCTGCTGATGGCTGAAGTGTTATCCTTGGAATTAATGCAACCTTCCCAGCAAATCTCTCATCTCCAGAAATGATCTCACATTTCACAACTCTGTTCTTGATGTCTCTGACCATCATTCTGGTCCCATTGCACAGTCCTCTAGCTGGATCAAGATTTCTGAGAAGCATTGCTGGACTTCCTATTTTCAATGCCAACTTGGACAATGGCAGTCCACTGGCATTCAAGGAGTTTAGGTATTCCACTGGATAAGGCTGGTATCCATCCTGAGCCTCATGTTCCAAATCAATTGAATCTGCACTGTGCAGAACTTTTTCTATGCCTGGCATCATGTCAAGGATCACCTTGTTGATCTCATCCACATCATAATTTTTGCAGCACAGTATAGTTCTGTCCAAGAAATATTGATTTGGTTTGTTGCCCAGATGAATGTCAGGATAGGCATGGTGAATCAAGGTCTCCATGGTGCTTGGATTGCAGCACATGTGTTCTGGAATTTGCACTTTTCCATCATCATCCAAGTTAGTCCCTGCTCCAATCTCCAATAACCAAGCTGCATGTGCTTCACTGTAAGGAGTTCTCTCCAACCTCATATTATGAGTCAAATAATGTAACTCCACACCCCTCCAAATATCACTTCTGGCAATAGATGCTGCCACTGTCTCCTGTCTCAAGGCTCTTGGCACCACTGGCAAAGTTTGTTGAAAGTCCCCTCCAAACAACACTGTTATTCCACCAAATGCCACATCTCTCCTGTTGAGGAGATCCCTCAGGGGTCTATCCACAGATGCAATAGCATTCTTGTGTTGCATGGGTACCTCATCCCAAATGATTATCTTGGTATGTTCCAACACCTGCCAGTCCCATGTCAGAGTTCACATTTCAATAACTATGTCATGGACTGCTCATTTTCACTTTTTTATCGTTTCGTTTCTAAGACATTTATATTCATTTTCTTTGTTTTGATCTAAGGTCGCAGCCAAACAATCTAGATAGGATAACGATTATCTAATCAGCACAAAGATAAGATAACGATTAGATTAGATTAGATACCAGAGAAGCAGCCTTGCTTACAATTGCCCTTTGACTCATACAGATCACTTATCCATCTTATGCAATCCTTCTCGAATGTTCCATTCTATTTATAGCTAGGGTTACCCAGAGTACTCCACAGCCTTTAGGGTTGTAGGGTTTAGTGCACAGACCATGTATCTAGGTATATAAGATGTGCAACGAACACCCAGAGACTCCATTTGAGTTCTCTTGGGGTTTCCCCTTAGTCAACTCTTGTCCTCTCCCACTACAGTCTTACCATTGGGGCCCTGAGTCAGTCACTGACAAGGGTAGTCCTGATAGTAGAACTCGAATAACTAAACTGCTCACTGCCCCACTCATAGAGCACCACACTCACCCATACCCAGACTCCAGGGTTAAGGAGATCATTCTTGGATCCTGCCAGCACGCCATCTACTAGACATTAAACTTTTGTGTTTTCTGTGGTGTCACTAGAACAAAAACCACATACCTTTGTTCCTGGTCATCGCAAACCAAAGATCCTACCCCGGATTATAGGGACCGCTGTGCACAGCATACCAGTGCTGGAGTTATCACATGTAATGTGATACGCGATCAGGGACCAGCTTCGTCAGCCCCTTGATTATGATAAATTACCCTGACCTAGGCTCCCTGAAGAGCTATACCATATACACTGTACATATCATCATTTCCGTAACCCTTGAGAGTAGCCACCACTTGGTCATGCACTCTTGAGAAAGATCCATTCCCATTAGGGGAATAGTGATACAGGGACAACCGTTTGGCCCCCTGTTAGTGTACATCTGATTCGATCTATAAAATAGAAAGGTACATAGGAGTTGCAAGGATGGTTGCGGACCTTGAACTCATATATACATAGGTGACAGGTCACAAACCTTCCTCACCTCATACCTTTCTCACAACAGATCATGAAGATATTAGGGATCTTCTTCGAAGAGGTGGTGTCGGAGACTGAAATTGAGGCAACGCTTCATTGGATTCTCATGGGACAGCACCTCACAGAGGATGATGTAGAAAACCTATTTGAGGATCCACCTCCATTAGAACCAAATAGTGACTCAGACCATAATAATAAAAATCGAGATTCTACCAGTAGTTCAGATTCAATCAGAGAACAACTGCATCATTGGGAGCCAGCACCTTTTCCAGTGATCACCCGAGATCCAGCTACACTCGATATCAACAACCTTATCAGTTCTGATGCCACCTACATTGGAGCCACCGCACCACCTTGGTCTCCACCTTGAGAATACACACAATGATATGTCTACTCCCCGTCTAATGGAGATGTTAGATGCAAGTGTGAGTGGCTTGTGGTAGGTCCTGAAGATTCCTGTCCAACCCAATAAACTCCAGAGATGGCTGCAATAGGTCCGAGTGCACTAACAAAAGTCCGAGTGTGTGAGGGAACTCCGGGGCGCATTTAACAAAGTCTGGAGCTGTGCGGGAAAGTCTGGAGCAGTTTAAACAAAGTCTGGAGTTGTGCGGGAAAGTCTGGAGTTGCGAAGGAAAGTCCGGAGTGGTTGAAACAAGGTCTGGAGTGGTGCAGTAAAGTCCGGAGCGGTGTGGGAAAGTCCGGAGTTGTGTGGGAAAGTCCGGAGTTGCTGGTCCAATGTCGGCAAATGAGAGGGAATTCGATCATGTTGAAGAGAATGTATTAACGAGAGTGATAGAACACGGTGGAAACAAATGGCACTATAACGGTAACTGTGGGTAACGATCTCCTACTTTTCTACTAAGTCCAAAACTCCTTTTTATACCTTCCCACTACTCGAGTAGTCTCTTGGATGACTTTCAACATGTTTGGCAATCCTTTCCATATATGGCAACTTGAACTGAAAGGCCACCCTGCCTCAGCTAGTTGTCAATCAACTAGTGCCCATGCCGTTAGTGATTGAATTGCCACCTGTCCTTGTTCCATAGCTGGTTGGTACAATTCCTCGGCATTCTACCATAGTTCCCGAATGGTTGGAGCCCGGAGTTTGCATCAGTAATCATTCCGCTCCGGAATATCTTGGAAATGCATCAGAGTTCTGCTGTTTTGCTCGGAAATGTGTTGGTAATGCTCGGAATACATTGGAAATGTCCAGAAATGCTCGGCAATGCATGGAAAATGCTTGGAAAACCTTGGAGATGCCTGGAAATGCTCTGGAGTTTTGCTGTCTGTTCCGGAATACCTCGGAAATGTCTCGGAGTTGCCAGATTACACTGATAGCCGTGGAGCATGCTCATCAATGACCACCTCAGTCCCACACCACCACAGATTCAGACTATGATTCGGACACCGAATCATCCCAAACAGGTTTCAGATCACTCCCACCACCTTATCCACCATCAATGTTGGACTTCGGCCCAGAACCTGAAGTCAAGATGAACTCGGCTCAGCTATTGGCCCAGCTGAACGCACAAGCAGCCACCATCACCACGCTGCAAGCACAACTGCAGCATCTCCAGACCCAAATGATAGACGCCATGGCTGCAGCAGCTGCAGCCCCAGCACCACCAGTTCCTGAACCAGTAGCACCAGTAGCCCTGGTTGTCAACATACCGGAAGGAACGGTGTTTAATATCACCCAACCTGCAGGACACACATCGTCCAAAATAGATGCAGCAAAGCCGCTGGTCTTTACTGGTAAAATGGCAGAGGTTGATGGATTCATCAACTCGTGCAGACTATACATGTGGCTCAAAATGGAGCATGCCCAGGAGGAGGATAAAGTTTACTTTGTCCTATCATACATGTCAGAAGGGTTTGCTCTAGATTGGCGAGATAATCTACTCAAACAGTACAAGAATGACGAAGATGTTCCAACAACAGTGGGCAGTCACACTTCCCATGATATAGCGCTCGATGCTGAAAGGAAATGTGATTGTAAAGAGGGAGTCTCAAGGACTTCAATGACCCTGTGAGAGGCGGTCTCTGGTACGAAAGTACAGGAGCATGGCGGGGCGGTTACACCTGTGCTTAATTCCTCTATTGCTCAACGGAAAATATGAAAAGGGACAAAAGATTTCTTCATCAGAACAATAGGTCCAAAAGAAGAAATCCTGATGCAAGTCAGTCTGGAAACAATGGACACGCATGACAAACATGAACAAATGGCACTTCTTGATTCAGGAGCTATGGGTTTGTTTATGAATAAATCATTTGCTAAGCACATGAATTATAAGCTAATTCCCTTAGCCAATCCAATTCCAGTTCGTAATGTCGATGGGACTCTCAACGAAGGCAGGATGATAACACATGAAGTAGACTTAATACTTCATTACCAAGGGCACATGGAGAGAGCCACATTCGAAATATGCAAATTGGGAAAAACAGACGTAATCATAGGATCTACCTGGTTATGTAGACATAATCCAGAAGTAAATTGGGAAACTGGAGAAATAAAACTTGCACGATGCCCACAATCATGTGGACATAAACAAAGGGAATGGACTGCAGAGCGTGAGAAGAACACTAGGTTAGCAGAGCACTGGGAGGCTTTGCAATACCTATGGGAGAAAGAACGTGAGTTGGACTTCGCGTATTGGTTGGAGGAAAAGCAGATGGAAGACATAGAAGTGTCTTTCATAGAGGAAGTGAAACACCCGAAACAATACAAGTATGGAAATAAATATCCATTCTTGCCCTTGCTTCCACCATGGTCACCGAAGGCAGGGTCCTTCTCCAAACAGATAAATGAATTACAAAAACAGACACCAGAGGAGATGGTACCTGAGAAATATCATCAGTACTTAAAAGTATTTGAAAAGAAAGCATCGGAGCGGATGCCAGTTCAAAAGCCATGGGACCACGCTATTGATACCAAACCAGGTTACAAACCTAGAAAAGGAAAGGTGTATCCTTTATCTCCAGATGAACTCCAGGAAGTACGAGACTTCCTTGATGATCAAATAAAAAAGGGGTACATAAGACCTTCCAAGTCACTGCAGACGTCACCGGTGTTCTTTGTAAAAAAGAAAGACAGAAAAAAGAGAATGGTACAGGATTACCGTTACCTAAACGAGTGGACAATTAAAAATAATTACCCACTACCACTCATATTGGAACTCATGGACCAAGCAGGTAAAGCTAGGCACTTTACCAAACTAGATTTACATTGGGGATACAACAACATATGAATCAAGGAAGGTGACGAATGGAAAGCCGCCTTTACCACACTGGAAGGAGCATATGAACCGGTGGTTATGTGCTTTGGGCTGACTAACTCACCAGCCACATTCCAACATATGATGAATGATATCTTTAGAGATATGATCAATACAGGAAAAGTCATTATTTACATAGATGACATTTTAATCTTCACTAAAGATAAAATGGAACATGACGAAATCATACTTGAAGTACTCCAAAGGTTGCAGGAAAATGATCTTTACATAAAACCAGAAAAATGCATATGGGACGTAGATGAAGTTGAATTCTTAGGGGTCATCATTGGACCTAATGGAATTCAAATGGATCCTAAAAAAGTAGAAGCAATCTTAAACTGGCCAGTACTGGCATGTGTTACAGATGTGCAATGCTTTTTAGGACTTGCAAACTATTATCGCAGATTTGTCAAAGATTTTGTGAAAATAGGACAGCCCTTACACGCATTAGTAAAAAAGGATAAAAAGTGGGAATGTACGGAAAAAGAGCAAAAGGCTCTAGAAACTTTAAAAAAAACATTCACAGAACAGCCCTATTAGTGGCTCCGGACTCTAATCAAAAATTCAGAATAGAGTCTGATGCTTCGGATTATGCAACAGGCGGAGTCTTATCAATGCTCTGTGATGATGATAAATGGCGACCAGCAGCCTTCTTGTCAAAAACGTTGAATGAAATGGAAAGAAATTACAATGTCCACAATAAAGAAATGTTGGGTATCATGAGATGTCTCAAAACATGGAGACATTATTTGGAAGGAGGAAAAGAGGAATTTGAGGTGTGGACAGACCACAAAAACCTCAAATACTTATGAGTGCAAAAAAGTTAAACAGAAGACAGGCCAGATGGGCCTTATATCTTAGTAGATTTAACTTCAAAATCATTCATAAAGCTGGTAGTACAATGGGCAAAGCAGATTCGCTGTCCAGGAGGCCAGACCTTAAAGAGGGGGTGGAGTCTGATAACAAGGATGTGACCTTGTTGAAACCAGAGCTTTTTCTTATAAAAGCTTTACAGCAAGGACACTTGCTCATTGACGGTGCAGAAAAAGGACTCCTAAAAAAGATTAGAGAGTCAGAGGCATGAGATGAAGAAGTGGTCAAAGCTGTGGAAGCTATGAAAAAGGCTAAAGTAAAAACAATAAATGCAGGAGAATGGCAGATGGAACAAGGGCTAGTCCTTTGGAGAGGGAAGGTGTATGTCCCTAAAGATGAAAAATTATGAATGGAGATAGTTAGACTCCATCATGATACACCCATTGCAGGACATGGAGGACAGTGGAAGACAGTTGAACTTGTCACAAGAAACTATTGGTGGCCAGGAGTCACTAAATTTGTAAAGAAATATGTCACCAGATGTGACAAATGCCAAAGAAGCAAGAATTTCCCAGAACCACCAGCAGGAAAATTGATGCCAAACTCTGCACCAAGTCGTCCATGGATGCATATATCAGCAGATTTTATTACAAAGCTTCTGGAATCGCATGGACATAATGCAATATTGGTAGTATGTGACAGGATGTTGAAAATGTCACATTTCATTCCTACATCCAAAGAAATGTCAGCCCAGGGATTAGCAACTCTATTTAGAGATCATGTATGGAAAATACATGGTCTCCCAGAATCAATAATCTCTGACAGAGGCCCTCAATTCACCGCCCAAATGATGAAAGAATTGAACCAAATGTTAGGCATCTCAACAGATTTGTCTACAGCTTTCCATCCACAAACAGATGGACAAACAGAAAGGATGAATCAGGACTTAGAACAGTACCTGAGGATCTTTGTAGACCATAGACAAGAAACATGGTCTGAATGGTTAGCAATCGCCGAATTTAGTTATAACAGTAAGATTCAGGCATCCACTAAAGAAACACCGTTTTTTGTAAACTATGGAAAACATCCATGCATGGGAATGGAACCCAGGAGAGAGGGATCTCATCCAGCAGCTACAGAGTATGCTCAAAAAATGAAGGAAATTCATGAAGAAACTCAAGCTGCCTTGCGAAAATTGCAGGATGATATGAAACTTTACGCAGACAGAAAAAGAGGAGAGCCTCCTCAGTACAAAGTAGGAGACAAAGTTTGGTTGTCAACCAAAGACCTGCAGTTGGTCAACAGACCTACACAAAAACTCGCAGAACAATGGATTGGACCTTACCCAACCAAACAAATTATATCCTCAAACACAGTAGAGTTAGATCTACCTTTCTCACAGCAGATCCACCCGGTAATAAATGTATCACGCATCCGTCCTTATGTAAAAGGACAGAAACTGGCACCGCCACCTCCGGTAGAAATAGAGGGACAAAAGGAATACAAAGTTGAAGAAGTAATTGACGTTTGATTAAAAAGAAATAAATTGCAGTACCTTGTCAAATGGAAAGGATATACTGCTGAACACAATTCATGGGAACCAGTTGAAAATGTAAAAAATGCAAAAAAGAAAATAAAAGATTTTTATATAAACACCCAGGAGCAATCCATATCATAGGCCAGGACATTTTTAATGACTTAAAGTTCAAAAAATATGAGAACTTGACCGAATATAGTGGACCAATAGTGTCCAGGATTGACATTAATGCAGTAGCAGAAACTGCAAAATGGGAAGACGGAGAAAATGGAAGGGCCAAGGTTTGCTTACGCAGTTAAATGAACCATCAGACAAAGATGGTCCCTGCGATTGCAACAGTTGTGAAAATTAAAAAGAATGGGCCCTGGAGTAGGGCCTTAAACTGCTTCAATCAGTTGTTCAAGGTCGTACTTGGCCTTCCCAGTCAAACATGGGTAAAAATTGCAATAACCAAACACGCAACTGTAAAAAATCACAAAAAACCATTCTCACATTGGGAGCTACCTCCAACATTTCACACCAATGCGCAGGCATGTCTAAATGCCACTCTGAAGATGAACAACCAAAACCAACCCCACCCAGAACTCTCTGCCCCAGAATTACCATGTCACGCGCCATTGAAGTCCAGTTGGACAAAGTAAATGCAGGACAAGATCCTTGGATGCTGTCAGCAAAGGCTTTCAATGCCTGGCAGTACTATATGTTTCTCAAGCGAAATGGCCTTAATGGACACGTATCCTATGAAACCTCAGGATGAAGGAAACCAATAGACTTCTTTGTGATATAGTGCATAGTGCTGAAGGAGAAATCTATACAAATGGTTTTCGTCATGGAAGACGAACCTTAAAGAGGGGGTACTGTCATGGACCACTCATTTTCACTTTTTTATCATTTTGTTTCTAAGACATTTATATTCATTTTCTTTGTTTTGATCTAAGGTCACAGCCAAACAATCTAGATAGGATAACGATTATCTAATCAGCACAAAGATAAGATAACGATTAGATTAGATACCAGAGAAGTGGCCTTGCTTACGATTGCCCTTTGACTCATACAGATCACTTATCCATCTTATGCAATCCTTCTCGAATGTTCCATTCTATTTATAGCTAGGGTTACCCAGAGTACTCCACAGCCTTTAGGGTTGTAGGGTTTAGTGCACAGACCATGTATCTACAGTGGGTCAAAAAACTGCCCCAATGTTTGCATGTTTTGCAAAGATTGACACGGTGCGAAGCAATGACATAAGCAGAAATTTTGGGAAAATTACATGGCATATTAGGACATGTTGGCTACCTGACAAAGTAAACATTATGTAATTCTGATCAAAACTGATTGCGCAATAAATCGAACAAAATAACCAATCATTGGGGCAGTTTTTTGACTCTCAAATATTTTCTCTGACTTTCAATATTACACACCAGTACCAGGCAGGAATGGGCCATGGGAATAATAAACAATGTCACATGACATTATTTGCATCAGTTTGTTATGTTGAACTTCATCCATTCATCTTCTTGACTCTTTACTACCACCATGAAATCCATCTCTGCTGAAAAGTGCACTTCTGTTGTTTCTCTCCTCAATGAGGGGTATTCCCATCATCAAATCCAAGCTAGGACTGGTCTGGGGAAGGGTACCATTGGCAGAATTAGTAAGGAGGTGGAGGGGCATAAGGAAAATCATCCTGGTGGTTGTCCTTCCAAACTCTCTTCCCATGATAAATGGTCAATTATCCATCAAATCAGCACTGGGAAACTGGACAATGCTGTCCAAGCCACCCAGTTCATAAATTCCATCATCCCTACCCCTGTTAAACCTCAGACCATCAGGAATGTGTTGAAGGAGGCTGGCTTTAGGTCAGCAACAAAGAAGAAAGTCCCCATGCTCAAAAGGGTTCATCACCATCAATGTCTAAAGTTTGCCCAATACCATGCAAACTGGACTGTGGAGGACTGGAAGAGGGTGTTGTGGACAGATGAGACAAAAATCAACAGGATTGGGTCAGATGGGAAGGTGTATGTGTGGAAGCAACATGGGGAAGGACTATCAGACAGGACCACCACACCAACTGTCCAGCATGGAGGGGGGAATAACTTGATGGTTTGGGGATGTATGAGCTGGAATGTGGTGGGGAAGATGGTAGAGGTGCAGGGGAATATGGATGCTGAGCAATATTGTGAGATTTCAGAGGTGGGGTGGAGGAGAGTTTTGAAAGCTTGGAGATGAAGGAGGATGAGAACCCCAAGCACACCTCCAAAAGGCAGATCAGTGGTTTTCTGACCACAACATCACTCCCATCAAGTGGCCTGCCCAATCCCCTGACTTAAACCCTATTGAACACCTCTGGCAACAGCTCAAGGCCAAGCTCCAACAATATGACACACCACCTGCAGGAGTACATGAATTGTGGGACAGGGCAGCAAAGGAGTGGACTGAAATACCACCAGAGACATGCCAGAAGCTAATGGAAAGCATGCCTAGGAGGATACAGGCAGTATTAAAGGCACAGGGGGGTCATACAAAGTATTAGGATGTAAAATAATAGAGGGTCAAAAAACTGCCCCAATAATTGATTATTTTGTTTGATTTATTGCGCAATCAGTTTTGATCGCAATTACATAATTTTTAATTTGTCAAATAGCCAACATGTCCTAGTATGTCACGTGATTTCTCCAAAATTTCTGCTTATGTCATTGCTTCGCACCATGTCAATCTTTGCAAAACATGCAAACATTGGGGCAGTTTTTTGACCCACTGTAGGTATATAAGATGTGCAACGAACACCCAGAGACTCCATTTGAGTTCTCTTGGGGTTTCCCCTTAGTCAACTCTTGTCCTCTCCCACTACAGTCTTACCATTGGGGCCCTGAGTCAGTCACTGACAAGGGTAGTCCTGATAAACTACAGGTAGAGTTCTGTCATGGACTGCTCATTTTCACTTTTTCTTCGTTTCGTTTCTAAGACATTTATATTCATTTTCTTTGTTTTGATCTAAGGTCACAGCCAAACAATCTAGATAAGATAACGATTATCTAATCAGCACAAAGATAAGATAACGATTGGATTAGATTAGATAACGGAGATGCGGCCTTGCTTATGTCTTCCCTTTGACTCATACGGATCAATGATCCACATTATGTAAACCTTCTAGTAACTTCCATGCTATTTATAGATAGGGTTACCCTAGGTAACTCCACAGCCTTTAGGGTTATGGGGTTTAGCGCACAGACCATGTACTTAGGTATATATACTGTGCAACGAACACCCAGAGACTCCATTCGAGTTCTCTTGGGGTTTCCCCTTGTCAGCTCAGTCACAGTCCTCTCTCCTCTTCAGTTCACTAGTAGGGCCCTAAGACATCACGTCAAGGGTAGTCCTGATAAGTTCATCATACCTGATGCATCTTGGAATTTCTTTTGACTCCTGCTATGGATGTTTCTGTCACAGGAATGGGAATCTTGAAAGTGGAATGAGCTGTCCTTCCACCTTGCAGCAACAGGGAAGCAATTCCAGATGAGGCCACACACGGCTACCTGATTCTGAGATCTGATAGCTGCTGCAATGGTGTTGCAGACAAATGTTTTGCCACACCCTCCAGCACTGTGGACAAACAAAACCTTTCCTCTGTTATTGTTGACAGAGTCCATGGCAACATTAAAGACATTTCTCTGCTCCTCATTGAACCTGCCTACATTCAGAGTCACATATTCTGCTTGCTGTACTGGGTCATACTCCAATTGCTGTGCCAACAGGAAATTATCCCTGATGTCCTCCCAGGCTTGACCATCAACAGGCCCTTGAGGGAATGGCATGGGTGGAAAGTCCATCAGTGTCTTTCTAGACCTCATGAGGATCTTGTTGAGCAAGTGCAACCCATAGTCATGGATCTTGGCATCCTCAAACTGATGATCCTGATACTGAGGCAGTCTCTGAAGCCTTCTTCTCAAGTCATCACAAATGAAATGCTTGTATCTGTCCCACAGGATTTCAGGAGACACTGGAAAACAACTGAGAAGAATCACTGCAAATAGTGATCTCAGAGCAGAGCCTGTTATGATGATCAAGTCATCTGTCAATCTACCCGATGACGTAATGCCACGAGGATCGTCCGAGACGATGGCAATGAGATAAGCCTGGCGAACATGAGTGGGTAAACAGCGCTGAGCCTATAAGGCGAGACTCAGGTTTGAGAAGAGGATTATAGGCGAGAGTGCGTGAACTACGACTTGAAATCTCACCACAACCGATTAAGGTTGCCAGAGACTAACTTGTGTTTACTAACAAGCTTTGCAGCGAGTTATAAGGTTTATACAAGCTAAGTTGAACTTAAGGTTCGACCTACGACAAACTCTGCTATTTATATGCGAACCTACTGTCTGTAAAAGGTAAGGAACATCATAGGTATGATGTAATGATAGTAGACATCATAACGCGTCATGAGTGAGGTCATAGCGACATCAGTATGACAGAACGAAGGTAGGCATATGGCATAGGTAAGAATGGAGTCACAACAGACGTTGTGTGACACTGCATAAGCATATGAAAATAGAAGAGATTGCATAAGCACCAAGAAAGGCAGGTGCTGACATAAGAGAAATGACAAGTACGCATAATTGTAACACTAGCTCTTCACTAGATTACTTGTCCACAAGTAATACTATACACTAATAAACAAAAAGTACAATGAGCACTCACTCAACGTTGTTGTGCTCGGTTTCGGTCCACCAGTCAGGTTTTCCGAGGCGGAATTCATCATCTTCATCATCAGGGCAGTGTCGTCCTGCTAGCCAGGCATGATGTTTATCAGGACTACCCTTGACGTGATGTCTTAGGGCCCTACTAGTGAACTGAAGAGGAGAGGGGACTGTGACTGAGCTGACAAGGGGAAACCCCAAGAGAACTCGAATGGAGTCTCTGGGTGTTCGTTGCACAGTATATATACCTAAGTACATGGTCTGTGCGCTAAACCCCATAACCCTAAAGGCTGTGGAGTTACCTAGGGTAACCCTATCTATAAATAACATGGAATGTACTAGAAGGTTTACATAATGCGGATCATTGATCCGTATGAGTCATAAGAGAAACATAAGCAAGGCCGCATCTCCGTTATCTAATCTAATCCAATCGTTATCTTATCTTTGTGCTGATTAGATAATCGTTATCTTATCTAGATTGTTTGGCTGTGACCTTAGATCAAAACAAAGAAAATGAATATAAATGTCTTAGAAATGAAACGAAAGAAAAGTGAAAATGAGCGGTTCATGACAGTACCCCCTCTTTAAGGTTCGTCTTCCATGACGAAACCCTTATCCTGAGGTTTCGAAGGATACATGTCTGTCAAGACCATTTCGTTTAAGGTACATATAGTGCTGCCAGGCATTGAATGCCTTTTCCGACAGCATCCAGGGATCTTGTCCTGCATTAACTTTGTCCAGTTGGACTTCAACGGCGTGAGACATGGTGATTTTGGGGCGAAGGGTTCGTGGAGGGGTAGGTTTAGGTTTTTCGTGTTCAAAGTGGCATCTTGACATGCCAGTGCAATTGTGTGAAACGTTGGATTGAGCTCCCAATGTGAGAATGTTTGTTTGTGATTTTTTACAGTTACGTGCGCGGTTATTGCGATTTTTTCCCATGTTTGACTGGGAAGGCCGAGTACGACCTTTTGTAACTGATTGAAGCAGTTTAAGGCCCTACTCCAGGGCCCATTCTTTTTTAGTTTTCACAACCGTTGCAATCGCAGGGACCATCTTTGTCCGATGGTTCGTTTAACTGCGTGAGTAAACCTTGGCCCTTCCATTTCTTCCAATTTTCTTCCCATTGCGCAGTTTCTGCTACTGCGTTTATGTCAATCCTGGACACTATTGGTCCATTATATCTTGTGAAGTTCTTGTAGGTTTTGAACTTCAATCCGTTAAAAGCGTCTTGACTTATGACGCGAATTGCTCCTGGATGTTTATTGTAAAAGTCTTTTATTTTCTTTTTTGCATTTTTTACGTTTTCTACTGGTTCCCATGAATTGTGCTCTGCAGTATACCCTTTCCATTTGACAAGGTACTGCAATTTATTCCTCTTTAGATGAACATCGATTACTTCTTCGACTTCGTATTCCTTCTGTCCCTCTATTTCTACTGGAGGTGGCGGTGCCAATTTCTGTCCTTTTAACGGCCTTACGTAAGGATGAATACGTGATACGTTAATGACCGGGTGGATTTGTTGAGAGAAAGGAAGATTCAACTCTACTGCGTTCGGGGAGATTATTCGTTTGATTGGATATGGTCCAATCCATCGTTCTGCCAACTTTCGTGTAGGTCTGTTGACCAGTTGTAGATCTTTGGTTGACAACCAAACTTTGTCTCCGACTTTGTATTGAGGAGATTCTCCTCTTTTCCTGTCTGCGTAAAGCTTCATGTCATCCTGCGATTTTCGCAAGGCAGCTTGAGTTTCCTCATGAATTTCCTTCATTTTTTGAGCAAACTCCGTTGCTGCTGGATGAGATCCTTCTCTTCTGGGTTCCATACCCATACGTGGATGTTTTCCATAATTTACGAAAAACGGTGTTTCTTTGGTGGATGACTGAATTTTACTGTTATAACTAAATTCAGCTATAGCCAACCATTCAGACCATGTTTCTTGTCTATGGTCTACAAATATCCTCAGGTACTGTTCTAAGTCCTGATTCATCCTTTCTGTTTGTCCATCCATTTGTGGATGGAAGGCTGTAGACAAATCTGTGGAAATACCTAACATTTGGTTCAGTTCTTTCATCATTTGTGCGGCGAACTGAGGGCCTCTGTCTGAGATTATTGACTCTGGTAAACCATGTATTTTCCAAACATGATCTCTAAATAGAGTTGCTAATCCTTGTGCCGATGTTTCTTCGGATGTTGGAATAAAATGTGACATTTTGGACATTCTATCACATACTACCAATATCGCATTATGTCCATGCGATTCAGGAAGCTTTGTTATGAAATCTGCTGATATATGCGTCCATGGACGACTTGGAGCAGAGTTCGGCATTAATTTCCCTGCTGGTGGCTCTGGGAAATTCTTGCTTCTTTGGCATTTGTCACATCCGGTGACATATTTTTTAACGAATTTAATGACTCCTGGCCACCAATAGTTTCTTGTGACGAGTTCAACCGTCTTCCATTGTCCTCCATGTCCTGCAATGGGTGTGTTGTGATGGAGCCTAACTATCTCCATTCGTAATTTTTCGTGTTTAGGGACATACACCTTCCCTCTCCAAAGGACTAGCCCTTGTTCCATCTGCCATTCTCCCGCATATATCTTTTTTACTCCGGTTTTCTTCATTGCTTTTACTGCTTTGACTACTTCCTCATCACGTGCTTCTGATTCTCTGATTTTCTTCAGAAGTCCCTTTTCTGCACCGTCTATGAGCAAGTGTCCTTGCTGTAAAGCTTTTATAAGAAAAAGCTCCGGTTTCAACAAGGTCACATCCTTGTTATCAGACTCCACCCCCTCTTTAAGGTCTGGCCTCCTGGACAGAGAATCTGCTTTGCCCATTGTACTACCAGCTTTATGAATGATTTTAAAATTAAAGCGACTAAGATATAATGCCCATCTTGCTTGTCGCCTATTCAATTTCTTTGCACTCATAAAATATTCGAGGATTTTGTGGTCCGTCCACACCTCGAATTCCTCTTTTCCTCCTTCCAAATAGTGTCTCCATGTTTCAAGACACCACATAATGCCCAACATTTCTTTATCGTGGACATCATAATTCCTCTCGGTTTCATTCAACGTTTTAGATAGAAAGGCTGCTGGTCACCATTTCTCATCATCACAGAGCATTGATAATACTCCTCCCATTGCATAGTCCGAGGCATCAGACTCTATCCTGAATTTTCTGTTAGAGTCCGGAGCCACTAGCAATGGCTGTTCTGTAAAGGTTTTTTTTAGTGTTTCTAGAGCCTTTTGCTCTTTTTCCATCCATTCCCATTTTTTGTCCTTTTTTACTAATGCGTGTCGGGGTTGAGCTATTTTCGCAAAGTCTTTGACAAATCTGCGATAATAATTGGCAAGTCCCAAAAAGCGTTGAACATCTTTAACACATGCTGGTACTGGCCAGTTTAAGATTGCTTCCACTTTTTTAGGATCCATCTGAATTCCGTTAGGTCCGATAATGACCCCTAGGAATTCAACTTCATCTACGTCCCATACACATTTTGCTGGTTTTACATAGAGGTCGTTTTCCTGCAACCTCCGGAGTACTTCAAGTACAATTTCATCATGTTCCGTTTTATCTTTAGTAAAGATAAGGATGTCATCTATGTAGATGATGACTTTCCCTGTGTTAATCATATCTCTAAAGATGTCGTTCATCATATGTTGGAACGTGGCTGGTGAATTTGTCAGCCCAAAGAACATGACCACCGGTTCATATGCTCCTTCCAGTGTGGTGAAAGCGGCCTTCCATTCGTCGCCTTTTTTGATTCGTACGTTGTTGTATCCCCAACGTAAGTCTAGTTTGGTAAAGTGCCTGGCTTTACCTGCTCGATCTACGAGTTCTGATATGAGTGGGAGTGGATAATTATTTTTGATTGTCCACTCGTTTAGGTAACGGTAATCCTGTACCATTCTTTTCTTTCCATCTTTCTTTTTTACAAAGAACACCGGTGACATCTGCGGTGACTTAGAAGGTCTGATGTACCCCTTTTTTATCTGATCATCAAGGAAGTCTCGTACTTCCTGGAGTTCGTCTGGAGATAGAGGATACACCTTTCCTTTTCTGGGTTCATAGCCTGGTTTGGTATCAATTGCATGATCCCATGGCTTTCGAACCGGCATCCGCTCCGATGCTTTCTTTTCAAATACTTTTAGATATTGATGATACTTTTCAGGTACCATCTCTTCCGGTGATTGTTTTTTAAGTTCATTTATCTGTTTTGAGAAGGATCCTGCCTTTGGCGATCGTGGTGGGAACAGAGGTAAGAACGGATATTTATTTCCGTACTTATACTGTTTCGGATGTTTTGCTTCCTCTATGAAAGACGATTCTTTGTCTTCCATTCGTTTCTCCTCTAACCAATATGCGAAGTCTAGCTCATGTTCCTTTTCCCATAGGTATTGCAAGGCCTCCCAGTGCTCTGCTAACCTAGCATTTTGTTCCCGCTCTGCGGTCCACTCTCTTTGTTTATGTCCACATGATCGTGGGCATCGAGTAAGTTTAATTTCTCCGGTCTCCCAATTTACTTCCGGATTATGTCGTCGTAACCATGTAGATCCAATGATTACATCAGTTTTTCCTAATTCGCATATTTCAAAAGTAGCTCTCTCCATGTGGCCCTGATAGTGCAGTATTAAATCTACTTTGTGCGTTATCATACCACCTTCATTAAGCGTTCCATCTACATTGCGAACTGGAATGGGATTGGCTAAGGGAATTAGTTTATAATTCATGCGCTTAGCAAATGATTTATTCATGAACAAACCCGTTGCTCCTGAATCAAGGAGTGCTGTTTGCTCATATTTTTCGTGCGTGTCCATGGTTTCCAGACTGACTTGCATCAGGATTTCTTCTTTTGGACCTATGGTTCTGATGAAGAAATCTTTTGTCCCTTTTTGTACTTTCCGTTGAGCTAAAGAGGAATAAAGCACAGGTTTAGCCACCCTGCCGCGCTCCTGCACTTTTGTGCTAGAGACTGCCTCTTGCAGGGTCGTTTCGGAAGTCCTTGAGACCTCCGATTCAACCGCTATGTCCGTTAGCTCTTCTACTTCAAGTACATTGTACATATTACGAGAGTCCAGAGTGGGACTCACTGGCTCTCATCGTCTTTTAACTCCTTGCCTTTTGAGAAGTATTCCTTCATTTCTTCGAAGGTCATTGTCCTGACGTCCAGGCCTGACCTGCAATTTGCTCGGATATGTCCGAGCCTTCCGCACTTGTAACATCTTGGCGGGGGTCTATTATTTCTGTCGACATCCATGTCGTTCGGGCCATGTGGAGGTTGAGCGGTATTATTACTCGAGGAGGGGCCCGCTACCGGTTGCGGTTGGCTCGCTGATCCTGATGGACGTGGGAAAGTCCATCTGGGTTTAGGCTGGCCAGCTGGGGCCGTCTTTGTTGACGTAGCCGGTCCTTTTGCACCTCCTTCACTCCTATTGGCGGAGTTACTGTTCCTCAAGGAGTAATACTTCTCCTCAGCGTGTGCTTGGCGCCATTGTTGATCAAGTTTGATGGCCTTTGCGTACCATCCATTTACTGTTTGGGGAACCTCGTTGGATTCCAGAATTCTTTTTCAAAGTCCTGTGTTTAGACTCCGCTTGAACTCTTCCAAGAGAGCTCGTCCTTCATAACCCGTTCCTCGGGCTATCTTTTTAAACTTTTGCACGTGTTCTTCACACGTGTGTGTGCCTTGCTGTATCGTGTGCAACTCCGATATTTTTGATGACTGTTCATCAGTGTCACCAAATTCGTCTTTGATTTTCTGAAATAGTTCCTCGGCGGTTCCGGGAACTTCCTCGTCGTTTTTGTATTGTTCCAATAGATTGTCTCGCCAATCTAGAGCGAACCCTTCTGACATATACGAGAGAGTGAAGTAAACTCTCTCTTCCTCCGATGCGTGCTCCATTTTGAGCCGCATGTACAATCTACACGAGTTGATAAATCCATCAACTTCTGTCATTTTACCGGTAAAGACCAGTGGCTTTGCTGCATCTATTTTGGACGATGCGTGTCCAGCGGGTTGGGTAATGTTGAATATAGTTCCTTCCGGTATATTGACAACCGGTGCTACCGGTACTGCTGGTGCGGGAGCTGGTGGTGCAGGGGCTGCGGCTGCTGCTGCCGCGGCTTCGATCATCTGATTTTGCAGATGTTGAAGTTGACCCTGCAGGGTGTTTATTGTGGCCACTTGTGCGTTCAGCTGGGCCAACAGCTGAGCCGAGTTCATCTCGACTTCGGGTTCCGGTCCAAAATCCGACATTGATGGTGGGTAAGGTGGGGGAAGGGATATGTATCCGGATCGTGAGGATCTGGAAGAGTCCCTGGATGAGTCGGTATCTGTTGTGGTATGTGTGCGGGGAGCTCTAGTGTAAGCTCGTGGTGGAGACCAAGGTGGTGCGACTGCTCTGATGAATGTAGCGTCGGAATTGATAAGGTTATTGATATCGAGAGTAGCTGGATCTCGGGTTGCTACTGGAAACAGTGTTGGTTCCCAGTGATGTGGCTGTTCTCTGATGGAATCCGAACTACTGGTTGTATCTCGATTTCTATTATTATTATCTGAATCGCTATTCTGTTCTAATGGAGGTAGATCCTCAAAGAGGTTTTCTGCGTCGTCCTCTGTGAAGTGTTGTCCAGTGAGGATCCAATGAAGCATTGCTTCGATTTCTGCCTCCGATGAACCGCCTCTTTGTAGAAGGTCTCTGATGTCTTCGTGATCCGTTTTGGAAAAGTACGAGGTGAGGAAGGTTTGTGACCTGTCACCTATGTATATATGCGTTCAGGTTCCGCAACCGTCCCTGCAACGCCTATGTACTTTTCTATTTGAAAAACGAATCGGATAGTATACTAACAGGGGGCCAAACGGTTGTCCCTGTATCACTATTCCCTTAAGGGGAACGGATCTTTCTCAAGAGCGTGTGACCAAGCGGCGGCTACTCTCAAGGATTACGGAATTTTATAGATACGGTATATACGGTATAGCCCTTCAGGGGGCCTAGGTCAGGGTAATTTAACGTAATCAAGGGGCTGACGAAGCTGATCCCTGATCGCGTATCACGTAACGTGTGATAGTTCCGGCACTGGTATGCTGTGCACAGCGGTCCCTATAATCCGGGGTAGGATCTTTGGTTTACGATGACCAGGAACGAATGATGTGGTTTTTGATCAAGTGACACCACAAAAAACACTAAGTTTAACGTCTAGTAGACAGCACGCCGGCGGGATCCAAGAAAGTCTCCTTAACCCTGGAGTCCGGGTGTGGGTGAGCGTGGTGCTCGACGAGTAGGGCAGTAAGAGAGTTATTCGAGTTCTTCTATCAGGACTACCCTTGACGTGATGTCTTAGGGCCCTACTAGTGAACTGAAGAGGAGAGGGGACTGTGACTGAGCTGACAAGGGGAAACCCCAAGAGAACTCGAATGGAGTCTCTGGGTGTTCGTTGCACAGTATATATACCTAAGTACATGGTCTGTGCGCTAAACCCCATAACCCTAAAGGCTGTGGAGTTACCTAGGGTAACCCTATCTATAAATAACATGGAATGTACTAGAAGGTTTACATAATGCGGATCATTGATCCGTATGAGTCATAAGAGAAACATAAGCAAGGCCGCATCTCCGTTATCTAATCTAATCCAATCGTTATCTTATCTTTGTGTTGATTAGATAATCGTTATCTTATCTAGATTGTTTGGCTGCGACCTTAGATCAAAACAAAGAAAATGAATATAAATGTCTTAGAAACGAAACGAAAGAAAAGTGAAAATGAGCGGTTCATGACAATGTTCTTCTTCATTATCAAAGGTAACGGTCCCAGGGCGGGTTCCCTGCTGGAATCCTTGGCGGGTGCGATGAAGAGGGCAAGGGCACATTGAAGGAGGGCGCTGTGATCGGTTTGATGGGCGTGGTGATGTGCCAGGGGTAGACCCTGCATTCTCGATGCGTCTAGGAACTGATTTTGGTAACGCAAGATGATGGTTAGGGTTGTGTTGCGACGTGATGTGTCCTCAGGAATTGCAGATGAGACAATGAGGGCGTTGAGGTTGTTTTCGGGGCACCTGAGGAGTGGCAGGTGTCGTTGCCTTGCCCTTTCCTTTCTGTCTAGGTGGTGTCTCCAGGCTGACTGTCGAAAATGTGACAGGGGGATTCGAGGGTATCATCGTCGAGGGTTGCGCTGATGGCTGAGGGTTCATCAGTGCTGAAATCGGTATAGACTTTCCTTTTGGGGCTGTCTGTTTGGCTGCTGAAGCCGATCCTTCAGGCTGTCTCGTGACAAGGGGCATTGTTGTCATCAGGGGTGTGGCCGAGTCTAATTCGGCGAGGGTGCGAATAACTACTTGAACTTCGTCTCCGTTGAGGACAATGCGAGGTGATTTAGAAGGTCGAGGAGGGAACATGTCGTTGACGTAAATATGCGTCTCGTTGACGGATTTGATTGCCTTTTCAACATGGGCGAGTATTCCTTCGATCTTATCGTGAATTTCGTCTGCTGCATCAAGGATCTGAAAGCAGTTTGGGACAACGTAAATGGGGTTAAACCAGGAGTTGATCTTGATCAGGTTCCTGACGTCATTCTGCTGTACATAGATGCATAGCTGTCCATCGCGTACTAGTTTGATGGCATCAATGATGTATTGTTCGACGTCGGCGATCAGGAGTCGGTGAAGAAGATCCAGGGCGAGTTGATCCAGGTTTAGTTGAATAGAGTTGGTTAGTTCCCAGGCTAGATTAGTCACGTTGATAAACGTTTCGATGAGGTTAGTGCAGTCGAAGTTGGCGTTTTCTATCGCAATCTGTCTGATGGCGAGGGAGTGTGGTTGACTGGAAAGTATTCTCCAGACTTGTGCAAGACAAACAGGGATTGCTTGATCCAGTTCGATCTGGGCAAAAGCGATGGTTCTCCTAATCCAATTAAGCATTTGTGGATAGGTAGCACCAGAGTTAAACGCTCCTGAATATCCAGTAGTTCTGTGAGCTGGAATCGTTCATGGTTCTCCAGCCTTCTCTGAATATAGCATATGTGCTCCGCCACTGGGGGTGGCTTTGGGGCTATCTGTAATACAGTCTCTGGTGACTGCTTCAGTATCCATCGGAGCGTCCGATGAAAGGTGTCCCTGATTACTCTCAGGTACCACATGACGAGGGTATAGTCCCGAAGATCCTGCTGGTACTTCTCCTCGGGAGGGGGTGGAGCGGTTTTGGGAGGTGGTGGTTTTGACGGTTTGTGATGTAAGGGGACCCTGAGGGTCATTGGTTGGTGCGTGATGTGGCTCAGGCATGATGTCGTTAGGGTCAAAGTCCAAGGGTGTATCATCTCGGGGGTATACAAGCGCGGGGCGTTCAGGGGTGTGCTCAATGAGGCGAGGGTCAGTGGGTCGTCCTGACTTATCGACTGAAAAGTATGCAGAGTAGACATGAGGGGGAACAGGGGAGGTAGACTTGGAAGACATAGACTGTGGTTAGATAGCGATGCAAGGATTGCTAGTCTTCAGCTGAGTTTTCTCCTGTTTTTATATCTGTCTAGGACTTCTTCTGCATTAGTCAAGTTGCGTTCGGGTTCCCAGGTGTTGTATGATGTATCATATCCTTTCCATTTGACAAGGTATTGGTATGAGTTTCCTTTCTTGTGATGCGCTATTATCGCTTCGACTTCATACTCTTCCTGGCCTTCTATCAGATCAGGGGGAGGTCTCGTGTCATTTGGTCCATGTATATCCGTTTCCTTGTATGGTGTAAGGAGGGCTGCATGGAATACTGGATGAATGCGCCATTGGGCTGGCAACTTTAGTTTGTATGTTACTGGTCCTAGGACTTTCTCAATTTGGAATGGTCCTTCCCTTTTAGGTGCCAGTTTACGTGTTTCATATGGTATGCGAAGGTTCTTCGACTCTAACCATACTTTGTCTCCTTCCTTAAAGGGTTTAGAGTGACGGATGGTGCGTTTCATCATTTTTAGACGTGCTAACTCGTGTGCTGCAAGCGCTTCTTCTCTTGCTTTGTGGAGTTGCTTTAAATGTGCGTCTGCTGCAGGTGCATCCGTTCTGCTAACTACTTCTGGTAGTGCCACAGGGTCTGTTCCATACATGAGATGAAAAGGCGATTGTTTCAGCTCTTGATGAGTGCGTTGATTGTGTGCAAACTCGGTGATGGGTAAGACTCTGCTCCAGTTGGCTACATCATAAGCACAGAATATCCGGAGATAGATCTCTAGTTCCTGATTTAGACGTTCTGATTGTCCATCAGTTTGCGGATGAAAGGCGGTGCTCATTCGATGTTTTATATTTAGCGCGGTGGTTATCTCCTTGAAGACTTTTGCTGCGAACTGTGGTCCTCGATCTGAGATCATGATATCAGGAAGTCCAAAGCATTTGAATACTTCTTTGATATAAAGCGTTGCTGTTTGTTTGGCGGTGATTGTTTTGTGACAAGGCGATAGAATTACCCCCTTTGTAAGGCCTTGGTCGACCACGACAAGAATAGAATCATAACCATCAGAGATCGGTAGATCGGTGATGAAATCCATTGTTATCTGTTGAAACGGTCGTTGGGCATGCGAAATGATCGGTGTTAGGGGTGTGGCAGTGGGATGAGTGTTTGGTTTCATCTGTTGACAGGTTTCACAGCCATCTATGTATTTCTTTAATAAGACGGTCATTCCTGGCCACCAATAACGAGTCTTGAGCAAAGCGAGCGTTTTGAAGAATCCAGGGTGTCCTGCGCTTGGCGATTCATGGTATTCTTTGATGATATCACAGCATAGATCTAGATCATCAGGAACATAGGGTGTTCCTTTGTATAATAATAGTCCATTGTCCAGCTTCCAGTCGGAGATGGTGCTTCTAAATGGAAGTGGGGTATTTTTGTTGAGGCAGTGTCTGACTTTTTCAACAAATGCGTCAGTGGCGCTGCTATTAATAATCCTTTCACGGAGGTCTAATGATAGTGATTGGATAAATATAGAGTGTGGGAGCATAGTGACTGTTTCGTCGTCTTCTTCTCCTTCGGCGTGGTCAGGGTGGTGGGAAAGAGCATCGGCTTGAGTCAGTTTAGCTCCAGGGGTGTGCACTAGTTGTAAATTATATCTGGATAGATTATTCCACCAGCAGGCTTGGCGTGCAGTCAAGCGCTGAGGTGCGTGATAATAGGTTAAGTTTTTATGATCGCATTGAACGGTGATGGTGTGAGGTGCTCCTAAGAGCAGGTATCTCCATTCTTCGAGTGCGCGAATTATAGCATAGAGCTCCCTGTCATATATTTGCCAATTGCGTTCTGTAGGGGTTAAGGCGTGGGAGAGATATCCGCATGGATGCAGCTGGCCATTGCTGTCCTCTTGGAGTATAGTTGCTCCTACAGCCCATTTTGATGCGTCGCTTTCGAGAATAAAGGGTTTAGTCGCATCAGGCATGGCTAATACAGGGGCGGTCATGAATTGTTCTTTCAGAAGATCAAAAGAGACCTGGCATTCCTGTGACCAGTCCCAGATTTTGTTCTTCTTTGTTAAATCATGAAGGGGTTTTGCAAGATGTGCAAAATGCACAATAAAGTGGCGGTAATAGTTTCCGAATCCTAAAAACGAGCGTACTTGTTTGACTGTAGTTGGTACAGGCCAGTCCCTAATTCTGGCTAGTTTGATAGGGTCCATTTTGATCGTGTTGTGGGAAACGATCATGCCAAGGAATTCCACTTCTTCCTTAGCGAATTTGCATTTCTCTAATTTTAAATATAGGTCGTGATGTCGTAAGTGTTCCAGAACGCGTTTAGTTCGTGACTCAAGTTCTTGTTTTGTTTGTGCACATATCAGGATGTCATCCATATAAATGACGATCCATCCTTCATCGATCATGTCCCTAAAATAGTCATCCATCATGGCTTGAAACGTCGCAGGTGAATTCCGGAGTCCAAAGAACATAACTGTTGGTTCAAATAATCCTCTGTTGGTGACAAAAGCAGCCTTCCATTCATCGCCTTCTTTGATCCTTACATTGTTATATCCCCATCTGAGATCTAGCTTTGTAAAGTAGCGTGCTCCTTTAAGCTTGATCATCAGGTCGGAGATTAAGGGCAAGGGGTACGAATTTGGCTTAGTCCATTCGTTAAGATAGCGATAGTCCTGACAGGGTCTCAGGGCATTACTATCTTTCTTTGGAACAAAGAAGAAAGGTGATGCTTGAGGTGATTTTGATTGTCGGATATATCCTTTTGTCAGTTGTTCCTTGATCCATTTGTCTAGCGAGTTTTGTTCTAATGGTGATAGGTTATAGATCTTTGATTTACGAGGTACGAACTCGTCTCGTAATTCGATGGCGTGATCCCAGGGTCTTGACTCAGGGAAACGCTCCGAGGCTTCTTTTTTGAATACTGAGTTCCACTCCATATACTCAGAAGGTACCTCTAGTCCTTCAGTAGATCCAGGTTCTACCTGACCTCTATAGTGATGCTCCATCTGTTGTGATGCAGTGATTTTCCGAATCGCTACTTCTGGTATCGAGTCCTCATCCACATACAGTGAGCTGACCTCTGCCTGGGCGACAATCCCACTGTGTGACATCGTGTATTGTTTGGCTAGAGCGTCGTCATATTCTGTCACATCTTCTAGATCTGCCTGGATCCAAAGATTCCGTATGCATGCACAGATATCATCTTTTTTGGAATTATGGAATTCCAGAGTCTTTTCTTGCCAGTCTATTATTGGGTTATGCTCCTCGAGCCAAGGCAGCCCCAAAATAAAGTTCTGATCACCTAATGACGTCACCCAGAACCAGTGCGTCATAGTCTTGCCATTTATGTTAAAGGTGATCAGACACCTTTCTAAGATCTCTCCTGCTTCATTCTCTGATCCATCAACATTCTTGACTTTGATGGGTCGGATCAAGGGTATTCACTTCCAGTTTGAGGCAATGGATGCGTCTATGAACAGGCCTTCTGCTCCACAGTTGACTAGAGCAGTTTCAGTGGGTTTATTGGATTCGATGGAAATGGGGATGGAAATCTTTTTATTGGTTAAAGATTTTACTGTTACACCGCAAATATAGATAGAATCTGATGTTTGAGGATCAGCATCCACTGATGTGTGATCCCTGTTTAAAAATCCTGTTCAGCAAGCAGACTGAGACAATCTTCTGAAGACAAGTGCACCATCAAAGCCCTGATGGCCGTCATACTTGTATTCTCACTAGCGTTTTCTGACTCTTCTTCATCATATCCCTCAACCTCATCACCTTCCATAGATGTGGAAGTTGCTCTGATGTGACGGTGGGGTCGTGACTCCTTTACTCCCTTCCCAAAACGCTTCTTCTTGTTTCCACCCTCATGGGGCATCTCGGTGATTGATGACCCCCTTTGTGACATATGAAACACAATCCTTCCTTGACATGTCGCTCTCTCTCGTCTTTAGATAATGCATTGATGATGACCGCATCAATATCCATTGCATCGGGATCTCTGTATCTCGGCGATGGTCTCCCTCCTCCTCCAGTGTGTGATAGTCCTGCTAAAACACCTAGTCTGCTTTTGGCATTTGCATATCTTTGTGCAGCATCGTACCAACCCTGTAGATCGGCTGGGTTCTGCATAAGGATCTGGTGGACGCTTTCAGGGGGAAGTCCCTCTGAAAATAGAGGAATGATGGCGGCTTCTTCCTTGATCTTGGACTTTTTGATCAGTTCCTTGAACTTGTCCATATATAGTAGGATCAGCATCTTCTTGCGTTGTCGCACTATTTTGTATAGCTCCATCATGGCTCTTCCAGGGCTGTCCACCTGTTTCCAGTTACTCTCAAATGACTCTTTAAATGCGGCCCAAGTTCCCCATGCTGCTGCATCATTTAGGTCGCTTAATTTAGCTAGCTTCCATTGGCCTGCATTTCTGCCAATGTGCATGAGTGCGAAGATGATCTTCTTTTTATTGGTATTATAACTGGTATTGATCTTGAAGAACATCTCACAGTCGTTCATAAATAGCTTGGCTAATTTGCGGTTCCCTTCAAATTTAGTGGGCATGGGACCCTTGATGCATTGATCGGCATTTGCGTCAGCCATTTTGATATCAGGGTCGTTGTCTGGTGGTGGTGGTGGTGGAGTAGGTGTTCTGGGAGGCAGTGGAGTAGGGGTTCTTAATGGAGGTATAGGCGATTCAGAAGTTGGTTCTTCTTCTGGTTGTTTGTCCGAAGATGGTCCACTAGTCTGTGCAAGATCTAAAGATAAAAGCAGTCTTGGTGTGTTTCCTAATGTGGAAGTGAACTGTAAGGGGCTAGGTCGTGCTGTTCCTAGCTCTTGAAACGCTTTGAATGGGGCAGTCTCAAATAGGTCACTAGATTCAATCGTATTCTCCTCTCGGGAAGAATCAGAATCTGAGTCACTAGGTGCACGGAATTTGCCCTTTCCGCTAGAAGATTCTCCAGTTACTTCAGGTGATCTAAGGTGCTCAGGGACATTATTGATCCCTCCGGGAACGTAGTATGGTCCTTGAAAAGCTTCGTCTTCTACACAACGTACTTCGTTGTTTTGATAGTAAGTCCAGCGAGATTTACTGGTGTCAAAGATAACTTCTACTCCTGCGAGATAGTATAATCCTTGGAATCTAACTGCTCCATTGGGTGGGCGGTTGTTGTACTGTGGTATCCAAAAATGGTATGGCTCGACAGGGGTATCAGAGTGTCTGTATTTCCAGATCTGATCTCGGCTATCTTTGTAGATTACTTCTCCATGAAGTGTGTATGTGTTTCGAAGTCCTCTGGTTGCTTTGTTCGGTGGGGGAGCTCCTCTTGTGAAGATTCCGGAAATCTTGATCAGGCACCGGTAACCTACCGGCCGGCTCTCAGGAAGTTCAACGGTCTGTGCGCTAACAAGCTAATACTCGAGCTGTTTAGGTAAGTTCGACTTAAATTGTTATGATGATCAAGTCGTCTGTCAATCTACCCGATGACATAATGCCACGAGGATTGTCCAAGACGATGGCGATGAGATAAGCCTGGCGAACACGAGTGGGTAAACAGTGCTGAGCCTATAAGGCGAGACTCAGGTTTGAGAAGAGGATTATAGGCGAGAGTGCACGAACTACGACTTGAAATCTCACCACAACTGATTAAGGTTGCCAGAGACTAACTTGTGTTTACTAACAAGCTTTGCAGCGAGTTATAAGGTTTATACAAGCTAAGTCGAACTTAAAGTTCGACCTACAACAAACTCTGCTATTTATACATGAACCTACTGTCTGTAAAAGGTGAGGAACGTCATAGGTATGATGTAATGATAGTAGACATCATAACACGTCATGAGTGAGGTCATAGCGACATCAGTATGACAGAACGAAGGTAGGCATATGGCATAGGTAAGAATGGAGTCACAACAGATGTTGTGTGACATTGCATAAGCATATGAAAATAGAAGAGATTGCATAAGCACCAAGAAAGGCAGGTGCTGACATAAGAGAAATGACAAGTATGCATAATTGTAACAGAGCCAGTCTGCATCTGTGAAGCCTCTCTGAGACATTGATCCCATTATCTGTCATCCTCAAGCAAACCTCTTGCATAACAGGCCTCTTTGTAAGTGGGGTAGAGATGGTGATTGACCTCCCTCAACTCTTCAAAGGATTGTGCCCCAGCAACCACTGTAAGGAGCAATCTCAGGTAAAATCTTTCTCCCTGAGATGGAGAATCAAAGTACATCCTGCCAATGGCTGGAGGATGTCTGCCAGTCCTGGTTCTCCATTCATGACTCTTCTTGACATACCAATACTTTTTGGGAAAGTCTTGGTACAGCACCGTTCTTGCAGCAGGATCAGTCCTGTTCATCTCAAACCAAGCAGTCAGAGGGGTGTGCCTCAGTTCTCCCCTTGCAACAACCTCATTCAGCATGTCATCTGCATTGTAGTAGACCAAGTGCTGATCCTTCTCATGGACAGGCAACCTTGTCACAGATGGAAGCTCCTTGTGCATGTTAAACTCAAAGATATGCCAACATGACTCTGCAGCAGAGATGTATCTTGAATCAAGATACTCCTTGATCTCATTCCTCTCCTGACCTCTGCCAATCTCCAGAGTGGTCCTGTCATGTCCCTTGTAGATGTACTTGTGGATGTACTTGACTGCTTGGACAGAAGCACAAACCTCCACATTGATATGGCAGTTGTACTTTGCAGACAAATAGGGATTGTAAGGAATGACATTCCTGTTGTCATATCTATTGCCATGCTTTTCAAAAAAGCTTCCATTATCTGGCCTAGCATACTTGGGATAGCCATCTTCACCAAAATAGGTGGTAGGACGAAATTCCTTGGGGAATTGCTTGGAACACCTCCAATTAACCATGCATTTGGCATGAGGCTTCTCAGCACCACATGGACCATGAACCATGTTCTTGGTAATAACCTCATAAAGAGTTGGTTGAGTGAGTTGATCTGGTATCTGAGCAGAGACAATGGAATCAACATCTGCTGCATTTCTGATCTTGTCCTCTCCATGAAGGAACACCAACAGGTGCATGTGAGGAAGGCCCCTCTTTGTCATGGACCACTCATTTTCACTTTTTTATTGTTTCATTTCTAAGACATTTATATTCATTTTCTTTGTTTTGATCTAAGGTCGCAGCCAAACAATCTAGATAAGATAACGATTATCTAATCAGCACAAGATAAGATAGCGATTAGATTAGATTAGATACCAGAGATGCAGCCTTGCTTATGATTACCCTTTGACTCATACAGATCACTTATCTGTCTTATGCAATCCTTCTCGAATGTTCCATTCTATTTATAGCTAGGGTTACCCAGAGTACTCCACAGCCTTTAGGGTTGTAGGGTTTAGTGCACAGACCATGTATCTAGGTATATAAGATGTGCAACGAACACCCAGAGACTCCATTTGAGTTCTCTTGGGGTTTCCCCTTAGTCAACTCTTGTCCTCTCCCACTACAGTCTTACCATTGGGGCCCTGAGTCAGTCACTGACAAGGGTAGTCCTGATACTCTTCTGAAACTCAATGGTATACACCATTGCCACAGTTCTCCCAAAGAGTCCCTTTTGAATCTCCTTGTAAAGGGCAGCCCTTTTCCCCTCAAACACCCTTGACATGATGTCAGGCCTATCAGATGCAGTCTGAGGACTGCCATGGGGTCCAGCTTCTGTCAACAGTGCCTCCTTCACCTCTGGCCAATTTGGGTTGGCTGTCATTGTGATGAAAAGGTCAGGCCTTTGAAACTCCCTACAAATAGCCATGGAATTCTGGAACAGTTGTAACATATGCCTTTCACTTCCAATGTGAGTTGAAGGCAGGATCACCCTTTGACCCCTGTTTCCCATGGCAGCATTGCCATCTCTGTTGTCACCTTGAGCAGCATCTCTGAGTCCCTGATAGACATCAGCTCTCAGCTCTCTTTGATGAGTCCTGGCCCAGTTCAAGCCACTCTGCTCAACAGAAGCCCATCCATCCACAATGTACTGTTGAAACAGCTTCCCAGCTCTGAAAAGTGGAGGCTGTTGGTCTGGTCTGACATGGAGCCTGTATGCACAGTAGCATCTCTGAGTCACTTTGGCAGCTCTAGCTCTACCATTAGCCCTAGGTTGAGTTGGGATGTTCATATGCCACCCATCCTCACCATGTGGAAAGAGCAACACATAGTGCAATGGGGAGTAGGCAGGGTTCAAATGACTAAACTGATGCAATCCACCACCTTGAAGGCACAACACAATGTCTCTGTGTTCAGAGACCTCCTCTGAACCATCTCCTGGAATGACTGCTGCAATCTCATCAGCAGTTGGCAAATTGTATCTCCTTGCATCCTGACTCCTGTCCATGCATAACAGCACTTGAATATCCTGCCTCTGATTGGCAGGAGTTTCAGCCGTAATTTGGTAGGCTGACTTGTAGAGAGCAACATAAGGATTAGTTTGAAGGATCATGGCTTGCAACTCTGACATGATGGCAGGCTCCAGCTGTGGGTTATTGGCCATCCTCAGATTAATCTGCATTTCAGCATCATCATGGATGTAAATCTGAGCATAGCACTCTGGCTGATTTTCTGCAGGGACCAAGGCACCTGAATGGTGATGCAATTCACCCTGACTGCGAAATGAGTATGGCCCAGGGGCATTGGTGACAGCATGGTCAATCTTGACACCCAAAGAAGTGAAAGCAAAGGCAGCATTGTACTGCCTGATACCCTTTTTGAATCTTTTGGAATAGGGAGAGTGGCCAGATAGCAGGTCTCTGAGAACTCTTGGGGCCTCTCTCAGTGGAGACAACTGAATTTGGCCTTGCAAACAGCACATGCCAAACTTGAGATTCCTGGCAGTTGAAGATGATAGCTTCTCAAAATCCCAATGCAAGGCATTACAGTGAGAGCAAGTGATATTCATGTGACCCAGGCTATGAGTTTCATCTTGCTGAAAGTCTACATAAGGTCTCCTTCCTCTTGGTAGATCTCTGGGATTTCTTGCAGGATGATCCTCAGGAATGTCATCCTGTGGGTGCTGCATTTCTCTTCTGACCTCATTCTCAAATCTCCTGTTCTCTCCATAGACATCAGCCTCTTGCTGTTGTTGCTGCTGATTGACATCCAAAGCCAAAGCCTGAGCTATGGTCTCATCCAGTCTTTGCCAGTCCTCAAGATCCAAATCATCAAAGTCAAAGTCATTGACATCAAGCTCCAACTCTCTGTCATGCTCTTCTCTCCATTGATTATGAATGAGATTTCTTCTTTGAGCATTATCTGCAGTCAAGGGATCATCTATGTATTCAATACCAAGAGCATCACAAAATAGCTCCTCCATCTCAAGTTGTCTCTGAGCCTCAGCTTGTCTTTGGAGCTCATCAAAATCTCTCTGCCTTTGCAGCTCAACCTCCAGGTCTCTCTGTCTCTGCTCCTCAAAGAACTGAGCCTGTGCCAGTTGTCTTTGGTGTTCAGCCTCCAGATCTCTCAGCCTCTGCTCCTCAAGCATCTGAGCCTGGGCAAGCTGTCTTTGCTGCTCTCCCAATAGCCTTTGTCTATGCTCTTCAAGCATCCTGGCATTTTCCATCTCTCTATTCTCCCTCTCCCTTTGCTCCTGCAGCTGTTGCAAAAGCTCAGCCTGTCTCTGTCTAGCCTGTTCAGCTTGCAAGGCTTGTACTCTTAGCCTCTCATGCACCTGAGCAACCAACACACTCTGTCTATGAGATTCCACTTGCTCTCTGTGAGCAATTTGTCCTCTGTGGATATTTTGTAGGTTGATATTGGCCTGAGGCCCAGACAAAATGGCACTTGGTTCAGGTCTGCCCCTCCCTCTTCTAGCTGGCTTAGCAGGGATAGGAGGCAACTGAGCAGCCATAGCTCTCCACCCAAGAACAGGTCTACTTTGAATCCCAGCAATCCCAGTAATATCAACAGGAGCTGGCCCAGCAGCCACACCTCCAAATAATCCAGGGCCAGCCAAAGGAGCCATCACAGGTATAAGGAATTGTCTAGGAGCATCAATATGCTCAGGTATCTGGACTTGTGGAATCTGAGCTGCCAGAGCTGCTCCAAAATTGGGCTGCTCAACAATCCCCTGAGGTAAAATAGGCTGTCTAAGAAGCCTGGCCTGCCTTCTTCTGTCATCAGGATCAGTCATATTCTCTATCTGATGCATCCTAGATGCAGCTTGTGTATTTTGATGCTCATCTTCAGGAGTAGTAGGCCTAGACCTATATTTACAACACATGAAATGAAAAAAACTCTGATAAGCAAAATAAGGTGGTTGAAAGCTCTCACATAGTTATAGAATAGAATAGAAAATATATTTGACTGGAGGGGTAAAAGAGATTTATCAATGTTTTGGATGAATTTTCACTATCATGACTCACTTTCTCAGAATAATAATAATGTGTTGATGATGTTGATGAGAACAATCAGGTTACTAAGAGCCATATCAGTTCCATCAGTTATAAATAAAAAATTATCAGAGTAACATACATGGATCCCAAATGTGTACAGTCTTGTTATTATATATTATTATGGATTTACTTTCAGATAATAAAATCACTCACTTGTTCAGTCAGGAAACACAATGAACTGTCAAAGTTGAGTACAAAATCAACCCAGTATGTTTACTAAAACCATAATCAGTTCTATCTGTTATGAAAAAAGTAAACTGACTCTACATGGATCCAAAATAGATGCAATTGCTATGTCAATTAACATTATTAGATAAGGCTATCTAATCCAAGGCATTCTAAAGGGATTACATACATTTTTTAGAATTTTATTCCTGAATTTTAAACACTGTCCAAGGCCTTGCCAGTCCCATGATAAGCATTATATCAGCAGAATAGTCATACCTGTCAGTAATCACTAAAGTACTGTGCCAGAATTGTTATTATATCAGTCATGAGAACATGTACAATTTTTCCTACATTTCTCTGAATTTTATTTGAATTTTAACCTTGTATGTGGGTGGGGGGGAAAGGCAGAAAGAGTGTTTGATGAAAAGCTGATCTGTTATGTGACGGAAATCACTTTCACTTACAAATGTGCTTAGTCATGTGCTTAGTCAAGCTGACCAATCTTATGTCAGCCTTATCTAAGAATTATGGCAGGATTTGTCAGCCTTGTACCTTTCTCACCATTTTTGTCCCCTTCTTCCCACCTTTATCCCCTTCTATATAGAACAAGCTTCAGGGGACCCACCTACGGTCGGGTCACTCGCTTCGCTCAGACCCAACACTCCGGTTCGCCCCTTCAGCTTGCCAGGGGTGCAGCCCCCGGACCCCCGCTAAATCCCACTACTTAATGCAATGTTAAATCCCTGCTCTTTATTTTATGCTGAATCCCAGTCACAGTTGTATGCCAAATCCCATTACTTAATTCAATGTTAAATCCCAGTTCCAAGTGTTATGCTTAATCCCAGTTCCAAGTGTTATGCTGAATCCCAGTCACCCACCACCCCAATGGCCTAGCGGCCATTGGGGTGGTGGGTGACTTTGTTGCCAGGTTTTATGTCATATCCCAGTTCAGAGTTATATGCTGAATCCCAGTGACCCCCCACCCCAATGGCCTAGCAGCCATTGGGGGTGGGGGGTCACTTTGTTGCCAAGTTGTATGTCATATCCCAGTTCAAAGTTATATGTTGAATCCCAGTCACCCCCCACCCCAATGGCCTAGCGGCCATTGGGGGAGGGGGGTGACTTTGTTGCCAGGTTTTATGTCATATCCCAGTTCAGAGTCATATGCTGAATCCCAGTTCCAAGTGCTATGCTTAATCCCTGTTCCAAGTCTTATGATGAATCCCTGTTCCAAGTGCTATGCTTAATCCCACTTCCCAGTGTTATGCTTTATCCCTGTTCCAACTCTAATGTCATATCACAGTTCACAGTTTTATGTTGAATCCCACTCACCCCCAACCCCCAATCACCTAGCAGCCATTGGGGGTGGGGGGTCACTTTGTCGCCACATTTTATGTGGTATCCCAGTTCACCCTTGTATGCTTTATCCCATCCCAGCTTTTATGTCATATCCCACTTCACAGTTATGTCTCTTCCAAGTCCCATCTCATCTATCTCAGTCCTGGTCCCTGTCACATCTGAGTCCCAAGTCCCCTGTGAGAGCTCACTAAGTATCAACATCCCTGTCAGTCGTGTCTGACTCCCAATTGCCCTGTAAGTCGTCTGTCACTTCCAATTTTCAATGTCCCATGTCATATCTGACCCCTGCCACATCTCAGTCCCAACCACCATATCAGTGGTCAGTGACTTCTCTGTGCTCTGTGACAGTGGTGCCATCTGCCATGTCACTTCCAACTCCTATGTCTCCCAAGTGCCGTGTGAGTCATCAAGCTGCAATGCCCTGTGAGAGGTCCCTGAGTCTCAACCTCCCTGTGAGTCCCAATTTCAATCTGAGTGGTGTGTCTGTTCCAATTTGGTGAGGCTGCCATAAGTAAGTCCCTGTGAGTGCCATCCAAGTGCCATGTCATATGTGACCCCTGGGCCATGTGAGTCCCAAGCACCATGTCAGTTGCTGGGTGAGTGCTCTGTTCTGTGAGAGTCCAATATTTCCAAGCACCATGTGAGTGCCATGAGTGAGCCCCTGTGAGTGCCATCCAAGTGCCATGTTATATGTGAGCCCTGCGCCATGTGAGTCTCAAGCAATGGGAGAGTGCTCTGTGCCCTGTGAGAGTCCAATATTTCCAAGCACCATGTGAGTGCCATGAGAGTCCCTATGAGTGCCATCCAAGTCCCATGTCATATGTGAGCCCTGACCCATGTGAGTCCCAAGCACCATGTGAGTGCCATGCAAGTGCCATGTCATATGTGAGCCCTGGCACATGTCAGTCCCAAGTAAATTTCAAGTGTCATATGGAGCCCTGGGGCATGTCAGTCCCAAGCACTATGTGAGTCCCAAGTGAATTTCAAGTGTCATGTGTCCTCTGTGCCCTGTGAGACTTCTGAAACACCCTGTGAGAGTGGCAATGCCCTGTAAAAGTCCCATATTCCCAAGCACCATGTGAGTGCTATGAGAGAGTGCCATGAGAGAGTGTCCTGTGAGTGTCATGCAAGTACCATGTCATATGTGACCTCTGGGGCATGTCAGTCCCAAGCACTATGTGAGTCCCAAGTGAATTTCAAGTGTCATGTGTCCTCTGTGCCCTGTGAGAGTGGCAATGTCCTGTAAAAGTCCCATATTCCCAAGCACCATGTGAGTGTCATGAGAGAGTGCCCTGTGAGTGTCATGCAAGTACCATGTCATATGTGAGCTCTGGGGCATTGTGAGTCCCAAGCACCATGTCAGTCCCAAGTGAGCCCCATGCACCTGTGAGTGCCATATCCATGTGAATGAGAGGGGCCCTGTGAGTGTCATGCAAGTACCATGTCATATGTTGTGGGGCATGTGAGTCCCAAGCACCATGTCAGTCCCAAGTGAGCCCCATGCCCCTGTGAGTGCCATATCCATGTGAGTGCCATGAGTGAGTTGTGAGCCATGTGAGTGCCCTGTGAGTGCCATGCAAGTGCCATGAGTGAGTTGTGAGCCATGTAAGTGCCCTGTGAGTGCCATGCAAGTGCCATTCCACACCCCCTATGAGTCCCAATGGCATGTGTGCAAGCACCATGTCTGTGGCAGGCCATCACTTAGGGGACAAAGTGTGCTTACCAATTGCTTACCAATTGCTTAGTCAATTTATTAGTCAGGCTTTGTCAGCTTACCAAGCATTTGGTCACCATTATGGCACAGTTATGGCACAGTTATGGCACAGTTATGGCACACTTATGGCACAGTTATGGCACAGTTATGGCACAATTGGTCAGCGCTCACTAAGCACATCAAACTCCCACCATTTGTCCCCTTCTATATAGACAAGCTTCAGGGGACCCACCTACGGTCGGGTCGCTCGCGTTGCTCGGACCCAACACTCCGGTTCGCCCCTTCAGCTTGCCGGGGGCGCAGCCCCCAGACCCCCACTAAATCCCACTACTTAATTCAATGTTAAATCCCAGTTCCAAGTGTTATGCTTTATCCCAGTTCCAAGTGTAATGTGATATCCCAGTTCAGGGTTTGAGGCTTCATCCCAGTCACCCACCACCCCAATGGCCTAGCGGCCATTGGGGTGGTGGGTCACTTTGTTGCCAGGTTTTATGTGATATCCCAGTTCAGAGTTTTAGGCTTTATCCCAGTTCCAAGTCTTATGTTTTATCCCAGTTCATAGTTTAGGCTGAATCCCAGGTGGCTGTTGGGGTGGGGTGGCTTTGTTGCCAAGTCATATGTGATATCCCAGTTCACAGTTTTAGGCTGAATCCCAGTCACCCCCCACCCCAATGGCCTAGCAACCATTGGGGTGGGGGGTGACTTTGTTGCCAACAGTTCACAGTTATGTCACTTCCAAGTCCCATCTCATGTATCTCAGTCCTGGTGCCTGTCACATGTGACTTGCAAGTGCCCTGTGAGTCATGTCTGACTCCCAATTGGCCTGTGACTGGTCTGTCACTTCCAATTTTCAATGTCCCATGTCATATCTGAGCCCTGGGGCATCTGAGTCCCAAGCACCATATCAGTGGTCGGTGAGTCCTCTGTGCCCTGTGAGAGTGGTGCCATGTGCCATGTGAGTGCCATGCAAGTGCCATGTCATATGTATGTGAGCCCTGGGCCATGGAGTCCCAAGCACCACATGAGTTGCTGGGTGAGTGCTCTGTCCTGTGAGAGTCCAATATTTCCAAGCACCATGTGAATGCCATGAGTGAGCCCCTGTGAGTGCCATCCAAGTGCCATGTCAAGCACCATGTGAGTGACTGGTGGGTGAGTGCTCTGTGCCCTGTGAGAGTGCAATATTTCTAAGCACCATGTGAGTGCCATGAGAGTCCCTGTCATATGTGAGCCCTGAGCCATGTGAGTCCCAAGCACCATGTGAGTAGTGTGTGAGTGCTCTGTCCTGTGAGAGTGCAATATTTTCAAGCACCATGTGATATGCGAGCCCTGGGGCATGTCAGCCCCAAGCACTATGTGAGTGCCAAGTGAATTTCAAGTCTCATGTGAGTCCTCTGTTCCCTGTGAGAGTGGTAGTGCCCCGTAAAAGTGTCATATTACCAAGCACCATGTGAGTGTCATGAGAGAGTGCCCTGTGAGTGTCATGCAAGTACCATGTCATATGTGAGCTCTGGGCCATGTGAGTGCCAAGCACTATGTGAGTGCCAAGTGAATTTCAAGTGTCATGTGAGTCTGCTGTGCCCTGTGAGAGGTGTAAAAGTGCCATATTCCCAAGCACCATGTGAGTGTCATGCAAGTTCCATGTGATATGTGCACTTCGGGCATGTGAGTCCCAAGCACTATGTAGGTTCATGTGAGTCCTATGTGCCCTGTGAGAGCAGTGACCTGTAAAAGTGCCATATTCCCAAGCACCATGTGAGTGTCATGCAATACCATGTTTTATGTGAGCTCTGGGCCAAGTACTATGTGAGTCCCAAGTGAATTTCAAGTGTCATGTGTCCTCTGTGCCCTGTGAGAGTGGCAATGCCCTGTAAAAGTGCCATATTCCCAAGCACCATGTCAGTCCCAAGTGAGCCCCATGCACCCTGTGAGTGCCATATCCATGTGAGTGACCTGTGAGTGCCATGCAAGTGCCATTCCACACCCCCTGTGAGTCCCATGGCATGTGTGCAAGCACCATGCATGTGGCAGGCCAGGATGCAGGCCAGCACTTAGGGGACAAAGTTTGCTTAGTCATGCTTGTGCTTAGTCATGCTTAGTCATTAGTCAGCACTGAGTCTGCTTAGTCATGCTTAAGTCATTAGTCAGCACTGAGTCTGCTTAGTCATGCTTAGTAACACTGCTTAGTCATGCTTAGTCATTATTAGTCAGCGCTGACCAATCTTAGTCAGACTTACAGCATGATGTGTCAGCGACTTCAGAACCATCTCCTGGAATAACAGCTGCTATCTCATCAGCAGTTGGCAAGTTATATCTCCTTGCATCCTGATTCCTCTCCATGCGCAACAGCACTCGAATGTTTTGCCTTTGGTTGGCAGGAGTTTCAGCCATAATTTGGTGGGCTGACTTGTACAGTGCCACATAGGGATGAGTCTGAAGAATCATGGCTTGCAACTCTATCATGACAGCAGGCTCCAGCTGTGGATTGTTGGCCATCCTCAGGTTGATCTGTGTCTCAGCATCATCATGAATGTAGATTTGAGCATAGCGCTCTGGCTGATTGGCTGCAGGGACCAAAGCACCTGAATGGTGATGCAATTCACCTTGAATGCGAAATGAATATGGCCCAGGGGCATTGGTGACAGCATGGTCAATCTTGACACCCAAAGAAGTGAAAGCAAAGGCAGCATTGTACTGCCTGATACCCTTTTTGAATGTTTTGGAATGGGGAGAGAGGCCAGATAGCAGGTCTCTGAGAACTCTTGGGGCCTCTCTCAGTGGAGGCAACTGAATTTGGCCTTGCAAACAGCACATGCCAAACTTGAGATTCCTAGCAGTTGAAGCAGACAATTTCTCAAAGTCCCAATGCAAGGCATTGCAGTGAGAGCATGCAATATTCATGGCACCCAGGCTATGGGTTTCATCTTGCTGAAGGTCTACATAAGGTCTCCTGCCTCTGGGTAGATCTCTGGGATTTCTTGCAGGATAATCCTCAGGAATGTCATCTTGTGGGTGCTGCATTTCTCTTCTGACCTCATTCTCAAATCTCCTATTCTCTCCATAGACATCAGCCTCTTGCTGTTGTTGCTGCTGATTGACATCCAAAGCCAAAGCCTGAGCTATGACCTCATCCAGTCTTTGCCACTCCTCAGCATCAAAGTCTTCAAAGTCAAACTCATTGATCTCAGGATCCAGCTCTCTGTCATGCTCTTCCCTCCATTGATTATGAATGAGATTCCTGACTTGGGCATTATTGGCATCTAGAGGTACATATTCCAAGCCAAGAGCATCACGCAGAAGCTCCTCCTGCTCCTGTTGCCTTTGAGCTTCCAAAGCTAATTGCCTTTCATTCTCTGCTTGTCTTTGCAGCTCAGCCAAATCTCTCTGCCTTTGTTGCTCAAGCATTCTCTGCTCCTCAAGCAACTGAGCCTGAGCAAGTAGTCTCTGCTGTTCCAATTGCAGATCTCTTTGTCTCTGCTCCTCAAGGAACTGATCATGTGCAAGTAGTCTCTGCTGCTCCACTTGCAGATCTCTTTGTCTCTGCTCCTCAAGCAACTGATCCTGTGCAAGTTGTCTCTGCTGCTCCACTTGCAGATCTCTTTGTCTCTGCTCCTCAAGCAACTGATCCTGTGCCATTTGTCTCTGCTGCTCCACTTGCAGATCTCTTTGTCTCTGCTCCTCAAGCAGCTGATCCTGTGCAAGCTGTCTCTCCTGCTCAACCTCCCAAGCTCTTTGTCTCTGCTGCTCAAATAACTGAGCCTGGGCAAGTTCTCTTTGCTGTTCAGCCTCCATATCTCTCTGTCTGTGCTCATTAAGCCTCTGCACCTGAGCAAGCTGTCTTTGTTGTTCAGCTTCCAAATATCTCTGCTCCTGTAACTGTTGCAACAGAAGAGCCTGTCTTTGCCTAGCCTGTTCTGCTTCCAAAGCTTGGACTCTGAGCCTCTCTTGCAGCTGAGCATCCAAAACTGCTTGTCTATGATTATCCACATGCTCTCTGTGAGCAATCTGCCCCCTGTGGACATTATTCAAATTCAAATTGGCCTCAGCCCCAGACAATATGTATCTTGATGGTCCTCTGCCTCTGCCTCTGCCTCTGCCTCTTCCAGCTGGCTGAGCTTGTATAGGAGGCAGCTGAGCAGCCATATCCCTCCATCCAAGAATGGGTCTATCTTGAATGTTAACAGCAGCTGGCCCTGGAACCACAGGAGCCATGAAATGCATGGGAAATTGCCTGGGAGCATTAATATGCTCAGGTATCTGCACTTGTGGAATTTGAGCAGCCAATGTCAATCCAAAGTTGGGCTGTTGAATGCCCTGAAGTGAAACAGGCTCTCTGAGAAGCCTAGCCTGCCTTCTTCTCTCATCTGGATCAGTCATATTCTCAATCCTGTGCATCCTAGATTCAGCTCTTGTATTTTGATGCTCATCTTCAGGAGTGGTAGGTCTAGACCTATGTGGATAGTACTTGATATCAACACTGCTATATGCAAGATAGGGTGGTTGAAAGCTCTTACATTGTTATAGAATTAGAATAGATAGAATAAGTGACTGGAAGGGAAAATTAGATTTGTCAATGAATTGGATGTAACAACTCACTTGCTTGGTTAGGGAATATATATGGGATGACTTGTTAAAGATTATTATGCAAGTGACTGGAAGGTCAAAACCAATTTATCAATGATTTTGACTTGTTTATTAACAATGACTCACTTTCTCAGTCAGGAAACAAAATTGACTTCAAGAATGATGTCAAAGCTGAGTATAATCAATCCAGTATATGTTTTCTAAAGCCTTATCAGTTCTATCTGTTATGAAAAAAGTAAACTGACCATACATGGATTCAAATGATCCAATGACTGTGTCAAAAACATGAGATACAGTTGATCCAAGGCATAACAATGACTCACTTACAGTCAGAAAACAAAATGACTTCAAGAATAATCCAAAGCTGAGTATAATCAACCCAGTATATGTTTTCTAAAGCCTTATCAGTTCCATCTGTTATGCAAAAAGTAAACTGACCATACATGGATTCAAATGATCCAATGACTATGTCAAAAACATGAGATACAGTCAGCCCAAGGCATCCAAGAGTTTACTCACATTTTTCAGCAATTTTCCTGAATTTGAAACACTGGTTGACTGCTTGAATAACAGGCTATGGCTTTATCAGTACCATCATAAGCCCTGTGTGCACATTTGACATACCTGTCACTAAAGTACTGTGCCAAATGTATTATATCAGACTCAAAAAGTGCATCTACAATTTTTCCTACTTTTTTCTAATTTTATTGTATTTTAGAATGTGGGGGGAAAGGCAGAAAGATGGATTGATGATAATCTGATCTCTTAAGCAGCTGCGACATTCTGTTTTGGTCTGTTTGTCCCTTCGCTTACATAACAGAGGCTGATCACACTGCTTACCAATTGCTTAGTCAACTTATTAGTCAGGCTTTGTCAGCTTACCAAGCATTTGGTCACCATTATGGCACAGTTATGGCACAGTTATGGCACACTTATGGCACACTTATGGCACGATTGGTCAGCGCTGACTCAGTCCATCAATTCCCGCGCTTTGTCCCCTTCTTTATAGATGTGTCAAGAAAGTGGGAAATTCTGCAACATGACCAGGATCAAGTTGATCCAGAATGACAGGATCATACAGATTATATGATTTTCCACACCCAGAGACACCATGTTTGTGACATTGGATTCTTTGGGTCATAACATAATAATTGTGATCAGGACCAATAACTCTTCTAGCAATTGGATTATCATTCAAGCATTTAATAGTCATAGGATTGGTTTGCTTCATATAAAGATCACATTCAGAATTTGGACACAGAATTTTGTGCTGTTGATCTAGAAGATGTGGTAACCATAGGAAGATGGCAGCACTTTACACTGGGCCACGCGTTGTACGTAGACCCACATAGACTCCAGGTACTCCATGTGGAGTCTACATAGACTTTGTCTGACTTGAATGTACTTCATATTTTCCATTTAACTGGACATGGACTTCACATAGACTCCATGTAGACTCCACATGTATACAACCATATTCATCTCAAAACTATATTTCACAAGCTACATGAAACTACAGGTGTACAATGTATCCTTATCCTCCTACTTCCTCCTACTTCCTCCTCCTCCTCCTCCTCCTCCTCCTCCTCATCTTCCTCCTCCTCCTCCTCCTCCTCCTCCTCCTCCTCCTCCTCCTCCTCCTCCTCCTCCTCCTCCTCCTCCTCCTCCTCCTCCTCCTCCTCCTCATCCTCCTCATCCTCCTCATCCTCCTCATCCTCCTCATCCTCCTCATCCTCCACATCCTCATCTCCCTCATCTCCCTCATCTTCCTTCACAGCAGCTTTCTTTTGTTCTTGTCTTTGCATGACATGTTTTGTATGGTAGAATAACATTGCATGTAGGAACCAATCAAAATTTCCAGAAGTCATTCTTTTGAGTATAGTCTCAAATCCTCCTAACCAAGCATTGAGTTGCTCACATGCCTGTGTATTGAATGCCCTTTTATAAAATAATTGGCCACTTGAATCTCTCTCAGTGATAACCAAATTTGGAGCAGACCCATTGAGAGGGGCAGGATTGCACCAAGTGCGGCAAACACCATCAGTTGCACGGTGATTCACATAGTGGTATGAATCCACTATGAACCTGCTTGTCTGTTTCCATTCTTCCCAGGCTCCACTCCCCACACAGCGTTTTAGAACAGCACAGGCCTTGTCTATGCATATGTAATCAGGCCTTGTGTCCTGTGTTGGATACACAGACTGAAGGAATTGGAGGATGTTAGCAGGTGATTCTGCCTGTAAAAACTTTCTCCATGCTATCACAACACCACAAGGTGCACAGATTGTCTCAACACAGTATATCCGAGGTGGTGTGAAAGGATCTTTTGCTCTAGGTGAAACCTGTGTCTCATCATCATGTGGCTGAGTGTTATGGGTTGTCTCATTCATCCATGGCCATGTTTCATCTTGTCTTCTCAATGCTCTTCTGAACCCAGCCAATTTATGTTTTCTGGTTCTTATGAGATGTCTCCTCCATATGTGTTGATGATGCTGACAGGCCAGACTGTCATGTGTCTTCTCATTATTGCAATTCAAAACATGGCATAATCCACCATAAAGATTTTCATGGTATAGGCAGTAGACACCACCACGTGCATTGGCCAAGTCTGCTGTGCAACCATCATAAGCACAATACTAATCAAACAATCACAAGTTAAATTTTTGAAATAGCCAAGCCAACCAGAGAACATACTGTATGGCCCATAACAATTCCATCCATGACCACCATTTTCACTACTGTACCTTCAATGCTTTCATCCTCATGCAGTTCATCAATCTCATTGAGAGTGGTATCCTCCATCCCAACTAAAGCAGAAGGATCATCAACAGATATGACATCAGGAGTTCTCTTATACTTCTGTGTACATTCATGACATCTGTGCATTTGTGCAGCCCTGATGACTCCATTTTCACCAAGTGTCTCATAAGCCTCTTTTGTAACAAGATGTGTAGATAGTCCATCAGTCATTCTCAAATCAATATTTGACTCTGAGGCAACATAGCGCAGAGATTCTTGTACAAATGCATTCCAAACCTGACGCCTTGTAACTCTGTCCTTCAATGAGTTGTCATATGAATCATTCCAGAATTTTGCATATGCTGATGCTGATGCATGAAAGTTATAAACACCACTCAACACTGCCTTTGTAAAAGGACGGTCAACCCATAAGTTTCGACCAATCTTAATGTATTTTGCACAGTTGAGGTATACCCTTTCATAAGTTCCATCATTGCATGATGCTCTCTCATGGTCTGCATAATATCTTGTTTTACATTGCTTGCAATGTCCAGAAAGTACTGGCACATGTGAGAAAGTTTGAAAATCTTTGATCAACCGTACATGAGGAATGTCTCTATACCTGGTCCATTGATACAGTGCACGTTTATTGCATGAAACAGTCTGACATACAGCAACAGCTGGACAAACAGTTAAGACAGGCTGTATTGAATTATGGGAAACAGGCTTCAGATTGCCTTTGTATCTGCCTGATTTGGTGTATGGTACAAGTTCAAGGAGCTTAGCTAGGCCTTCTAATTTCATTGCTATGGCAATAACAATTTTTTCCTCACTAGAAGTGTTGGTTATTTCTGACCTCTTCAACAAGTGACACTCATTTTCCTCAATTCTTCCTTTGACAACATGTCCAAGCTGCCTTATCCATCCAGTAGCTGCAGTGCCTCTCTCTGATTTATTTTCTGCATTTCTTTGACGAAAATGGAGGCTAAGAAGGTCTGAATTATTTGTCAAAGTGAACAAGACCATCAACACTGTGGACAATGTGACTGAGGAACTGAAATTCTCTGCCACAAACTTGCTGAATGTTTTGAAGTGAATGTCTGGGAATGGGTGATGATCCACTGCAGCCACCACAGGAATGTTGATCAAGAATATGATAACAAAAAGGCACATAAGCAAATTACTGGACACACTACATTGTATTTCTCAATATTTTCTATAAGTACATACAATCAAAAACCTTACTTGAGATTCTTCTTTCCTGTCTTGGAGCTTAAGCTAACTTCCTTCTTCTCTCCTTTCTTTGACTTTACATTATTTTTCCCTTTCAAGCTACCTTCAGCCTTACCACTCTTCTCATGCTTAGAACTCTCTGCTGCAGTCCTTTTGCCCTTCATTTTTGTTCCCTCAGACATAGTCTTCTTCATCTCTTTCAAGTCAACAAATGAATAAGATGGCTTCACTTTGCCCCACACATCAAAATCTTGTATCATACCATCTTCATCTTCAAGCCACTCCTTCAGAATGGGATAGTTGTTGATATCATTGAAGGCAGGTGCCATGTAACTGTGCCACATTGATTTGGAGACAAAAAGCTCAACTACCTGGCCAGAGTTGGGCTTTTTCCCAGTCCAGGATCCTTCTTGTGTTTTTCTCTGCAAAGTATCCTGTGCAGCAATGCAGGCCTTGTACCTGACATAATAAAAATGAAGACCAGGACTTTTCACATCACAAGGAAAAGTCAAGTGCTCAGGTATGTTGAGTAGACTGATGAGTTCTTTCTTTGAGAAGTCCTGCCCCTCCTTCATAACTCTGCTAATTGGGGCAGGTCCTGCATCTTCCTGTTCAACCTCCTGTAGTTGGCTCAGCTTCACACAATTCAAGGTTCAATTATCACTCACAGCACAAAGATTCAAAATAAGGGATCCTGAATGATCAATCCATGTTATTTCCTCATTCTCCTCCAAAGCTTCATCATAACATCCTTTTCCACTCCAATGCCCATTCTCATGAACAAAAATCCTCTGCTTCAATTTACCAAGAGGTGAATGCATCCTGTTGACTTTCCTCAGAACAGGAGCTAGATGTGGCTCAGCAACAACATTGAATGTGTTCCTTGGCTTTTCTCTGCCAGGATCAACCAAAACATCATAAAACATAACCACACCCTTGGCAGCAGTAAGCTGTGAGATGTTATCAGAGGCATCTCCAAGATTGAAAACATTTCCAAGAGCCCTGCCTCTCAAAATACCACCTACAGTGCGAGAAGCACCTTCAAGGGGAATGACAAAATCCATGTTAACACCTAAATGCTATAGATGGCAGTGTATGTAATAATTAAACTGTAACACACCTTTGACTTCATATGTGTCTTGTTCAATGTGGATATCCTCAAATTGCTCATCCTCATACAAATGATAAGCAATGAACAATAGTTATTGTTCAGATTTGGGTGCTTACCTTCTTTTCTGAAGGGGATTTAATTCCTTCTTTCTCATTTCTATCACCTCCAGTTGTTGACTTGAAACATGTCAGTTTAACCAGTAGCAATACCACAACTGTGCCACTCACTTCATTGTTTGTTTCCCTTTCCTCTTGCTCTTCATTGTTGGATCCCTCCAACCTATCACTCTCAACTTCACCATGACTTCCATCATCATCTTCCTCTGAGGATTTGACTTCAGGAGGATGATACTCATGACCTAATCACATGTATTATTGTTGGAAATAATCAAATTGAATGTTAAATATCCACCAGAGTCTCCAGACTCATTTGAACCAGCTGTGGATGTCAATGTCAAGTCTACATCAAGATGTTAACAGATACTCACCAATGCCAAGGTTTTCAGACTCATTTGAACCAGCTGCCCATCTATGTCAAGCCTGCATCAAAACACCAACAGATACTCACCAGTGTCAGGATTCTCAGACTCATTACCAGTGCCAGGGTTTCCAGAGTCATTTTCATCTTCAGATTCAGCTATTTAATTGCCAGTGAAAAAATGGATGGGAATTATTGCAAGTACATACACTCTTCCTGAATTGATTGATGGACACGAGTGGAGTTCAATTGTAATGGGATAGGAGTGAGGCTGAGCAAGGATCTGTGCCACTCAGGAGGGGCAACAGTCACTCCACTTTCTTTGAGGATTTGTTCAGTTCTATTAAAGTGATTTCAAAGCAATATATAATAAACAAAATATATTGACACAGGTGAGTGAACAGGGGTGGTGCAGGTGAATTGGCGATAGGGGGTATAGGTTAGTGAGGGTGTGGATGGGCCACCAAGGGTGTGGGTGTGTTGCCAAGGGTGCGCATGGGCCACCAAGCATGGGGATGGGTTGCCAAGTGTGTGGATGGGTTGCCAAGGGTGCGCATGGGTCCACCAAGTGTGGGGATGGGTTGCCAAGGGTGGGGATGGGTCGGTGAGGATGTGGATGGGTCGCCAAGGGTGCGCATGGGTCCACCAAGGGTGTGGATGGGTCGCCGAGGGTGGGGATGGGTTGGTGAGGGTTTGGATGGGTCAGTGAGGGTGTGAATGGGTCGCCAAGGGTGCACGTGGGTCAGTTAGGGTGTGGATGGGTTGTCAAGGGTGCACATGGGTTGCCAAGGGTGTGCATGGGTTGCCAAGGGTGCGCATGGGCCGCCGAGCATGGGGATGGGTTTCCGAGGGTGTGGATGGTCGCCAAGGGTGCGCATGGGCCACCAAGCATGGGGATGGGTTTCCGAGGGTGTGGATGAGTCGCCAAGGGTGTGCATGGGTTGCCAAGGGTGCACATGGGTTGCCAAGGGTGCGCATGGGCCGCCAAGCATGGGGATAGGTTTCCGAGGGTGTAGATTGTTGCCAAGGATGTGCATGGGCCACCAAGCATGGGGATGGGTTTCCGAGGGTGTGGATGAGTCGCCAAGGGTGCGCATGGGTCGCCAAGGGTGCGCATGGGCCGCCAAGCATGGGGATGGGTTTCCGAGGGTGTGGATGGTTGCCAAGGGTGCGCATGGGCCACCAAGCATGGGGATGGGTTTCCGAGGGTGTGGACAGGTCGCCAAGGGTGCGCATGGGTCAGTGAGGGTGCGCATGGGTTGGGGATGCATCACCGGGCAGAGCAGGGGGATGGAGAGGGACCTGATCAGAACTAGTCATGTTTTAATGAATGTAGGACTAACGGTGTTAAGTGATCCCTGGTGCATGCAGAGATGGGTCATTGTGGATGGGATTTTATGGTGGTAAACATACTGGGCTGCCATGGCATCTTCGTTTTCTCGAATGGCTGAAGTTTTCCTGTTGAAAACAATGATTAGTTGACAGCAACAAGGGAATGGGGGATACTTACCTATTTCCCTTGCCTTTCTTCCTTGTCGTTGCCTTATCGATGGCATCACTATCATCCTTCGTCTTCCTCCCCTTTGTCTTTCTCCTGTCTTCAGGGCTCACCTGGGTGGTTATGGTGGATATGGTCCTCTTGCGGCCCTTTTGCAGTGGCGAAGTTGGTGTAGCAGGTATCCTGGCTGATGAGCGAGTTGTGCGCATGGTGGTGGGTTGTGACAATTGTCACACATGTGTTAGCTGCCTGACACTGTGAGTTGTAACGTGTAACAACTGTGACAAGACAGTGGTTAGACTGGATGACTAATTGAGTGGCATAGCAATGAATAAATAAGTACAAATAGTCCATGTGGACTCCATGTGAACCCATGTAAATGCTTTTCCTTGTGATTCCACACTCAGTACAGGCACTCAGCATGGAGTCTACATAGATTCCATGTTATAGTCCAGGTTGTTTTAGTCTGGATAAATTATGTTTTAGATGTATGCAGACTCCACGTGGACTCCACACAGAGTGCCTGGAGTCTATGTGGAGTCTACGTAAAACGCGTGGCCGAACGTAAAGACCTCCCATTTCACATGCCTCTTACCTCCATAATTGCTCCCCCACACAAGCTCTTCATGACAAAACCCCCTATGAAGCATGGACTGGCACCAAACTGGATGTTGCTCACCTTCATGAATTTGGATGTGATGTTTGGACCTTAAACAAGCAGAGGGAAAATAAATTAGACCCAAAGGTGGTTAAAGGGAAGCTTTTAGGCTTTGTGGATGGCTCTAAATTGGTGTGATATTATGACATCACCACTCAAACAGTTAAAGTCTTGTGAAATTTCACTTTTGTAGAATGTGTTGTGTCAGCTAAGATGAATGATCTACCTGGATTGGATGCTGAGGGGGAGTTGGGAACATCAATTTCAGCAAACAACCAACAAGATCAACAGCTGCATGATGATCATGATGATCAGGTCACTGACCTCACACTGTTACCATTAGATGCATCAATAAATGCACTGGTACCAACTGATGCACCACCTACTCAAAAACTGCTAACAATTATGATACTGGCACAACCACCTAAACCATCTATCAATACCTTTCTTTGTGACCTCTCTTATTCATCATCCATGTGTTTATTCCCTTTCTCCTATCACCCCATACAACCCTTCTCCCTTGCTGTGCATGCTCACATGCTCTCTGCTGATGATCTGTCTGTTCCAACACTCCCCCTTGGATCAAGATCTATTCCCATCTTCTTTGTCAACTGCTGGTGTTGTGTGCAAGGTAATCCTTTCATAAATATGTCAGCTATATTGTCATTACTCTGTACATAACAAATCTTGATGCATCCAGCTGTAACATGATCACAAAGGAAGTATAAGCTGATATTGAAGTGCTTGGTGTGCACATGAAATTCCAGGTGATGAGCAATGGTGATCACTGCTTGATTGTCACTATAGATAACTGGGATTGTAGATGTGAATCCAAGTTCTCTAAATAGCATCTGAATCCATAATGCTTCATGAGTAATATGTGCAGTGGCTACATATTCTGCCTTGGCTGTAGAGAGAGCAATGGCACTCTGCTTTTTGGAACTCCACACAATGGCTCCTCCTGCAAACATGACTACATAGCTGCTAGTTGATTTACAACTAGCCTGGGAAGCCCAATCAGCATTGCAATAGAAGATTGGATTGTGCTCATCTGTCATCCTCCTCCCATACTCCAACCTATAATCCTTTGTCCCTTTCAAATACCAGAACACTCTCTTTACAGCTGCTCAATGATGCACCCTAGGAATTTCCCAATCAAAGCTGAATAAGCATATGTTGCTTGATCAGATCAATCTTTGTCCTCCCCTTCAATGTAGTCAAGTTGAACATTGGGATCCAGAGGGGTTGATACAGGATTACAATCTTGTAGTCCTAACTCTATGAGAATTTGATCAATATAATGTGTCTGAGAGAGGAATAGTTTGTGAGCATCCTGATGATAATTTATTTGAATCCCTAGGAGGTATTTTGGGATGCTAAGACTTTTGATTTCAAATTTCCTTTTCAGGTCAGAAGCAATCTGATCAATTTCCTCTTTCACATTAGTGATGGCAATGATATCATTCACCCAAATAAGCAGGATAGTGAACATACTGCTGCTCCATTGAATAAAGATGCAATAGTTGGCATGCAGTTGTCAGAATGATAATTCAAGTAGAGCAGCTGTTAACATATTGTTCCAAACATTCCCTGCTTGTTTAAGTCCACATAGCAATTGTTGTAAGTGACAATAGTGTCTTGTTCCATTGTCAAAGCCAGGGGGTTGTTTCATATAGATTTCCTCTTGTGGTACATCATTTAGATAGGCATTTTTTATGTTGTACTGAGTGAGGTGCCATCTGTTAAGCACAGCAGCAGCTAGTATAAGTCAGAGGCTTTTGTAGCACATAACTGGTGCATATGTATTCAGGTCATCATAATCATATGTGGGCTGCTGTGTAAACCCTTGGGCAACTAGTCAAGCTTTGAATCGTATTGTATTTCCATATTCATCTGTCTTCTTCATGAAGACCCATTTGCTCCCCACAGCCTTTCATCCCTCTGGCAACTCTTCTAGCCTCCAGGTTTCCATTTTTTCCATCATCCCCAACTCTTCATCCATCGCCTTAATCCATTCCTCCTTGTCTTCACTCTCCAATGCTTCTTTGATGTTTCTAGGTAATTTCACTGAGTTTGACATGAATGCAATATCCCACAATTCATCAGCATATATTCCTTCATGATATTCTTCTTCCATGTCTGTCAAATTGTCTTGATTGATGATTTGATGCACTGATGAGCATGCTCCACAGCTGGCAGTGTAATCTGACAACTCCAAGACATTTCTGACGTATTCCAGAGCAAACAGCAAAAGTCCGAAGCATTTCCAAGCATTTTCCAAGCATTGCCGAGCATTTACAGGCATTTTCCAACAACTCCGAGACATTTCCAACGTATTCCAGACCAGACAGCAAAACTCCAAGACACAGGTGCATGTCTTCAAGACTCCGGAGCAGAATGCTTACCAATGCAAACTCCGGGTTACAACCATTTGGGAACTATGGTAGAATGCTGAGGAATTGTACCAACCAGCTATGGAACAAGGACATGGGCAGCAATTCAATCACTAATGGCACATGCACTAGTTGATTGACAACTAGCTGAGGCAGGGTGGCCTTTCAGTTCAAGTTGCCATATATGGAAAGGATCACTGACCATGTTGAAAAGTCATCCAAGAGATCACTCAAGTAGCGGGAAGGTATAAAAAGGAGTTTTGGACTTAGTAGAAGTAGGATACCATTACCCACAGTTACCTTTATAGTGCAGTTTGTTTTCACCATGTTCTTCTATCACTCTTGTTAATACATTCCCTTCAACATGATCAAATTCCCTCTCATTTGCCGACATTGGACCAGCAACTCCAGACTTTGTTTAACATGCTCCAGCCTTTCCTGTGCAACTCTGGACTTGTTTAACCCACTCTGGACTTTATTTAACACACTCTGGACTTTCCCGCACACCTCCAGACTTTCCTGCACTGCTCCAGACTTTCTTTAAACCGCTCCGGACTTTCCTGCATAACTCCAGACTTTACTGTACTGCTCTGGACTTTCCTTCACAACTCTGGACTTTCCTGCACCACTCTGGACTTTCCTGTGCAACTCTGGACTTTCCTGCACCGTTCTGGACTTTGTTTAAACCACTCCAGACTTTCCTTTGCAACTCCAGACTTTCCCACACAGCTCCAGACTTGGTTAAACATGCCCCAGAGTTCCCTCACACACTCAGACTTCAGTTAGCACACCTGGACTTATTGCAGCTGCCTCTGGAGTTTATTGGGTTGGACAGGAATCTTCAGGACCTGCCACAAACCACTCCCACTTGCATCTAACATCTCCATTAGATGGGGAGTAGACATATCAGTGCAACAAGTACAAATGCCAGTCTTAGTACCATGCAGACTGTCTCTTGGCTGTACTGTGGGTTAACGAAGTGCCCTGACCTCCACACTTATTAATCTGGCAGAACTCCAAAAAGAATAGCAATCTCTGGTACAGTGGACACATAGACAGGAACTCTGGCAGACTCCAACCCAGACTTGGGAACTTGGACAGTGTAATGAAACAGTGGAACTCTGGACATAGTGACAACATTCATGCATTTAGGCAAGTGCACACAGGAACAGCAGTGTCAGCATTCCAGCAAGTCACTGGGACCATCATGCCAACTGCATTGTATGAGAAGCAGTATCGCACCACTTTAGAGGTCTTTACACTCCCCCACTCATTCCATGTGGAGTCCTCATGGACTCCAGGCACTGTGCCTGGACTGTCCTTGCATTTTTACATATCTTGGTTTGGCAGGGCACCCAGCCAAAATGGCTCTGGACTGTGCCTGGACTGTGCCTGGAATTCTGGTCATTTTGCAAGGACTAGTCCTGCTACTGCAGGGAGTCCTTGCACCTGGACTAGGCAGGGAGTGCCTGGAGTCCAGGCACACTGCTAATAATGTGAGGTGCTCTATTGTTGAACATACTGTGTGTATCTTATGTTTGATGTTGTTTGTCAACTATTTCAAACTCAGCCATATTTCCCATATGTTATTTCATAATTTTGACTATTATTTGGATTTTCTGTTGGCTACTGTGTGCAACTATTGCATCTTGTATTAAAATATCAAATATCTCATGATCTAGCAATGTCATTGATATTCTACCTTTGCAATAGCAATGTTTGCTGCATTTTCTATTTTTTTTGTTGACAATTATTTGGAGTTCCTGTGGGCTAGTGTGTGCAACTATTGCATCCTGTATTAAAATATCAAATATCTCATGATCTAATGATGCTGTGAGGTCTTTATGCATATGGCATCCACATCTCATTTACTCCCACCATTGTCCCATTCATATTCCCATCATGTTCCTGCATGACTGATGACATTCTCACCATATTCCCACACCACCTATCCAATTTCCCACCATGTTCCCATTTACCTGCCCATTTTCCCACCTGGCCCACATTCCCACCATGTTTCCACACTTCATCTTCACTTTCCCACCATATTTCCACACTTCATCTTCACTTTCCCACCATATTTCCACACCTCATCTTCACTTTCCCACAATGTTTCCACACTTCATCTTCACTTTCCCACAATGTTTCCACACTTCATATTCACTTTCCCACCATGTTCTCACACAATTCCTACAATATTTTAACAGTCATGCTTACATTCTCACTGTGTTCTACCCATTTCCTACCTCACCATATTCCCACAATGTTTCCACACTTCATGTTAATTTTCCCATGTTCACACATTACCTACTTTCTCACCATACTTTAGCCTCCTCCCTTTCACATGGAACACTGAGGATGTTACAATTATGCATTTTCCTTCTTTGGTGCTTATGCAATCCCTGCATCTTCTGTTATGTATATGCAATGTCACACATCACTTGCTGTGGCTATATTTTCATCCATGCCACATGCTTACCTTTTTTCATCATACTGATGTTGCTATGACTTCACTCATGATGTGTTATGACATCTATGCCTATTACATCATATCTATGAACTGAATGCATTGCTAGGTGGTTTTGAGTCAATTTTGCAGAGGACAAAATCTGGGAATTTCAACTGGTTCTTGCATACAATGCTGTTCTACCATACAGTTTAAGAGAAGGGGAGAGAGAAAGAGATGAGGATGAGGTTGGTGAAGATGATGGGAACCTGGAATCATAGTTGTATTTGATAGTTACAATGACAAAAATGTCAGGAGTCTACAATGTACACTCCACATAAGTCCTTTAGTTGGTTGCTTAGATATTGCTGTCCAAGCACATGCAAATCCTCAAATTGATATTCACTAACTAGATTGAGCATTGGGAGAATGAAAAATGTGTCTAAACACTGTTTTATGCAAAATAAATACTCTACCTGGATTGGACCTGGACTCCACAAGGACTCAGCCTGGACTCCACATAACCTCCACCATTATACCTGGACTTCTCCTGGACAGTGCCTGGAGTGCAGGGACTTTACCTGGACTCCACAAGGACACATGGGGGAGGGTAAAGTGCTGCCACTTTACACAAATGATATGCCTGCACATTTAGGACACATGAATGCACCAGTCTATCTGTGGAACAAGGTGACAAATATACAAGGGAATGTCAAAGCAGAGAGCCATAGAGAACAATTTTCAACACTTGCCACTGACTTCAGCCCTAGCAGACAACACTAAAATATTGGCTATCAGTATTCAGTTCCACACTAGTTGCATAACAGCACAAAGATAATATTCAGTTTGCATGTTCCCCACTGCACTAGTCCTTTCCAGTCATTACCTGATTGCATGCCCTCCTCAGGGATGTCAAAGCATTAGCTTGCCATCCATGTTGTTTCAGCTTTCCATTTCTGGCACAAGTTCATCACACCCATCAAAATTTTTCAGACATTGGTAGAAGTAGCATAGTATTGCCCACGTAGTTCTGGTCTTTGTCTCAGTCTCAGTCTCTGTATCTCCATTATCAATATAACACTCATTTTCCTGTCTCTATCCCATCCCCCAACTTCACCTCTCTGCCATCTTCCATTGTTAAACCAATGGCATTTCACTCACATCTGGACTTTATACCTTTTGCCCCAGACTTTCCACCTTTTGCCCTGGAATTTTGCCAGGCCACCAGGACATTTGTCATTTGCCCCAGACATCCTCAGTATGCCCTGGACTTTTACAGTCACACCTGGACTTCCCTCATTTGCTCTGGAATTTTGTCTTGCACACTGGACCTTCATTGAGAAGACAGGAATTTTCAAGAACCTGCCACGTTCCTTCCACTTAGCCTAAACTCCATGGGCTGGAAGTAGACTTATCAGTGCTTGATTGGTGAAGCATTCTGTGGGTTTACATGCAGCTGGGTTGTGGAGTAATTTATACTCAGGGTTTTTTGCAGTGGATCATTGCAGTCATGGTGTGGAAAGATGGTTGATGAATACATTCAATGTGAGTGTGTCTGATATCATTATCAGGCACTGTCATCATTACAGCACTCTCTATTTCATATTCTTTATAGTATATATATTGTATCATTGTTCAAGAATAGATGCCCTTAACTTGCACTTGCCTCATGCCCCTCTATAAACTCAATATATAGAAATGGCACATTCTGGATTCATCCAATCCAACCTTTTTTTGCTCTGCAAAATTCTATGAATACTGCAGATGGATTGAATCCTTTATGTGTTTACCATCCATCCATCTTCGAGGTCTTTACATTCGGCCACGCATTTTACGTAGACTCCACATAGACTCCAGGCACTCTGTGTGGAGTCCACGTGGAGTCTGCATACATCTAAAACATAATTTATCCAGACTAAAACAACCTGGACTATAACATGGAATCTATGTAGACTCCATGCTGAGTGCCTGTACTGAGTGTGGAATCACAAGGAAAAGCATTTACATGGGTTCACATGGAGTCCACATGGACTATTTGTACTTATTTATTCATTGCTATGCCACTCAATTAGTCATCCAGTCTAACCACTGTCTTGTCACAGTTGTTACACGTTACAACTCACAGTGTCAGGCAGCTAACACATGTGTGACAATTGTCACAACCCACCACCATGCGCACAACTCGCTCATCAGCCAGGATACCTGCTACACCAACTTCGCCACTGCAAAAGGGCCGCAAGAGGACCATATCCACCATAACCACCCAGGTGAGCCCTGAAGACAGGAGAAAGACAAAGGGGAGGAAGACGAAGGATGATAGTGATGCCATCGATAAGGCAACGACAAGGAAGAAAGGCAAGGGAAATAGGTAAGTATCCCCCATTCCCTTGTTGCTGTCAACTAATCATTGTTTTCAACAGGAAAACTTCAGCCATTCGAGAAAACGAAGATGCCATGGCAGCCCAGTATGTTTACCACCATAAAATCCCATCCACAATGACCCATCTCTGCATGCACCAGGGATCACTTAACACCGTTAGTCCTACATTCATTAAAACATGACTAGTTCTGATCAGGTCCCTCTCCATCCCCCTGCTCTGCCCGGTGATGCATCCCCAACCCATGCGCACCCTCACTGACCCATGCGCACCCTTGGCGACCTGTCCACACCCTCGGAAACCCATCCCCATGCTTGGTGGCCCATGCGCACCCTTGGCAACCATCCACACCCTCGGAAACCCATCCCCATGCTTGGCGGCCCATGCGCACCCTTGGCGACCCATGCGCACCCTTGGCGACTCATCCACACCCTCGGAAACCCATCCCCATGCTTGGTGGCCCATGCGCACCCTTGGCAACCATCCACACCCTCGGAAACCCATCCCCATGCTTGGCGGCCCATGTGCACCCTTGGCAACCCATGCACACCCTTGGCGACTCATCCACACCCTCGGAAACCCATCCCCATGCTTGGTGGCCCATGCGCACCCTTGGCGACCATCCACACCCTCGGAAACCCATCCCCATGCTCGGCGGCCCATGCGCACCCTTGGCGACCCATGCACACCCTTGGCAACCCATGTGCACCCTTGACAACCCATCCACACCCTAACTGACCCACGTGCACCCTTGGCGACCCATTCACACCCTCACTGACCCATCCAAACCCTCACCAACCCATCCCCACCCTCGGCGACCCATCCACACCCTTGGTGGACCCATGCGCACCCTTGGCGACCCATCCACATCCTCACCGACCCATCCCCACCCTTGGCAACCCATCCCCACACTTGGTGGACCCATGCGCACCCTTGGCAACCCATCCACACACTTGGCAACCCATCCCCATGCTTGGTGGCCCATGCGCACCCTTGGCAACACACCCACACCCTTGGTGGCCCATCCACACCCTCACTAACCTATACCCCCTATCGCCAATTCACCTGCACCACCCCTGTTCACTCACCTGTGTCAATATATTTTGTTTATTATATATTGCTTTGAAATCACTTTAATAGAACTGAACAAATCCTCAAAGAAAGTGGAGTGACTGTTGCCCCTCCTGAGCGGCACAGATCCTTGCTCAGCCTCACTCCTATCCCATTACAATTGAACTCCACTCGTGTCCGTCAATCAATTCAGGAAGAGTGTATGTACTTGCAATAATTCCCATCCATTTTTTCACTGGCAATTAAATAGCTGAATCTGAAGATGAAAATGACTCTGGAAACCCTGGCACTGGTAATGAGTCTGAGAATCCTGACACTGGTGAGTATCTGTTGGTGTTTTGATGCAGGCTTGACATAGATGGGCAGCTGGTTCAAATGAGTCTGAAAACCTTGGCATTGGTGAGTATCTGTTAACATCTTGATGTAGACTTGACATTGATATCCACAGCTGGTTCAAATGAGTCTGGAGACTCTGGTGGATATTTAACATTCAATTTGATTATTTCCAACAATAATACATGTGATTAGGTCATGAGTATCATCCTCCTGAAGTCAAATCCTCAGAGGAAGATGATGATGGAAGTCATGGTGAAGTTGAGAGTGATAGGTTGGAGGGATCCAACAATGAAGAGCAAGAGGAAAGGGAAACAAACAATGAAGTGAGTGGCACAGTTGTGGTATTGCTACTGGTTAAACTGACATGTTTCAAGTCAACAACTGGAGGTGATAGAAATGAGAAAGAAGGAATTAAATCCCCTTCAGAAAAGAAGGTAAGCACCCAAATCTGAACAATAACTATTGTTCATTGCTTATCATTTGTATGAGGATGAGCAATTTGAGGATATCCACATTGAACAAGACACATATGAAGTCAAAGGTGTGTTACAGTTTAATTATTACATACACTGCCATCTATAGCATTTAGGTGTTAACATGGATTTTGTCATTCCCCTTGAAGGTGCTTCTCGCACTGTAGGTGGTATTTTGAGAGGCAGGGCTCTTGGAAATGTTTTCAATCTTGGAGATGCCTCTGATAACATCTCACAGCTTACTGCTGCCAAGGGTGTGGTTATGTTTTATGATGTTTTGGTTGATCCTGGCAGAGAAAAGCCAAGGAACACATTCAATGTTGTTGCTGAGCCACATCTAGCTCCTGTTCTGAGGAAAGTCAACAGGATGCATTCACCTCTTGGTAAATTGAAGCAGAGGATTTTTGTTCATGAGAATGGGCATTGGAGTGGAAAAGGATGTTATGATGAAGCTTTGGAGGAGAATGAGGAAATAACATGGATTGATCATTCAGGATCCCTTATTTTGAATCTTTGTGCTGTGAGTGATAATTGAACCTTGAATTGTGTGAAGCTGAGCCAACTACAGGAGGTTGAACAGGAAGATGCAGGACCTGCCCCAATTAGCAGAGTTATGAAGGAGGGGCAGGACTTCTCAAAGAAAGAACTCATCAGTCTACTCAACATACCTGAGCACTTGACTTTTCCTTGTGATGTGAAAAGTCCTGGTCTTCATTTTTATTATGTCAGGTACAAGGCCTGCATTGCTGCACAGGATACTTTGCAGAGAAAAACACAAGAAGGATCCTGGACTGGGAAAAAGCCCAACTCTGGCCAGGTAGTTGAGCTTTTTGTCTCCAAATCAATGTGGCACAGTTACATGGCACCTGCCTTCAATGATATCAACAACTATCCCATTCTGAAGGAGTGGCTTGAAGATGAAGATGGTATGATACAAGATTTTGATGTGTGGGGCAAAGTGAAGCCATCTTATTCATTTGTTGACTTGAAAGAGATGAAGAAGACTATGTCTGAGGGAACAAAAATGAAGGGCAAAAGGACTGCAGCAGAGAGTTCTAAGCATGAGAAGAGTGGTAAGGCTGAAGGTAGCTTGAAAGGGAAAAATAATGTAAAGTCAAAGAAAGGAGAGAAGAAGGAAGTTAGCTTAAGCTCCAAGACAGGAAAGAAGAATCTCAAGTAAGGTTTTTGATTGTATGTACTTATAGAAAATATTGAGAAATACAATGTAGTGTGTCCAGTAATTTGCTTATGTGCCTTTTTGTTATCATATTCTTGATCAACATTCCTGTGGTGGCTGCAGTGGATCATCACCCATTCCCAGACATTCACTTCAAAACATTCAGCAAGTTTGTGGCAGAGAATTTCAGTTCCTCAGTCACATTGTCCACAGTGTTGATGGTCTTGTTCACTTTGACAAATAATTCAGACCTTCTTAGCCTCCATTTTCGTCAAAGAAATGCAGAAAATAAATCAGAGAGAGGCACTGCAGCTACTGGATGGATAAGGCAGCTTGGACATGTTGTCAAAGGAAGAATTGAGGAAAATGAGTGTCACTTGTTGAAGAGGTCAGAAATAACCAACACTTCTAGTGAGGAAAAAATTGTTATTGCCATAGCAATGAAATTAGAAGGCCTAGCTAAGCTCCTTGAACTTGTACCATACACCAAATCAGGCAGATACAAAGGCAATCTGAAGCCTGTTTCCCATAATTCAATACAGCCTGTCTTAACTGTTTGTCCAGCTGTTGCTGTATGTCAGACTGTTTCATGCAATAAACGTGCACTGTATCAATGGACCAGGTATAGAGACATTCCTCATGTACGGTTGATCAAAGATTTTCAAACTTTCTCACATGTGCCAGTACTTTCTGGACATTGCAAGCAATGTAAAACAAGATATTATGCAGACCATGAGAGAGCATCATGCAATGATGGAACTTATGAAAGGGTATACCTCAACTGTGCAAAATACATTAAGATTGGTCGAAACTTATGGGTTGACCGTCCTTTTACAAAGGCAGTGTTGAGTGGTGTTTATAACTTTCATGCATCAGCATCAGCATATGCAAAATTCTGGAATGATTCATATGACAACTCATTGAAGGACAGAGTTACAAGGCGTCAGGTTTGGAATGCATTTGTACAAGAATCTCTGCGCTATGTTGCCTCAGAGTCAAATATTGATTTGAGAATGACTGATGGACTATCTACACATCTTGTTACAAAAGAGGCTTATGAGACACTTGGTGAAAATGGAGTCATCAGGGCTGCACAAATGCACAGATGTCATGAATGTACACAGAAGTATAAGAGAACTCCTGATGTCATATCTGTTGATGATCCTTCTGCTTTAGTTGGGATGGAGGATACCACTCTCAATGAGATTGATGAA